>WOXC01004614.1:0-632383 GCA_011680675.1 Gymnobelideus leadbeateri | reverse complement strand
GTAACTCAGAAAAGGGCAAACAATCAAGTAAGATAAGGGAGCAAGCTACCTCTTGTCTTCTCATAACTACACCTTGTTAGTACATCCATCTCTGGCTTGAAAACCTTCCCTCATCCTTCAATCCATGTTCTCTTGCTATTTCTTCTTAAACTCACCTAGCTCTCTCCAGTCTCTAACTTCCAATACAATTTGATACTCTGCTTTACTGTTAATAAGTTTCCCTTATCTGTTCCCTTGTCATGTAGCTCCCATTTTTCATTGCTTGCTGAATCTCACCTTTCTTTTGGACACCATTTCTCCTGGCAGCCTCTTCAAAACTGGCTGCTCTTTCTCTCACATAGTCCCTGCCATTCAGGACCAAGATGAACAGATGACATCATGTCTTCTTTCCTAATGATACTTTATATCCTCCATTGGTTACCATCACTCACCAACTATTTCTCCTCATTTGTGGTTCTCTCCTTCCTGTTCAAATCATTATTGTCATCCATTATGGATATCTAAGGCAATCTTTCTCCTTCTTAGTAATATCAGTACCTGGTTTATATCATTCTCTATCTCTACCCTTAACCCTTTCAACCACACTGACCTTGACCTCTTCAATTCTCATAACTTCTATGTTTAAACTACCTCAACCATTCAATGAGAGGCCTCCATTCCCAAGAAATCAGAATTTTTTGTTACATTTCTGCCAGTGATTAAATTTATTTTTCAATTCTTTCAAGGGAAGATGATAGAATAAAGAATTATTGGGCTTTCTTAACTTAGTCTGGTAGTGTTTCCTAAATTCTTCTGTGGACCAAGATTCTCTTAAGCCTGCAAATTTTCCTTTTTTTTTTTTTGAGGGGGAAAGGTAGGGCAATTGGGGTTAAGTGACTTGCCCAAGGTCACATGGCTAGATTTTGTGTTAAGTGTCTGAGGCCGGATTTGAACTCATGTCCTCCTGACTCCAGGGCCAGTGCTCTATTCACTTTACCACCAAGCCACCTCAAGCCTGCAAATTTTGTACCCACATATTAATTACATTCTGCACCTTCTCTTCTTGAATATCTCTTTCCTTTTATTATCTTCCATGAACACAGACTTGGAGTTCTCTGATCTCTTGCTTAGTTTTTATATAACCTTGTTAGTCATTTTCTCTATGCCTCTTTCCCCTCTAGAAAATGTTACTGGGGGGCAGGAATAGATGATCTCTAAGGCCCCTTTAAATTCTAATGATTCCTTTCCTCCTCTCCTCTGAAGAAAAATGCATATCCCCATCTAGCCATTCTGGGCATGAGACTGAATTTCGTCCAATTCTACTTGAGTGTTAGCCCTTCCCACAAGAAGCAGGATAAACAAAAAAGATAGAAAAGGAGAGGGAGAGTATAGTTCTAGGGCCAAATCATTTCTCTTTTCTTCATTCAAACTTGTGATCATAAATGTATGGAATTTCTAGTGTGAAAGCTTCCTTCACCAATGGTAAGAGTCAATATGTTTGTAATTTGTAATCTTAAAATATTTCCTAGGGGCAGTGAGGGATTAAGTTTCTTGCCAAAGCCAGCAGCTAGTATATGTCTGATTCAGAACCTTAACCTAGCCTTCCTGATTCCACAATTGACCTATCTATTATTCTATGCTATCTTTCAAATTGATGGGTTATGGTGTGAAGAGGAGATAAGCACAGCTCAAAGAAAGGTTGATTAGATGATGATTTTTTTTAAATTTAAATTGTTCTCAGTGAAAAATATTTTCCCTCTTTATTGAAAAAGAAAAACAAAATCCTGACAAATATGTATAGTCAAGCAAAAAAAAAAAAATTAAAAATCCCTCATTGGCCATGGCCTGAGTAATGACTGAGTGCTAGGTGACAGCAATAGGGTGTAACATCCAGACCAAGATAACTTGTTATTTCCCTTCAGTCAAAACTTACCACTGCCTAGCTATAGTATTAAGTGAATACTGGAGAATGAACAGTAATTAAATTCAATTAAATGTATTCTCCCCCAACTCCCCTCTCCCCAGCCCACCTCCCCACAGCCTAGTATAAGTGACTGGAGACCTAGATTTGAATTTTGGTAGAATTGGGTTTGAATTCTGCCTTAGTCACTTACTGATTTATAACCTTGGGGTCGTTTATTCATCCTGGGATCCAGTTTCCTCATTTGTTAATTGAAAGAATTGCATTAGGTGGCTTTTGAAGCCTTTTCTAGTTCTAGAGCTAGGATCCTTGAAATCTATGATCCCAGGAGCCTATACATCCCCTCTGGAAATTCAGAAGCTTAGTGTCAATAAACCTAGGTCTTTGTTTTCTTAATCAAGGATGATGGAATAGGAACCTTTAGGAGGTAGAATATTCAATACCCCAAATCCTAAGGTCTCCCCTTCTTAATCAAAGAAGGAAAGTGACTTCTAGACACCCCCACACCTCCCTAAATACAACAGTGCCAAATTCCCTTTCAAATTCAGGGGAGGATTAATTGGCTTAATTCCCTATAGGTTTAGTTTGACCCCTGGAGCATGCCAAAGCATCTTCCTTCTGTTTTATCACCTCTTCAGTCTCAGGTTTCTGGTCTTACCTTCTAATGTGCTTGTGGTAGCCTATGCTGTCTATTCTTGGACCTCTACCCCTATTTTTATCACATCTAATACTTCCCAGTCCCTCCCTCCCAATTAATTCTGCTATTTTTTTTTCACTCTCTAATCTATTATCCACAACTCTACTTTTATCCTCAAACTTTGAGCCACCATTTCATCTACTTCCTCATACCAGAGGAAATCCTGCTTTTCTTTGAGGTCACCACACCTGTAAACCTTTCCATTTTGAGCAACTTCCCACATTCTGACCTTTCAGGGTGAGAGGGAAAGTTTGGCTTATACTTCCTGTTCCTGATTTCTGTTTCCATACCATTCCTCTGCTACCATCTTTCAAAGAGTTCTTATCTTGTAAGATCCATTCAAACTATATGTACTATCTTCTTTCAATACTTCCTGTTGTCATCTATCAACCTCTAAGTCATTTTCCCAGTTTGTCCAGATATTAGTCACTAACCCACAGACTTTCTCTCCACCTTATCCCCTGATAATTAACCTCTAAGAATTTACAAATTCATGTTGATACCTTCTTCAGCAACCTGACCTGGCCTCTCATTTCCTCAATTTCTTCAAACCCAGTGGTTTCCTTCTCTATTCCACTTCAGCCACATATCAATGCAGGTGTAACTTAGGTTAGTCTCTCACAATTACAGCTGAGATCCAGAACCTTGAAATTCCACTTTATAATCGTAATCTTCTTTCATTCTAGCTCTCTTACATGGATCAGTGGAAAAGCACTGTCCAAACAAACATAGGACCTTTGTTCAGATCTTGCCTTTGATCCTTATAATCTGTGTCATTGAGCAAGCTTCCTAGGGCATGTGTCCTTATAATTTGAGATTCTTAATTGCCCCCTATCTCCCAATGACTCTTCTATTCTTGAAACCCCATCATTATTGTCTTTTTGTCTTTCCTTGCATTCACTGAAGATGAGCTATGCCTACTCTGAATTAGGATTAATCCCTCTGTGTGAACTCTTGATCTCATTTCTTCCCATTTTCTCTAGGACTTTTTTCTAGCAGTAAATCTTCCTGTCTTGCATTTTTAATCTTTCACTCTCCACAAATTCCTTCCAATCTTTTTACAAACATACTCAGGTCTTTCTAATCATCTTGGCTAATCATTTATTCAATGGACTATAATATTCATTAGAGATATTGCTCTATAGTTTTCTTTCTCTAATTTTTCTCTATTTAGTTTATAGGATTATATTTTTCTCATGGAAGAAGTTCATCCCAACTCTAATAAAAAAAAAAAAAACCCTTCCCATCATATTTATATTCGATTTTTTCTCCTTTCTTTTTTGACTGAATTTTTCAAAATTTTTCTTCCCCCTAACACTCTTCCTCTTTCCTTCCTTCCTTCCTTCCTTCCTTCCTTCCTTCCTTCCTTCCTTCCTTCCTTCCTTCCTTCCTCCCTCCCTCCCTCCCTCCCTCCCTCCCTCCTTCCCTCCCTTCTTGAAGTTCTCTTTTCTTTGTCCCACTTGTTCAGTTGTAATTTCTCTGTTTCTGGTGCATAATTATTCTTTTCAGAGAGTTAGAGTATTAAGAGGGGGCGGTCTAGAGAAAGTGGCTAATATTCCCTCTTAATGGAACAGTAATACATAATTACAAGTATGCTCTCCCAATAGGTAAAGACAACTTTGTAGGACTATTCAATAGATATTTCTCATTTACCTGGGATCTGAACTGTTTGAGCAACTCATAAGACCAGATCTTTTGGCTCTCAGACATAGCACTTTAGTCACTTCAGCTCAGAATCTTCATGGTGTTGGTGCCCTTTCCCTTTAAGAAACTGTTGAAAAACATGATTTCCTACTAGACAATGAGCACTCATCTTAGGAACTTGACTCCTGCTAGGGCAGAAAACATCTATATTTCAGGAATATTCATTGATTATCCATTCTTAAGGAAGGAAACACAAAACAGAAGAGATAGTAGTAACCAGTGACTTGAGGTCCCTTATCAGCCTCATCTGTTGTTGTTATTGTTCAGTCATTTCAGTTTTGTCTGACTATTCATGATCCCATTTGGGGTTTTATTGGCAAAGATATTGGAGTGGTTTGCCAATTCCTTCTCCAGCTCATTTTACAGATGAGGAAACTGAGGCAAACAGGGTTGAGTTATTTGCCTAAGGTCACACAACTAGTAAGTGTCTAAGACCAGTTTTGAACTCAGAAAGATGAGTCTTCCTGACTCCAGACTCAATACTCTCTCTACTGTGTCACCTAGCTGCCACATTAGAATCACTTAGGTCAACACATACCCTTGCTGCCATATGCTTGTACCTGTCATGGCCATTGGGTGAGATGAGAAAGAAGGTGGAGAGAAGGAAGAGACAAGAAAAATGTTCATTTTGTTGGAAGTTGAAGGAAGAGTTGGCATTGGATGTTTGCCAGTAGTAATCTATCTTTACTCCTTATAAATCATAGAATGAGCAGATCTTCCTGGTTTAGTTATCAATCAGTTTTGGCATAGTCCCCAGCCATTGCATGTATGAGACTAACCTGGAGTCACCGGCTGCATGTGACTGAATGTGCCCACCTCCTTGAATGCTAAATGGGATGACCCCTGCTACATGGCCATAACTGGTCATATTTTTTCCATATTTTTCAATCTCCTGGAGCAACTGGAAGACCTTCACACATATATTGATTTACCTGGGTGATCTGGTTATATGCAGATGCTGGTGAATAATTCCCAGTAATTAACATCCAAGATTTTTTGATAGGAGCTATCACATCTTGTGGTCTCTTGTCTCAAATGAATTCCTTGCATTAGGAAATCATGCTGCTGTATTAATTTACAGCTTGTGGATTTCACATTTACACTTGCTTTAAATCAATATAATAGTTGAACTCCATGGAAAAATTACTGCAAAGCAAAGAGAATTCACTCAGTATTGAGATATTACATGCATGCAAACTCCTAAGCCAGGATCAGAAAGATTTTTAGTATAATGAAGAAAGAGGAAGGAATATTCTGTGTGTCTCTAACCACTTTGTATCAAGTCCTTCTAATTCACCAACAATCATCTATTATGCTATATGCAAGATATTGTCTGCTATATGCAAAGGTTAAGTGCTAAGAAAAAGAGACAAGAGGAAATAATCCTTGCCCTCAAGGGATTTACATTTACATTTTCCTGGTCCCCTGCAAGATAACACTACACCAAGGAATTTGAGCAAGAGTTAATACTGGCAGGGCGGCTAGGTGGCGCAGTGAGTAGAGCGCCGGCCCTGGAGTCAGAAGGACCTGAGTTCAGATCTGGCCTCAGACACTTAACCCACACAAACAAAAACCTAGCCGTGTGACCTTGGGCAAGTTACTTAACCCCAATTGCCCTAAAAGGGGCGGCTAGGTGGCGCAGTGAGTAAGAGTGCCGGCCTCGGAGTTGGGATGACCTGGGATCGAAACTGGCCTCAGAAAATGAGCACCCACACATAAATAATAACTAGCCGTGTAACCTTGAGCAAGTTACTTAACCCCAATTGCTTAAAAAAAAAAAAAAAGAGTTAATACTGGCACAGATAAGTGAGGAGGCTGAGAAAAAAGAATCCTTGAAAGTTTGAATCTGAGTTGAGCCTCTAAGAAGAATGAAGATTCCTAGGACTGGAGATGAGAAGGGAGTGCATTCAAGGCATGGGGACTTACATATGCCAATACATATAGGCAGAATGGAATGCTGACATCTGGGAGCCAAGAATTCTTTTTGTGTAGAACCTAGAATGCCTGAAAGGAAGTATTGTAAAATGAAATCGCAAAGGTAGCTTGGAGTGAGATTGTCGAATACCTGAAATGCCAGGCTGAGAAGGTCCTGTTTTATTTTAGGGGCAGTAGGGAGCCATTGAAGTTTTTTGAGTTGGGCTGTGATGGGGTCAGCTCTGTGGTTTAATTTTATCATTTTGGCTGCTGTGTGGAAAACAGATGGAAAAGGAAAGCAACTGGAAGACTGAATACCAATTTCTTAATATCTCTACTTTCTTGCTCAGGGAGATGCTTCACCACAAAGGATGTTTACAATATGTAATGAATTATATCAAAGATAATAAAAAATGATGCCTTTTAAACAGCATGTAGCAGAAATTATGAATCCATTTTTTTCCTTGTAAATAATTAAAAGATTGCTGGTGTTTTGGATAATTGGTATATATTTTCAAAATCAGCAACTCAAAAAATTTTGATTGTAGACAACATATGAAAAATAATGCCATTTAAATGTCCACCACCCTCAGCACATTTTTGAGCACTTAGAGCACTTCCCATTTTTCAGTGCTGAGTGTTCTATATTTGTTTGTGACTTTTTGTAAGGATTTATGAAATTAAAAAAAATTAGATTATAATCTCTGTGTGTGGAAAGGGGGGGATGGGAGTATTGGGGAAGGATAATAGCAATCAAACCTGATTCACTCCTAATTAAAACAGATCTACAACTTATTTTGAATTTAAATAGTCTTAAGGCATTACCTGGGGGACCAAAAGATGAAATGACTTGCCCAGAGTCACACAGCATCTAGGTCTTAGAAGTAGGACTTAAGCCCAGCTCAATTATCCAGGCTGTATATCAAAAAACCTTCATAAAAATTCATTTAGGAACAGTTGATGAACTGTGTTGGTAGAGGGAATTTCCTCACCAGGAGTTCCCTGTACTTGTGAAATCAAATCTAGTAAAAAAAAAAAAAAGACCTTTGTAGGACCCTGTATATCAACATAATATAAGTAAGAAGCAGAATGGTTTGATGGAAACATAAAGCTTGGGAGGCAGAGGACCTCAACTTTGCCTCTTGGAGACTTTGAGCAAATCAAATCAAATCAAACCATCTCAGTGGGCCTTGGGTCCTCAGTTTTTAATTGAGGGATTAGACTAGGTGATCCCTAAGACCCCTCTTATTTCTAGGTATCTAATCTCATATGGCAGTTTGATAAGCACACAGTTCTTTGCTTAGATAGGTAGCTCTGTGTTCTGTTTATCCATTTACATATGTGTGTATACAGGACTATACAAATACACACACATAAATGATGTTCATGCCTGCAACATTTTCTTTTTTTTTAAACAAATGCATTATTTTTTTTAACAAATGCTTTATTAATTTCTGTTTTACATCATTCATTTCCGCCAGATTTTGAGTTACAATTTTTCCCCCATTTTTCCCTATTCGCCCTCCCAGAATAGCAGTCCCACAAGATATCACTTCCTCCAATCTGCTCTCTCCCATATCTTCTCCCATACCCCCTTCGACTTTTCCATTAGAGGAAGGTGAATCTCTGTGCCCCAATGCCTACACATCTCATCTCCCCATTACAAGCAAAAGAGTATTAATAATAGTATTTATATATATTTGAAATATTTAATTTTAAGATCTCGAATTTCAGATTCATTCCCTTCCTCCCTTGCCACCCATACCCTCTGGGAAGATAAGTAATTCAGTATATGTTGTACATGTCTAGCTATGCAAAACTTTACCATAGTAGATATATTGTACAAGGCTGCTTATAATTCCCTCCCACCCATCCCACCCCCCCACCTGGTCCATTCCCTACTTGATCCTGTCCCTCTTCTATAGTGGGTACTTTCAACCTCTCCTCCCCCCAAGAAGGCCCTCCCATCCATCATCCCCCCTCTCATCCCCCTTCCCCCTATTCTGCTGCAGGTTGAGATATCCCATTTAGTATGTATGTCATTCTCTCCCTGAACCAAATTCAATGAGAATGTGGTTTTGCGTTTTTGTCTTCCTATTCTTTCCCTCCCATGCAGCCACTTCCCCTTGCTTCTTCTACATGAGATAGTTTACCCTACCCTGTCTCTCCCCATCTCCTCTTGCCACTTTCCTCTCTCATCACATAATTTCACCCCTTGAGTATCCTCCCTTCCCAACAAATTCAACCTATTCCCTCAATCCATATATAACTGTAAACATAGGTACACACATTCACATATGTATTCATATGGCCATTCACCCTTCTTCCATTATTTTCATAGTGAGAAAGGTTTCATCAGTCACAGTTATTGTTTTTCCATATAGGAATGTAAATAGCTTAACTTTGATAAGTTCCTTTTGATTTCTTTTCCCTGATTACCTTCTCAGTCATCTCTTGCTTCTGGTGTCTGGATGTCAAATTTTCTATTCAACTATGGTTTTTTCCTCAAGAATGCTTGAAAGTCCTCTTTTCCACTGAATGACCATATTTTCCTCTGAAACAAAATACTCAGTTTTGCTGGGTAGGTGATCCTTGGGTTCATTCCCAGCTCTTTTGCCCTCTGGAATGTCATATCCCATGCCTTTGGATCCCTCAGTGTAGAAGCCACCAGGTCCTGTGCTATTCTGATTGTGTTTCCACAATATTGAAATTGTTTCTTCCTGGCTCCTTGGAGTATTTTCTCCTTGATCTGGGGATTCTGGAACCTGGTTATAATATTTCTGGGAGTTTTCTTTTTGGGATCTTTTTCAGGAGGTGATCTGTGGATTCTTTCAACCTCTATTTTGCCCTCTGGATCTAAAACATCAGGGCAATTTTCCTTGAGAATTTCTTGAAGGGTGATTTCTAGGTTCTTTCTTTGATCATGGCTTTCAGGTAGTCCAATAATTTTTAAATTATCTCTCCTGGACCTATTTTCTAGGTCAGTGGTTTTTCCCATGAGCTATTTCACATTGCCTTCTATTCTTTCATTTGTTTGGATCTGCTTTACAGCATCTTGATTTCTCATAAAGTCATTATCTTCCATTTGCTCCAGTCTAACTCTGAAGGAATGAATCTCCTCAGTGAACTTTTGAGATTCGTTTTCCATCTGGCAAATTCGACTTTTTAAGGCATTCTTCTCCTCATTGCCCTTTTGGGCCTCCTTTGCCAGTTGAATTAGTCTATTTTTTAAGGTTTTGTTTTCCTCAGTCAGACTGTTGACCCTCATTTCATAATTTTCCTGCATCCTTCTCATTTCTCTTCCCAATTTTTCCTCCACTTCTCTTATTTGATTTTTAAAGTACTTTTTAAGGTCCTCTATGGCCTGTTACCCGCTCATATTTTCATTTGGGGCTTTTGGAGCAGGATTTCTGACCTCACAGTCCTCCCCCTGTTCTATGCTTCGATCCTCTTTGCCCCCAGTATAGGAGTCTAAGGTTGCATTTTTCTGTTTAATTTGTTTCCTTTGCCTAGGCATGTTGCCACTTAATTACTTGACTTTTGGGCTTGTTGCCACAGTATGGCTGGGCCGCCAGAAAGGTGAACTTTCATCCCAAATGTGTGGGGGGACAACTTCCGTTTCTGGCAAGCTAGAACCCACCCATGACCTCCACCCCAGATCACAATCCAGATCCAGGGTGGTTAAAGCAAGAGTGATTACCCTGCAAGACTGATGGCTGGATCTCCCCACAGTTCGCAGGCCAGGAGCTGGAGCTGCCTCTGAAAACTACAAAATGGCGTGTCTCCTCAGCAGCTTCTAGCCCCCAGGGGAGGAAGCCAACGCGTTCCCCAAACACTGGTCCCAAAGTCCATAGGGCACTAACCTCTCACTTTGTCCTAGGCATGTCTATGTTGATAATTCTGGAATCGCCACAGCTGCTGGTGTTCTGGGGTCCCTCCAGCTGGCTGCTGGCCTGGCTGCCCTGGGGTGAAAACCACTACTCAGGCAGACCTGTGCTCGTCTTGCAGTCCCTGCTACCTCCCAGAGTGCTGAGCTGGTCCTTCCTGCAGGGCTCCCGGGCTGTCCTCAGTGGGAGGTTAGCTTCTCTGTGTTGTTCTGTGGGTGCTGGGGCTCTAGAAGTTGTTCAGAATCCCCTTTTACATAGTTTGGAGGTAATCTGTGGAGTGAGTGGCTTGGACGTGCTGTTTCTACTCTGCCATTTTGGCTTCGCTCCCTGCAACATTTTCTTAAAGGAAATGGGAACCAACTAGATTTAATATACTTGTATTGCCCACCTTACAAGATTCAGTAATAATCATTTATTAAGTACCTACTATGTGCAAGGACCTGAGCATAGAAAGACAAAAATGAAAGCTTAGTGCCTGCCCTCAAGGAGGACAGGAGGATATTCTACAGAAGGATATAGATATAGACATATAAATATATAGATATGGATACATATATATGATATAAATGGGATATAGATATAAAATATGTATGTGGATATAGATATTAATAAAATATAGTTCTATATTGATATGAATATATGTGGATATAGATATATAGATGACATAGATATAGATATAGATATATACCCTTCTAATAGGTAAAGCCAACTTGGTAGATCTTCTTTCAGTATATGAGAGACTCAAGGAAGTTCAGTGATTTGCCAGTGGCCATATAACAAACATGCTAGAACTGAGATCAATCAGTCAACAAGCATTTATTAGGCACCTACTGATGGGGTTCAGAATTGGAGCTAGACCCCTAAAAGGACCCCTAAAATTTTACCGCACTGGTATAAAACTTTATCTTTGCCTTGAACTTTCCCATAAAACTCAGTCCCTGAACCCACTGCCTGGCATTTGCCTGAGGTATCTAGTCCGTCCCAGTCTACCTAACATTCAATAATGCTTTTAACTGTCCTTTCACTGTGGCCCTGCCACTTAACTCCTTTCATTGTCTGTACCTGGCCCACCCCAGGCTTGCCAGTCCTTAATCCCCTCCAGATCTTCCTATAGTCTTTTTTTGTATAAAAGCATCAGTTCCATAGCACTAAATTTGAAGATTTACTAGAATTCTTGCCCACCTAATAGCCTAATGGTGTTATAATAACAACCTCACTATTCTGACTGAAAGAAGGCTTGAGTGGTCAAATTCTTTAGAGGCAGACCCACCCTATACAGTTGCATGTCAAGGTTCCCAGCACCCCAAAACACAACACCACTGTGTTTCAGGAACTGTGCTAGGCACTGGGGATTTAGAGACAAATGAGAAACAGTCCTTGACATTAAGGAGTTTGCGTTCTTTAGGGATGGGGGATCTCTCTCTCTCTCTCTCTCTCTCTCTGTCACACACACACACACACACACACACACACTCTCTCTCTCTCTCTCTCTCTCTCTCTCTCTCTCTCTCTCTCTCTCACACACACACAGAGTAATACACAAATTTGTTTTTGTCAACTCTAATGATTGGTACCTGATATCATTACAGACTTTGGGCAAGCTAGTTAATCTTTCTGGGCCCCAAGTTTCCTCATTTGTAAAAGGAGAGAATAGATTGGTCAGTCAATCAATAAGCATTTGTTAAGTGCCTCCTCTGTGTCAGTCCCTATGCCAAAAACTCATAATATAAAGAAGAATAAATTAAACAACCCCTGCCCTTGAGGGTACTCACCTTTTATCAAGGGAGTACATACAAAAGAAATATAACGTGCCTTTTTTTTTTGGCGGGGAGGAACTAGAAGATGAATGCATATATTCTAATTCTGGGTCCCACACTCTTTCCAGTATCCCACACTGCTTTTTTCAAAGGCACCGGCCCCATTTTTAGATAAGTTGAGTTATACTTTGGAAATGCAATGGGCCTAAGATTTCACTAGTTTGGATATTCCTCTCAGCAAAGCAGACGACCACTCTGCCTTGGCATCTGGTCCCATTCAATTCTTGTCCCCCATTCAAAACTTTGAAGACAAGAAGTAGGAAATGAACATAGATCTTTATTTGGGAGGGACCTCAGAGACCATCTAAATCCAATTCCCTTATTCAGCAGAGAAAGAAACTGAGTCCCAGAGAGGATAAATGAGTTAAGGTTGAGTTGGGAACAGAAGAATTTGGGAATCCAAACTTGAGTGCCAAAACTCCAATGTATATGCTCTTTCGGTTGGGGTTTGGAGTTTAGGGGTGCTCAGGACCCCAAAATACCTATACACCAGATCCTACTGAATGAATTCAACTCAAGCCTTCCCTCAGTCAAAGTAAAACAAAATTTATTAAAGATTTGCCATATTGGGCAGACTCTTAAGGAGTCAAAATATTTGTGATGCTTGTATTGAAAAGCAGGCTAGTACAATCTGAAATAGACTGAATCTGAGCTAGATTGAATCTCAGTGCCTTCATGGAGGCAAGATGGATTTTATCTACAGAAAGACTGTGGGAGGGACCTAGGGGGTGGCCTAATGTTTGAGAGGAGGGGTCTAGGGAGGATCTTGATGGAACTGGGATCAGATACCATGAACCAAAAGAATGTGATTTTGATAAAATCAAGGGTGGGAGATAACAGACAATGGAGGGCTAAACTAGGTTAAGGGTAACAGAGATTTAGTTACATTGATTATGAAAGGCTTTTGGTATCTGGGAAACTCCAGAACAAGGGGGAAGATTCAAGGGGATTCCCACAGCTTGTGCCCCACCATTTCAACTCTACCTTAATGTGGAAACACATTTTTCTGTATGAAACATTTCCTTATTCACCCTCCTCTGCCACCTCAGTTTTAGTGGTTTCTCAGATTATCTCATAAGTATAATGACTTCTGGACTTGGAATCAGAAAGATCTGACTTTAAAGCTTGCCCCACATACTAGCTGTGTGATTGTGGACAAGTCACTTAACCACTGTCTGCCTCAGTTTCCTCTTCAGAGGACATAATGATAGCACATATTTTCCAGAGTTTTGTGGTGAAGATTAAATTAGTTATTTATAAAGCACTTTGAAAACCTTAAAATTATAAATAAATATGTTTATTATTATTACTATTAGGTGGTACAGTAGATAGAATGCTGGGCCTGGAGTCAGGGAGACTCATCTTTGTGGGTTCAAATCTGCCCTCAGACATGTACTACCTGTGTGACCCTGGGCATGTCACTTAACCTTGTTTACCTCAATTTCCTCATCTGTAAAACAAATTGGAGAAGGAAATGACAAACCACTCCAGTGTCTTTGCCAAGAAAACCCTAAATGGGGACACAGAAACAGACATGATTGAAAAAAAATTACAGAACAATAGCAAACATTCTTAATTCCAATAGAGTATAAGTTCCTTGAGGCCAATGACTATTCTTTTTTATCTTTAAATTGCCACTTCCTTGCACATAGTAGGTGCTTAATAAATGTCTATTAAACTCATTTTTCTTCTATTTTTCCTGAAGAAAATGGTAAATAAGTAGTTTTAGCCAAGCATTTATTAAATACCCATTATATTCCAGTTCCTATTTTAGAAGATAAAGACAAAAGTGAAAATTTATCCCTTTTCTCAAGGGACTTACATTCTAAAGGGAGATAACAAACACAAATGCAAATTTACACAGTGTTTTTGCAAAATGAATACTGTACAAAGTAGTTTTTAACTGGAGGGCACAAGCAGCTGAGGGAATGAGGAAATCACTCTTGTAGAAAGTGAAACATTAACTGAAATTTGAAAGAAACCAAGGATTCTTAGAGGAAAAAGTATGATCCAGTCATTGGGGATGTTTTCCAGGGTGCAGAAAATGCATTGTTTTTATCTCTTTTTCAGTGTCCTCCCTCTGAGATTCCCTTTATTTTCACATACATAGTTCACCCAATGCTGTCTTCTCCATTAGAATGTAAACTTCTTGAGGTCAGGGGTTATGTTTTTGTGTTTCTTTGTATCTCAAGTATTTAGCACAATTGTTGGTACGTAGTAAGAGCTTTACAAATTCTTGTTCAGTAACCCAATGATCCTCTGATTTATTTACCTGTTGTAAATACTGGATATAAGGGACTAAAGACTTTGGGCAGGGGCGTTAAAGGTGTCTTTAGTAAATTGTAGTTGGCTAAGTGAACATAATTTAGATTGAGGGATTTGAGAGAATACAGAGTCCAACCTAACTTTGTTGCTCTGGAGTCATTTCAGTTGTGCCCCATACTTCATAACCCCATTTGGAGTTTTCTTGGCAAAGATATTGGAGTGCTTTGCCATTTCCTTCTCTAGCTCATTTGACAGATGAGGAAAATGAGGTGAACAGGGTCATCCCTGTTGCCTAGGGTCATCCAACTAGTAAGTGTCTGAGGCTAGATTTGAACTCATGAACTCAAGTCTTTCTGATTCCAAGCCCAGTGCTTTATCCACTGTGCCACCCAACTGTTGTTCTCATTTTATAGATAAGAAACATTGGCCCTAATAGTTGAAATGACTTTCACTAGGCTATATAGCTAAAAAACAGCAGAGCTGAGAGTGGAACTTAGCTCCTCTAAATCCAGAACTAATGTTCTTTCTACTACCATAGGGTATATATCAAATATAAAGTTAAAAAAATAATCACAATTGCTCAGAGCCCCCAGTTAACAAAACTTTGAGGATTTGGGCAAAGGTTCAGCTATCTACTTTAATCTAAATTCATATTTGTCTCTAGCTAACCCCTGGCCTCTTTGTAATTTAGACCAAACTTTGGATTGCCAAAAAAATGTTGGAGGTAAAGAAATGGGTAAAACACATTAGAAAGTCTGTTAAAGGGCAGACATAGTGAAAGGAAGTGAGAGAAAGAGCAGACCTTTTCTTGGAACTCCCTTAGTGCTTAGACAGATGGGTTACATCCAAAGACTTCAAGTCTAAGGTACCCATTGGGGGTCATTGCTTCTTCCTGACATCTCCCTTCTATGCTATTTCCTATCTCTCCTTTTAGTTTCTCCTTTTCCTTGTTGTTATCACTAATTGTTTCAGGCTCAGTTTATCAATTTGTAAGTGAGGATGAGAAGTCTGATCCCACTGTTGTTAGTGCTCAGCTATTGAGGACCCTACCACTTCATAAGTCTTTTTCTTACAGACTGTGTCTCTTTAAAACTCCAGTGTTTGACTCAGTCCCATCTTCCAACTCAAAGATCTCATAGAACTAAGTCAATTCTGAGGGATGGGTGGAGAATGTTTGTGTATTTTCAGTGCCAGGATGCCAATCTTTTCCCAAAACTCTGGAATATATGGAGAGTACTTTGCAAAGGTTCATGGGCTATATCAATGCCAGTTATTATTATCATATCATCATGCTTATTTTTGTTGTTACTATTAGAAACCAAGATGTTCACTGTATTTTGCAGGCATTCTTTAAGTGCAATTGGCATAGTAGGAAGAGAATACTTAAGCTTAGTCTGAGGAAAGAGGCGTCATGGTACAGGCTAAGTAATAAGCACTGACTCTGGATCTCTAGGATTTGGGGTTTAAATTCTTCTTTGGAGCTTACAACTAATCTGCCCTTGGGCGAGTCACTTACTTCCTGGACTTTGGTTTCTTGGTCTATAAACTAAGGGGGTTGGAATAATTATTGTCTAATGTCTCCTCTTATTATTGTTGTTTGGCCTTCTTTCTTGAAGAAGACCATGACACCAGGAAGATAATGACATGACTTGTAAATGAATTGGATTTAAGTGAGGGAGGGCTATACAAAGTCACCAGCTTCACTTTTTCGTCCAGAGTCATCTGGATCCAGTGGCAAGATATAGATCAGGACAATTGGAGATGGCCCCCTAGGCTATATTTGTGTCCTTAGATGATAAATCAATTAGGGAAAGGAACTATGATTTCATAGCCCTTTCCATTTCATCATAAGGATGAGACTTTAGTTATAAGGTTGTGCCCCCTTTAAGACTGATATTCCTATTTGGTTTATTATATGTAGTGAAGGCATAGGGAATATTGAGCAGACCTGTGATTTCTTCAGAATAGGGAACTCCTGCAATGAGGGTCTTTCCTTTTCAGTGTTAGAAAGTTGCCCATGGGGGGTGGAGCCAAGGTGGTGGAGTAGAAGCAGCATTTCCAAGGTGCTCTCCCACCAGACCACTTCCAAACCATGTAAAAGGGGACTCTGAACAACTTCTGGAGCCCCAGTACACACAGAATGACACAGAGAAGCTAACCTCATGCTGAGGACAGCCCAGCAGTCCTGCAGGGAGGGCCAGTGCAGCGCCCTGGGGCCTACAGCCCAGGGTGTGGAGAGCCCAGCCCAGGCTCCTGTGAGCTGTGGTTTTAGCCCCAGGGCGGCCAGGCCAGCAGCCAGCTGGAGGGACCCCAGAACACCAGCAGCTGTGGCAATTCCAGAATTATCAACACAAACATGCCTAGGACAAAATGAGATGTTAGTGCCCTATGGACTTTGGGACCAGTATTTGGGGAACGTGTTGGCTTCCTCCCCTGGGGGCTAGAAGTGGCTGAGGAGCGGTGGCACACTCGCCATTTTGCAGCTTCAGCTCCTGGCCTGTGAACTGTAGGGAGATCCAGCGATCAGTGTTGGAGGTTAATGGCTCTTGCTTTAACCTGCTTGGATCTGGATTGTGATCTGGGGGGAGGTCTGGGGTGGGCATCCAACTTGCCAGAACAAGAAGTTGTGAAGACCCCAACATTCGGGATGGAAGCTCCCCTGTCTGGTGGCAGAGTCCTACTGTGGCAACAAGCCCAAAAGTCAAGTAATTAAGTGGCAACATGCCTAGGCAAAGGAAACAAAATAAACAGAAAAATGTGACATTAGATTCCTATTTGGGGGGCAAAGAGGATAGAAGCAGAGGAGGACTGTGAGGTCAGAAATCCTGCTCCAAAAGCCCCAAATGAAAATATGAGTGGGTTACAGGCCATAGAGGACCTTAAGAAGCAGAGAAGAGAAGTGGAGGAAAAAGTGGGAAGAAAATTAGAAGGATGCAGGAAAAGTATGAAATGAGAGTCAATAGCCTGACAGAAAAATAACACCCTAAAAAATAGACTATCTCAAATGGCAAAGGAGGCCCAAAAGGGCAATGAGGAGAAGAATGCCTTAAAAAGCCAAATTTGCCAGATGGAAAAAGAATCTCAAAAGCTCACTGAGGAGATTCATTCCTTCAGAGTTAGACTGGAGCAAATGGAAGCTAGTGACTTTATGAGAGATCAAGATGCTGTTAAACAGATCCAAACAAATGAAAGAATAGAAGGCAATGTGAAATATCTCATGGGAAAAACCACTGACCTGGAAAATAGATCCAGGAGAGATAATTTAAAAATTATTGGACTACCTGAAAGCCATGATCAAAGAAAGAACCTAGAAATCACCCTTCAAGAAATTCTCAAGGAAAATTGCCCTGAAGTTTTAGACCCAGAGGGGGAAATAGAGGTTGAAAGAATCCAGAGATTGCCTCCTGAAAAAGATCCCAAAAAGAAAACTCCGAGGAATATTATAGCCAGGTTCCAGAATTCCCAGATCAAGGAGAGAATATTACAAGCAGCCAGGAAGAAACAATTTCAATATTGTGGAAACACAATCAGAATAGCAGAAGACCTGGCAGCTTCTATGTTGAGGGATCCAAGGGCATGGAATATGATATTCCAGAGGGCAAAAGAGCTGGGATTGAAGCCAAGGGTCACCTACCCAGCAAAACTGAGTATTTTGTTTCAGAGGAAAATATGGTCATTCAGTGGAATAGAGGACTTTCAAGCATTCTTTTTTTTTTTTTTTTTGAGGGCAATTGGGGTTAAGTGACTTGCCCAAGGTCACATGGCTACTTTTTGTTTCTGAGGCTGGATTTGAACTCAGGTCCTTCTGACTCTAGGGCCAGTGCTCTATTCACTGCTCCACCTAGCCACCCCTAACTTTCAAGCATTCTTGAGGAAAAAACCAGAGTTGAATAGAAAATTTGACATCCAGACACAAGAAGCAAGAGTTGCCTGAGAAGGTAATCAGGGAAAAGAAATCAAAAGGAACTTATCAAAGTTAAGCTATTTACATTCCTATATGGAAAAACAATAACTGTGACTGATGAAAACTTTCTCAGTATGAAAATAATGGAAGAAGGGTGTATGACCATATGAATACATATGTGAATGTGTGTACCTATGATTACAGTTATATATGGATTGAGGGAATAGGTTGAATTTGTTGGGAAGGGAGGATACTCAAGGGGTAAAATTATGTGATGAGAGAGGAAAGTGGCAAGAGGAGATGGGGAGAGACAGGGTAGGGTAAACTATCTCATGTAGAAGAAGCAAGGGGAAGTGGCTGCATGGGAAGGGAAGAATAGGAAGACAAAAAGGCAAAACCACATTCTCATTGAATTTGGCTCAGGGAGAGGATGACATACATACTAAACTGATATCTCATCCTGATGGAGAGTAGGGGGAAGGGGGATGAGGGGGGGGGATGATGGAGGGGAGAACATTCTAGGGGGAGGGGAGGTTGGAAGTGCCCACTATAGAAGAGGGACAAGATCAAAGTAGGGAATGGACCAGGTTGGGGGGTGGGATGGCTGGGAGGGAATTATAAGCAGCCTTTTACAATATATCTACTATGGTAATGTTTTTGCATTGCTATACATGTACAACACATACTGAATTGCTTATCTTTGTAGAGGGAATGGGTGACAAGGGAGGAAAGGAATGGATCTGAAATTTGAGGTTTTAAAATTAAATGTCTCAAACATATATAAATACTATTATTAATACTATTTTTGCATGTAATTGGGAGATTAGATATTCATACATTGGGGCACAGACACTCACCTTGCCCTAATAGTAAAGTTGAAGGGGGTATGGGAGAAGATATGGGAGAGAGCAGATTGGATGAGGGGATATCTTGTGGGACTGCTATTCTAGGGTGGTGGGTAGGGGAAAAATGGGGAAAATTATAACTCAAAATCTGGCGGAAATGAAAGATGTAAACAGAAATTAATAAAGCATTTGTTAAAAAAAGAAAGTTTCCCATGGCAATGGAGAGGTTAAATGACTTTCCCAGGGTCACACAGCCAATATACCTCAGCAACAGGACTTGAATCCAGGTGCTCCCAGGTCCACGGTGAGCTCTTTATGCACTCCACCATGACTGCCTCTCAATTTGTCATCTAAATGAGTGACACACTGAAGTGATTGAATACTTAAACTTAGATAGCTAAGTCAATGAGTCTAGAGGATGATGCTCAAATTTATTGATATTATAAGGGTCTTTAGCTTCCATACCCCGGAGTGGATGAGTTGTAGTGTTGATATTAGTACTGATTTTCCTTCTGTCCTCACAGGTAATGGATATATTTAGGACTGTTCCAATCTTGGGCTTTAGTTCCTGTAGGCATTCATAAGTGTTAGGGTTGATCCCCAAACTCTCACTTGTGCTTAGAAAGCTTAAGATCAGTGTTTATTTCCTTTTGTTTGTTACCTTGACTTTAATTTAGAAGAAAAGATGGTGCGTAGAAATCAGATTGAATGGGCATCAATTGATTCTCCTATATTTAAAGCATTCAGAGATTCTGTAGAATGTGTTTATGTGTTTCCAGGTTAAATGTACATTTGTACTGTAATATGGGGCAGCTAGGTGATAAAATGGATAGAACACCAGGAGTCATGGAACATATGAGTTCAAATCTGGCCTTAGACACTTACTAGCTGTGTGAGCGTAGGTAAGTCACTGAACCCTGTTTGCTTCAGTTTCATTATCCTTTAAATGAGCTGGAGAAGGAAACCACTCCAGGATCTTTGCCAAGAAACCCCAGCTGGGGTCATGAAGAGTCAGACATGACTGAACAGACACTACAGTATACCCCCAAATGACAATTGCTTTAATTGTGGCTTTATTATTGAAACTTTTTCTTTTTGTTTTGTGTCTTGACTATAGGTATTCAAGCCTAGGTGTGCTAATGTTTAGTCAATAACCATTTATCAAGCATATACTATTTGTCAGGCATCGTGCTAAGGACTGGGAATACAGCTAAATGCAAAAAAAAAAAAAAACATATAGACATGGGGACATTTGTATCATTAGTTTTCTGGAACAGTAAACAAACACACTAACCTGCTCCTACCTTGTACTGGTTTGGGGAGCTTAAAGTAATTTTCTTTTTTTCTAAATTATTTATTTATTTTTTGTTTTCAACATTCATTTCCACTAGATTTTGAGTTACAAATTTTTCTCACCATCTTTCCACTACCTCCCACCCCAAAATAGTGAGCCTACTGAATACCCCTTTCCCTAATCTGTTCTCTCTTATATCCTTCCCCATCTCCCCGCCACCCCAAACTTTTTAGTAGGGGAAGATGGATTTCTATACCCCAGTGCCTATATGTCTTATTTCCCAGTTGCATGTAAAAAAACCAAACCAAAACCAAAACAATTTTTTTTACATTTGTTTTTGAAACTTTGAGTTCTAGAGTCTTTCCCTTCTTCCCTCCTCACCATGCCCCCCCCAGGAAGACAAGCAATTCACCAGAGGTTGAACATGTGCAGTTACGCAAAACATTTCCATAATAGTTATATAGTGAAAGACCAACTATATTTCCCTCCGACCTATCCCACCCCCCACTTATTCTGTTTTCCACTTTGACCCTGTCCCTTTTCAAAAGTGTTTGTGCACGCCTTCTCCCAGGGGTCAGATGTTCCCAAGTCCCTTTGCAAAAGCATCAGCCATGCCTCCATATTGGTATTGGAGAGCTAGAGGAAGAAACTAGACTCTAGATGTATAGAAGATCCTTCATGGAGGTGTACGCTCATGAGAGGAAAGAGCACAGAACAGGTGGAATATGAAGAATGGGCCAAGGAGGAGTCATGAGGGGTTCAGTGAATCAGAGTTTTTACTTGAACCTGGGTCTTTCTGACTCCAAGCACAACACTCTCCATTCTGCCATTCTACCTGCCTTTGTATGAAGGAGTTGGGAGGGAAGAGACAGACAGAAAGGCAGAGACAGAGAGAGTCACAGAAAGAAAGAGACAGATAGGCAGATAGAGACAGAGAGAGATAAATACTCCTAGAGAGAATCATAGAAAAAAAGAAACAGACACACAGGCAGATAGAGACATAGAGAAAAAATACATAGAGACAGACAATCATGGAGAGATAGAGACAGACAGGCAGGCAGACAGATAAAGACAGAGACACATAGAGACAAGCTCAAAGAGAGACAGAGACATACATAAAGGCAGGGAGAGGGGGGGAGAAAGAGAGAGAGAGAAAGAGAGAGAGAGAGAGAGAGAGAGAGAGAGAGAGAGAGAGAGAGTCATAGACAGAGGCATGCAGAAAGACAAGATAGAAGCAGGCACGTAGAAACAGGGAGAAAGACACACACACAAAAAGGCAGAGATAATCATAGAGACAGAAAGAGACAGGAACGCAGATAGCAATAGAGAGAGACACACAGAAATACACAGGGAGACAAAGACAGACAGGCAATCAGAGATAGAGAAAGACAGAGATAAAGAGACAGAGGCAGGCAGGCAGAGAGAAAAAGAAAGAGACACAGGGAGAGGGAGGAGCACATGAATACTAAGGCTATGGTGAGAGTTACCCCTCACCGACTCAACAATGCATAGTGGTCAGGGTCCTCGTGCTCCTGGCTTCCTGTGAATAATACCAGTCCTGAGGAGGTAGCAAGGAGTTCAGGCTCTGGGAGGCCAGAGCAGCAGTGCTCAAATCTGCAGTCCTGTCAAATAACTTCCCTTTTCTTTCAACTTTCTCCTCCCATCTTCCCTACCTGCTTTCATTGTGTTTTGGAAGCATGTTATCTTTTGTAAATCATAATTTGTTTGAACTTCTAATATATTCCTGTTAATTGTTACATAAAATAACAAAATTAAAGGCAATTTGTCATCCTCCCAAAGCATCTGCTCCATTACCTCCTAATGAATAGGGAATGAGCATTCCTTATAGCTTCTGCTGCTTTTTCATCTTTGTCAAGACTTTCATGGTCTCTTTTAGTTCTGTATAGATGACTTGGAGGACATGTGTATCATTAGTTTTCTGGAACAGGAAAATAAACAAACACATTAACCTCCTGCTACCTCGTACTGGTTTGGGGAGCTTAAAGTCATTTTCTAGAAAGGAAGATCAACCTTTTTTTTTGTCTCCTGGATGAAGCCTATAGAATCTTTCTCAGAATTATGTTTTTAAATGCATAAAGTAAAATACATAATATTACAGTTATTTACCTGATCGTCTATCTATCCATCTATCATTTCTTCTATTCATCTCTCTCTCTCTTTGTCTGTCTTTCTATCCATCCATTTTTCTCTGCCTATCCATTTCCATTATCTATCTGGCCCATTATCCATATCTATCTGGGCATCCATCTATCCATCTCCATACATCTATCTATCTATCTATCTATCTATCTATCTATCTATCTATCTATCTATCTATCTTTCTATCTGTCTGCCTGTCTATCTCTGTCTTTCTATACATCAATCTATTTATGTCTATCTCATTCTATCTATTTATATCTATCTCTATCTCATTCTCTTTATCTTTCCATCCCTGTTGGGCCACCTGTCTATCCCATTCTATCTGTCCATCTCTCTCCATCTCTCTCTCTCTCTCTCTCTCTCTCTCTCTCTCTCCCTTTCTTCTGTTTCTCTCTCTCTTTATTATTCAGGACTTCAGATTGAGAATCTCTAATCTAGAATTTTTCAAACGCATTTATGCTAAGGGGTTCCTATTAAACCATCATAGGCAAAGAAAACTGGTCAAAAGGCACTACCAGATAGATCTCACTATGCTCGCTGAATGCCCAAACTACATTCATTTATTTATTTTTATATATAAATACAAACACACACAAAATTTGCTTTGTATATGTATATGCACATATGTGTATTTACATATGAATGTATGTCTTTTGTTGAAAAGGTTGACTTTGCTTATCATAGTTGTAGTATATAACCATAATGTAGAACCATAATGTAAAACTCCTATGCCTTTGTGGGGTCTGACCAGGTTATGCTAAAAAGGAAAAGAATGACCTTCAGAATGGCAGCTCTCCAAAGCCAGTGCTTTTGCCATGAAGTCATGAAAATCATAGGACAGGTTAGAAGAGACATCAGTGGCCATCTAGCAAAACCCCTTTCTCAAGGGGGTCTACACCATTACATACATAGCAAGTGACCATTCAGTGTTTGCTTGAAGATAATCACAGAAAGGTAACTCATCACCCGTGGAGGCAGAATTAGGAGAAATCAGGGTCTTGAAAGTCAAGAGAGAAGAGTAAACTACCAGGAGAGATCATTCAATGGGATCTAAAGCTGCAGAGAGGTCAAAGATGACCTAGGGAAAAAAATGCTCTTCTAAGATCTTTTCCAGGTTTAATTTTTCTAGATCTATATTGCCCTCATGGACAAATGCATTTATTTCACTTTGGTCAACACTACATAAGTCGATCAATAACAACCATGACAGAAACAAATCTATAGATAAATAGATGCACACATACATATATATATATATATATATATATACATATATATATATATATATTGCTGTCTGTCTATCTCTCTATCTATCATCTATCTATCTATCTATCATCTATCTGTCTGTCTATCTATCTATCTATCTATCTATCTATCTATCTATCTATCTACCTAGTGTAGTTGATGGAGAACTGGCTTTGATTCAGGTAGATTGAAATCAAGTCACATCCCTGATATATATTAGCTGAGAGATCCTAGGCAAGTGCTAATCTCTCAGTGCTTTAAGTAAATTTTTAAGAATAAATATTGCAGAGCAGGAGCCAACCCTCATGGATAGAGGGAATTTTTCTCCCTCGGAGTTCCTTATACTAACAAAAGAAATACATTCATATGTAAATACATATATGTGCATATACATATAAAAAGCACATTTTGTGTGTGTTTGTATTTATATATAAATATATACATATATATGTATGTGCGTATATAGATATAGATACAGATATAGATAGAGTCAGAGTGATGTAATAATATAGTTAAATGACACAATAAATACAAAAACAGACAGACTCAGGAACGCTTGAGACATATGCTAATTCGGTGACCCTGTCAGGTCCATTAACTTTGTATTGTTCCAGGTAGGACTGTAGGACCCTAAGCAACTGATGGGTTACACAAAGACATCTTAGGTGGCAGAAGTTTGGATATCTCCATACTAGTGGAGAAAGTTCTGAGTAAATAAATCTGGAGAGACAGACAGAGAGAGAGCCAGAGACAGAGATAGAGAGACAGAGACACACACATATGCACACACAGAGAGAGAGAGAGAGAGAGAGAGACAGATTTGATGCAATCAGATTTCTTTGTTTCTAGCTTCACAATAGGGAATTATCCCAAATATACCGCATATCATTAACAATATCATTCCCACCATCTCTAATACCAGAGGCAAGGTCAGTTTTTAGGTAGCTAGGTCCAAACAAATTTAGAGTAGTATACACTCAGACTGATGATCACTAGATGGATTCATTAGGTATTCCAGAAACTGATAAAGGACTACGTACTATATCTATATCTATCTATAACACTATAATGGAATAGGTTATCATTATCTCTACTACTATTAATATTCTTATTATTTTACCTAGTAAGGAGATTGAATTTCAGAGATTATGGATTTAGGACTGGAAGAGACCTAAGAGGTCATCCAGTTCAACCTCTTCATTTTACAAGTGAGGAAACTGAGGCCTAGAGAATTGAAGTGATTTACTTGCCAAGATCACCCATGGAGTGAGTAGCAATGCCAGGATTCAAACTCAGTTCCTAAAACACCAAGTGCATCACTCCACATTCAGAGATCTTCCTTCCTTCCTCCTTTTCTTCCTTGTAGTTTGATTTCATGCATGCGTTTCCTATGGTGAATTGTATGTTTTTAGTCATAGAGACCAGTTTCTAATTCTTTCGTTCCTCCAGAGCCATAACTAACTCTTTTTTTCTTTTGCCTAGGGCACTTGTTGAACTGTGGCTTCTCTTCAGGCAACACAACATTTCTGCACTGCTAATGAACTGAGTACGTCTTTGACTATTGATGGCACTGTTGCATGGATGATGTAGGGAGGAAGGGGTATTCCAACAAAACAGAGGCTTCTCAGCTGTTGATTGGAGAAGAGTGTTCTCTCTCTGATAATACCATTCGGTCCTCTAAATTACCCCCATCCTGAGACATGTCCAGTGATCCCACACTAGGAACAGATCTGTGTATCTCCCATCCTGGTTTATTAGAGAATAATGCATCCAGTAGGAACCCAAGAAATATTTGCTAAATGAAAAATTAATAAATAAAAATAAACCCCTCAAATTTTCATTGAGCAATACAATACCACCTATAAGTTAATGAAATCTTCTAGAAGTCAGAACTTGGAGACTTAGTAAATCAGTCTCTTCAACTAGGATAGCCTAGCATTATTCTTACCATATTTTCTAAGACCCATTCCTTCTAGAACCCTGCTATGACCAAAATGCCCAGTCACCCTGATCTGGGTGATACTCTCTGAAAAATTCAGCCAAGCCCTCACAGTGACTCCCTCCCATTGGGAAGCCATTGCCTATTCATCCATCAGACTCAGAAAGGTTCCCTTTTCATCTTTAAGCCAAATTCTTCTGACAGAGAATTCATGTTTTTATATTTGGAAAGCCTACACACCTGCTAGATCTGAAGTGTGTGTGTGTGTGTGTGTGTGTGTGTGTGTGTGTGTGTGTGTGTGTGTGTTCATTCCTTACTCCTTCCCTTTTTCCTCTACCTTATTTGTAGGCCATCAGGGCTAGGACCAAATCTTTAATTCCTTGAAATGTGCCAAGGAAGCTGTCAGTGCTCAGCAGATAATAAGAGAGTTCTCATTGAGCCACACAGGGTGAGAAGCTGGCCTTGGAACAAGGATAGCTCTGTCACTTCCTTTGGTAGAATCACTTTTCAGCAGTTGATTTCATGGCCTGCTAGCAGAATAGTTTCCATCTGGTTTCAGATGCGGGTAGATGGGGGAAGGGAGCCAACATGGTGCCAAGCCATATTGCTCACTATCCAATGAGCTATTGAGTCTTTTCTAATTCAGATGGATCTGGGTGGGTTGCTTCCCTTCACCCTTGGCATTTCTGTTTTTTTCTCTTCTCTTCTTGAGAATAACCCAGAAAGGAGAGCCAAGCTCTCTGACTGGCAGCTCTGGAGATTCAGTCAACATAATGATTACTTGTTCCATATGATTCTCAACCTTTCAAGAGTGGGGATTTTATGAGGCAACATGGTGTAGTTGGAAGAGGGCTGTGCTTGGAGTCAGGAAGATGTGCATTTGAATCCCTCTCTTGATATTTACCAGCTGTGGGACCCTGGTCAAGTGCTCTGAACCCTGGTTTCCTTATCTATAAAATGAGGGGGTTGCTAGGTGGCTTCTCAGGACCCTGAAACCTCTAAATATGACTAGATGGCTTCTGAAATTTCTTTCAGTTCCTATGAATTGTCATACTCCTGACTGCACATAGAGGGTGTTCCCAAAGCTAAGGTCTTAAGGCTTAAAACAGCACTAGGTCTTTTGGGACATCCACTATGCTCACATTACTTTGACTAGAAATCTAACTGAAAGTGAATGAAAGTCTGAAGACTATCAATCAAGCAACTAGCATTAATTAAACACGATTATTTGCCAGGCATTATAGAAGGTATTAGGGATGCACAGAAAAGTTTAAACGATATTTGCCATCATGGAGATTACATTCTAACAGAGGGAACAATATACACACAGACACATACACATGAAACATGTGTGTGTGTGTGTATATATATATATATATATATATATATATATAGGGTTTGCAAGATGTTTTACAAATATTATCTCATTTTATCCTCATAATAACCCAAGGAGGTAGGTGCTATTTTTTTATAATACCTATTTTACAGATGGGGAAACTGAGGCAGATAGGTGCTGTATATATGCATATATAGTATATATGTATTTATTTGTGTATGTGCATATACATACATACATATATACTTACACACCGATACATATATACGTATATATGTATACATATATACGTATATATGTATACATATATACTTATATACTTACATATATACTTACACACATATACATACACATACAATCTATCTATATGCAAAACTGATAAAGGTGATTATAGGGGGAGGGCACTAGCATCTGAAAGGATCAAGGAAAGCTTTATGGAGAGAGTGACACCTGAACTGAGCCTTGAAGGTACGTGGAAGTGAGGAAGGCGAGCATTCCAAGGATTGACAAGGGGAGGCCAGTATGAAGTCTCAGAAGAGCAACACATGAGAAACAGTAAGAAAGTCAACATGGTGAGACTATAGTGTATGTAAAAAGGCATAATAGGCAGCAAGGTTGGAAAGGAAGATAGAGAGAGTAGAAACAGAAATGCCCTTCCTGTCCTCACCTACTTGATGTTTCTCATAAATCACATCCCATTTCTCAGGTTGATACCCATTGTAAGGTATATATTAGTCCCCTTGACTTGCTAAATTAAGTCTTCAGGAAGCTCAAAAACTCCTGTTGGAGAATCTCAGTCATTCTATCAGGGTGAGACCAGAGGACTTAACCCTTTTTCCTTACCTCAGGGAGTTTGATTATCACCTATGTGCCAATTCTGCAGAAGTCTCCCCCTTCCCCTCACTGATGTGAATCAGCAATAGGCTTCAAGTTCAGGCTCCTTGATCTGTGCTAGATAGACAAAGATCCTATAAATACTCACCAGACTTTAATGGACTGGGTGGAGAAGGTGCTCCATTCTCTCTGGGACTTTTTCAGTTCTACCTGAGGGCCCAATGGACCTGTTTCCATTATTCTTCCTGCCTGCCCCTCATTTTGTGAATATCTTCCCTAAGTTAAGCTGGTTCTCTTTATTGTCTTCTTATGAGCTCCATGATTCTTTGCACTGGGTCTTTAATTTTGTAAAACTTTTTAAGTCTGTATTAAGACATATGCAACTGGAATGTATTCCTTCCTCACACTCATCTCATAAAATTCCTGGCTTCCTTTAAAGCATAGCTTGACAGATTGATTTCAGAAAAACCTGGAAAGACTTACATGAACAGATGCAAAGTGAAGTGAAGTGAACAGAACCAGGAGAACTGTCTGCACACAACAATATTGGTTTATGAAGAACTGTAAATGACTTAGCTATTCTCAGCAATACAATGATCCAAGAAAATCTGAAAGGACTAATGCTGAAGCATGCTATCCATCTTTAGAGAAAAAACTGATATTGTCTGAATAGAGACTTAAGCATACTACTTTTTACTTTTTTTCTTTGATTCTTTTTCTTTTACTTGAGTCTTCTTGTGCAAAATGACTAACATGGAAATGTTTTACATGATTGCACATGTATGACCTGTCTCTGATTGCTTACTGTCTCAGGGAGGAGGAAGGAGAAAAAGGGAGGGATAGAATTTAGAATTCAAAACCTTAAAAAAACAAATGTTAAAAATTGTTTTAACATGAAATTGGGGGGAAATAAAATATATATTAAAATAGAAAAAAAAGCACAGCTTGATTGTTACCCCTTATAGCAAAGGTTCTTAACTTTTTTAGTGTCATAGACTCACTGGGCTGTCTGGAAAACTATGAACCTCTTCTTAGAAATGCGATTTTAAACGCATACAATAAAACACAGTGTACTACAAAGGAAACTGGTTTATTGCAATATTTTCTTTTTTAAGTCCAAGTATTAGGGTAGCTAGGTGGCACAATGCATAAAGCACCAGCCCTGGAGTCATGAGGATCTGAATTCAAATCTGGTCTCAGATACTTACTACCTATGTGAGCCTGGGAAAGTCACTTAACTTCAGTTGCTTCCCCCACCCCCCCCCCAAAAAAAAATCATGTATCCCAGATTAAGAACGCTTGCCCAGGATCTATAGGATCCATTTTCTGATGCACCTTCAAGGGTTAGTGTCCTCCCCCTCAATTCCCCAAATTCTGTATTTTGCAGAAAATATATGCTGGTAAATATATTTTATATGAGAAACAGAGTAGTATAATGGAGAGAAGGAGAGTTAGCTTTTAAAGGTCAAAGTCCTGCTTCTGCCAAATACTAACTACTTATTACCCCTAGTAACTTCCTCAGGGGTCTTTTGGCTCCTCCTCCTCCTCCTATTCCTCATTCTTATCCTTCTTACTTTCATTCTCTTCCTCTTTCTCCTCCCCTCCCCTCTCCTTTTTCTATTCCTCCTCCTCATTCTTGCTCTTCTTACTCTCATTCTTGTTCTTCTCCTTTTCCTCCTCTTCTTCTGCCTTGTTTTTCTCCTCATTTTTGTTCTCACTGTCCTCCTCCTCCTCCTTTTCCTCCTTCTGATTTTCGCCTTTTCTTCTCCTCCTCCTCCTTCTTTTTCTTTTCTCTTCCCCTCCTACTTCTTCAGTAAAAAGCCCTTACTTCTGACAAATAAGTAGAGTCCAGCAAAAGAAGTTTGACTGCGTATGAAAACGTTTTGATGGTGCTTTTCCTGACTCAATGACAAACTCCTAGAATACACTGTACAAATTTATTTTTAATCCTTAAAATAGGAGAAATGCCTAAAGATTTTGCTACCTGAAATATAATGGACAGTTTTCTAGCCATAAGACAATTAGACTGTTTCTTACATTAGTGAATGCCCAAAGTACCAACCAATCCACAAATCACTGTGAAAATGTCCAACAACTTTCTAGAGCAGAAACATGAATAGAATTTTTTTTTGAAAATTTTAAACATTGAACTAAAACAGTAAAGAGGGGAATTTCAGAGCACAATCCAAATTAGGTTGAGCTGCTAAAAGAGAGAGGAAAGCCTATTCCTGTGAGTTTGGGAGGGAGAGGTAAGCCCAGGAGAGGGGTGACTAGGACTGGGATTAGTGTTGTGTGAAGTTAAAGCAGAATATGAGGTGAGCATGTGGTTGTCAGTCACCATGAAAAGGAAGGGTGGAATCACCCCTCCTTTTATGTCAGTGCCCTGGGTCAAAGCCCCATTTTCCGCCAGAAGAGTTGATTCCTCAAAACAGTCACTTCACTACTGTAATGTTAATGGGAGTTGAAGATCTTCCCTGCCCATTAATAGACCTCACCTGGAGACCAAACAAGAGAAGCTTGATTAGGGAAGTCTTGTTTTTCAGGAAGGCCCACACCTTTTGTTACTTTGCAGTTGTGGTGCCCTCTGACCCTGAAGAAGGGTATATAAACTCTGAGATGAGGTTTTGCTTTGGTGCTTGCACATTGGAAGAGTGTTTGTGTGATTTGGTCAGACAAGTCTCTGGGTAGCCAATGAGGAGGCCCCCAGCTTTGAAAACACCGATGTTGGTGCTTCTCTCTCTGGTAGCTATGTGTGTATAGCTTCAGTCAGACAGCTAGAAACCCTGTCTGTTGATTTGTGTTATTTTTTCTGTATTTTTTCTGTTTGTACTTTCTGTTTGTATTTTCTCTGAAGTTCAGCATGCTGACTTTTCTCCCTGAACTAAGTGAATAAATACTAAAAGCAAGATTTAGCTTGTTACAAAAGACTAATGGCAATTTGAAAAGGAAAATTGTTGTGGCCCAGTTCCACTTACTTAAAATTTTTTTAAACTTAATTACTTAGTTAAATTTTACAACCGACGGACTCACTGCTTTTTCCTGAAATTTTGGTTTGTTTTTTCTTTTTAAAATTCGGTGCAGATGCTATAAAACATGGAGTGGGCCAGTCACAAAATAAGCTGTTAATGAATTTTGTATAGGGGCTGTGGAAAGGCTCTGGAAGCTAACTTTATATAAAAATAAAAATTTGGTTTTATTCTAGTTCATATCTTCACATTCATAAGTCTATTAGTAAGTTAACTTAATCCTTCATAATGACCCATTCACATTTACATAATACTCTCAAAGTGGCAAAGCTTCCCTCATGTCATATGATTGTCACAACAACCCTGTAATATTGGTTGTACAAAGATCATTGTACCCATAATACAGGTGGGAAAAATGAAGTTCAGAGAACATAATCCCCCAAATCATCCACTTGGTATATAACAAACCCAGGACCCATACCTTGGGATCATTGGATCATAGATTTAGGGATTCATAGATAAGAGGCTTTAATACTCAAAAGGCAGGGCTGCAACACTAGTGGTTTTACTTGCTCAGGTCTTAAACCATTCTCTTATAGTAAATTGGAATCCAAACAGAGGGTACTTCTATGGGATCCCATAGCATCATAGATTTATCCCTGGAAGGAATTTTAGGAGTTCAGTTTAGTGCCTTAGTGAAGAAGAAGAAATTGAAGACAGAAGAGAGTTAATCACTACTCTGAGGTTACAAAAATAGTAAGTGGGAAAGTCAAGATTTAATATCTGGGTTCTTTGTCTCTAAATCTAGATTTTTTTTTTCCATCTCTACCAATCAGGTGCTTCTGCTACCTAGCTTGCCTCCCTTTCAATATATCATCACAATCCATGAAAACCAAAGCAATGAAAAAAAAAGTGAAGATATTTCTACATGACATCATCTCATGGAATTTGCTGAGTTTTAAAACTTTATCTGACTACCCTACACAGAGAATCACACTAGCACATATCTCTTTTTTCTTCTTTCCTAAACCCAAGTCAATCAGAATCCCAGGAAATGTTCTGTCCTTATTACTACTCAGTAAACACTTATTAAGTGAATACATGAATGTATTATGATCACTCTGTCAGAAATTTTCACATGATATGAAGAGTTTGGGTGTCCTTTAGAGGTTTTCTCACTTCTCCAGCTCATTGCTTCCATCAACTAGCTGACATGAAAAAGAGTGTTATTCCCCTTGTGAGTACATGTCTCACAAAGCTCAAAGAATGAATGAATTTATTTGTAGATCAAATAAAAGTAGCATTCCTATCAATGCTCAAGAGAAATGATGCCTGTCAATAAAACACCCTGTCCAGATGTCTGTCGAAGCCCAGTGATGTATGTGCCCAGGATAAACTCTTAGGACATGTTGTCTCTATTGTGACTTCTCAAGAAATATCTCTTAGTGAAGTATTCATGGTTGGTTCTTTCCCATTGACTCCTTTACGATTCTCCTGGACCCTCTTTGCACATTATATATTGCAGTGTTGCATCCTCTGTTGTCCCTTTGCATGGCTGGATCATGACTTTGCATGGCTGGATCACTTCCCATTGTGATTCTACCTTTGTCCTCTGCAGCATCACCATGCTCCCAGTTCTCTCACAGAATTTGAAGAATTATGCTTGCCAGTGAAATGGACAGTTCAATTCTCCCTTTGTTCTCTTCAATGACTGGCCCCTTTTTACTTTTCCATTCTTACACTTTAATCCTGTCTATTCCCTCTATGATACAGTTTCACCAATCTACCTGATGTTTCCTATGCATGACATGCCATCTCCTTCCTGACTAGAATGCTCTGACTCCCCACCTTTGATTTTGAACCTTCTTCATGATTTAACTCCAACCCCATCTTCTGCAGGATATGATAGCTAGCTAGAGAGAACATTTATTAACTTATTATGTGAAAGACACTCTACTGAATACTGAATACTGGGGATGAAAAAAAAAACCACAGAAGAAAGCAAGATGATCACTATTCTCAAAGAGCCAACGTCCTCATAGAGGAAGACTAAGCATGAAGGTGGGGGGGTATTATGGGGAAGAGCTAATGTGACAATGGGGCAAAGTGAGAATGAATCAAAATGGAAATTCAGTGTTGTGTCTGGCCCTTGTCACGAAATGATGGTTCTGGGTAGGAATTCATTGATCTCTGAGTTGAGTGAACCAAAGGAGCATCTCTGACAGCCCCTGCCTACCCTGGCCCTTTCTGCCATATTTTGTGTGTTGTTGTTCAGTCATTTTCAGTTGTATCTGATTCTTCATAACCACATTTGGGGTTTTCTTGGCAAAGCTACTGGAATGGTTTGATATTTCCTTCTCCAGTTCAATTATACATGAGGAAACTGAGTCAAATGGGGGTAAGCGACTTGCCCAAGGTCACACAGCTACTAAGTGTCTGAGTTCAGATTTGAACTCATGAAGATGAGTCTTTTTAACTCCAGTCCAGATGCTCTATCTAATTTACCATCTAGCTTTCCCATTTTGTTTATACATGGTTACTTTCACATTGTTTTCCCCATCCTTCATTAGAATGTGAGTCCCTGGAGGTAAGGGACTGTTTTTTACCTTTGTTTGCAAACCCAGGGTTTAATAAAGTGCCTGGCATACAGTAAGCACTTTAAAATGCTTGTTGACTGACTCACTGACATACTTTGTTAATCAGGAGCTGATTATATTATCAATTTGCTATTAAACAGCTATTATATTAAAGGGAGATGAGCTCTCCATTTCTGCATTCACTCTATTAACAAACGTGTACTCTAGTCATTATGCAAAATTTGGAAAGGAAGCCTTGCCAGACTCTCCCATTTGCTAATACTCATAGTAACATTGCCTTTCTATCAAGCAGTAAGTCATCAGTGATATAAAGGCCTCTGTCAAACTCTTCATCACCGGCGTTTTGAAGAAGTCAAATTATTCATGAGTATACTAGCTTTTGTTAGGCAATTGGCGCTACCTGAACTCCAGATCCATGGATTTATTCATGCATGAATAATGAAGAACAGGACATAATTGGTTGGCATCAGATGTTGCAGTCAACTCATGGAAGATGCAGTGTATGTGTCTGTGTATGAGGAAAGAAGAAAGAGACAGACTGCAAGGCAGGGAGAGGAGGATTGCTGATATGACCATTTGAGAAAAAGGGGAAAATCATTTTAATGGCTAACAGCGCAAGAAGATCCTGTGATTGGTTTTGGGCAGTCAAATATGAAAACAGTGGTAGGCCCATATGTTTAAATATTGTTTTTAACTGGCATTTGCATTTTGAATTTCACCTCTTCCAGAGATCCAAGGGATATGCTCAAATCATAAGACTTCTTGAAACACATTATTGCTCTCCCTCAGATGCACAGTACATTTAATGTCGGCCAGAAACTATTTGGCCACCTGACACACAGGCGTATTTCCATGACCCTCCTGAAGCATCATTTAGCTAAGATCTTTTCATTCTGGGAGGTTTTTCAAATGATTCATTTAGTGACCAAAGCCAAGTTTCCCACTGCCCACAAGGGGATGATTCATCCCCTTGAAGATACTGTGAAAGAGAGACTTCTGTCAACACAGCCACGATTGTTGTAGGTGATGACTTTAGATGTGTAACACCATGGAAAATTGTGCAATGCATAATGGATAGGGGTAAATACTCAATGAGAAATGTCAGGGGTCTTCAAGGAGCCTTAGGCAACAAGTAGTTGAAAGACAAATGTTGGATATCAAATAATCCCCCATGGACATCCTTCTTTTTTTTTTTTTAAAGCAATTGGGGTTAAGTAACTTGCTCAAGGTTACACGGCTAGTCATTATTATTTATGTGTGGGTGCTCATTTTCTGAGGCCGGATCTGATCTCGGGTCATCCCAACTCCGAGGCCGGCACTCTTACTCACTGCGGCCACCTAGCCGCCCCTTTAGGGCAATTGGGGTTAAGTAACTTGCCCAAGGTTACACGGCTAGGTTTTTGTTTGTATGGATTAAGTGTCGGAGGCCGGCTCTGAACTCAGGTCCTTCTGATTCCAGGGCCGGCGCTCTATTCACTGCGCCACCTAGCCGCCCCTGGACATCCTTCTTAATAAAACCAATTCTTTCTTGGAACTGAATCACTCACTGAAAAGATATTACCTCTCAAACAAGAAGAAACTATGAGCTCAACCCAAGTTAACCACATGACATGGCAGCCACATAGAGACCAGTGACTCCTAAGAGGCAAAAATCATGATTCCCATCAGAAGCCATTTCTACTTTCTTGAAATGTTGAGTGTAGCAAGTCTGCTGGGGACAAGAAGAAGCATGTTGTTGGATGGCATAGTGAAGAGATAGCAGAGCAGAGGGTTGTTAAGATCTGGGGTCAATGGGGTGGCTAGGTGGCTCAGTGAGTAAAAGTACTGGCTCTGGAGTTGGGATGACCTGAGACCGGTTCTGGCCTCAATACTTAGCACCCACACATAAATAACTAGCTGTGTAACCTTGAGCAAGTTACTTAACCTTAATTGCTTTAAAAAAAAAAAAGATCTGGTGTCAAGTTCCACAAACTCTTAAGCTCTCTGAGTTGCATATAATTCTCTAAGACTATTAATTGCAGAGAGGATGATGAACTATATGGGGAGAGGAAGGTTCATTAATGGAAGTTCCCTATATTAATGAAATCCCATATATGCATTTCTTTTTAAACATTTGATTTTAAAACTTTGAATTCCAGATTCTTTCCCTTCTTCCCTAGTCACCCACTCTTACTGGGAAGACAAGCAATTCAACAAACGTTGTACATATGTAATTATGCAAAATACTTCCATAGTGGATATATTGTGAAAGACTGACTATATTTCCCTTCACCCTATTCGGCCCCCTACTTGTTCTATTTTCTAATTTGACCTCGTGCCTTTTCAAAGGTGTGTGCTTCTAACTACCCTCCCCCCAATCTTCTCTCCCTTCTATTATCCCCCCTCTTATAACCTTCCCCCCTACTTTCGTATAGGGTAAGATACCCAATTTAGTGTGTATGTTATTCCCTCCTTAAGCCAAATTAAATAAGAGTAAGGTTGACTCATTCCCTTTTGCCTTCCTGTTCTTCCCCTCCATTGTAACAATTTTCCCTTGCCTCTTTTATATGAGATAATTTACCCTATTCTGTGTCTCCCCATCTCCTCTCATCATATTCCTCTCTCACCTCTCAATTTCCCATTTTAAATACCATCTCTTCCTATTCAATTGATCCTGTGCCCTCTGTCTCTGTACACATACACACCCACACTCACATATGTATTCATATGCACATATACCCTCTTATATAGACATATATATGTATGTATACATACATTTATATATACATTTATATTCCCTTCCACTATCTTCATACTGAGAAAAGTTTCATAAGTTGAAATTATTGTTTTTGCATGTAGGCATGGATAAGTTCTGATAAGTCCCTTATGATTTCTTTTCCCTATTTACCTTTTCATGCTCCTCTTGCTTCTTGTATCTGAATGTCAAATTTTCTATTCAACTATGATTTTTTCATCAAGAATGCTTGAAAGTCCTCTATTTCATTGAATTTCCCCTGAAACATTCTACTCAGTTTTGCTGGGTAGGTGATTCTTGGTTTTAATCCTAGCTCCTTTGACCTCTGGAATATCATATTCTAAGCTGATCCCTCAATGTAGAAGGTGCCAGATCTTGTGTTATCCTGCTTGTGTTTCCACAATATTAAAATTGTTTCTTCTTGGCTTCTTGTAATATTTTCTCCTTAATCTGGGAACTCTGGAATCTGGCTATAAGGTTCCTAGGAGTTTTCTTTTTGGGATCTTTTTCAAGAGATGATCAGTGAATTCTTTCAATTTCTATTTTGCCCTCTGGTTCTAGAATATCAGGGCAATTTTCCTTGAGAATTTCTAGGTTCTTTTTTTGATCATGCCTTTCAGGTAGTCCAATAATTTTTAAATGATCTCTCTTGGATCTATTTTCCAGGTCAGTGGTTTTTCCAATGAAATATTTCACATTGCCTTCTATTTTTCATTTGTTTGGATCTGTTTAATAGTGTCTTGATTTCCCATAAAGTCATTAGCTTCCATGTGTTCCAATCTAATTCTGAAGGAATTATTCTCTTCAGTGAGCTTTTGAAATTCCTTTTCCATCTGGCAAATTTGGCTTTTTTTAAGGCATTCCTCTCCTCATTGGCTTTTTGGGCCTCTTTTGCCATTTGAGTTAGTCTATTTTTAAGGTGTTACTTTCTTAAATCAGGTTGTTGACTTGCTTTTCATGATTTTCTTGCATCATTCTCATTTCTCTTCCCAATTTTTCTTCTACTTCTCTTACTTGATTTTCAAAATCCTTCATAAGTTCCTCTCTATGGCCCATATTTTTCTTGGAAGTTTTTGGTACAGGAGTTCTGACTTCATTGTCTTCCTCCCATTCCATGCTTTGATCCTTTTTGTCCCCCGAAAAGGAACCTAAAGTATGACTATTGTGCTTGCTTTGCTTCCTTTGATTGCTCATGTTGCCACTCAATTACTTGACTTTTGAGCTTTTTGCAACAGTAGAACTCTGCTTCTGAAGAGGAGAGCTTTGTCCCAAATCACTGGGGTTTTCATAGCTGCTGAAAGTATTAGTTGAATGCCCTCTCTCAAGTCCCCACAAGTTCAGCCACCTGGTCACAAACCCCAGGACCTTCACCCAAGACAGCCATCCAAGCAGGTTAAAGCAAGAGCAATCACCCTCTGAATAGTCACTTGGTCCCCCTACTATATGCAGGCCAGGAGCTCTGAAGCAGCCATTCAGCAGTGGCTGCAGGGCTGCCTTACCTCCGCCACTTCTCACCCCAGGGGACAGGGGTTGGACCTGCTCTTCCATCCCCCAGTTCCACACTGATGTTTTATTTTTCTTTGGTATTTATGGGTTTATAATTCTAGAAATTGCCACAGCTGCTGGTGATCCACTCTCCTGAAATCCACTTCAGCCACTGCTGGTTGGGGCCACCCTGAAGCTAAACCCACAGGGTCATGTGGAGCTAAGCTTGGCTCCCAGTTAGCTGTGATGGACCCTTCCTATAGGCCTGCCAGGCTGCCTTCAGTAGGAGATTTGTTTCTGTCTGTCACTTTGTGGGTTATGTAGCTCTAAAGTTTATTTAGAGTCATTTTTATAGGTATTTGAGGTGGTTATGGGAGAGTTCATGGAGTTTTCCTGCTTCTATATGGCCATCTTGGCTCCACTAACCCCATATATACATTTTGAGGGAACCTATTATTTTATCAGTATAAAGAATTTTAAATCTATATTATTTCTATCTAATAGTATTTATTTATATCTCTATTTCCATCTCCCCCTTCCCCGCCCAACACCTTCAGTTTATAAGGTAACTTCTCTTTATGAAGAGCAAGGATTACAGATTCTTTGGAAACCTTTAAGAAAGCTCACGATTTCACTGATGTAGGAAATTCTCAGTAAAGAAACTCATAGGTAAATACATATACACACATCATTTGAGTACATATATATATATATATATATATGCATATATATGTATATGTTTGTGTATGTGTATATATGCATGTGCATAGACACATTTATAGCCTATTATCTCAATCTATCATCCATTTATCCATCCATCATCTATCTGCCCATTTGTATCTATCATATATATGTCTTTTATATCTATCATCTCTATTTTATGTATCTGTCCTCTCTATCAACTCTGTCTATGTATCTGTCTGTCTGTCTGTTCATCTGTCTGTCCATGTGTCTGTCTATGTGATATTTCTAGGTTGAATTAAGCAGCGCAAAATGCTCAAGATTAGTGAGGTGATTGTTTCTCTTCCCCACTCCCACCTCCCGCATCTAAGGGTACTGAGTTCTGTTCTGGGTGTGATATTTTAAGGGTAGTATTGATAAAGAAATTATCCAGAGGACAGGAATCAGCATGGCCAAGGGACTCAATTTCATGATCCATATGGGCCAATTGAAGGAACCATCATGAATGGAGAAGAGAAGATTTAAACAGTTTGTGTGTGTGTGTGTGTGTGTGTGTGTTTTAAATAAAGTATTTGAAGGGCTGTTATATGGAAGAGAATACATATTTGTTCTGTCTGGCCCTAGAAGGAACAACTAGCGACAAGGAGTAGAAGTTGAAAAGAGGCCAACTTTTAGGCTTTTAGGTTTTACAAAGCACACTTCCTAATAATTAGAGCCATTCTAAAGTGAAATGGGCTGCCCTGTGACATAGTGGATTCTCCTGTACTGAATGTTTTCAGTCAAAGACTAGATGGCTCATGGATAGAGATGATTTTGAGGGTTTTCTTACCCTCAAGGATCATATATTCTAATGGAGGAAATTGAAGGGTGGAAGGGGTTGAGGGAGATGATACCCATGTAGGGGCATAGGAGGGAAATCTAGAGAGACAGATACACATTAATAAAAAGAATGAAACATAGATGATATGGGCATATCCCCAAAATAATACTTCCCAAAAGGAGTTCCCCAATGAGAGAAGGTGGCTGGCATGGCAGAGGAACATCACAACACATGAAGGCTCTAGACAATAAGAGAAATTCTAGGATGAGAAGCAACTGACTTATTGAGGAAAAATCTGGGAGAGTCAGAAGCATAGCAAGGAGGGGACTAATGCATGTTTCATTTCCAAAATGGAAGCCCTGAAACAGAAGTGTGCTGACAAAAGCTTATTAACTGGTTCTCCAAAAATAGGTACACATTATGTATATTTTTTACTTTAGTTGACGTTATTAACATTTTCTCCATCACTTTTTCAAACATAGGCAATCAACAAAATAACAAACCAAGTCCCAGTTTATACTGTTGGTGGATTTTTGATTTTCAGAGTATAAATTCTCATATCAAAAATTTTGCAGTGGGCTCTCAGGATCTGGTATGAGCTGGCTCCAACACACCCTTGTTCTGAAAGGAACTCACCAATGTGGGGAGGGGGCCAGTATGGCAGAGGAATATTCTAAAGTAAGAAAGCCCAGGGTGTTAAAGGAAGAAGAGAAAGAAAAGATGAAGTAGGGAGAAAGATAAAAAGGCTAATGGAATAGTCCAACTGAGAGGTGATAAAAGAAAGAACTTGGGTGGTGGCTATGTGAGTGGAGAAGGGGCCACACCCCCAATACAAGAATGTAATGAAGGTAGAAATGATAAGATTTGACAATAGACTGGACATATGGGATGAGTGGGAGTAAGGAGTGGAGGATGATGCTAATATTGTGAACCTAGATGACTGGGAGCATGGTAGCTCCCAGCTCCATTGATAAGAGTGGGGATATTCAGAAGAGGGGAAAGTTAATTAGTTCTGCTTCAGCCATGTTGAATTTCAGATTCCTATAGGTCATCCAGTTCAAGATGTCCAAAAGGCAGTTAATGACTAAAGACTGATGCTGAGAGAGAGAGAGAGAGAGAGAGAGAGAGAGAGAGAGAGAGAGAGAGAGAGAGAGAGAGAGAGAACAGACCGACAGACAGACTAGGCTTGGAATTATGATTCTAAGCATCAACTGCATAGAAATACTAATTGAATCCACAGTCACTAATGACATCACCAGATCATAGATTTGGAGCAGGAAGAGATCTTAGAGGTCATCTAATCTAACCTCTTCATTTTACAGATGAGAAAAATGAGGACTAGAGATAGTTAAATGACTTGTCAAAGGTCACACAGATCATTAGCACCAGAGGTTCTCTGATCAAATGAAATAAGCATGGTAAGTGCTATATGGATTTTGTTGTTGTTATAGTAACTATTACATATTATTATTTATTATTATATCCAAAGCTCATGATGCTCTTTGGGTCAGAGTTTCCATGGTTCTTTGTTATTTATTCTTATGGAAACATTATATAATTTTGTTTTTGTTTTTATAAAAAAAACTTACCATCCTTTTAAGGATATACTTCATTCAACTTCTAAATGTATATCCTTCAAAATGTATTGATTGATTATGGTGAAATGTAAGCTTCTTGAAGTCAGGGATAGTCTTGTTTTTTCTCTGTGTCTCTGGCACCTAGGACAGTACCTGCATATGGTATGCAGTAGATAAATGCTTATTGAAATAGTCGAAACTGAATGTTATGAAATTATGATGGAAGCTTGCCCTCAAAGAAAATGTATTTAAAGGCACTTTCCCTGCTTCTTTCAAGAGGTGGGGGAGTATGGATGTGAAATATTGCATATAAAATCACATTTTAAATTTATATGTTGGTTATTTTTGTTCAACTGCTTTCAATTCCTCCCTCCCCCTCCACATTTTATTCTTTGTTATGAGGATGGCTCTTGGAGAGGAGAAGAGGGAGAAATATATCGATAGATGTAGGTGGTAAAAAAAAAACCCAAAAGATATCAATAAAAAGTTCATTTGAAATAAATGCACATTGATTGACTAGTGAGGAAAGGCTTATAACTGAATAGGACAGAAGGATGAAGTCACTCTGGGGTTCATATTCTTGTGGATAACCAACCTGCCTGTAGGTAATTGACATTTGGTTCTTTTCTATAAAGGAACTATTTTAATAAAACCAGTCCTGGGATTCAATTCTTCCCATCATGGTTTTGACAGGGAGAAAAGAAGACATTTTTAAAATATGGTATGCAGAATAGAAAGAGAACATAACCTTTGTCAGAATGAAATATAACAGTCAGCCTGGATTTAGTTTGCTGATGAGAGATTAGGTATGTGACAATTTTATTTTTGTCAAAGGGAAATTGAGAGAAAGGAGGAAGGTCTAGATAGGCCTTTACAGCTCTGAAGCAATCTAATCTTATTGAAACAATAATCGGCCAGGGAAAGGCTGGAGATGACCTGCCCTGCAGCTGACCCGACTCAAGACATGGTACATAAAAATGAATGATTGCCCCTAGGAACCCAGACAAATCCATGCTGGATTATTAACAGGAAGTTATTAATTTAGTCATACCCTGACTTACAAGGGGAATAACCTCCAGAAATCCTCCTTCTTCCATAGGAAGAGATGGAACATTGAGAAAGAAACCAGTCCTGTGCCTTGTTACTTAAAAAAAATAACTTTCATTGATATTTTTTGCTTTTACATACATAGTCTAGATTTCTTTCCATATCTCTTCTCCCATTCCTTTCCAGAGAACCATACCACGTAACATTTTTTTTTAAAGAAAAAGAGGACAATAAAGAAAAATTAGTAAAAGAGATCAATACATAAAAAATTCTGATTAAATTATGTAATGCTCCATATTGGTAGAGTTGGGGGAGGATATATGAGAATTTCTCTTCTTTGGGATCAAACATGTTCCTTGTGATTATGTAACATTCATCAAAACAAAACAAACTCTTCATTTCTTGTTCACCTCCATACCAGGTATTTTGCCTGAGCATTGGGTCTACAGTAAGGAAAATCTGAGTTCAAATCTGGCCTCAGACACTTGCTAGCTGTACAACCCAGGACAAGTCATTTAACTTCTGTCTACCTCAGTTTCCTCAACTGTAAAAGGGAGATAATAATACAGTTATCTCCTAGGTTTGTTGTGAAGATTGAATGAGATAATAATTGTAAAGTGATTATCATAGTGCTGGGCACATAGTAGGTGTTCAATAAATATTAGCTATTTCCACCATCATCACCATTATTATTGTGAAGATCAAATGAGATAATAATTCTAAAGTGCACTTAGTAGGTTCTTTTTTTTTTTAAAGCAATTGCGGTTAACTTGCCCAAGATTACAAGGCCAGTTTATTTTATTTTTGTGTGTGTGTGTGTGGGGGGTGGGTCTTAAGTATCTGATGCTGGAACTGATCCTGGGTTCTACTGACTCTGGGGCCAGAGCTCTTACTCACTGTGCCACCTAGCCGCCCCTTAGCAGGTTCTTAATTTGTGCCTTTCATTTATGTGTTGCCTTCTTAAAGCAAGCTCCCTAATGGTAGGAATCATCTTGTATTCTTGTTTTTTAATCCCTGGCACATAGTAAGCACTTTATATGCTCTGTTGTTTTGTGTTTGTCATATCCATTTCCACTGTTACTTTCTTGGGTCTGTTTACTTCTCTTTGCCTTAGCTCGTATAAGTCATTCCTTGCTTTTTCTATTCATCATTTCAATATTTTCCTTATTTGCTATTGTCTTTTATCTCAAGAGAAAGCCTAAAGTCAATAACTGTTAGTTATAAATTTTTTAACTGAGAGGGACTTTTGGGATCAAAGGTGAAAGACTGGACTTTTATTATCTGTGTTCAAAACTTACTGCCTCTGTGACCTCAAGCAAGTTACTTAACCTTTCTGTGCCTCAGTTCCCCCATCTCTAAAATGAAAGTAGTTGTACCAAATGACCTATAAGGGTCTCTTTGGCTTTAAATGTGTGATTCCATATACCTATCTCACTTGGCAGAGAGAAAGCAGAGTGTGCTATAAAGCATTCTCTTTGCAGAAGGAGAGTAATGTGACCTAAATGACTATACAGGGAATAATAATGCTTCATATACTTAGTGAAGTTTTCCCTGGATTTTCTCTTCTTTTCTCCAAGTTAGCCGATCAAAATTCCTTTTCCTGTGCTCTGAGGGGGCATTTCCTTGATTTTAACTATAAGGTAGGTAGTAAAATGGAAAAAGCTCTTGGATTGGGAAATAGAAGACATTGGTGCAAATCTCAGTCCTTTCCCTACTTCAGTGATGTCAGTCAAATCACTTCAGCTCTTGTGACCTTTTTTTTTTTTTTGTAAAATGAGGAGGTTGGAATAGTTAACCATTTTAGCCAAATTTTTCCCCTTTAAGGCTTGTTTGCAAAGCACTTCACATAGTTTATCTCATTTGATCCTCACAAAAGTCCTACAAGGTAGGTGCACCTATATTTTGCAGATGCAGAAACAGAGACTGAAAGGGGATAAATGACTTGCCTGTTGTATCAAAGATTGTAAATCTCTGAGGCAGAATTTGAACTTAGACTTCTTGACTTTGGGGGTCTTCTCCTTGCAGATTGATAATTTTGTGATGGTAAATTAGGTCATATTTGTTTCAATTCTTATCTAGCCCATTGTCATTGCGTAGGTGTAGATGAAGATAAACTGATACCTAAGAAAGATTTTGATTTAAAAAGTCAAGGTCACTCACCACATCCTGGGCCATCACCAATTGTCTTGACTTTTTCCTTACCACTAGGTTCCAATGACTCTGTAGGAGAGAGTGAGGTTGATGACTTTACACAGCTCTGCCTCACTTACATCCAATTCATGCACAATTCAAGACATCAGTTTCATGAAGTCATTGGTCCTCTTTGAGAATGAAGGATGAACAACAACTCTCAACTGAACCACCTGGCTGCCTTTAAGGCATTTTATTCTCTATATCTATGATATTTTGGTAGGTGTTTGAATAAAAAAATATCCCTGTGAAGTAGTAGGGCCTAAAACTGGGCACAGAAAGACTTGTCCTTGTTCTGAACACAGAGAAAACAGTCTTGAAGCTCTTGTGTACTGTACTCCAGCACATCCTCTATTTGGATTTTTTTTTCTTTTCACATTTCAATAACAGTGGTTTGACTCTTTAAAAAGAATACAAACAGTTTGCCATGAGCTAAATACACCTACCAGTCATCAGAAACTTTCAGGCTCTTTACTTTCCCTTTAATATTTAAATAAATTATGATACATTTATTTTATAGTGGAATTAGGTGCCAGGAAAGATCAGACAATTCATCTTCCATTTCTTGGATCAAGGCTGCTCATCCCAGCAATGCTCGTACAATGACTCACTCATTATTGATCAGACTCTAACAGAGTGTGTGTGTGTGTGTGTGTGTGTGTGTGTGTGTGTGTGTGTGTGAGAGAGAGAGAGAGAGAGAGAGAGAGAGAGAGAGAGAAAGAGAGAGAGAAAGAGAGAGAGAGAGATGGAGGAGGAAAGATTTACTTCTTTAGAGTTGTGAGACTAGCTTACAGAAAGCAGCTGAAACTGGGAAGATTCTTATACTGGATATTTATTGCTAAAATGCTGCTATATCCCAAGAAGGCTTGGAGGCATCAAGGTGAAAGATTTTTCAAAACCTTTGATATTTCCATTAAAAAAAAACACAAAAAAAGCTTAAATCCTTAGTTGCCCAGGGCGGTTTAGATTTATGGTTCTTTGGCTTAATTTCTCTTGGCTTCTTGCTCAAGGGTGATTTCTATTATAAATTATGGATGTGAAAATTACAAGAACTTATGTATTTGAGACTGAACATTGTTCCTGTTATTGAGGCTGAAAACAGATGTATTTTGTCTTCATGTATTGATTTTTCAGTTCACTGATATCAGAAAGTTTCTCTCCTTTGAGAGAGAAATAAGTAATAAATCTCCATTTTTATCAAGATTCTTAAGATGATCGAGGTGAGTTAAATTTTTAAGGCCCCAAATGCATTCCTCAAGAAATAATAATTATGGTTATAGCTTTTTTTTTTTTTTGCTTTTTGGAGGAGGAAGGTAGGCAAATTGGGGGTCAGTGACTTGCCCAAGGTCACATGGCTAGTTTTGTGTTAAGTGTCTGAGGCCAGATTTGAACTAAGGTCCTCCTGACTCTAGGGCTGATGCTCAATTCACTGTGCCACCTAATCACCCTTATAGGTTTTTTTGTTAATTTAAAAATTTTATTCCTGAACCTCTTCTTTTGTTGGTATAGGGAACTTCCATTGAGGAAATGCCCTCTGTCAATGCAGAATAGCATCTACTTTGCAGCTTATCAACCAATAAATCAGTCAAGAAGTATTTATTAAGTATCTGCAACTTGGGCTTGAAGAACAGCCAGGGCGCTGAGAGATTGGGTGGTTAGTTAGGGTTATATACCTATAGCATGTGTCAGAGGTGAAATAGAACAAGGGAACAAGCATTAAGTGCCTACTATGTTCCAGGTACTGTGCTAAGTGATGTACAAATATTTGTTCCTCACAGCTATCCTGGGATGTAGGTGCTATTATCATTCCCATTTTACAGATGAAGAAACTGAGTCAAAAAGTTCAGTGACCTGCCCAGGGTCACCGAGCTAGAAATTTGAGTCCATATTTGAAGTCAGGGCTTCCTAATTTATACACTGTGCCCCCTTTTCTCTATTAGAATCATTAATTTCCTTTGATTCTCAGCTTGGGTATGAGGTCCTATGTAAGACCATTCTTTATCCCACAGTCTGCTAGTGCCCCTCTCACACTCCCTAGAAATTAATAAGTCATCATACGAATAATAGTTTACATTTATATGGCACTTGAAGGCTTGCAGAACACTTGACAAATTTTATTTGATCCTCAAAACAATCCCTGGGATGAAGGTACATTAAAATTTCATTTTAGTGTTAGGGAAACTGAGGCAGATAGAAGTTAAGTGACTTGTTTAGGGTCACACGCCTAATAGGAGCCTGAGACTGGATTTGACTCAGGTCTTTCTGTCTCCAGTGTTTTATCCACTGGACCATCTAGCTGCCCTTTTAAATTGTACTAAGTTTATTTTGTGTATGTGTATACACACACACACATACATTCATACCTATATAAATATATATATATACATATGTATGTACATATATCTATATCTATATCTATATGCACATACTGTCTCTCCCCATAAAATGTGAGTTCCTTTAAGTGTTACCATTTTATTTTCATCATTCTATCCCCCAGTGCCTAGTACAATGCATGGCAAAAGTAGGCACTTAATATTTGCTTTACCTCTCTGGGCCTCAATTTCCTCATCTGTAGAATTGGGAGGCATTGAACTAGATTACATCTGAGGTCTCTTCTGGCTTTAGAGCTATAATTCTGTGTTGTAGGATTACTTGTCATTAAATCTCTAAGTATGGTAAGAAGTCACATTAGTATATCCACCTCTAAAGTCCTGCTCCAATGCCTATGGAGGTCTTTTCAAAGATTAAGCCAATAGAAGGAACTCTGGCAGGCCCTCACGAGAAAGACTGTGAGTACTGGTCAGAGGATGGATTGGATTGTTCTGTTGTCCAAGGACCAGGCTAGTTAAGTTAAAATGCTCATCACTAGCCTGGCTGCAGGCTGGTTTAGGAATCAGATACTGAAGAAATCTTAAATTTTATTCTGTTCAGACCTCTGATTTTATAGATGAGAAAATTTGGATTCACAGAGTTTAAGGAACTTGTCCAAGGTCGCATAGTAAATGTCTGAGGCAGGATTTAAATCCAGCTCTCTGTTATTCCAAGACCATTGTCCTAACCACGAGGTCAGGTTGTTTTTCTTCATTTTCAAAGAAGACCACATCAGGGACATGATGCCATCTTAAATCAGTTCACTACATCAATGGTTAAATTTTCAATGTGATCATTTATACCCTGTAGCATTGGCAAATGCTACAAATTTAATTAATTGTTGTATTGATTGTCTAGATTAAGAAAGTGATGGAGAAAAATGTTAATGAATATCAAACTTAAAAGTGTTACCTGCTGTATAGGAAACTTGGTTTTTAAACATTTATCAGCAGATCCCTGTCTAGTTACATAAATTTCAGCAAGGACTTGTCACATCATATTTTTGTAGGCATGATGGAGAGGTAAAGCCTAGCTGTTTAGCTGAAATTGTGGCCCCAAAGAACATTTATGAAAGGAATGATGTTCAATTAATGGTGTGATGTTTTTATTAATGGTTAATTTGATAGAGATGTCTAGAGGAGTAAACCAGGGGTCCAAATGTAGACCTTTTCTGTTCAACATTATCATTAATTATTTCAATGAAAGTATTGATGATATACTATTTTGTTTCTATGTGACAAGAATCTAGGAGCTCTGATTCATGGTGTATCCAATGACACTTAATATCTAAGTCAGGGGTTCTTCACTCTTTTTTTCATGGATGACTTTGGCAGTGTCTAATGAAACTTATAGACCCTCTCAGAAAAATATTTTCAAATGTATAAAACAAAATATATAAGATTACAAAAGTAAACAAATTATACTGAAATACAATTATCAAAGGATTTAAAAAATGTTCATGGACCAAATGTTAAGTACCACTGATATTTACATCTTGATAGGCTGCTAGAACAATGTGCTTTATAATCACAATCAGATGAAATATAATAGGGAAATATGTCAAGTCCAACAACTTTTTATTAAAAAGTCAACTTTATCTTACATGAACTGATGCAAAGTGAAATAAACAGAACCAGAAGAACTCTGTATGCAGTAACAGCAATATTTTATGATTGTGGGGTGGCTAGGTGGTGCAGTGAGTAAAAGCACTGGCCCTGGAGTCAGGAGGACCCCGGATCGGTTCCAGCCTCAGATACTTAACACCCACACAAAAAATAACTAGCCGTATAACCTTGGGCAAGTTACTTAACCCCAATTGCTTCAAAAAAAATATTGTATGATCATCAACTGTGAATAACTTAACTATTTTCAGCAGTGCAGTGATCCAAGACAATTCTGAAGGACTTATAATGAAAAATGCTATACATCTCCAGGGAGATAATTGATGGAGTCTGAATGCATATCAAAGCATATTTTTTTCTTGCTTCCTTTATATTTTTTTTCTTGTCCATCTGTTTTGTTTGTTTGCTTTTTGGTCTGTGCTTTCTTTTACAACATGACTAATGTGGAAATATGTTTTTTATGACTGCAAATGTATAACCTATATCAAATCCCTTCCATTCTTCATGAAGAAGGGGTAGAGGTAGGGGATTTGGAACCCAAATTTTTAAAAAATAAAAGTATGTTAAAAATTATTTTTGCATGTAATTAAGGGGAGGGAAATAAAATAGTATATCATTTTAGAAAAAAAGTCAACTTTGTAAGTAAAGTTGATGAGACATGGCTAGGAAACAATTCATGTGAGAAGATACTGGGGCCTTAGTGGACAGGTTAAAGACAGTCCTTGCCCTCAAGGAGCTTACAATCTAATGGGTGAAAACCACACAGAGACAGATCTATAGAAAACAGGCTATGTACAGGATAAATAGGAAACAATTAACAGGGGAAAGATACTAGGATTAAGGTTATTTGGGGAAGGCTTCTTGTAGAAGGTGGGATGTTAGGACTTAAAAGGAAACCATAATAAAAATTAGAAAGACATAAGACTTAAGAGTTTTCACTGAAATTGGAGTCTTGGAAATCATGGTTGGAATTCTACCTCCATTTTGAAGCAGCTAGATGGTGCATCAGATAGTGAGATGGACTTGGAATTAAGCAGAGCTGAGTTCATATCAAAAACTCAGTTTCCTCATCTATGAAATGGGGATAGTAATAGCATCTCACAAGATGACATATGTAAAGCATTGTGCAATCCTTAAAGAGCTATATAAATGTTAGCTATTATTACTGCTTCTATTATTACTTATGATTTATTATGTTAATATATAAAATGTAATTTGATTGCACAATATAGTATGGCATGATATGACTTGGGGGAACTAGGTGGTACAGTGGATAAAATGCTGGACCTGGAGTTAGCAAGACTTATCTTCCTGAGGCCTCAGACATTTACTAACTGTGTGACACTGGATGTGACACTGTCACTTAACCCTGTTGACTTCAGTTTCCTCATCTGTAAAACAAACTGGAGAAGGAAGTATCAAACCACTCCAGTATCTTTGCCAAGAAAACCTCAAATAGGGTCATGAAGAGTTGTACACAACTGAAACGACTGAACAATAAAACCCGGATTGTCCTGAGGAACAAATAGGTTTAGCATTTAGTAAAATATAAAGTGCTATATAAATGTTAGCTCTTATTATTATCAAAGCTTAGTATTATTATTACCACTAATACTATTTACTACTCGTGAGACCTTGGGTAAGTCAATTAATATCTCTAGACCTCACACCCTCATCTATAAAATGGATTGGATTGGGGCGGCTAGGTGGCGCAGTGAATAGAGCGCCGGCCCTGGAATCAGAAGGCCCTGAGTTCGGAGCCGGCCTCTGACACTTAATCCATACGAACAAAAAAACCTAGCCGTGTAACCTTGGGCAAGTTACTTAACCCCAATTGCCCTAAAGGGGCGGCTAGGTGGCGCAGTGAGTAAGAGCGCCGGCCTCGGAGTTTGGATGACCCGAGATCAGATCCGGCCTCAGAAAATGAGCACCCACGCATAAATAATGACTAGCCGTGTAACCTTGAGCAAGTTACTTAACCCCAATTGCTTTATAAAAAAAAAAAAAAAATGGATTGGATCAGATAACTTCCAAGATCCCTTCCAGGTCTAAACCTGTTCTCCCCCTCTCTATGATTCATCCATTTCTAAAAATCACACAAGATTGGATAGTGGTGTGTGTGGGGGTGTGGAGCTGTCAAATTGTAGCTGATTCTGAAAAGTACTGGTTAGAAAAGAGTGAGGAGTTCTCAGCAGAAAAAGAACATGATTACAAAGGGCAGGAGGACATTAAAAAAAAAAAGGAACAAGTCCAAGGATGTTATGAAAATGGGTGATATCATTACATTTACTCTGATCTCAACTCTAGCACCACACTTTTCATTCCCTCCTAGGACATTCTCACTTCTTTGGTTGAGAACACAGTGGGTTCAAATGATGCAGATTCATTTTAATGGTAGGAGACCAAATTGACTTAATCACCACTCATCACTGCTACTCCTAATGGTACAGTGAATTCTTTGGTATGGGTAGTTTCTCTATAAAATCCTCAATAATAGCTAGCAATAATAGCTAATGGTACAGTGAATTCTTTGGTATGGGTAGTTTCTCTATAAAATCCTCAATAATAGCTAGCATTTATATAGTGCTTAGTCTTTGTCAGGCACTTTATAATTTTTATCTTATTTGATCTTTACAATAACTCTGGGGTAGAGGGGGAAGTGCTACTATTATTCTCATTTTACAAATGAGAAAACTGAGGCAAACAGAATTGAAATGACTTGTCCAGGGTCACACAGTTAGTAAGTATCTGGAACTGGATTTGAACTCAGATCTTGCTGATTTGAGGCTCCAAAGTTTATCCACTTTACCATCTAGTTGCCTATATGGGAGGATATTAAGAATCAAGCCCAGGGCACAGCTTCTTAGGGACTGAAATATAGACTTCTATACTTTTCCTTTAGACTCTATGTTGCTATCTCAGATAATGCCTCTTTCTAGGATCAGTTCCTCTAGAATAAACTTATGTAGAAACCTACAGGTCCCTAAAATCTCTAAGACATCCCTTTCCTTTCTGTCTCAAACAGAGTCAGTGGTTGGCAGCAGCATGCTGCTAAGTGTTTAATGACCATCTCTCCAAAAATGTGCAAACACACTTTGAAGTTTGATCTGCATTATCAACCTTGTCTCTACCACTTTGTCTAGAAATCAACAAAATGGTAAAGCAGGCCCTGATCTGCAAGGCTCGTTGATTTCTCAGGTGTAAGTGCTCATAACTGAAAATTTAGCAACAATCTCCCAGGACCCAGCTTGAAATGTCTCAAAAGCACGTCCCTGCTGCTAGAATTTCAAAATCCCAACACTTCTTTTCTTAACCAAAGTAAACCTCATTCATTTTGTTATAGATTCTTTCTTTGCCCTGACTCCTGTCTCTGACTTTTGAATGTGCTGCATCTCCATGTTTTAGCCTTTCTTTGTATCCCCGGTGCTTAGCACAATGCCTGGCATTCAGTAGGCACTTAATAAATGTTAACAGATTAGCACATCCAGGGAAGGTCAGTCTCTACCACCATACTGTCTTGAACATCAGCAATGAGCACCTACTTCAGGGCTTCCTAAGTAGGTATAGGGCACATCTGGTAGATGCAGGTGACTGTGTCTCCTCACTTTCCCCCCCTGACTCACATTCAAAAACTCTGACAATCTAAGGAAGAGTCATTCTGCCCCATCAGCCTCTTAGATGCCTCACCACTGCCATGCTCCTTAAGATCAATCACTTTTGATTCCTTAAAGAACATTAGAATATGAGTGTCTCATGACACAGGTAAAAACATCCACAAAGGCATGGCCTCATTAAGACCTGAGTACAGAAGAAGATAAGTTCCTTTTAGTTTTCTTTTAATATCTCACACAATTGTATTCCTGCCTCATCTCAAAAACAGTAGAATTGGACTCATTTTTCTTTTAAAGAGAGAAGTGTACATTCGATCAATGATACCTGTTAATGTTTAGTTACAACACAATGACTATATGCCCTTGGGATGGAAGGTGATGTCTTCTAAGGTAGCTCTGAATGAACAGTGAATATTTGACATTTATTCAGTGTTCTTATATTAAGCAACAAATGCATAGAGTCCTTCACTGCAAGGATTTCTTTTCCCAAAGGGGACTTCAACCCTTTCTCCCTTTTATTTACTCAGGATTAAATTAACTACCCTAAACTGAACCTATTCTTACTGCACACATATGAATTGCTGATAATTTTCTGCTAAATGTATTTTATTTTGTATTGACATAATACAAACTGTAATCAATGGGAGCCACATTTCAGCAGAACTGCAGGGAACTTTTAACAATATTGTTTCCAATCACTAATCTTTTTTAAAAATTTCCTGATTTGATGCCATTTACATTATGAAATTGTCCTTGTAGGTATTTTAAAAATTATTTCTACTGATTTGCCTGTCTTAAGAAGGAGCATCAGAAAACCCAAGACTCTAAGAAAACTACAGAGGAGTGCAGTAAGTTGATGCTATTTTCTGCTCTCTAGAATTTCATTAACCATGGAGCAATTCTGAGTGTGTGTGTGTTATCTGTCACACACCCAGGAATTCCTATAATGTCACTTAAGGCCATCTTACTTGATTATAAGATCATAAATTTAGAGCTCATGTCCAGCTAGTCCAACTATCTATTTTTACAGGGGAGGAAACTGAGGCCTAGAGAGATGGTCTGACTTGCCCAATTGAATGTAAGTTCCATGAGGACAGGAACTGTTATTTTTTGTCTCTATATTCCCAGAGCTGAAGGAAATGGCTGGTAGATAGCACTAATTCATTAAGACTTATTGGTTGATTACCCACGGTCACAAAAGCTAGCAAGTGGCAGGACCGAGATTTAGACCTAGATGGTCTGATTTCAAAGCCAGTTGCTGCATGTCTGAAATTGGATGTGAAACTAGGTGTTTCAGGGGATAGAGTGCCCAACCTGGAATTAGGAAAGCATGAGTTCAAATCCAGCCTCAGATACTTTAGAACTGTGGGACCCTGTTGGCAAGTCACTCACCCTCTCATTGCCTTAATTCCCACATATATTAAATGGGGATAATAATAGCATCTACCTCCCAGGGTTGTTGTGAGTCTCAAATGAGATAGTAATTATAAAGAGCTTAGCACAGTACCTGGCACATAGCATTATGTAAATATTAGCTATTATTGTTATTATTATTTTTATCTTCCTGACTGCAGACTCATAACTGTCCCACTTAACCTGCTCCTCAAGAAATGACATGATCAGATTTGTGCTTAAGAAACATCATTTGGTCGCAGTGTGGAGAGTAGACCAGAGTGGGCAGAGAGACCAATTGAGAAGGCTAGGGAGAGGTAATGAGGGTTTGAATTAAGGGAATGGCTGCATGAGCAGTGAGAAGGAGTCATATATGAGCCGTTTTGTAGAGGGAGACACAGCAATACAGCTGTTCCTTCCACATCATGGGGGTTAGAGGCACAGACCCTCTGCAATCTGGAAAATCTATGTAAAAAGTTTTGGCCCTCACTTTGTACCAATTATATATGTGTATATGTTTGTATGTATTGTATACACACATATTCAAATATATATTTGAATTATTATGGTATTAAGAGATAAAATATGTTGATATTGTACAATACTATACATATACTTTATTCATTTCTGAGTTTCTAAACTTTTTCTTTGTCATTTTCTGACCTTTGCATGTCATCTGTGGTTTCCACAAAACTCCCCCCAAATTCCCATTTAATTTCTTATGCTGACCTGCCATACATTGAAAGTCAGGATGTGGAAGAAATAACTGTATTTATCATTTGATTAGTTTTGTCCAGTGAGAGAGGGTGACGAATCCAGGATAATGCTGACTCTTTAACCTGAAGAGTAGAAGAAAAACTATATCTTTGAAATAGTGCAATTTGGAAGAGGAGAGGATTAAGGAAAAAATAGGTTTTGTTTTGGACATTTTGAATCTTTGGGACATCTGATTTGAATTTCTCATGGGAAATCTGTGATGTGAGACTAAAACTCAGAGGAGAAACTGATCTTGAACACAGAGATCTAGGAGTCTTCTGCTTAAAGAATATTTTTAAAAAATTTGGAAGCTGAAGTTATTACCAAAAGAGTGTGTAGAGAGAGGAGAGAAGAGAACAGACCTCAGGACAGAGCTTTGGGGAATCCCCAAATGTGAATCATAAGCCCAGAAAAGAGACTGAGAGATTGTCGGACAGGTAGGGGGAGAAGAAGGGCTGATTGAGGGTCCTTGGAGAAGATAGGAAGGAAAAGGTTCAAATCTTTTTTTTTTTTTTTTTTTGAGAGCAATTGGGGTTAAGTAACTTGCCCAAGGTCACACGGCTAGGTTTTTATCTGAGTGTGTGTTAAGTGTCTGAGGCCGGATCTGAGCTCAGGTCCTTCTGACTCCAGGGCCAGGGCTCTACTCACTGCGCCACCTAGCCACCCCAAAAGGTTCAAATCTTGTTACTGTCATGGACTGCTTGTATGTGCCTAGGCAAATCACTTAATTTCAGTGCCCCCAAGTAATTCTCTAAGACTAAATTGCAAAGCAGATTCAGATTTATACTACCGGAAGGAGGTTCTTCATTGTAAGTTCTCTAAATCAGAAAAAACAAAAAACAGATGAAAATTCCAAACCAAAAAACCCAGGTAGGCTAAAGTCTTTTAAAATCACTACAATGCTACAAGAATTTGCCACTTGGTTGGCTTGGATACTTTTTCTGCTGCCAATGATTGTAATTTTCCCACAGTTTAGGACTGCAATTGAGACTGTCCAATAATATTTAGGAAATCTTTTGACTAGGCACTAGATAAATGTCTTTTAACAAATTGATCAGAATAACAGGAAATACCAAGAAAATGCAAAATATTCTCATATTCCTCTTTCTACATGACTAAAAAAGGGCTCATCCAGTAGATGGTTATGACAGTCACCAAAACCTCTAGTTTTCTTCGGATTTCCATAATCTTAGTGTGGAAAAATTTAGCCCTCTTACTATGAGGTGGCATTTGAATGTCCAGTTTGATTCAGTTTTTGAAACTACTTTCTCTGTGTCTTTTATTACTCCTTCTTGTGAGAGGTAAGACAACTCTTTTTTTTTTAAACCAGAAGGAGGGAGGGAGGGGCAGTATGACCTCTACTCAGATGCCACATTCTTGGAGCAGTATACTATTTGCTTCAGATCAGGAAGTGCCAAGATAATGTTTCTTAAGAGTATCACTTAAAAGTTAACATTGCAGCCCAGAGAGCAGATTAGCAAAAGACTAATCCTGCTTGTGTTTCCCCAGGAAAAACAAGGTTGTAAATATTCTCTTGCTTACCCCAGCTCTTGACTTTGAACCAGGCCTATTTGCACTTTTGATCCAAGTGAGCACACATTCTTCCATCTTGCCATATTTTGTATGCTTATTGCAGGTACATTTCAGTGAAATGCAGGGCCAAAAAAAAAATCGCTAGACCTCTGTTCTCATTGAATCTAACTGATGTCTTGATTAACTGTGATTGTTGAGTCATTTAAAATTATTTTTCATTTGTTCAAATGGATAATGGAAGGGTTTTTTTATAGCACGTTCTATATAGTTGGTCACAGGCTGAACTAAATATTGGGGCAGTTATATTGTTTCATGAGCTCACATTTCAAAGCAATCATTGTAGAAGAAGCCATGTGACTCCCAGTAAAGCTATGAGACATGAAATGGAAGTCTAATTATGTTTTCTAACTCTTTTTTAAAAAAGGATATTTAGCTGGAGTAGTTGAATGATATTTTCTAAAAATGCAGGCATTCTTTCAAATAAACCTTCTAAAACTCCTTTGATTCTTATTTCTCTTCCCATAAACATCAAGGATATTATGATAAAATTGAGGTGAGTTCTCTATGTTGGAACAGTTGCCCAAATGGAATCCATTTTAATTGATTTTAAAGGAAATGATCTTCTATTCAAATTCTACTCAACTGTCCATTCTCCACTCAGCTGTAAAAGTGATCTTCCTAAATGCATAGGTTTGACCATGTCACCCCCCTCTTCAATAAACTCCAGTGGCTCCCCATTGCCTCCAGGATCCAATATAAAATCCTCTATTTGCCTTTGAAACCCCTTCATAACCAAGCTCCTTTCTACACTATTAGTCTTCTTACACTTTCCTTCCCTCCATAAGATTCTCTCTCCCCTATCTAAGTATTTTCACTGGCTTTCCCCCATTCTTGGAATTATTTTCATTCTCACCTCCATCTATTGGCTTTCCTGGTTTCCTTCAAGTCCTAGATAAAATGTTTCTTTCTGCAAAAGGGCCTTCCCTAATGCTCAAGTACTTTTCAATGCCCATGTCTTCCCTCTGTGATTAGCTTTAATCTATGCTGTCTATATCTTATTTGAACATAATTGTTTATATTTTATCCTCCTCTATTAAATTGTAAACTACTTGTAGACTAGGATTATTTTTGCATTTTGGGGGGATGTCCAGTACTTAGAATTTATTTTTAAATTCTAGATTTGGATTTTCTTAATGTTCAGCACATGGTAGGCATTTAATAAATGCTTGAAGACATTTTAAAATTAAACCAACATTCAGTTGTCAGAGATCTTTATGTGGCCCTCATTTCCAACTGAGTTTGACACACACTACATTATCATGCTTCTCAAAGTAGATTTAAAATGTAATGTTACCTATGTTTTATTGTAATTTTGTTGTTGTTGTTAAATAGTTTTCAATTATATTTTAATCTGGTTTGGGAGTCACTCTGGAGTGTTATAGGTTGCATGTGGCCCTCAGACCCTGTGTTTGTTCTAATGCATTGAAGTCTTTGTAACCTCAAGATGTAGGGACATGATGTTTATTAAACTTATTTGAATTGTTTCCATAGAAAAATCTCAGTCTCCAATCCTCACTTCACTCCTGGCCCTGATTCTACACTATCCTCCCAATGCTTTTTAAATCATATGCAAGACCCAGAATGGGAAATGGAAAATGAGGAGTGACTTCTCTGAACCTGTTCCAAGGAAATAGAAAACTAATCTGCAATGATGAATCATTGCTGTAAAATGTGGGATTCTTCTCTGTCAGACAGAAACTCAGAGGAAATGACTGCCAGGGTGCCAAACACTTGCCTGCAGTTGCTGAGTCACTAGACTTGGGAGTCACTTTTCTTCATCTGATCTCTTCATGGCTGTTGCAACACTGTCCTTCCATGGTATTCCTTCTGAAGCATCTCTTTGTCTTTTTTCTTCTGTCTGATTCAAGGAATGCCCCATGGAGAGCCTAGTCCTTATGATAATCAGCTTGTTGGAACTTAGATTTTTGAACTCTAGATTTGTATTTCCCTAAGAATCAGTCAACTAATAAGCATCACCAAGTGACTTCTATGTGCTAGGCACTGGTAATAATGAGATGAAAATGGAGATGTTCTACTTGGAAGGACACAATGTGTTTAAGCAAATACAGGATTATTGTTGTTATTTGTCCTTTGTTCTTCCTTTTTGCAAAGGCTCATTGACATCACAGGTGATGTCTTCAGCTGCAAGTGGATTATATTTAAGTGAGGCAAAGTTGCACGAAGTCATCAGATTTACTCTCCCAGACTCATTGGAATCTAGTGCCAAGACAGAAGTAAGGGTAGGATGCACCTTGGTAGTTTCCATGTCTGACCAAGCTCTAAGCACTCCATGTCACTTGCTTCAGCTGCCTTTATGACCACTGGAGCAAATTGTTCTCATCTGCCTGTTATGGCAGGGGAAGTCTTCACATGCTTGGGGTAGACACCCTCCTAACTCACTGATGGGTTTGAGCCCTATTGGTTACCCTCAACCTGGTTTAGTCTGTCTTCTGAGATGGTTTACCTGGGTATAGCTACAGCTTCTTGGAGCCACAACTGAGATTTGGGGGGCAGGTAGACAACAAAGGTGTATGAGCAGCCCTGAAAAGGGCTCAGCAAGTTCTCACACCAGAGGGGTTAGTCAATCTATCTATCTATCTATCCATCTATCTATCTATCTATCTATCTATCTATCTATCTATCTATCTATCTATCTATCTATCTATAATATGCATACATACATATATAGACACACACAAAAGATCTATACAAAAAGAATACATGGTGATTTCAGTGGGGACAGGGGAGACTAAAAACAACTGGGAGAATCAAAGAATTTCACTTGCAGAAGGTGAGCCTTTGAGAGAGCTAGTTTGCAACAGAAATGAGGAAGAAAAACATTCAAGATTTGGGGACAACCTGGGCAAACGCACATAGGTAGGAAATAGAATTTATGCATGTGGCACATCAATTTGTGTAGGGGAGTGAAAGGGAGTGATATGTGATCAACCTAAATTGTTAGGTATGAGAAGACTGTAACTCATTCTAATATTATAATGGATCTGTGTTCTCTTCATAGTGTACGTTCCCTTCAGTGGTATCAATCATAGCCCATTCATACTTATACATCCCATATGACTCTTACCTCAATCTTTCCATAAGCTCATCACCCAGAGGGTCCTAATGGAACAGAACACCTTCAAGTTGGGTTGATTCAATAATAATTTAGCAAACATTTGTTAAGTGCATATAACTGCACCAGGTGCTGGGAAGAAAAAGACAAACCTGGAATAATCCCTGCCCTCCAGGAGATTATATTCTCCAGGGTTAATATGTGTAGACATCAAGATATTTGAGTATGGGAACGAAGGGATCTGGTTTTATTTTAAATTATAATTGTTGTGTTTAATGACTTAAATCCAAATTGGGATTCAAGATCGTCTGGGATCTTTAAAAAGCCAGTTTGCTGAGTGATAGGTGAGTCATTCACTAAAAGATGGCTCATTAATTAGAACCAGCAGAGGCAAATCCAATGATGTCATATTCCTCCACAGGAAAGGGAGAAGAGAGCCAAAAAGAATAGGAATTTACTTTAGGTTCTTTAAGGGGCAAAGGGGAAAATTTTTACAAGAGAAAATGTCCAAAGAAGTCAGAAAAAGAAAATAAAACAAATAATAACAGGCTAAATGTAGGTAAAGACATTGTTGCACTTAAGAACCTAATTTTGAAGCAGTATTAATATAACATTTCAATGAGAGGTCTTGGAATTAAAAATAAATTAATAAAACATTTTCAAATAAGTAGCAACATGGAGGGCTAAGACAAAATGATCCTGGTTGAGACTGAAATCTTTTTCTACTGGGTGTCTTAGTGCAGTTTGAAAGCTTTAATAACTATGAAAATCTAAAATAACTGAATGCTTCACTAAGATTTTTGGGATACCCATTATAATTTAAGTTTATATCACTTTTTTTCCTTTGGTTTATATGTTCAATAAGTGAGTTAAAATACAAAATAATAAGGGTGGCTAGGTGGCACAGTGAATAGAGCATTGGCCCTGGAGTCAGAAGGACCTGAGTTCAAATTTGGCCTCAGACTTAACACAAAAACTAGCCATGTGACCTTGGGCAAATCACTTAACCCTAATCACCCTACCCTTCCCCCTCAAAAAAGCAAAAAAATATATAAAATTATATTTTCTTATTAAAAATTGAGAGACGGTGTGCCACAATGTTTAGAAAACAGGCATTTGAATGGATTCAAGTCTTATCTTTGATGCATACTGGTTGTTTCACCCTGCACAAGTCACTTAACCCTCTTAGTGCTTGAGGTCAATGGTGTTAAACTGAAATAGAAATGGGGCCACCAAAGCATACATGAGGATCCCTTGGAACTCTGTATTGACTTAGAAAATTGACTTAGATAATTAACATTATCTGTTTTGTTCTAATTTTGTTAAATGTTACTCAATTATATTTTAACCTTGTTCCCTATACACCAAATGTTATCAAAGAGTAGTTTATGCCTCTGTTCTAGACAATTCTATAAGCGGTTACTTTGTAGAGAAGGTACATACTTGCATTGGTAGAGGGAATTTCCTTATCTGGGGATTACCTGTATCATTAAAATCACAGGTCTAGTCTCTGTCTCTGTCAAAAAAGAAAAACTTTGTTTTGTCTTTGTGTTGTCTGCATTTATCTCAGTGCCTGGCACATAGTCCATTCTTAATGGATTCATCCTGAATTGATTGGATTTAGATACTTGTAGTAAGAAAGGGGTAAAGAGTAAGGAACAGACTTTTGTTCATTCATTTCAATGGTGTCTGACTCTTTGTGACCCCATTTTGGGGTTTTCTTCTCAAATACAGGGACAGATAGCCAAGGGCTGAACTGATACCCATTGGATGCTAAAAGTTACAAAGGAAGGTCTCCAATTATTCAGGCAGATTCTTGATGGAGGATGTCTGGGAGGATGTGGATAAGAGTGAAACAAGGTTGATTGATGAGTTAATGAACACATTTTTGGCTTTTTGGTGTTCCAGAAGTAAAACTGACCCTATTTTTGTGATGCTGATGATAATATCAGTGAATATTTCTTGAGCACTTTCCAAAAAGCATTTTTAAGACCCATGAACTAGGAAATGTGAGTATGATTTTACCCCCATTTTACAAATCAATCTGAGGTCAGAGGTAAAGTGATTTGCTGAAGACTTTGTCCAGTTATTACCACTCTATACCAACCCATCCTGAACTACCCAGATCAAGTTCATCCCAAATGCTCTTGTGCCTCCAATTAGAGGTGGCCTGGGAGAGAAAATGAGATCTCTTTTTGAATATAAGACCTAGCCTTAAAAGCTGAGATAACGATGTCACTGACTTGAGAGTAGGGAGCAAAGCCTTAAAAACAAAACAAAACAAAACATCAAAACAAACAAACCCAACAGTGGGTTAAATGTTAACTAAAATTATTTATAAACTAACAAATGAAAACAACACAATACAACACCACTTAATATCTCCAAAGGACACGTCCAAAAATCTGTGTGATAATATTACAAAAACATGTATGCACAGATCCACACATGAATGCAAGTATTTACTACATCCTATGTGAATAACACTTTTCTAGGTGCCACAAAAGTTCTTTTTTGGTGATTTCTAGGAAGCAATATGGACAGTGGAAAGAGTTCTGCAACTGGAAGACATTGGTTCATAAGCTGACTCTAATGCCTACTATCTATGTGACCTTAGGCAAGTCACTGAACATCCATGGACCTCAGTTTTTTCATCTGCAACATGAGGGGTGTGGATTGGATGGCCTCTGAGAGCCCTTCCATCTTTAGAGCTTGGATCTTATGATTTCTTTGGTTTAGGGAACTCTTATTGAGAAAACTCATTCCACCAATGCAGAAAAAAACATCTTTTAGAAATTTACTACCTGGGGAGTGGAACAAAGATGGTGGAGTAAAAGCAGGAACTTGGTTGAGCTCCCACTCCAACCACCTCCAATACCCACAAAATATGACTCTAAACAAATTTTAGAGCTACAGAACCCACAAAGTGATACAGAGAAACAAATCACCTGCTGAAAGCAGCCTGGCAGGCTGACAGAAATAATCTATCACACTGGGCTGGGAGCTGAGTACAGTCCCACAGGAGCAACCTGGACATAGAACCAGGGTGGCCCCAACCAATGGCACAGACCAACCAGAGCAGACTTTAGGACAGTGAATCACCAGCAGATGTGGTGGTTTCCAGACTTCTCAACCCATAAATACCAAAGAGAAATTAAAATATCAGTAAGGAACTCTGTTGGAACGGGGTGGAGAAGAGCCCTTTCTGGCCCCTGCCCCTGGGGTGAGAGGTGGGAGATGTGTGGCAGCTGCAGCTGCTGCTATGTGGCGGCCTCTGGAGCTCCTGGCCTGCAGATTGTAGGGGGACCAAGCAAAGATTCAGAGGGTAAATTGACCTGCTTTGACCTGCTTGGATCTGGACTACAGTTTTTGGTGGTGGTGCTGGGGTGTGTGGCTAGTGTGCCAGAGCTAGTGGAGTGGGCACCCACTTCTGACCCCTGACAACATTTGCAAAAACCCCAGCGATTTGGGACATAGCTCTCTCCACTCTGGAAGCAGAGTTCTACCATAGCAAAGAACTCAACAGTCAAATAATTGGCTGGCTGTAGCAGCAAGCACCCCAGCATTCCCAGAGTGGCTGCCAACACAGGTTCTTAGATCTGCTTTTATAAAGGAAATCAACTCAAAATGGGTTAACAAGCTTACTTTAATCAAACAAACATATATTACCTAGTTCAGGGGAAAAAGGTCAGCACCCTGAACTTCAGAGTATACAGACAGATCAAATAGACAGGCTTCCAAACTTTCCAACCATTATATCAATACCAAATCACAGTTACCAGAGAGAGAAGCATCAACATCTGGGTTTTCAAAACCGGGGGGCTCTCAATGGCTGCCCAGAGTCTCATGTGGTCAATTCACTCAACACTTCTCAAAGTGAGCCCCCAAAGCAAAGCCTCAAATCAGGGATTATATAGTCTTCTCCTGGCTCAGAGAATGTAACCACCCTCTTGACCCACTGCCCAATTACACAGCATCAAGGTGTGGTCATTCCTGAAAACCAAGCCTCCTACCACAGGCTCCATGTGACCACATTCAGCCTATTAGGAGGCAGAGTATATTCTCAAATCAAGGAAGGTTCTCAGAGTCAATTAAGCCAATCAAAGGGCCTAGGGGCAGGGAAGATCTTCAAATCTGCATTTCCATTACACTGGCAAGATGAGTAAGCAAAGGAAGTACAATCAGACCTTAGAATCCTTTTTGGGGGACAAAAAGGATCAAAACATGGAACCAGAAGAAGACAATAAAATCAAAACTCCTACATCAAAAGCTTCCAAGAAAAATATGAATCAATTTCAGGCCATAGAGGAGCTCAAGAAGGATTTTGAAAATTAAGTAAGAGAAGTGGAGGGAAAATTGGGAAGAGAAATGAGAATGATGCAAGAAAATCATGAAAAATGCGTCAACAGCCTGCTAAGGGAGACCCCCAAAATACTGAAGAAAACAACACCTTAAAAATAGACTAACTCAAATGGCAAAAGAGGTCCAAAAAGCCAATGAGAAGAAGAATGCCTTAAAAAAACAAAATTGGCCAGATGGAAATGGAACTTCAAAATATCACTGAAGAGAATAATTCCTTCAAAATTAGATTGTAGCAAATAGAAACTAGTGACTTTATGAGAAATCAAGATAGTATAAAAGAGATACAAACAAATGAAAAACATAGGAGTCAATGTGAAGTATCTCATTGGAAAAACCACTGACCTGGAAAATAGATCCAGGAGAGATAATTTAAAAATTGTTGAACTACCTGAAATCCATGATAAAAAAAAGCCTAGAAATCATCCTTCAAGAAATTCTCAAGGAAAGTTGACCTGATATTCTAGAACCGGAGGGCAAAATAGAAGTAGAAAGAATTCACTGATCACCTTTTGAAAAATATCCTAAAAAGAAAACTCCTAGGAATATTATAGCCAAATTTCAGAGTTCCCAGGTCAAGGAGAAAATACTGCAAGCAGTCAGTAAGAAACAATTTGAGTATTTTGGAGACACAATCAGGATAACAGAAGATCTAGCAGCTTCAAAATTAAGGGATTTAAGTACTTGGAATATTATATTCCAGAGGTCAAAGAAGCTAGGATTAAAACTAAGAATCACCTATCCAGCAGAACTGAGTATAATGCTTCAGGGGAAAATATGGTCATTCAGTGAAATAGAGGACTTTCAAGTATTCTTGATAAAAAAACCCAGAGCTGAACAGAAAATTTGACTTTCAAATACAAGAAGCAAGAGAAGCATGAGAAAGTAAACAGGGCAAAAAAATAATAAGCAACCTTTCAAAGTTGAACTATTTACATTCTTACATGGAAAAATGATAATGGTGACTCATGAGACTTTTCTCAGTACATGTATAGTTGAAAGGAATATATATGTATATATATATGTGTGTGTGTGTATACACACATATATACACATATATGTATACATGCACACACGTGTATGTATACATGCACACACGTACATATGTATACATACATATATGTGTATATGTATACATACATATGTATGTATAAGAGGATGTATGTGTGTATAAATATATATGTGAGTGTGTGTATATGTGTCTACACAGACGGAGGGCACAGGATTAGTTGAATGGGAAGGGATGATATATAAAAAAATAAAATTCGGAGGTGAGAGAGGAATATAATGGGAGAAGGAGAAAGGGAGAAAATAGGGTAAATTATCTTATATAAAAGCAGCAAGACAAACTGTTACAATGGAGGAAAAAAGCAGGAAGGTGAAAGGGAATGGGTCAACCTTACTCTCATTGAATTTGGCTTAAGGAGGAAATAACATACATACTCATTTACGTATCTTACCCTACAGGAAAGTAGGGGAGGGGATAAAATAGGGTGAGGGGATGAGAGAAGGGAGGGTAGATTGGGGGAGAGGGTAGTTAGAAGAAAACACTTTTGAAAAGGGAGAGGGTCAAAGCAGAAAATAGAATAAGTGGGGTTGGCATAGGATGGAGGGAAATACACTTAGTCTTTCACAATATAACTACTATGGAAACATTTTGCATAACTACACATGTGCAACCTATATTGAATTGCTTGTCTTCCCAGTGGTGGTATGTGAGGAGGGAAGAAGGGAAAGAATCTGGACATCAGAGTTTTGAAAACAAATGATAAAAAACATCTTTTTACACGCAACTGGGAAATAAGGTATACAGGTACTCCAGTATAGAAATCCATCCTGCCCTGGGGGTATGGGGGAGACATAAGAGAGAACAGATTGGGGAAAGAAGTATTCAGTAGTCTTGATATCTTGGGGTGGGAGTAGTCGAAAGACCGGGAGAAGATTTTTAACTCAAAATCTTGTGGAAATGAATGTTGAAAACTAAAAATGAATAAAGATAAAAAAAGAAATTTACTAGCTGTATAACCCTCTGTTAGTCACTTAATTCTGTTTGCCTCTGTTTCCTCATCTGTAAAATGCATTAGAGAAGGAAATGGCAAACCACTCTAGTATCTTTGCCAAGAAATTCCAAATGGGGTCATGGAGTGTCAGACATGACTGAAACAACTCAACAACTGTCACATAGTCTTCAATAATTGCCTGGGGGGGCAGCTAGGTGGGACAGTAAGTAGAGCACCGGCCTTGGACTCAGGAGGACCTGAGTTCAAATCTGACCTCAGACACTTACCACAAAAACTAGCTGTGTGACCTTGGGCAAGTCACTTAACCCCAATTGCCCTCCAAAAAGAAAAAAAAAAAAGAATTGCCTGGGAACCAAACTGTGATTTTCCTAGGGTCACCCAATCAGGATATAGGGAACTCTCTGTTAGGAATGTCCTTTGTCAATACAGACTGACATTCTTGGCAACTTAGAGTCTCCTTTGCACACTAAGATTTGACCAGGATGACACATTTGTGTCAAACACAGGACATGAAACCAGGGCTTCCTGATTTTTAGTACAGTCCTCTGTTCAGTATGCCATATACCCTTATACATAGTTGTTAATAAGTGCTTGACTTTGAGGAATTTACAGTCTAATGATAGAGACAGAATTAAGTAAAAAAGAAAGATACCTAAGAATTTACTACTTTAAGAGGTGCCAGGGACAGAAAATGATTTTTGTTGGTGTGTTTGTTTTGTTTTTAAAGTTTACAAAAGGATATTTATTGTGAAGATACAGCAAGAACAGAAGTGACAAACTTTCCCTCTTGATAGCTAGGGACACACTTTTCTTTATATCTCCTTGTTCCCCGGGGAGAGCAAATTCAAACTTAAAGCAATTTCTTTTTTTTTTTAACAAATGCTTTATTAATTTCTGGTTTACATCATTCATTTCTGGCAGATTTTGAGTTACAATTTTTCCCCATTTTCCCCCTATCCACCACCCCAGAATAGCAGTCCCACAAGATATCCCCTCCTCCAATCTGCTCTCTCCCATATCTTCTCACATACCCCCTTCGACTTTACCATTAGGGCAAGGTGAAAATCTGTGCCCCAATGCCTGCACATCTTATCTCCCAATTACATGCAAAAGAGTATTGATAATAGTATTTATATATATTTGAAACATTTAATTTTAAGACCTCAAATTTCAGATCCATTCCCTTCCTTCCTTGCCACCCATTCCCTCTGGGAAGATAAGTAATTCAGGATGTGTTGTACATGTATAGCTATGCAAAATATTACCATAATAGATATATTGTAAAAGGCTGCTTATAATTCCCTCCCACCTATCCCACCCCCCCATCTGGTCCATTCCCTACTTTGATCCTGTCCCTCTTTGATAGTGAGTACTTTCAACCTCCTCTCCCCCAAGAATGCCCTCCCCTCCATCATCCCCCCTCTTATCCCCCTTCCCCCTACTCTCCTGTAGGGTGAGATATCCCATTTAGTATGGATGTCATTCTCTCTGTGAGCCAGATTCAATGAGAATATGGTTTTGCCTTTTTGCCTTCCTGTTCTTCCCCTCCCCTGCAGCCATTTCCCCTTGCTTCTTCTACATGAGATAGTTTAGTCTACCCTGTCTCTCCCCATCTCCTCTTGCCACTTTCCTCTCTCACCTCATAACTTCACCCCTTAAGTATGATCCCTTCCCACCAAATTCAACCTGTGCCCTCTATCCATGTATTACTGTAAACATATATACTCACATTCACATATGTATTCATTTGCCCATATACCCTTCTTCCATTATTTTCATACTGAGAAAGGTTTCATTATTCACAGGTATTGTTTTTCCATGTAGGAATGTAAATAGTTCAACTTTCATAAGTTCCTTTTGATTTCTTTTCCCTGATTACCTTCTCAGGCATCTCTTGCTTCTTGTATCTGGATGTCAGATTTTCTATTCAACTCTGGTTTTTTCCTCAAGAATGCTTGAAAGTCCTCTATTCCACTGAATGACCATATTTTCCCCTGAAACAAAATACTCAGTTTTGCTGGGTAGGTGACCTTTGGCTTCAATCCTAGCTCTTTTGCCCTCTGGAATATCATATTCCATGCCCTTGGATCCCTCAGTGCAGAAGCTGCCAGGTCCCGTGCTATTCTGATTGTGTTTCCACAATATTGAAATTGTTTCTTCCTGGCTGCTTGGAGTATTTTCTCCTTGATCTGGGAATTCTAGAACCTGGCTATAATATTCCTGGGAGTTTTCTTTTTGGGATTTTTTCAGGAGGTGATCTGTGTATGCTTTCAACCTCTATTTTGCCCTCTAGGTCTAAAAGATCAGGGCAATTTTCCTTGAGAATTTCATGAAGGGTGATTTCTAGGTTCTTTCTTTGGTCATGGCTTTCAGGTAGTCCAATAATTTTTAAATTATCTCTCCTGGATCTATTTTCCAGGTCAGTGGTTTTTCCCATGAGATATTTCACATTGCCTTCTATTCTTTCATTTGTTTGGATCTGTTTAACAGCATCTTGATTTCTCATAAAGTCAGTAGCTTCCATTTGCTCCAGTCTAATTCTGAAGGAATGAATCTCCTCAGTGAGCTTTTGAGATTCTTTTTCCATCTGGCGAATTGGGCTTTTTAAGGCATTCTTCTCCTCATTGTCCTTTTGGGCCTCCTTTGCCATTTGAGTTAGTCTATTTTTAAGGTGTATTTTGCTCAGTCAGGCTGTTGACTCTCATTTCATACTTTTCCTGCATCCTTCTCATTTCTCTTCCCAATTTTTCCTCCACTTCTCTTCTCTGCTTCTTAAGGTCTTCTATGGCCTGTAACCTGCTCATATTTTCCTTTGGGGCTTTTGGAGCAGTATTTCTGACCCCACAGTTCTCCTACTGTTCCCTGCTTCGATCCCCTTTGCCCCCAAAATAGAAGTCTAATGTTGCATTTTTCTGTTTATTTTGTTTCCTTTGCCTAGGCATGTTGCCACTTAATTCCTTGACTTTTGGGCTTGTTGGCACAGTAGGACTCTGCCCCCAGACAGGGGAGTTTCCATCCCAAACATTGGGGTCTTCACAACTTCCGGTTCTGGCAAGTTGGATACCCACCCCAGACCTCCCCCAAGATCACAATACAGATACAAGCAGGTTAAATCAAGAACGATTAACCTCCAAGACTGATCACTGGATCTCACTACAATTCGCAGGCCAGGTGCTGATGCTGCCACTGAAGCTGCAAAATGGAGAGTGTGCTGTGTCTCCTTACTGGCTTCTTGCCCCCAGGGGAGGAAGCCGACGTGTTCCCCAAATACTGGTCCCAAAGTCCATAGGGCACTAACCTCTTACTTTGTCCTGGGCATGTCTGTGTTGATAATTCTGGAATTGCCACAGCTGCTGGTGTTCTGGGGTCCCTCCAGCTGGCTGCTAGCCAGGCCGCCCTGGGGCTAAAACCGCAGCTCATGGGGACCTGGGCTTGGCTCTCCATGTGCTGGGCTGTCAGCTTTCCTTCCCTGCAGGGCTGCTGGGCTGAACTCAGCAGGAGGTTAGCTTCTCTGTGTAGTTCTGTGGGTGCTGTGATTCCAGAAGTTGTTCAGAGTCCCCTTTCACATAGTTTGGAAGTGGTGTGGGGCAGAGCACCTTGCAAGTGCTGTTTCTATTCTGCCATCTTGGCTCCGCCCCTAAAGCAATTTCTACATTGCAATCACCCAGCAAGTTTACTTTCAAATAGTAGATGGGTAGAAGACTCTTTATCTCTCTTTGCACAGGGCCAGGCAGGACCCTGGGCACTTTACTCCTTACTTTCCAGCTTCTGGAAAATCCTGGCATGGACTTTAGCTCCCAGAATTCTGATTGAGTGATCAACTGACCTTCCAAGGCTTATAAGCTCATAGACATCTCCAATGCTCTTTCACCAAAAATCAGAAAAAACAGACACAGTAAAAACCATAGCAATACCAAGATCAAGTATTAGTTTCACTTCAGTGACCCTGATGGGGAGATAAAGGGCTGAGTCTTCTCTTGATGGAGAGTTTAGTCCTTGCTTCCTCCCTTAGACACAGCCAGATTAAAACAAAATAAAACAAAACAAAACAAAAACAGAGCCAGAGTAAAGCTAGAAACTGAAGGTGTTTTCACTGCATACTTTAATTTTAGTTCAAGGAAAAAAAATGAGTGCATATTTATCTATTCCAAATGTGGTGACTTCTGTGTTTTGTGTAGTAAAGAATGTATCTGTGAAATAATTTTAAAAGACCACAAGCGATTAGAGAAGTGTTTTCACTGAAACGTGCAGAATGATAAAATGCGTACTGGTATTGACATGGTATCATTATATTGATTACCAGGAAATGCAAATGTTTGGGTAATCCATTTCTATTTTATTGTTTCATCTACATGCAGATCACCAGTGTACATCTTGTCCTCTCCCTGCAGATTGCACTCATATATTTATGTGGCCCCCAAAAGTGGTCATCTGGTGACCAAATTTCTTGTGAAGAGCCTCTATGAATTTTGTTAGTTTGATTATCAGACAGCATATATCTCTCTATCTTTAGACTGTTTCTTAATAATGGTTAATAAAAATAGCAAACTTCAAGGTAGCATCACCAAGACATAATAATAAAAGTGAAACAATAATTTTTTTTGGTGTGACAAAATTTTTTCGTGCCTAGAAGGCAAGGTATGGATAAGAGGGGAAGTTCTAAATGGAAGCTGGACTGTGGCAAGACAGATAACCTTAGTTAAACAGTGATGAGAAGGGAGGCAGGCTCCATTTTTTCAATAGATCATTACTTTTGTGTCTCCTCTGGGCTTCTTGATCTTCTCAAAGTTCTTCAGGATGATATCATATAATACAGCATAAGTATTTCAGATCTCCATGACCATCAGTCTTGTCTCTCCATACTGTGCTTCATCCAATTCATGAACCAGCTGTTGGTAGTCACCCACATGTGGCTGCTTTGCTGCTTTAGCCACTGCATCACCCCTTTCAGAGAAGTACTTTGAGATCTGGGTTTGGAAGCCATCCAACTTAGTTCTGAGTGTAGTCATCAGCTCAAATACCTTCTCCTGGATAGCTACTTCAAAGGTTGTTTCCATCCTCAATTTGGAGCACCTGTAGCTGTAGCCACATGGAAACCATATTTAGCTGTTCTTTCAGGTCTTTGATCTCAGGCTTCAACCACCCCAGAAGGGTCACAATTTTCTCATTGCAGCTTACAGGCCCACAAGGAGGACCTTTATCTTCATCTTCCTCTTTTTTCTTTTCATTCTTATCATCCTTCTCTTGTTGCTTCCAATGCTCTTCCTTTTCTTTTTATTTGGCTGGGTCAGGGATTGGGATATCCAGGGGGGCCTTTAGGAGACTCAAATCAGCCTCATTCAGAGATGGATCCTTCAAGAACTCATCCAGCTTTGACATTTTCACAGGGAAATAAGTTCCAAGTAGGATCTCTGCCTGAGTACATAACTCCTTTCTGAACGAATCTACCTTGGCTTGGGTTTCGGGTCTGACACTGAAGGTGGCCATGGCAGGGGGGTTAAGGGGGCAGATGGAGCAGTGAGACAGCAGCAAGGGGGAAACAATAAATTTTTGTTTTTGTTCAATCATTTCAGTTGTATCTGACTCTTTTGACCCCAGGTGGCCTTTTCTTGACAAAGATACTGGAGTGGTTTGCTATTTTTTCCCCAGCTCCTTTTCCAGATGAGGAAACTGAGGCAAACAGGGTTAAGTGACTTGTCCAGGGTCACACAACTAGTAAGTGTCATCTGAAGCATGATTTGAACTCAAATCTTTCTAACTCCAGGCCTGGCACTCTATCTACTGAATAACTTAGCTGCCCTCATTACCACCATCATTATCATAATAATAGCATTTATGTAGTGATTTAAGCTATGCAAAGGGATTTATTTATATTAACTAATTCTATCTAATTTGATCCTCTAACAGCCTTGTGAGATAGATTCTATTATTAGCTTCTTTTGGTAGATAAAGAAACTGAGACTGAGAGAGGTTAAGTAACTTATCCAGGGCCACACAGTGTCTGTAGCAGGATTTGAACTAAGATCTTCCTAACTCTAGGTCCAGAGCTCTATCCACCATGCAATGTAACTGATACCTTTCCAGCTTGGTAGGATGTCCCTCAAGTTGTGCTCCATTGACACAGTCTTCAGAGTCCCAGGGTAAACTCATGATGATGAAGTTTTAGATTCAGACATTTGGTATAATGGAGAAAGTAACAAACAGGGTTGAAAAAACCTGGGTTTAGATCCTGCTTCAGGCATTTACTAGCTCTGCAATGCTGGGTCACTCAGCCTCTCTGGGACCCAGTTTCTTCATTTGTAAAGTAAGTCTGTTGGACTTATTGGATGCTAAGGGTCTTGTCCAGCTGGAAAGTTATAATCACACAAATTATAATGCATGCCGTATGTGAAATAATACAATAGTTTCTGATACTTCTCTTATTGAAAACCGGATTGTTTCTTTAATATGATTATTTTGTGTCCTTTCTCTTTCCTTTTCACTTATATTTGTTTTACATTTAAGACACATGTTGGGGTACTCCACATTTATTAGAAGGGCAGACTGTAGTAGCAAAGCAAAGGGAAAAGAAATTGAAAAAAAAGGAAGAGGGCTTTCTCATTCTTTTCAAAGTTTTAATTCCACTAAGGGAAAAAGTATATAATAAATCTGTTTTTTGAGGTGAACCCAAGGGAATATTGGGACATATGGTTCAGCACAAGAAAATGGACCAAAAACACAACCAGAGGACAGTTTTCTGTCATAGGAAGATTGCAATTAGTGGCAATTCTATGCATCAGTTAAGTTTTTGTTTCAAAGATCCATCTCTCTGAGGAAACGTGGTGGTGGAATTACCATCTTGGAATCAGGAAGACCTGAGTTCAAATCCTGACTGGGGCACTTAACTGTCTACACTGGACAAGTAATTTAACCTCTTTGAGCCTTGTTTTACTCATCTATAAAAAGTAGACTTCATGGCCTCTAGGGTCTTTCTTAGTTCTAGATCTCTCTAGTCCTATTTCTATTTATTTATTTAAAATTTTCTTTTCTTTTTAATTTTTGAAATAAAAATGTGCAATCATCATTTTTATTGTACTGTGTTATGGAAATTCTTGTTTTATTCCATAAATTAAAAAAATAAAATTAAAAGATAAGTTATGGAATAAAGCAAACATTTCTATAACAAGGTATAATAAAAATGTGATTGCACATGAAACTGTAATTCTATTATGTACAACTTGCTGTTCCTTTTAAATATATGATAATGTTATCATGTAAATTCCTTTTTTCCCTTCTTTTCCCCCATACTCTGCCCCGGAGATGGTTACACAAATAGAGATATGTGTACATATATCTATATCTATATCTATCTATCTATATCTATCTATCTATATCTATATATATCTATATCTATATCTATATCTATCTATCTATCTATCTATATATATATATACATACACACACACACACTCCATACATACTTCTATTTATCAGTTCTTACTCTGGATGCAGATAGCATCTTTTTTTATATGTCCTTTTTAGTTAATTTCTGTAGTCCTGTGATTTATGTGCTAGGAAGTCCTCTGACACATATTGACTGTGTGATCATGGGCAAATCACTTAATTTCTCCAACCCTTCTGTAACTATTTAAGACTATGCATTATAGAGGGGTGACTGTCTTCCGGGGGGTGGGGCAGAATTCCCACACCAAAGAAATCCCATGTCCTTGATGTAGGTGTAGCCAACCTAAGAAGTAGTTAACAGACTATGGGTCTGAAAAGTGAGAAGAGACTCTTTTCAAAGCATACTTAATCCATATTCCACTGTCAAAGTTTGGATTACTTCCAAAGCTCAACAAAAAGATATTTAAAGTGCTATATTCAATTGTCCCACACTTTTAGTCTTAATTTTCCTATCTGGAGAAGCACCTAGCTGTCAGCCTAGATTATTTTGAAAATTCTTCTAAATTTTCCATAGTTACTTTCCACTAAAGGAAGGACAATTTGTAAAGGGTAATGGGTTTTATGACAGATCTGTAGGCTTTTAAGAAATACCACACATTACTTCTCTAGCTTCCACATGAGCCATTACAAAAAATCTCTATTAAACTAAAGGCACTGGCATTGGCTAGGGACAAAAAGAAAAGGAATTAAATTCCAAAGCTGAACATTATTTTGCATAAATGGGAGTGGTGGTGCTGTGCTGGTAGAGAGATGTTTACTTTAGAATTAAAGACAGAACTGGGTGATAAGGAAAATGGGCAGGCGGGTTTCATGAAGAAGTTACAATTGGTGAAAGGCTCATTTGAGCTGTTGAATTGGATTGAAATGAAAGAAGGAAACTTGGAGTCAGGGGCAGCTAAGTGGTGCAGTGGATAGAGCACTGTGCTTGGAGTCTGGACAATCTGAGTTCACATCTGGCCTTAGACACTAAATGTGTGACCCTGGGTAAGTCTCTTAATCCCTATTTTCCTTAGTTCCTCATTTGTAAAATGGGAATACATTGAAGAAGGAAATGGCAAATCATTCCAGTATCCTTGCCAAGAAAACCCCCATAAATCCATGGACACTGGACAACTAAACAACAACAAACTTGGAGTCATTGGGAAGGATAGACTAGAAGGGCTTGGAAATGGAGATGAGAACAGTGCAGGCAGAGGGTACCAAGAGCCTGTATTGGGATGGGGACAGAGAGAATATAAGGATGGGAATTAGAGAGAAAGGAGGTAATTGTGGAGATACTAGGGAGGTAAAATCAGTGCCTGTGTAAACCAGATTTCCTCACCATAGTAAAGGTTTTCCAGATAAAAACAAAGATTTATGGTGCTCATAGAGACCCTTGATTACGTAGAATGTTTTCTTAGACCAGAATATATCTTGTAGATGTTATAGATGCAGTGGGGTAGGAAATCATGGACTCCTAGGATGATCAATTTATAGCTAAGAACTTTCAACGCTTCTGTTCCAATCCCATCATTTTACAAATGAAGAAACCAAGGACCCAGGGAATTCAAGTGCCAACGTCACCTAAGTAGTAATAACAGAGCCAGATTTTGAACACTGATCTCCTGACTCCAAATACTGGGTTTTCTTCAAGCTCTATTAGTTTATAAATGGTCAGTGAAATGAATTTAGCAGATCCTTCCAACAGCCCCAGAAACCTGCTTGTTGGCCTCATTTTGCAGATAAACTGAGGCCTGGAACAAATGTGGTAATATTTAAAAGTGCTTAGCACAGAGCTTAGTATAGAGAAGTCACTTAATAAATGAATAATAAAAATTATGTAATATATAAACATATTTATAAAGAAACATACATGTATGAAATATAGGCAAACCTATAATTAAACAAACAAATATATGTAAAAATCTGATTATATAAGCATAAATAAATAATAGACATAAATAAACTTGTTTTACACACACACACACACACACACACACACACACACACTTCTATCCCCCCAAGGTCACATAAGTGATAAGTGTCAAGGTCAAACTTTGAATTCATGTCTTCTAACATCAAACCACTAGCTCTTTCTTCTATACTACTTCTATATACTTCTATACTACTTCTATACTATTACTATGAGAGAATCCATCCTGAATGAACAGGTTGGGCCTCTCAGTTTTCTGCAGCTCATCCATAATATATGGTACCTGGCCAGGATGCAGAGAAAGTAGTCTCATCACCCTTATTGCAAATAAATGAATCCTAGGAAAACTGGGCAGAGTGAGTGATTAACTCATATTTTCATGGACTTGGCCAGAGCTGTAGGAGGAATTTTTTGGAACCTATTCTCCCCCCTATAGATCCACAGAATAACCATTTAATCAAGGCTCAATGGAAAAACTGCTTATACCTGGACCACTGGCCTTATGGGTAAGCTAAGTAATAATGTGATTAGAGGCTTGAAATAACTCCTTGTACAAAAAAATATTGTTGTTGTTGAGTCATTTCAATTGTATCTGACTTTTTATGGTCCCATTTGGGGTTTTCTTGGAAAATATACTAGAGTGATTTGCCATTTCCTTCTCCAGCTCATTTTAGAGATGAGGAAATAGAAGCAAACAGGGTTAAGTGACTTGCCCAGGGTCACACAGCTAGTAAATGTCTGAGACTGGATTTTAATTCACAAAGATGAGTCTTCCTAACTCAAGGCCTGGCACTCTATCCACTGTGCAACCTAGCTATATTACAAAAAAATATAGCTCTGCTACAACATTTGAAACTTATCATTGGTTTAAGGGATTGAAAAATCTCATTACCAAATATAACAATCCTTTTTGAAGAGTCAATAACAAATGATGATGTTATAAATCACTAATACCTTTATAATATTGTAACTCAGATTTTAGAGGTCATTTAGTAACTGGAGCTAGAAGGACCCTTATAGACAAATGGTTATGAAGTACTTTCTTCAAATTTCAATTTTTAAAAATATCATGAACTTGACCAACATAAGCATGAACATTTCTATATACAAAGACTAGAAATAGAATCTATGAAACTAAATCTATTATACAGAGCTTAGTTTTTTAAAGTATATTTATATTTAGCAGGGTAGTAACAACATTGCTCTGTTTGTCTGAGTTTCCTTCTGCTTTCTTCTGTGCATTTAAAATTTTTTTCACCGATGCTTCTTTTTTCCTTTTTTGGCACCTTTGTTACTACTCCTCCAATTTCCCCTCACAGTTCTCTCCTACCCCGAAAATAAAAGCATCCGTCATAATACAGAAGTATAGACAGGCAAAATATTCACATATTGGTGATATCTAAAAATGTCTACCTAATTTTGTACCTATTGTCTTTCCCTCTAGAGGTGGGAAGAACGTTTCATTATAACTCCCCTAGAAATGTGATTGGTTGTTGAATTGATCAGCATTAAGTCTTCCAAAGTTGTTTTCCTTTGCATTTTTAGTCATATAAATTGTTCTCTCTCTTTTTTTCCCCTGCCCACTCTATTGAACTGGGTACCTTCCATCTTTCCTTATGGCACAATAGTATTCTATTCCATTTCTATATTATAATTTTTTATCCAATCTGCAGATGATAGATACCCATTTTATTTCCAATTCTTTGCTCTAAAAAAGTGCTACTATAAATATTTTTGTAAATATCTATCATTCCGTTCTCTTTAATCTCTGTGGAGCATATAGTAGTGACATCAACACTGAGTCAAAGCATAGACTAATTTAGTGACTTTTTTGGATATACTTCCAAAAGACTTTCCAGAATGGTTGGATCAATTTACAATGAATTATTTTTTCTGTATCTCACATCCTCTTTAATAATTGTCACTTCCCTTTTTGTTATATTTGGCCAATCTGACAGGTATGAAGTAGAACCTCAGTTGTTTTAATTTGCATTTGTCTTATTATTTGTTATTTAGAAGATCCCCCGCCCCTTATGCTTGTTTATAGCTTGCATTTATTCTTTTAAGAACTATATTTAAGAACTATATTTTCATATCCTTCAACCATTTATTTTTGGGGAAATAATGCTGCCCCCCCTGCCATACTTGTGGTTCCTTTCTTAAGTCTCCAGATTATAAATGACCTTTTTGAAATGTGGTGCCTAGTACTAAACACAGTTCTCCAGATATGACTCAGTGAGGGCAAAGTCCAGGGGAGTATCCCCTCCCTTTTTGAAAGCTGTACTTCATGCAGCCCAAGATCACAGGAGCTGTTTTGACCATTGGATCACAACATTGACTCATATTGGGTTCAGTTCTTTTTCAAATAAACTCTGAGTATGGATCTTTACTGCCTCTTTTCAGACTTCCCAATCACTGGGTTTTCACCATCAATCACAAAGCTTTTACTTGATAGCCTTCAGAGTGATTAACTACTCTTAGACAATGTATTCCACATTGGACTAGCTCTAATATTTAGAAAATTCGTTTGCCATCAAGCCTCCACGTCAGATCTTTGCCTCTTAGCACATTGACCTTGAATCATTAACTCCAAATTCAACCATCCAATCACTTCAGAATGCATCTCACTATATTATCATCTAGTGCATATCTCTACATCTTTTCCCCATCAACAATGTGAGATACATTATCAAAAACCTTACTAAAAATCCAGGTAAATCACACCTATACATTCATTTGATCTAATAATTTAGAAAATGTCAAAAAAGGAAATAAATTTATTCTGGCTCAATCTGTTCTTAATGAAGCAAAACTGGCTTTTTATAATCTCTACTTCCTGTTTCAGATACCAGCCATTTCTTTAATGATTTGCTTTAAGATTTTGCCAGGAATTAAAGTTGTTTATTCACCTATGGTAATAGGTGATAGACTATTTTCTTCCCCTTTTGAAATTTAGGACATTTGCCCTCCTCCAAACTTATGCACCTCTATTATCCATAATCTTTCAGTTTTTACTGAAAGTTCCTCAGTAATTAAGTTTGCTAGTTTTTTCAGTGCCTGAAGATATAGTTCACCCAAGCCAAGTGAAATGAATTCATCAAGTGCAACTAGATGTTCTCTTTCAGTCTCCTTACTGATCTCAAGTATCACCTCCCTGTTAATCATTTTTATTCTCTCACTTATAAGAAGGTCACTCCTTGGCAGAGAAAACAGGGGTAAGATAAGAATTAAACAGCTCTGTCTTCTCTTTGTTGTTAATTACCACATTCCCATCCACCTGAAGCAAAATCCAATCTCTTCTTTGATTTTTCTTTTTTTGTCACTGTTTCTAAAACAAACAAAATATAACCACAACAAACAACAACAAAATGCATCTGTGATCCTTGACTTCCCTTGTGAAATTCAGCTCATTCTTAAATTTAGCAATTCACTATTTTTTTCCCCAAGACCATGACATACTTATTTGCAACATCTGTTACCTGACCTTGTTTCTTTCTTTGGTATTTTAAAAGCAAAACAAAACAAAACAAACAACCCTAAGTTGGTTGGTGAGTTCCCTGAGCATCTATATTACTTTCACCTCTAGACAATTCCTCTTTTTCCTCCTCAATGTATTTTTTTGTATTTCTAGAATTTCATTCTTGAACATCTCCAGTTCCTTCTGAGATGACTTCACTTATACAATTTTTCTCTGAATTCTTTGAATCTAAGGGCATATCAGAGCAAGTCTGAATTGCCTCTTCCTCTCTGTCATGAAATCTAGCATAGTGACTACTTTCCCCCAGAGTACTCATCATTTTTCAGCAAATAGTTCTCTTCTTTTAGTGAGAATAAGATATAGAATATATTTTTTCCTGCTTGGTTTTCTCACTTTTTGAGGGTTGAAATGGTCACAAAGCTAACTCAAGACATTATTAGCAGCTCTGCTGTTGGCAGAGAGAGAACTACAACAGCTGTATGGATAATTGAAATCTTCCATCACTACTATATCATGCCGATTTTCCTGGCTTTAGTTCTGTTCCCTAAATTCATTTAATTCCTCATTTTTTTTTGCTCCTGTTGCCAGATGAGGCTATGTCAATGACTAAAAAGTACAAAAATATCTGTGACTGTATGAAAATTTCCATCTCACTGTTTTCCATAGTGATTGAGTAGGGCTATTTCTGCTTCTCCCAACTTAGTCTTCTCCCATCCTCAAATACTTTGGCCAAATATTTGGGAAGCATTCTGATCTGATGTTAGTTGATCAAGTATGAGAGTTTATCTCCCTCCCTCCTCCTCCCACCCCCCTCTCTCCAGTATTAGAAAAAAAAGTATTTCACCCCTGAAATATCTGCCTAGTATTTTGAAATTTAATCCTGTACTTGGAGAGTCAGGTTTTTTTTTTCTTCTAGTCATGAAAATTCAAATATGGGTATAGAAGGAATCTAAGTAAAATTTAAGTGCAGTCCAGCAGGCTGACCCATGATCAACATATAGAGACATTTTTTTCTCACTAGGTACATGGCTACAGAATGTATTCTTCTGGATGCTGGTCTTCCAGGAGCCCTTTCAAGTTTAGAAATGGAAATTTAAGTTGACCAGATCTTCCCTGGAATAGGGAGTGACCTGGAAGTACAATCAAGACTGAAAAGGGAAATTACCTTCAGTTATAACGGGGATGAATTTTTATAATTGAGGACAAATCTAGTGCCCTAGAAAATGCACTCCATCGAAACCTAGAGGAAGCAATTAAAAAAATAGTTTTAATTTCTAACAACCAATATAAATTGTCAAGTCACTGAAAAGTAACAAAAGGTTAAACAAATAAGAGAAACAAGAACTAAAACTAAACAAAATAATGCCAAAAAGCAATTGTCATTATAATTGTATATTAAAAAAAAACATAACTATCAACTTAAAAAAATCATTCTTAGTCTAAAGCCTATGACTGATAGATCAATTGAGGAATGTTCTTAAAAGACTGAGGCTTATCTATTTTTAATGAATGCTTTTTGTTTTTATAGTGCATCACTTCTGAAAATATTCTCTCCTCTCCAACTCACACGATTGAGTCATTTCTTGTAGCATAAATTTAAAAAGAGAGAAAAAATGGCTCAGAAAAAAAAGAAACAAAAAAACCTGACCCAATTACATGCTATGTTTGACACTATATGCAAAAGTCCATAACTGTAGTCACCCATCTTTATAGGCAAGGGAGGAAAGTATTTTTTCTCAATTCTTCTTTAAGGCCAAAATTGATCATTATTACATGATGTTCTAATTCTTTTGTTTTTTTTTCTTTTTACAGTGTTATAGTGCATATTGTTTCCATGTTTATTCTGAATTAACGAAAAGAAATGGTAAAGCATGTATTAAGATCTTACTATGTGCAAAGTATTAAGAATGTACAGAAAATTGAGACAATTTTTCCTCTAAAGGGGTTTAGGTAGAAAGGTTATTGCTTTCCACTTGTTTTCTAATCTCTTGGGTTCTGAAGGAATTCTCTGGTTTTATACATGTCCCATGGGGAGTTCTGAAGTTTCAATGGCTCTTCCTATGTGACATTATGTTAGCTAGTCAAGGATTTTTTCACATTTATTTCAAAACCTATGACTGATTGAGGCATGTTTTCACAAAGCTAAGGTATCAGGGAATACAATTTTTATCACATATTTTTTAAAAAAAAATCATTCATTTTTATCTTAATAGTTCAATTTTGTTTTGCAGATTCAAATTCTCTCCCTCTCATCTCTCTCTATCACAATGCCTTCTGAGACAATAAGAAAAAATAATCGCAAACCTGAAACACATAAGATCAAGCAAAACAAATGTCTGCAATAGCCCTGTCCAAAAAGGGAAAAAACAAACACATATATACATAAAAAATTGAGAGTGTTATTCAATTCTTGATTCCATCACTTTTCTATTTGGACATGGGTAATATGTTTCATCATTAGTCTTCTAGAACTGTGGTTGGCTATTGTGTTGATCAGAATTCCTAAGTCTGGCAAAGTTGATTATACTTAAAATATAGTTATTAAATAAGTCATTCTACTGGTTCTGATCACTTCACTTTCATCAGTTCATATGAATCTTCTCATGTTTCTCTGACAACTCTTCCATCAATTCTTACAGTGCAATAGTATCCTATTAAATTCATTGCCCAAAACTTGCTCAGACATTCACCAATTGATGGTCACCCCCTCTTTAATTCTTTACCACTACAAAGTGCTACTATACATGGGTTCCTTTCCTCTTTCCTTAATATCTTTGGGTGTATATCCAATAGTGTTATCACTGGGTCAAAGTTTAATTTTAAAAGGACTTTAGGCATTGTTCCAAATGGTTTCCCAGAATGGTTGTACCAGATTATAGTTCTATCTATTTATATCCATGGAACATTTATCAATTGGGGAATGGTTCTTATTTCATAAATTGTATTAAGTTCCCTATGTATCTTAGAAATTAGATCCTTAATCAGATAATTGCAAATATTCCCCCCACCCCATTCCCTTTCTCTTCTAATTTTAGCTGAATTGGTTTTACTTGTGCACAACTTAAATTTTGTATAATCAAAATTGTCCATTTTTCCTTCTATGAACCTCTTTATCATCTGTCAGAGCAGATTCAAGTCCTTTTATTCTTCTAATTGCTTCTGTATAAGCCATTTGTTTCCTTTCAAAATCTCTTAAGATTCTTATTTTTCTCTTGAATCACATTGGAACATCCTGCTATATTTTGATCTTCTCTTGGGAACACATAGGGTCCTAAATGATGGTTGCTTTGATTTCCTTTGTCATGCAATATTTAGAGTTGTTTGCACTTGCTTAGTTATCTCTGTGACCATCTTCCCTTTCATTTAAAAAAAAAAATTTATTTATTTGCCCATTTTGAGTTCTTAGCTTAATTTCCTTCCCTTTCAGATCTTCGGCAATTTCAGATTTTTCTTTCTTTTATATTTGTTTATTGTTCATTTTCCAACTCCTATTTTATGGCAGATGCAACAGGTGTTTCAGACCCCTCCTACATTGTGAGATTTAATTTAACTACAATTAAATATTAAAACCAGCCTCTGTCCTTGCCTCAAGTAACTTTACAGAGACTCTTCTGACCCAGCTGGACTCCAGTTCCTTTTAATTCTGAGTTGATGTAGTTCCCTCTACACACTGCCATCCTTTCCCTATCTGTCCTTTAGTTCTCTGGCTATGTATTGCTACATTGTAGTGCTTTGCCTTTAACTCCCTGGAGGTGGGTGGGCAGAGTTGAATTCTGCTCCTTGTCACTACAGAATGTTGGGATGAGAAGAGGGGCAGGATGCTGTGAAAAAAAAAAAACACAGCAGTAGGAACAAGGATATTGTTGAGTAGATCCCAAAGCTCAAATTAATGGACGTGTGCCATGCCATAAGGTGGGGGCTGAGTGAGTGCATTAATGATCAGCTTTCTCTTCTGTTAATTCATGAGGTTGTTATTTAGGTAAGTATCTGGTGTCTTGGCCAAAGTGTGCCTCTTGGACTCTTATTCTCCTTAATGGACTTGCAAAAATAAGATTCATTTTAATATGTTTTTACATTAGACCCACATATTGGTTTATAAGTTCTACTGGAGGATGTTATGGTGCAGAATCCACATTTAAGGTAGACGTTAGTGCCAGCATTAGGAACATCTAGACAGGTGCTCTTCTGTGCTCAGAAACCATGAAGACAGAATTATATAAGCAGGATTCTACCTGGTGCCCCGAGGCTGAGGCTGTGTGGGTATGGGTGGATGGGAAGACCATGTTCCAGTTCTGAGGCTTCAGCTGTGTCTGCCCAGTGACCTCTTGTCTGCTATTATTATCAGGAAGCTATTAAAAAATAAACTTTTAAAATACTTTTTGTTTTTACATCAGTCACTTATGGATATAACATCTCCCCACTACCCCATTACAAACGCAAAGAATTCTCCCATGTGAGAAAGAAAAAATAATTAAGAAGATGAACCTAAAGAGACATTGCTTCTGACAGCATATGCCGTGTACTGCCTCCGATGCTCCCAACCCCAACAGAAATCAGGGAACTGTTTCCCTCTCTTTTCTCTGGGACTAAGATTGGTCAGTATTACAATTACTCAGAGTTCAGCTTTATTTTAGTATTTATTTCATTGATATGAGTGTGATCATTGTATATACCATTCTTCTGGTTGTATTGGTTTTTTAAAAATCTGTATTTCTCTGAAATTTCTTATGCTTATCATTTCTTTTTGGGCCAGTGATAGGATTATAATTTTAGAGCTGGAGGAAACTCAAAGGCATTGAGTCCAACCCCCTTATTTTACTGATGAGAAATTAAGACAGAGAGGTTAATTAATTTGTGGGAGTTCAGAGAACATGTAAGTGACTGAGGGGGGAATTTAATCTAATTTCTCTTGACTCCAAGTCTAGTGTTCTATTCACTAATATTTCAACTTAATTACACTCATAGATGATAATTCATTTAGACACTTCTCAAATTATGGGCACCAACTCTTTTTTAAAATATGTAATGTTTTATTTTTCTCCAATTACATGTTAAAAATAAATTTTTAAAACATTTTTTAAACTTTTGAGTTCCAAATTCTATCCTTCTCTCCCTCTTTCCCTCCTCCCTCCCTTTGATGGTAAGTGATAGATATAGGAGATCCATATGCAATTATGTAAAAATATTTCCATATTATTTGTAAAGAAGTCTCAAGTAAAAGAAAAAGAATGAAAGACAATGAAAAAAATAGCATGCTTTAATCTGTATTCAAGCAATATCAGTCGTGTCTCTGGAGGTGGATAGTATGCTTTATCATTAGTCCATTGGGATTGTCTTAGATCATTGTATTGCTGAGAATAGCTAAGTCATTCACAATTCTTCCTCATAAAATATTGCTGTTACTGTATACAATGTTCTCCTAGTTCTGCTCACTTCACTTTGCATCAGATCATGTAAATCTGTCCAGATTTTTCTGAAATCATCCTGCTTGTCATTTCTTATAGCACAATAACATTCCATTACAATCATATACTATAACTTGTTTAGTCATTCCCCAGTTGCTATGGGCATCCCTTTGATTTCTAATTATTAGCAGCCTCAAAAGAGCTCCTGTAAATATCATTGTACACATAGGTCCTTTCCCCCTTTTTTCTCCCCCCCCTTTTTTTTAATCTCTTTGGGTTAGATACCTAGTAGTTATTGCTAGATTAAAGGATATGAAGTTTTATAGCCCTGTGGGCATAGTTCCAAATTGTTCTCCAGAAATTCACAGTTCTGCCAACAGTGTGTTAGTCCTTCCTCTGTACCAGAGAAGAATTCTAAATGTTATTTTCTTTTTCTTTAATGGGGTATTTACAGTACCTTATTGTAAAATTTGGGTTAAGTTTTTGGTTATAGGTAATGTGTCAGTCAATGGTAAGTAAGAATACTTTTTCTGCTGTCCTTCTCATGTCAACTGTGGCTTCTGCAAAAGTCCACCCAAATTCCCATTTAATTTCTTATGCTCTGGGCAGCTAGGTGGTGCGGTGAGTAGAGCACCAGCCCTGGAGTCAGAAGGACCTGAGTTTGGATTGTAGACGACATATTTACAGCTAGAAGTGGCCCTAGGAGTCATCTAGTCCAAACTCTTCTTTTCAGATTATGAAACTGAGAAAGATTAAGTAATTTACTTGGCTATGGTCACAGAGACTGTGGGAGAGCTTGGATTAAAATCTTTTGATAGTCAATTCAGTAGTTTTTCTCTTCTCTTCCCTCCCTCACCCACTACTGGAATAATAAAGGCATTAAGAGATTTAACCAAGATCACACAGAGTAAGTAGCAGAAAGGCATTCCAAAACCTTTCTTTTGTTGACTCCAACTCTTGTGTTCTTTTCACTGGTAAGTCAGAAAGTGCTTTGGTTTTAAATAAATGTAAATTATTATTATTCACTCATAAACTCATAAAAATGGAGAATCATCATTACTTTAGTATCATCTAGTTTCTGGCTTGTTGTCTCTACTGTTTTTATTGGCTTTCCTATCTTGAATCTAAGCTGAATCTCTTGTTGAATACCTTATCTCTGTGTCATATCATTCAAGGAGAATGGTCAAATATTCTTTACTGGGAGATCTAGATGATAAGTTCCCAATTTAGCATGATAAGATCTGTAGGAGGTCAACTTTGAGTATCAGATCTCTGTCTATCAACTGCTGGGCATGCAATGTGGGGGAAACATTCTTGGCCAAGTCTTCTGCATAGTGGGCTGTTTGTGCTTGTTTTTGCAAGGCTATGGCTCCCCCCATAACTGAAGCTATAATGGAAATAAATGTTACAAGACCAAAAATAAGCATTCCCAAAAAACTTTTTTTTTCTTTTTGTTATTCTTTTTTTTTTTTTTAAAGCAATTGGGGTTAAGTAACTTGCTCAAGGTTGTATGGCTAGTCATAATTTATGTGTGGGTGCTCATTTTCTGAGGCCGGTTTCGATCCTGGGTCATCCCAACTCCAAGGCCAGTGCTCTTACTCACTGCGCCACCTAGCCGCCCCTCGTTATTCCTTTTTACAACAAACAGAGTATTTTCTTCCACTGATTGGTACCTGTCCTTATATCTTTGTTGGGAATCTCCCCTCTTTTTAGAAAATAGCTTAAGGGCATGTACATCAATGCCGAAAGCCTTGATATTATGGAATACCACTGGAATATATATAATACATGGTCCTAATATACAAAAGGTAACTACAATAATTAATATAGGCAAAATATGTAAAACCATAGACATCAAATTAAAAGGAGATAACTTTAACAATGTTGATAATATAGAGTTAGCAATATTCCTGTATTGACTCCAGAGTGATGATGACTTTGGATGTTTACTGATATAATTTTTAGCATTTGAATCATGCCAACCGCCAAAACATTGGGCATGTATTTTGTCCCCCAAAAAAACTAGAATCAGAGCTAATATATAGTAAAGGAATTACACAAATATATGTAAATACAATAATAATTGTTCTAATACATTGATCTTATACAAAAAATCCTTATCTATATTCTGTTGTGTTTTAAAGGCTACAGAAATATTTTTGATAATTCATAAACGTTGTGCAGTTTGGATTTTTCTTAGTAGAGAAATTGCAGACATAGGGGTAGAACATGTCAACTAATATTAGGGCAGAGGGTCTAGTAACAAGAAGTCTGACAAACCTTTCCTCCCCTCTTATTAGAAAATCAAAAAACATATGTAATGCATGTCCCTCTGATGTTTGATACCAAGTATGAGTTAAATTAGTTGGAAAAAGCAAATGAAGGTTGTACAACAAAATCTCTACTCGATATACATTGAGTGAGAATACAATTAATGCAAGTAATACTCCATACATAGAAGTCATACATATATAGGGGTATCCATAATAACATTGGAGAAGGAGTCTGGTCTTAAATGTTTCTTACTAGTCCTGGGATACATGACTGACTATTCCAACTTATGTCTTTATCTATAGATTTTTGGGTTTTTAAAGCCATGCTAACAATTTTTGCCAATTCATTCACAAATTTAGCAGTTTGTATTTGACTTAGTAAAGAAATAGAAGATACAGTTGTTGATATTAATATAGAGGCTATGGCAATTACTCCTTTGATTAAAAGTTCAGAAATTGCTATTTTTTTTTTTTTGCCAGAGAGTCAGATATTATTTGAAGTGCATGTTCCCCTGAAGTCTGAAAACAATTATGAGAAAGACTCGTGGAAAAACAGCAAAGGAAGGTGGTTCTACAAACAGTACAATGACATCATAACCACTAATACATTGTTCAAAGGTATAATTGAAATAAGTAATGTTCCATGAGAGGGTGGTATTATCTTGTGAAAAGGTGAGATTTAATCCACATCTTCTTGGGTTGTCTTTGTACAAAGGATCTCCTGATCTTCTTTCTCTGAATTCTCAGGTTCTGCACCTGGACGGTGAGTTGTGGAACACACTTATACATTCTGTTCTGGCACCCTCACTGGTCATTCAGCAGCTTCTGGAAAAACATAAGCATAACCTAGCCCCCACATCAGTAAAGGGTCAGGCCCTTCCCATTTCTTTGGTGATCTTTCCACATTACCTTCATTTGGGGAGTGTGTACTTTTTTAAATTGCTTTTCTGCTGGTGTATACTTATTGTTAGTGATGTTTAAAAATTTTTGGGTATATAAAGCAGTAGCTGGTTGTATCAGTCCAAGTCCTCTCTCCTCTTTATTGTTGTAAATAGGTTTTAATATCTTTATTCCATCTCTCAAGTATAGCTTGACCAGTGGGATTACAAGGGATGTCTGTAATTTATTTGAAAATGATCACAGAAAGATTGAAATGATTTGCTAGTATAGGTGGAGACATTATTGGTTTAAAATTGTTTTGGAACACTCATTAAAGCAAAAGATTGTAACATATGTTTAATTACATTTTTTACTGCTTCTCCTGTCTGGAGTGAATCAAAGGTAAAAGAAGAAAAAGTATCTATTGTAGGGGTGGCTAGGTGGCACAGTGAATAAGAGCGCTGGCCTCAGAGTTGGGATGACCCAAGATCGAATCCGGCCTCAGAAAATGAGCACCCACACACCAATATAACTGGCCATGTAACCTTGAGCAAGTTACTTAACCCCAGTTGCTTTAAAAAAAATAATAAAAGTATCTATTGTAACATGTATATATGATAACTTACCAAAAGAAGGATAATGAGTCTTATCCATCTGCCAAATATGCTTAGATTTAATTTCCTGTGGGTTAATGTTGATAACTGGAGGAATAGTATAGATAATGTACTGAAGGCAGTTTTTAATGATCTGTTAGCTTGTTCCCTAATAATATGGAGTCATTTACATAGAGTATGTACATTTTGATGAGAATAAGAGTGAGATAATGTAGCTTTATGAATATTTGGGGGAAAAAGAGGTGGAAAAACTTGAACTTTTTGATCTGTAGTCACATTATTTTGGGAAAGAGGTCCAGGAAGTGAAGAATAAGCTCTAATATAGGTTGTGGCCTCTATCTTATGAGGGTTTGTAATTTTTGAAAAAAGTTAAAAAGGGCTGTATTCTGTATGCATTTAAATTTAGCAGTATCAATTTGTTGGCAAATGTACACTGAATATTTACTATCTGACACAATATTAAGGGGAGAAGAAAAAATAATTTAGCAATAATATTATAGCTGAAAGCTTTCCATTTTGACCAGAAGTAAAATGAGTGTTAATAACTTTATAATTATTAGCATCAGTTTAGGCTATATTTCTAGTTTTAAGATTTATAAATGATCACCAAAATTTTATGAAAGAGAAAATAAAACTTATAACATGATAGCTGTTTTTTACCTTAAAGCAAAAATAAACTTTTAAATTAAGATTTATTAAAACTAAGTTGGTGTAAAATGTCCTTAAGTAACAAATTCTCAAAGTATTATTAACAAACTAAACTCCTAGTTAATTGTAGAATTATTATATATCACAAAGTTTTTTAGTTAAAAATGGTATAGTAATTGAATCTGAACACAGTACTTTTAAAAACTATGAGTTATAGAATCCCTTTAGAATCCTGATGTAAAAGCCAAATATTAGAAATTACTTCTACTTATTGTACATAAACTTGTAACTTCTCAGCAATCTAAGTTCATTATTTGGGAACTACATAACTAAAACAGGCTTTTGAAGGCTGATGACCTTGCCTATAGAGACGGTTTCTAGGGGCCTTGGCAGTTTTGCAAAATAAGGAGAAATGACTTGGACCAAGGACTAATGGTGATGTTCCTGCTTTACCAAATCTCATACATGCAGGAAGAATGTTTTGAATGGGCAGAATTAATCCAAATGAAGTTTTCACCCAGTCTCCTCCTATTCACATACAGTAACCAATGAATAACTTTAGATTTTAGCATTAAAACAGTAAGTTAATTAACAATGTTACAAGTTTCGTAAATGAGAGCTGTAACCTCCTTTTTAACTACAGGTAAAGGTGTAAATACCTGGTTTTCTATATGGCAGGTATAAACATTATAAAAGACAGGTTTTAGCAGAAATGATAAAGTGACATAACTGTTTTTACACAATTTTTCTTTCTATATCCTCTAGTTTCAACAAAACTCAGATTTGATCACTCAATTTTTACTATACAATAGAATTTTACTATGGTTTAGGAAGACCATAATAACACAATGTCATTATGACATTAATTGCATTTCCAAATCATCACTTGCAAAAATTATTGATAGAAAATTGGGCTTATCAAGTGCAGAGGTTTTTCTCCTCTCCTCATAGTTGCAGAGCCTGATTGTAGCTTTTGAAATTTGAAAGGAGAGGTTCATCTACTTGCCTAAAAGTGTGGGCTTCAGGGTACCCAAGGCTGTTGCCAGAGACTCCCTAAAGATGCTCTAAGATTCTTTTAGCCCCATTCTCAGTGCCATTGGATAGGGTAGGGATGGGGGAGAAGGAGGTTATTTGGAAATATATTAATGTATATGGTTATTCCTAAAGTCATTGCATAGAAAGAGAAACACAATATTTGTTTCTAATCTTTTTTTTTTATCAAGCAAAACAAATTCTTAACTTGGCCATGTTGAAAACGTGTTATCCTGCATAATAGTCCATTTCCTCTCTCTTGGAAGGAGGGCCATTTCCTTTATCATCAAACCACCCTATCTCTATCCATAAGTAAAGATGGCATGAAGGGTCAGATTGTTGTAGTGAGTAGAGAGAAGACCAGTCTTGGAATTAGGAAGACCAGGTGTGCCTGGCTATTCCTACCAATGGAATTGTGGGAAAGTTTCTTAATTTCTCAGTGCTGCCCAAGCAACTCCTTAAGACTTTGTTATAGCAATCCAGATTATTAATACCTCCATTTTAATTATCATAATTCGTGCTGATTTGGAGAGTTGTTAAATTAGAAAATTCCTTACACCAATAAAATCAAAGACATAGAATAAATTCACACTGGAAAAATGTAAAATGCAAGTCAGTCAAGAATTTTACTAAGTGCCTACTCTGTTCTATGAACAACTAGAAAGCACAGTAGATAGAACACCAGGCCTGGAGTCAGGAAGACTCATCTTCCTGAGTTCAAATCCAACCTCAGATTCTTTAGCTGTGTGACCCTGGGCAAGTCACCTAACCCTATTTGTTTCAGTTTCTTCATCTGTAAGATGAGCTGGAGAAAGAAATGGCAAGTCACTCCAGTATCTTTGACAAGATGATTCTAAATGAGATCACAAAGAGTCAGACCAAGCTAAAATGACTGTGCAACAAACAACACCTCTGTGCTAGATACTGTGCTAAGTGTTGGTGATTCAAAGGAAGGCAAAAGACAATCTAGGCCCTCAAGGAGTTTACAGTTTAATGGTATGGGATTGAGGAGAAAGGGATCCTTACTTTTCCCAGGGAAACTTTATGAAAGAGACTACCTTAGGATAATTAATATTTTCTTAAATTACATAGAATACTATTTAGACACTGTAAAATAGAGCCAGCTATATATTTGGAAAGCACTATTATAATATGCTATGTTTTGGAAATGCTTGTTTTATTTCATAAATTAAAAATAAATAATAAAATAAATAAATATAAAATAAATATAAAAAGCACTATATAAAATATGAGTTATCATTATTAATATTAACTATTAGGGTGAAAATAAAGGGAAGGGAATAAGCCTTTATTAAGTAACTGCTATGGTCTAGGCCCTGTGCTAAGAATTTTTACAAGGAATAGCTCATTTGATCTTCAGAACAACCCTATCAAGTAGGTGCTATTATAATCTTCATTTTACAGCTGAAAAAATTGAGGCTGAAGCTAAGTGACTTAACTGAAGGTCACACAGCTACTAAAAGCCTGGGACTAGATTTGAATTTAAGTCTCCCTAACTCCAGGCTCAGTACTCTATTCACTGCACCATGAAGCTGCCTGTATTATTATAATGAACATTACAATAATACAATACATATTACTAATGTTATTACCGAATAATGATGATTCTGAATAGCTAAACTCCCTCAAGATCTTATTTCCTTACTTAATGTATTTTGTAAGCTGTGTGTGTTTCACAAATCCAAGTTTAAAATGCATGTCTCCTATAACCAATAAAATTGGGGATCTGGAAATTAAGCCTTTAAAATAACCAGTTTTTGAATGGAGGTGGCTATCTTAGCAGAGCTTGCTATATCCTCTTAAAAAAAATCCTGAAATTACTGGCAAGCTCACAGAATGATTTAAATCTGGATTGTTCTTGACATATATGATTGCAATGTAATTCATTACAATTTATGCTAAAAGTCAGATAGGGATACTCTTGTTCTCACCAAAGGCATCTTTGAATACACTTGCAGGTCTCATGACTTGCAAAGAAAAATACTTAGGAATTTTCATAGACTCGTTGATCTGGAGGTGAAAAGTACCTTTGAGGCCAAAACTTCATTTTGCAATGATACCCAGAGAGGGTAAATGATTTGCCCTAGGTCAGAGACCTGGTTATGATTTAAACCCAAATCCTTGGATTCCAAAGCCAGTGCTTTTTCCACCCTAACAGTATGTGCTCAAAGGTATTTTTGGCCTCCAGACACCTTTGTACTCTTAAAAGTTAATGACTACCCCCTAAAAAAAAGTGTTTGCTCAATATAGAAGGTTTACTATGCTAGAGACGAAAACTTCTTAGTAGTATTATGAAAATAGTTTTGACCCCATATATTTCATAAAAGGGTCTCTTCCCTGAGGTATCATAGCTATACTTTGAGAATCTTGGTTTTATACTCTGCTTGTTCCTTGGACACTAATGCTTGTCACTATCAATGACCATATTCTATATTAGTCCCCATCATTTCACCCAACACTGAAAACAAGGAGTTTAGTATTACTGTAGGCAAAGCCCATTGGACAATTTTATTAGCTCTACTTAGGGAAAATAACAATAATAAAGGAGCCAATTCTATTCCAAAGTAGGCGCCTGTGGGTTGTTCAGTTTTTCTGGACTTTGAAGTGCTTGTGATTAGAAACCAGAGTCTAAATGGTTCCTTTGATGAATCACCAATCTGGAGCCCTTTATAATGATCCTGGGCTAGAGTAGTCTGAGATGAATTGTCTAATTGACTGAAGATTGGTGCCATGACTGGTTTTCTTCAACACCCCCACTTTTGTGAGTGAAACCAAAAGATAATATGGCTTCTTCATTCTAACATTTACATAATTTTCATACTTTATATCCCTGCTTCCAAACATCACTGTCCATCTTCTATCAATTATATTTGAGGTTCCTTTTTATTTACTATAATATATTCACAGAAAGTGATACGCAACATTCAGTACTCATTGTTATTAATATAGAATGATTTAAGAGATTGTTTCATTCCTTCATTTTATATCCCTGATATTAAGTGCCTGTCAAATAGAAGGTGCTTAATAAATGCTCATTAATTGATTGATTTAGAGAAACTTAATGAAGAAGTAGAGCAAGTCAATACAGAAGACCTGAGAGTAAGTGGTCAGGGATCCTCTAAAATTGGTCAAACTTGGACATTGGTCCCCTGAGATATTAAAGTGCTACTTACTCTGATACATGATCTCTGCCTTCAGTGAGTTTACAATAAATAAATTAATTTAATTTATCAGAATTCTTCTCAACTATATTCCCCAGTATATCTTATCCCCCTCCCTCCCAGAGATCCATTTGTTAGAGCAAGGGAGAGGAATAGGGACTGGTTCTGTGATGTTGTTGGCACAGTGATTTCCCTAATGAGAAATTCTCTATCCCAATATGGTTTAACATATTTTCTTAACTTCTCTCCCCTCCCCCAATATTTATTTATTTTTAGTTTTCAACATTCAGTTCTATAAGATTTTGAGTTTTAAATTTTCTCCTTCTTCTTCCCCTCTTCCCTCCCCAAAATGGCATGCAATTTGATATAGGCCATATATGTACAATCATATTAAACATTTCCACATTAGTCATGCTGTGAAAGAAGAATCAGAACAAAAGGGAAAAAAAACATGAGTGAAGAAAAAAAAGAAAATAGTATGCTTCAATCTTCATTCAGACTTTACAGTTCTTTCTCTGGATATGGATAGAATTTACCATAATGAATTTTTTAGAATTGTCTTAGATCCTTGCATTGCTGAGAAGAGCTAAGTCTATCAAAATTGGTCACCACACAATGTTACTCTTATTGGATACAGTGTTCTGGTTCTTCTCACATCAGTCAGCATCAGTTCATGCAGGTCTTTTCAGGTTTTTCTGAAGTCCACCTGCTCACCATTTCTTATGGAACAATAATATTCTATTAAATTCATATACCATGACTTGTTCAGCCATTTCCCAGTTGATGGGCATCTCCTCAATTTCCAATCCTTGGGCACCACAAAAAAGAACTGCTATAAATATTTTTGTACCTGTGGGTGCTTTCCCCATTTTTATGATCTCTTTGGGATACAGGCCTAGAAGTGGCATGCTGCAACAATGGGTATGACATTTTGGAAGTAGTACCAAATTGCTCTCCAGAACAGTAGGATCAATACACAACTACACCAACAGTATATTAGTTGAATTTACAGTCATAAAGAGTTTCACAGGGCATTGACAGGTTAAGTGACCTTTACAGAGTCACTCAACCAGTATGTGTCATACTTAGAACTTGAATCCAGGTCTTCCTCGGTCAACAGAAAAAGAGAAAAGAAAAAAATTAGTATTATTAATGCAACTTCAATGAAATCAGACTTTATATGCAATTTCCCCCACCTATATTTCCCCACCTTTACAAAGAAGGGATATATTTTCTTTTGGGTCAAGTTTGGCCATTAGAATTTCATAATTTCCTACTTCAAGTGTTTTCTTGTCATTTTTTCCATTGGCATCATTGAACACACAAAAGATGATTTCACAAGAGATCATTTTTCTCAAGGAAGTGCAAATTGAAATATGGTCAATAAAGCAAAGATAAGATTCTAAATGGCTTAAACCATGGGGCCCAGTTGTTAAATCTTTAACAGGAACATTTTTACCTCAAAAATCAGCAGATGCTACCAATAAGGGCTTGATTTAATGTTTTTTTGATTATCTATAGTCTAAGAACATAATGGAGAAAATGTTAATAAAGCAGATTAAATTTAAAATTGTGCTTTGCATTTTTGAAAGTCGGTTGTTAAACATTTGCCAGCACATCCTTGGAGCTCCCCCACTACCAAAATCATACATCATCAATCATGCTGTCATGTTTGGCTACAAGATGCTAAATAATCACCATGTCTCCATTTTTCAACCATCATCTTACTCCTTTGGCTCACTCAAGGACCATAGAATCCTGGAACATATATACATGTCACTCTCTGACATATGCATGAATTCTCTTAAAAAACCCAGTCTTTGCTCAAATACTGCTAACTAGAGTGAACTCACTACCTCACAATGCAGCCCATCTCTTTTTGGACTGGGTGAATTTGAACTGAATTCCAAAAAAAGAATGAAATTTCCCCAAATGGAGTTGTTTACATGTTATCTTTATTTTGCAAACTTATATACTATTGCTTATGTATCAAGACATTAGTTAAAAGGTAAAAAATTAGTTAAAAGGTAAAACATATCTAACATAATTGGATGATTATGTCAATAGGTTACTCTCTTGGGAAGTATCTTTCTTTGATGGAAAAATGTATTGCCTCTAAAACTTCAGTTTTGATCAAGACCTACATATTAACATCATTCCAACATTTTATTTTATTTTATTTTTTGCAGAGTGGGTATGTAAGCATGGAGGCTATACTGCAGAAGAGCCTTGTAGGTACCTTCTGGTACCACCTTAGGAGGAAGTAATGTCACAGCAGCTATTTCTTTGATAAGGCATGACTTGCTTGCCTGTGACTTTTTAATACCACATAAATTATGGCTAGTTGATTGATGACTAAACTTGAGTGCTTTCCCCTAGTTGGCATGGGGGTTGGGGATGGGACTCAACTTTAGTCTTTTCCTACAGGTTAGGGACACCACATATTTCCCTGGGGAATATAGGCTCACCATAGTCATGGATTGCTTTCTGAAGATTATATACAGCCAGAGAATTTTTGCAGTTATCTAGTCTAACCCCTTCATTGTAATGAAACAGAAATAGAGGCCTATGGAGGTTAAATGACTTGCTTAAGTTCACATAGATCAGGGGTAGGGAACTTGTGGCCTCGAGGCCATATTTGTTCTTTCAGGTTCTCAACTGTGTCCCTTTGACTGAATCTAAACTTCACAGAACATCTGACCCTCTAGGTCCTCAATGTAGCCATTTGACTGAATCCAGACTTTTGGGCCACATGCTCTGTGAAGTTTAGATTCAGTCAAAGGGCCATATTTGAGGACCTAGAGGGCCACATGCAGCCTCAAGGTCAAAGGTTCTCCACCTCTGACATAAATTCATAAGGAAGGTTGTGGCCTACAGGAGAAGTCAGGATTTTTATCTTAATTGTTTAAAGGTACACATGTGAAGTGTGAATGTGTGTGTGTGTGTGTGTGTGTGTGTGTGTGTGTGTGTATTTTCAATATGAAGTTAAATAAAACCTATCCTATAGTTGATCTAATTTTAGGCAAGTACTTGCAGGGGAACTGAGGATCCCTGCTCTATTTGTTGTGAACACCTAGATAGGAACAAAAATCTAATGGTTCCAGGTGAATCCCTTGGAGGGTGGGAGGAGAAACCAAGAATGTGTTTATCAAATGACCAATCAACAGACAGAGTTAAAATTCAGTGTGATGGATTTTAGAGTCAAGAGACCTAAATTCAGTTCCTGGAACTGCCACTTCCTATTCATGTGAGCTTAAAGAACTTGGTTGATCCCCATGGGTCTGTTTCCTTATCTGTTAAATAGGCAGTTTAAACTAGATGAACTTTGAGATTCCTTGCATCTCTAAACTTGTGATCCTAGGATTTCTTACAGTTCTAGATCTACGTTCTTCTGTTCCAATGATTTGTGTAAATGCCATATGTGTGCCAGCCACCATGTTACACATGCCAAAATGTTTCCTTCCTTTCCTTTATCACTTCAAGGATTCTATATTCTTCTGGATTATGGAGTAAGCCTACAAAATAGGACCTGGCTTCTGTTAATCCAGAATCTCAGTTCTGGGTCATGGGTTAAAAAAAGACAAAACCTAAATAAATATTTAATTATATTTGACTGGGAATGAATGATAAATTTGGTCTTCCTTGATGATGCCATTTATTTTATGGGAGAGAGAGAGAGAGAGAGAGAGAGAGAGAGAGAGAGAGAGAGAGAATGAGAATGTATGTGTATTGTTCCTACCACTTTAGTTCCCTCCCTCCAACCAGAAAACCATCTGTCCTCAGTCCCTTTGAACTTTCTCACCCCTCCTGCCTTTGTTCCTGGTCATAATTTGTAGTACTCCTCCTGAGCACAAAAATTCCTGGTTATGTCTCTGTTAATAATGATAACTGACCTTTAAAACCCTTTATTGTTTGTAAAGCTCTTTACAGAATTTATAGAAATTGCTCTACATAAAAAGAACTTTGCAAACCTTACTAGTTCATTTGGATTCATTTATTAGAACAAAAGCATGATTCCATGCTATTCATAAAGGTCAATGGCTCTAAGGCTCAAAAAAGAACACTCCCAAGACAATCAATTATTTAGTTAATAAGTATTAATTTTGAATATAAGAAAGTCTTTGACAACCCCTTTTGATTTTAGTGTCTCCCTCTGTTAATTATTTATTTATTAATCTGTGTATAGTTTGTATATATTTGCTTGCATGTTGTTTCATTAGATTGTGAGTTCATTGAGACTAGGGATCACCTTTACCTATCTTCTTATCCCCAGGGCTTAGCCCAGCGCCTGTCACATAGAAAGCATTTAACCAGTGCTCATTGATTTACTTACAAGACCTACTATGTGCTGGGTACCAGGGCTACAGATAATTCTCAAGGAGCTAAAATCCTAATGGGGATACAGGGACATTGAGAAGTATGTACTGGATAAGTATAAAGTGGTTTTTTTGTCATTGACTTGTTTCAGTCATATCTGACTTTCCATTACCCCATTGGGGCATTTCTTGGCAAAGATATTCGAGTGGTTTGCCATTGCCTTCTCCAGGTCATTTTACAGATGAGGAAACTGAGGCAAATGGGGTTAAGTGGCTTGCTCAAGTCACATAGCTAGTAAGTGTCATCTGAAGCAGGATTTGAACTCCTGACTCCAGACCTGACACTCTATCCACTGTGCCACTTAGCTGCACCAGGTGAATAAAATGAATAAATACAAATAAATGCAAAAATAATTAAATATAAAATGATTAGACAGAGAGAGCACTAGCAGTTGAAGGCATCAGAAAGATTTCATGTAGATGAAATTTGACTTCTAAAGAAAACCTGAATGCACTTGGGTGGAGTTATTTGGATAATGTTTTGTAATTTTAATTTTCCACCTTGTGATTATTGTATTTTTCATCTTCATTTACCATGCAGCAAAGTTTTTACTTCTTTTTCTACAAGGCTTCCTATGAGAAATACATATTTATTTCAAATCCTTCACTCACTCCAATTTAGGGCTTCAGTGTTAATGCATTTGCTCATAAGGTTATAGGCCGGTTCAGTTCTGGGCAGCACAGTTTAGGAAGGGAAGTGATAATCTGGAGAACATCCAGAGCAAGACAACCAGGATAATGAAGGCTGTCATAGGATGATCATTTAAAGGAACTTGGGCGGGGGTGGGGTGGGGGGATTAGCCTACAGAAGAAAAGACTCAAGGAGGAATGTGATATTTGTTTTCAGTTGTTTGAAGGGTTATCATATAGAACAGGGATTTGTCTTCTTAGCCTTCTTTGTTTTGTGGAGGGGGGAAGGCAGGGCAATTGGGGTTAAGCAACTTGCCCAAGGTCACACGACATGTAAATGTTACCTGTCCAAAGCTGGATTTGAACTCAGGTCCTCCTGATGTCAGGGTTGGGGTTCTATTCACTGCACCACCTGGCTGACCCCCCCCCCCCCCTTTTCTTTTGCCTTTTCCAAGGGAACAATCTTCCTAATACTTGTTGCTGTTTGGTTGTTCAGTCGTGTTTGACTTTTTGTGATCCCATGGACTTAGCACACCAATACCCTCTTTGGTTTTTGTTGTTGTTGTTTTTTTGGCAAAGATGCTGAAGTTGTCTGCTACTTCCTTCTTTGGTTCTTAATACTTAAAGCTATACAAAAGTGGAAAAGACAGTGAATTTCCCATTATTGGAGGTCCTGAAGCAAAGGTTGGATGATCAGTTTTCAGGTATGCTTTAGATAATTATATTTGTGCCCAACCTGTGGTAGAACCTTCTAAGCTCTCATTGGTCTGATCAGCCACAGTTGGACAGACTGTACCTTGACTCCAACATAATGCTTTCACTTTGATCCTTTTGAGAATGAAGGACAGCAACCATGGTATATGGTTAAGTGAGCCGTCAAAGATTATAAATAATATGTGTGGTGGGTGGGTGGGGGGCTTGAACATCATCTTCTGTGTGTGAAGTCCAACACTCTAAGGTCTCATGTATCCTGTGATGCCTCTTGAAGTTGAATATGGAATACTTCATTAGTCAGGAGTTGGACTAGATAGTTCCTGAGGATTTCTAACTGTAAAATTATCTGGTCACTGGTAACAACTGTCATGGATATAGAGCTAGCAGCATTACTTGAGGCATTGTGGGCTAGTAGATAAAGATCTACTCTCATAGCCCAGACCTGGGTTCAAGTCTTACATTTGAACCACAATAACTGTTTGTCCCTGGGCAAGTCACTCAATTTCTCAGTGTTTCAGGCAACTCTCTACAATCTACATTGTAGGGAGGTTGCCAGCTTGCAATGATAGAGGGAAATCTTCACCAAAAGTTCCATACACCAATGAAATCCCAGTTCCTATCCAGTACAGTTTCTGAGAACTATAAGACATTACCCTGGGCAAATAAGCTGAGACTATAAGCACAATTGTTGTTTTTCTGGTTTAAATGAACACAAATGGTCATTGGTTACTCAGAAACATAAGTGTCTGGCTAAGAGAGAGGGAAAAAGTGTGCATATGTATATATATATTATAATACATGCATAGTTTTATATATTTATATTTTTCTTCTTCATATAGTGCAATGCTAATTAACCCGAGAAAAGAAACCACCCAGCAGTCTGCAGAGGGTGGGGGAAGAGGGCAGGTGTAGAGAAAGACGAGGAAAAAGAGAGCCGCGCTATTTTGAGAACTGAAGCAGTGGAAAAAGAACAGAAATCAATCATTCCTGGCCAAATATTTTATGTTTGTTCAGGGCAGGGCTGTGTTTTCCAGACCTGGCATTGAACATGTTCTCAGGGGCATTAGGTCACCCGGGTTTGAAATTGGGGCTCCTTATCTGGAGAAAATGGATTTCATAAAAATAACCTGGTGTGAGGGCTCAGCAACGAGACAGTGTAAAGAACTGCACACTGCCAGTTACCTGACTGAAAAAGATCAGGAACAATTTCCTTTCACATTTTTGAATCTATTGCAATTTGAGGCTTAGAACTTTCCCTTTCTTTTCTCTTTCCTTTCCCTTCCCCTTCCCCCCTTCTCCTTCCCCTTCCCCCTTCCCTTTCCCCTTCTCCTTCCTCCCTCCCCTCCCCTCCCCTTTCTTCCCCTTCCCTCACTTCTCTCCCCTTCCCTTCCCTCCTCTCCCCTTCCCTTCCATTCCCTTCTCTTTTTTCCCTTTCCTCTCCTCTAAAAGACAAGGCAAATTTTAGTCCTTGTAATGAAAGTAGTTGTCAATTACCTTCCCCCTCCAAGTCCTTGCTTATTTATGATAAGTGACTTTATTTTGTTTTTAAATAACACCTATTATTTTGTGAAAGTGTTGTATAGTGGATAGAGCCAGACTCGAAGTCAGGAAGAAGTCAAGCCCAACGTCTAACACACTCCTAACATGCCCCTTATCTGTGGGAAAATTTTAGTTTTACCTCTCTCTTTTCATTGACTTAAAATGACTTAAAAACAGGCATTGATATATGTGTTTGAGTTAATAATATTAAGCAGTTATTACATGCCTATTATTTGTCAGAAGATAGAAATGCAGCCAAATTAAGGTAAATTATTCCCTTCTTTCCTCTCTCTCTTCTTCCTTCTTTCTCCTCCTCTGTCCCTCCTTCCTTCCTTCCTTCCTTCCTTCTTTCCTTCCTTCCTTCCTTCCTTCCTTCCTTCCTTCCTTCCTTCCTTCCTTCCTTCCTTCCTTCCTTCCTTCCTAACACTTACCTAATAAGGTTGTTGTGAAGAACAAATAAGATCATTGTGATCTGCTTTGCAAGCCTTAAAATAATTTGCATTTTATTATCATGGAATCTCAGGAGTCATCTGCTCTAGTCTTTTTTTAAATCAAGAATCCAAAATCAAATAGTGGGAAATAATAATAGTTACTGTTTATACGGTGTTTTAAAATTTACAAAACACTTTACAAATATTTTCTCATTTCATCATCATAACTATCCTTGGAGTTGTTAGTGCTATTATTATATACAGATGAAGTTGACATAGACAGAGGTTAAATGACCTGTCCAGGATCATACAGCTGGTAAGTGTCTGAGGCCAGATATGAATTCAGTTCTTCCTGAACCCAGGTCTGGAGCTTTCCCGTTGTGCTATCTAGCTGCCATAAATCTGCTCATTGCATATGCTCAGGAATGTGGTATGAGGTCAAGTAGGAGCAGTTTTCTTCCTCGTATCTGCCTTGGAATAAGAAAATGGTAAGCTCATGAAGAGGACAGTGGAATGAAAAATAGCATCTCTTAAATGGTAAATGAAGTTTCTGGACTGAGAGATTGTACTTCTGATCTGAAAGATAGGACCCAAAGCATCATTTATTTTCTTCAAATGCATTCAGAATTGTTATCTTAAATGAGATCTTACTCCTTACTGTGGACATCTCAATCAGATTCACAGAATAAGAACTGTGGAATGAATTGAATTTTTATTGTAATTGACATCCTTGTCTCTTTCCTTTTCATCCTCCTCCATATACACACATCACTTTAATACCTCTATTCTTTACTTCTTATACCTGCAGTAATTTCTTGTGGAGAGCAGGGGACTTAAAAACACCAAGAGCCTTCCCTTTCATTTAAGAGCACAAAAGTCACCAAGTAATGACTGCCCTCAATAATCAGTAAGATAGTATATTATGCTTCCGTTGAAGCTACAGTCTGATGGTTTGTTTATTTAAGGACATTCTTAATAGCTCACAGTACATCAAAAGAGTTTTAAAGAAGGTAATTATTATTATTTTCAAATCAGACTCATGGTTTCATTGGTATAGGGCAGTGCCATCAAAATCAAATAGAAATGAGGGCTATTAATCAAAACACAAGGGTTTCTGTGGGGTACATCCTTGGCATAGTTTTAAAACATAATTTTAATGATGTTTTACTGGATTTTTATTTATTTTGTTGAATATTTTCCAATTACATTTTAATCTATCTGGTTCTAATTTCCCTTGAGAGTGATACAGCTACAGATTAACCTTAGTGGCATGTTTGACACCTTTGGTATATCAAGTTCTATGTAGTAAGTACCTTCCCTACTGATGCAGACCTACACCTCATCTGCAGTCTTAGAGTATTAGAGTGGAATCACTCAGCCAGAACTTGTCCTATATCAGGACCTTTCTTGGGCTTTCCTCCAGCTGCCTCTCAAAGGAAATTGGCTCCCAGGAAAAGAAGTGATCAAGTAAGATGCACAAAGTGGGAGAGGAAGAGAAGGATGTCAGACCTATAAATTCATCAAAGAACTCCCAGTGTAGAAATGCCCTTTACCCATGAATATCAGGAACTTCACTGTAATTTATAATATTAGAGAGTTGCCCAGGGAACTAAAATTTAATTGACCTTCCCAGAGTGACACAGACAATATGTGTACTAGGTGAGAGTATTTTATTGAATATCTACTATGCCATCTTGATTAACAGAATTTCCCAAAGACAGGGGCCTTCAGTTAAAATAAATACCAGTGCCAATAGAGGAATTCTACTGTTTTGTTAATCATTGACCTCCTTAATCCAATTATTCAATTCAACATGTATTTTTTCTAGAAGCAAAATGTTGTAGGGACTAGAGCTGGTCTCTTAGCCAAGTAAGAGGAAGGTTCAAGGCTTCTTTCTGCTACCAGATGACATTTTCATCAGTCACCAAGTTACTAGAGTTACTGGAGATATACAGACAAAAATGAAGTAGTCCTTGCTTTCGTGGAGCTTGCCTACATTTTTTGGAAGGAAGAAATATACCCTCGTAAGCTGCAGAATAGTTACTGTCCTGGATTGATAGATGGCTTTTCTTCACTCCAAAATTTCATATATGTGTATATGTGCATATGTATATGTATGTATGTGTGTATATATATGTACACACACATGTTTGTATGTATGTATGTATACACACACAGAGAGCTTTTGAGGTAGCTAAACAGTGCAGTGTTGGATCTGAAGTCAGGAAGACTCATCTTCCTGAGTTCAAATCTGACCTCAGACACTTAGTAGCTTTGTGACCCTGAACAAGTTAATTAGCCCTGTTTGCCTTAATTTTCTCCTCTGTATAATGAACTAGAGAAGGAAATGACAAATTATTCCAGTATCTTTACCAGTAAAACCCTAAATGGGGTCAGACACAATTGAAAAAAATGACTGAACAGAATTTTATGTTATATGTATAATTTGTCTAGGAGGACCTGAGTTCAAATCTGGTCTTAGACACTTAACACAGAAACTAGCTGTGTGACCTTGGGCAAGTCACTTAACCCCAATTGCCCTCCAGAAAGCAAAAAAACCCCAAACAAATACATATATGCATACATGCATATACATACACATGCCTGTTTTGGTCTCTTTTGTCTCTGTCTCCATCTTTCCATCTTCCTTTCATCCTAAAAGTCTTTGAACTTTAATAGTTTATAACTGCAGTTAGACGCTTGGGGCACTGTATATAGCAAACTTTTCTGGGAAATAAAAACTATTAATCCTAGAATAATATATGCCAAATAGAGAAATGAGGAAGGAATATTGAATAATGTCATATGTAGTAAAACAAATCTTATGGAAAGCTGGAGGGTGGGCTGCCATTGGCCCTCTGTGACTCATTGATGAGGAACTTACACTAAGGGAAGAGGCAAGGTTTTTTAATTGTGTGCAGAGCCCAGATTGCTTGGTGGATTTACATGACTTGCCTACTTACCTATCCATTGACTTTGACTCTATCTGTAGCAGGTAGTAAGACCTTTACTTTGATTCTCCCATTCATGGGGATCAGGGTATGAACAGTGCTTTTTGTCCTCATCCTACCATTTCCCTCTCATTGGAGTACGGGCTTAGTTCTGTCTCCTTTGTTAAGAAGGTACCAAATCATAGATCTTCAGGGGGATATGCTCAGGTTTGAAGGTGACCCTGTACGTTCAAAATGTCTTGAGTCCAATGAGAAGAGTTGTTGGTTGCTGTGGTATCAAGAGAGGACTACACAAATTTCCTCATCAGGGAGAATAGCCATTGACAAGAGGATTAACCCAGTCTGCCTGTGTTGCCAACAGATATATGTTGGGAGTGTTTTGGACTATGTAAAACTGAGATGAATTGTAAAACAAAATGCTTAATTAACCCCCTGAAGACTGCTTTGTGTTGTCATGAGGTTTGAACATTACCCTTCTTATAGAATATAACATTCATTAAGTTAATGAATATTGTTTTGTTAATGCATGTTTTAAGTCTTTTATGATTAGCATTTTTGTATGTGTTTGTAGGACTAAATTATCTCTCACATCCCATGGTCCACTGAGTTCTTTAAAAAAAACCCAAAAAACTCCCCTCCCTTTGCAGGGAATTTTTCATGTGCACTATTACTTAGGGGCCATCACCAGTCATCTTAACCTTTGTCTAGCCACAGGTGTCAGATGACTATGAAGGAGAGAGTGAGGCTGACAACTTTGCACAACTCTGACTCATTCAAATCCAACTCACATGCAAATCAAAACATCATGCTCCTGATGTCCCTGGTCCTTTGTGAAAATGAAAATGAAGGATGAACAACAACATAGTTGAAGTTGCAAGTGAAATTATCTCCAGTGAATTTGAGTGAGGGACTCAAGAGACCAATGAATGTGACAGCAGAGAGTGGGATCCCTCTATTTAGAGGCAAGTTTTCCTGGGACTGACCCCAAACTGAATGCCTGGTTAGGAAACAGGTGGTAGGTGCAGCTTTGTGCTCACTGGAACAGATCTTAAAGATTAGACATTTTTGATAAAACCCATATTACCAACTTATGTTCTTCAGGCGTTCTTTTCCTTACATTCATTAACATACCATCCAGGTTTTGTGAGGATGACAGGTGGTGCCCAGATACCTCAGAAAAGCACATTCCTTTTTCTTCCCATTAATTTTCAAGATAGCCCTCTGGTTTTCAATCAACATAGATAATTTAAAATAAAAGAGACCTGAAAACCTGTCAAATGTAATTATATAGTTGAACAGTCCTCTCAGCAATGGTATTGGTTGGGCAGCTATTTTTAAAACATGCCAGCACTAATATTCAGTGCTTGAGTTCTTAAAGTGCTCAAAGCTATTTGCTTTTATATGAACATGGGTGAATTTTTCCACTTCTGGTTTCCATTAGATGAGCACAACATTACTGACTGAATGCCAGGAAGATGTGGGATTCTAATTATGGTCCAGTCAAAGACACTCCATATGCTTTTAAGTTAGGTCTGTGACCTCGTCTCTATCAGTTAGCCCAGCTGTTTTCAGGAGTCCTGTTGAAAGCTTGCTCAGGCCTCAAGGCCAGCAGGACTCCACCTGGCCTTGTTCAGATCAACAGGATGATTCTGTTTCAAATCTTCAGTCTTTCATGGGACAGTATTAACATTCTAACATTGCAGCATGATGGCTTCATAGTGTTCCAGCACTTTGTTTGATTTCTGGCATGCTTGTTTACAGTTGACTCTGTCAAACATGGCATTGAATAGCCTGGTACCAGTAATCATGGCCAGTGGTGCCATGATACTCTAAGGTTTACACAAGACTCATTTGGATTTCATAGTAGCCCTGGGAGCCAGGTATTGTTATCCTTAATATTATGGAGGTCAGACTTTGCCCATTCCCCTACAAAAATAATAATTTAATCGTTGTAATATTAGTGATAGTGCTTTAAAGTTTGCAAAGTGATGTGTTACCTAATAATATATAAAACACAATATTATGTCACATATATTACATATCACATTATATATTATATTTAATAATATATTATCCTCACAACATCTCTGTGAACTAGGTATAATTTTCCCTGATGCTGAGAGCCAGACTGTACCCATTCCCCTAGAGAAATAATAATTTAATAATTGTAATAACACTTACATATTGTTTTAAGGCTTGCAAAGTGATATACATATATAATAACATACAGTATATAATATATATCACATTTTGTCATATACTATACGTAGCAATATATTGTCCTCACAACATCTCTGTGAGCTAGGTATTATTTTTCCTGATTGTGGGGGCCAGACTGTGTCCATTCTCCTACAGGAATAAAAATTATAATAGTAGTTAACATTTATAAGGAGCAGTGAGGTGGTACAGTAGATAGAGTACTGGACCTAGAATCAGGAAGACCTGAATTCAAATCTGGCCTCATATACTTCCTAGACGTGTGACCCTGGGCAAATCACTTAACTCTATCTCAGTTTCCTCATCTATAAAATGAACTAGAGAAGGAAAAGGCAAACCACTTCAGTAATTTTGGCCAAGAAACCCCAAATAGAGTCATGAAGGGTCTGAACAACATTTACCCAGCAGTTTGAGATATGCAAAATGCTTTATGCAAATTATCTCATATAATCCTCACAACCACCTTGGGAGGATATTATCCTATTTTTTAAATAGATGAGAAAAATGAGACCATGAGATGTTAAATGATTTGCCCAATTGACTAAAATGAGGCTGAGATAAATTACTCAAAGGTGAGAAAAGTAGGACTGAGAAAAGTAAAGTGACTTGTCCAGGGTCATTCATCTAGTAAGTATCTGAGGTAGCATTTGAATTTAAGTCTTACCAACTCTAAGTCTAGCAATCTATCCATTATGACACCCAATTGCCTCAAGAAGACAAAAATTAGCTACAATGACTAACAGATCTGTTATATAATAGATCTATTCCCTACCTTCCTTTACCCTCTTGCGTATGCCCTGGTACTGCTCTTGCTGCTTGGACAGAGCCTATGATTCTAATACCAGGTATATTGCTTCACCTCTCAAGCATCATAATAGACAACTAAGAGAGTGGGTGGCTGTTTCCATTTTGTATGTTCCATTGATGGTATGTCATCAATAAAGCCTAAATAGATAACTTTAAGTAATATATAGCTGTATTCCTTGGGATCTAGAACTGGCTTAATTCTACCCTCATTTTATAAGTGAGAAAACTGGAGCTCAGAGAAATGTAATGACCTGCTTATGGTCAAGAACTTTACTTCTCTCCTTACTCAGAATTGAATACTATAGTAGTAGGAGGAGGAATAAAAGGAAGAATGATACTGGTACTACTAGTATTAGTAGTGGCACTAGTAGTACTAGTGGCACTAGTAGTGATAGTAATGGTAGTAGTGGTACTACTAACAGTAGGAACAGTCGTAGTAGTAGTACTACTACTACTATGACTACTACTATTAGTAGTAGTTGCCATGTTGTTGTTGTTCAGTCATTCGGTTGTGTTCAATTTGTCATGACCCTATTATAATGTGTTTTGTTTTTTTTTTGTCAAAGATACTGGAGTGGTCTGGCATTTCCTTTTCCTTGGCATTAAGGCAAACAGAGGTTAAGTGACTTGCCTAGGGTTACATAGCTAGTATGTGCCTAAGGCCAGATTTGAACTCAACTCTTTCTGAATCCAGGCTTAATGCTCTATCCACTGAGCCATAATAGTTGTCATACTATGTAGCTAATTAATAACAAAAAATATTAGCTAGCATTTATATAGCATTTTAAGGTTTACAAAGTACTTCACAAATATTATCTCATTGTAACCTCACAACCTTGGAAGATAGATGCTATTACTAGCCCCATTTTGCAAATAAGGGAACTGAGTCAGATAGGTCAAGTATCTTGGCCATGATCAAAGAGTTAGTAAGTGTCTGAGGTCATTCCTGAAATAGAAATACATTTTGTTGGAGCTTTATTTACCCTCCCCATCTTAAATATTTTTTCATTTCTTTCCTTCTCCCTTTGCCCATTTCCCCAGGTTCTCTCCCCCCACCCCACCACACTCATTTTTATGTTGAACTTGCAAAGATTCAGATTCAGAGCATTTAAAGAACTCTTACTCCCTTGTGAAACTACTCATATCAGTGAAATCAGAGAGTTGCCCAATGTTATTTTTAAATGTCTCAACAATCCACAAAACATTTTTCATGATTTTTTCACACCAAATCATATTTAAAATGATACAATAACATCTCCTAAGCACAGTTCTCTTCTTCTGAACAGTTTTGCCATCACTTTGCATAGCACAACTTCTGTCCTTGCAAAACCAACTCCAGTTATCTTTCTTTTGGTGCCACCTGGTAAAAGTGGGTGTACTGACTCCTCCAGGAAAGTAAAAGCCCATAAGGCATGAGTGGATTCACATTCTCAATTCATTAGCTCTGCATTATTAAAATATAGTATTTGTTGCTATAGAAATCAAGCTGTCTCACAGAAGGAGGCCATTTGATGTAGGAGGAAGTGAGTCAGAAGATCTAGTTGCTGGTGTTAGCTGTGTGACCTCAGATATATAACTTAAACTTTCTGGGCCTTTTTCCTCAACCAACCAAAAAAAAAGTGGGAATAGGTTTCCAGCAAAGCCCCTTCTGGATTTAGTGGAGTAAGTCATTTTCATCTTTATGGAGACTCAAGGTCCTAGGAAGTTTCTTCTGTTGTACAGTCATTTCAATCATGTCAGACTCTTCATGACCCCATTTGTAGTTTTCTTGGAAGAGATTCTAGAGTAGTTTGCCCTTTCTTTCTCAGCTCTTTTGTGGAATGTGGAATGTGGAACCTGAGGCAAATAGGGTTAAGTGACTTGCCCAGGGTCATACAGTAGTAAGGGTCTGAGGCCAGATTTCAAATCAGGAAGATGGGTCTTCCTCACTCCAGGTCTGGCCCTCTATCCACTATGGTGCCAGCTAGAAGTAGGAAGTTCCTACAGAGCAATAAAGATCAAAAAGAATTTGTGAAACACCTCAGAGAAAGTAGTATTGCTTTGAATCAGGCTACAAAGTAGAGAGGACAGTGGAAATCATTCTGTCCCATGTGCTCTGTAGGGTAGGAAGCCATGTGGCAGAAGGACAGAAACATGATGGACATACTGTGGCACTGAGAATTGGCTTATTGTTCCCCTTATATTGGTCTTTGATTCAGCCTCTTATGAAAATGGAGATTAGTGGCAGGTGGCCTCAGATTCAGATTACTGGGCTTCTATGAGTTAGACAGTGCTTGCTATGTGCCAGGTACTGTGCTAAATGCTGGGGATACAAAAAGAGGGAAAAGACAATCAAGGAGTTTAAAATCTAATCCTTTGGTTAAATCTAAAATTCTGGGAGGGCTAGTGGGAGAAGGTTTAGGAGGTGACTAGAGTCAGATTTCTCCATGTAGGAATGTTTGATCTTAGGAATGTGTTTAATCTTGGTATGATAAGCCTTTGAATCTGTGAATATAGGTGGTTGTGAACTCAGACAAATGATTTCAGATGGAGTGGGCATCTTTGAGCTGTGAACATATCATAGATTTTGTCTTTTTTATATTTTGAATAATATTCCATTTCACCTCCTAGATTATAATTTCAGACCCAGAGATCATTAGGTTCAAAGAAAGTATTCATTTATTGGTGCTGTTCAAAATTGTTAGTGTTTGGCAGTACAAGACAACAACAGCTTGGGAGTCTGAAGGCTGAGCACCCTCTGTTGACCAGTGGGTATATTGCAAAGGCTGTCCCATGTATGTGACACAGAGAGAGACTGGAGTAGGTGGACTCAAGTTGAGTACCCCTGGTGTATGACTAAGTTTACGTAATCCCTCACTAGACACACAGAGTGGCATATTGTCTTCCTGTAGGCAGCTAGGCAAACAGTTCACTACGCTTGGAATCAGAAAGATCTGAGTTCAAATCTTGTCTCACTTACCTAGCTATGTGGATGAAGATGTGTCCCTTAGCCTCAGTTTCCTCATCTGTAAAATGGGGGGGGGGGTGTTAATAATAGCTTCAACCTCTCAAGGTAGTTGTAAGGATCAAATGAGTAAACATATATAAATGCTGTTTAAACCTTAAAACACTATATACATGCTTGCTATCATCAACATCATCATCATCATCATCATCATCATCATCATCATCATTAAGGAAGGCAATATTTGAACCATATGAACATATCTGTGTTACTCAGATTATATGAGCCAAAGATGTCACTCTAAGATTCATTCATTAATTAATAACATTCTTTAATTAACACCATCCTTGAGACTGAAAGTGATGGAATGTTGAAATGACCCTAGAAAGAAAGGAGCTAAAGATTTTTGCCCATCACAATGTATTTTAAACCCTTAATTCAAGCAATTAGGGACAAAATATGGAGCATTTTAAAAGATGAGGTGGGATGGTTTTGACAACCAGTTTTAACATGGAAATTTATTTAGTTAGGAAAGTCAGAGTGACTATATGCATAAGAAGACTAGGCAGTCACCCTCATGTAATAATTTCAGAGGTACTGAAAGGAATTCCTCTTTGAAAAAGGATTCTCCCTTTGGCCCCATTGTGATGTCTAATGTCTCCAGATTACTCCCTCCCCCATTAGATTATGAGCTCCTTGAAGTCAGGGATTATTATTTTTATCTCTAATACTTTGTACCCTCCTGGCACACAGTAGGTGCTTACTACATATTTATTGACAGACTGACCAAGAATAGGTATTAAGACAGTGATAGCTGTTGGAGGAATTAAAAAAAAAGTTATAGCCTACGAGGTTCTATACATCAAACCATTTTGACTATTAACATCTTAGGTAGTTAGGTGTTATTTTTGTTTTATGTTAGCTAATTATTAATTTGGTGGGTTCCAAAGAATTTGAATATCAGATATGTAAATTCTTCTGAGGGAGCAAAAGCAATCAGGAAAAGTCTGGAACCTTACAGGAATGGGTATTGTGGAATTAGAAGGAAGTATGAGGCTACCAGAAGTGGTTAATTCCAAGAGGGAGACAGGGAAAAGATATAGACAATTTCTGCTCATACATAATTTTGAATGTTTCTTCCCCGTTTAGAAAGGAAAAAAGGAAAGGAAGCTTAGTGTTCTCTTGTTAAAGTAACCTTTCTTCACCCAACAAATGGGGTCCTGGAGAACCAGGCAAGATTCATACAACTCAACAACAACAATAATAAAACATTTATATAGCACCTACTATGTGTCAAGCACTGTGCTAAGTGTTTACAATTATCTCATTTGATCCTCACAACAAACTTGGGTGCTATTATTCCTATTTTCTCAATAAGTAAACTGAGGCAAACCCTCACACAACTAGTGTCTGAGGCTGGATAAGAACCCAGATATTCCTGTCTCTAGGCTCTATCTACTGTACATCTCACATACTCATAACTCTATTAACTGCTCCCCCAATGTACACATATGGGTGTGTGAGCAAAGGAGGAAGAGGAGCAGATAGGACATGGATATATAATAACATATTATATACACACATATTTAAAAAATGTTTATTGTATGCATGTATGCATATATAGTGGAAAGGTTCTGGAGATCTTAAGAATACCACAAAAAAAGACAATAGTATATTTTTTACTCATGGAAAATATTGAAAAAATTTTTTTAAAGTTTATCATAATTGGTCCTAATCTGGTGCATATATTACAGAGGTTTGGGACCAGAGGGTTATGAGAGTAGGAATATCACTTACCCACAGCTAAAATATAGGTGGAAGAGTTGTACAGAATTTGGTGGGAGGGCAGCAGAAATAGTCCTTCAGTGGCTTGACGTGGTATAGCTTATAAAGGAGAATAGATGACAGAGAGAGAGAGAGAGAGAGAGAGAGAGAGAGAGAGAGAGAGAGAGAGAGAGAGAGAGAGAGAGAGGAAGAGAGACAGAGAGAGAATGAGAAAGATAGAGAGACCTTTAGCTTAGATTGCTGTCAGTCCCTTAACCTTCATGAGCATAGGCCTTCACTCAAAAAATTTTCCAAAATAATAACAACATGAAAAGGGACAGTCATTTAAACACTGAGTTATCTGTGACATTCAGCCAAGTTACACCAGCTGCACTGGCCTGGATTCTACATCTGGGTTCCAAAGTGGGCAACAAAAATCTTAATAAGCAGTATTTTGAGAAGTCTGGACAGAAGTAATTTCTCCACCATATCCATCTCCTTTTCTCAACTCATAGGCGGCTTGGAACAATTCTGCCTGCTTGCCACAGTTCACTAGGCAATCTAAAGTGCCAGCCATTAGGACCCAACAAAATTGCCCTCAGCATATTCATATATCATTAGCTTAGCACTGAGCTAACATATTTCCCCCAGCAGAACTCATTTGGCAAGCAGAGTATTGGGAATAAAAAGTATATGGTATAATCAATAAAACCATGCAAGCCCAAATGGAATTCCCATGGTTTTATTTTTTAACCTAATAGATGACATTCTCCACTCACCAATATCATACCAGAATATATTTTGTGTCCTCAGAGGACCCCTTTACATGTTATCTGCTTTTTCTTTCATCTGACTTTAAGTCATTAAGTGTAGTTGATTAGTTCTCTTCCCTGGTTTCTCTCAAGGCTTTCTTTCTTTATTCATTTATTTATTTAGTAGCGGTGAAAGGGAAAAAAAAAGAATGTTTTGAAAGAGCTTCACCATACCTTATCTTTGTGAACAAACTAGAAATTGCAAGAGTCAAAATTAGCTAGTATAATCTGAGCAGAGAGGAAGCCAGCATCATGTACTTCCCATGCATAGCTTGGACAAGTCATTAACTATTTAGTACTCCAAGAAACCTCTTAAAGAATGAAATTTCAAAGAAGGATCAAATATGAACCCTCTTTGACATTTAAGACTCTTCACAACCTGGCTACTTCCTATTTTTCTAATATCATACATTATTTCCCTCCTCACATTCTTACAATTGTCTAGCCATTTTGGGCTCCTTGATGTTCTATAAGCATAAAATTTCCATCTTCCATTTCTGGATTTTCCCAAAAGTCAAGAACTTAGTCCCTCCTCACCTCTGCCTCTTGGAATTCACGGTTCCTTTCAAGACTGAACTCAAGATGGGACAGAGTCAAGATGACAGAGAAAAACCAGGCAGTTGCCTGAGCTATCCCTAGTTTCCCTTGGAAATCATGTTAAATCAAGCCTCTAAACAGATTCTGGAGTGGCAGAACACGCAAAAAGATGGAGTGAAACAATTTTCCAGTTTAAGATAACTTAGAAGGATTTCAGGAAAAGTCTGTCTGAGGGAAAAGGGGAGTATAGAGCAGACCACCACAGACAGTGTCCAGGCAAGCCAGCAGGAGGCTTTTAGCCACAGCATAAGATCAGCAGCAGGCCCCTCAGGCCTGACTCAGCAGACATGTAGCACAGCAGACCTTCTTGCCCCAACCCAAAAGGCAAACTGCTGACCCTGGCACAACAGGTATGACTAGGCTGGGCCAACCCAGTGCAGTGGGGAAGCTGCTAGCACCTGGCCCAGAAAGCCAAAAGCCAGTGACCAGGCCCCTGACCCCCTGCACAGGAAACTTTGGACAGTGGCCTCTGTGCCCCAGGGGCAAAGCTTAACTTTAAAAGTCACAAAATTGGTTAAAAAAATAATCCAAAAACCCAGAAAAAAACCCTGATCATAGAACACTACTATGGAAACAGGGAAGATTAAAACACAAACTCAGAAGAGGACAACAGTGTCAAAATGCCCACATGCAAAACCTCAAAGAGGAATAAGAATTGATCTGAAGCCCAAAAAGGCTTCTTAGAAAAGTTCAAAAATGATTTTAAATATCAAATAATAGAGGGAGAAGAAAAATTGGGAAAAGAAATGAGTTATGTAAGAAAGTCAACAGTTTGGAAAAGGAAGGACAATAATTGACTGAAGATAATCCCATAAATACAATTGGCCTAATGGGAAAAAAATCCACTGAAGAAAATAACTCCTTAAAAAGTGGAATTGGCTAAATGGGAAAAGAGGTATAAAAACTAACTGAAAAAAAATTCCTTAAAAATTAGACTTGGGCAATTAGAAGCTAATGACTCTGAGACAAACAAGAATCTGTCAAACTAAATTAAAAGAATAAAAAAATGAAGAAAATGTAAAATACCTTATTGGAAAAACAAATGACCTGAAAAGTAGATTCAGGAGAGGTAATTTAAGAATTATTGGATTATCTGAAAGTAATCATCTAAAGAAGAACCTGGATACCATCTTTCAAGAAACCATCTAGGAAAACTGCCCTGATATCCTAGAACCAGAGGGTAAAATAGTCTTTGAAAGAATCCACTGATCACCTCCTGAAAGACAACCCAAAATTTATTTTGCCCAACTGAATGCCAATAAATCTGATAATCTGACTGAAATGGATGTTTACAAAAATATAAATTGCCTGGATTAATAGAAGAGGAAATAAAATACACAAATAACCCCATTTTTGAAAAATAAATTGAAGATGTCATCAATCAATTCCCTAAGGAAAAAAAAATCTCCATGTCCATATGGATTTACAAGTGAATTTTACCAAACTTTTAAAGAACAATTAATTCCAACACTATATAAACTATTTGGGAAAATAGGTGAAGAAGGAGTCTTAGTAAATTCCTTTCATGACACAAATATAGTCCTGATACCTAAATCAGGAAGAGCCAAAACAGAAAAAGAAAATTATAGACCAATTTCCCCAATGAATATCAATGCAAAAATTTTTAAATAAAATATTAGCAAAGAGATTACAGCAATTTATGACTAGGATAATATACTATGACCAGGTAGGATTTATACCAGGAATGCAGGGCTGGTTTCATAGTAGGAAAACTATCAGCATAATTGACCATATCAATAACAAAACTAACAGAAATCATATGATTATCTCAATAGATACAGAAAAGCTTTTTGTTTTTTGACAAAATACAGCACCCATTCCTATTAAAAACACTAGAGGGCATAAGAATAAATGGAGTTTTTCTTAAAACAATAAGTAGTATCTATCTAAAAGCAAGCATTATACATAATGGGGATAAGCTAGACGTTTTCCCAATATAATCGGGGTGAAAGAAGAATGCCCATTGTCACCACTATTATTTAATATTGTTTTAGAAATGCTAGCTTTAGTAATAAGAGAAGAAAAGGAAATTGAAGGAATTAGAATAGTTAATAAGGAAACAAAACTTTCATTCTTTGCAGATAATATAATGGTATACTTAGAGAATCCTGAAAAATTAGTTACAAAACTACTTGAAATAATTAACAACTTCAGCAAAGTTGCAGGATATAAAATAAACCCACAGAAATCAACATTTCTATATATTACCAACAAATACCAGCTACAAGAGCTAGAAAGAGGAATTCCATTTAAAATAACTTAGATAATATAAAATATTTGAGAGTCCACTTGCCAAGACAAACCCATTACAATTGTAATTACAACCCATTAAAATTAATTTTTTAAAAAATTTCACATTAAAAATTGTGTGAAAAATGCAGTAAGATTTAAACAACTGGAAACGTATCAATTGCTCATGGGTAATCTTAGCTAATAATAAATTTGACAATTCTTCCTAAGTTAATATACTTATTCAGTGTCATATCAATGAAATTACAAAAAAATTATTTAATAGAGCTAGAAAAATAATAATAAAATTCATCTGGAAGAACAAAATATCAAGATTATCAAGGGAATTAATGAAAAAAAACATGCAAAGATTTTACAGATCTCAAACTATACCATAAACTGGCAATCATTAAAACAATTTGGTACAGGCTAAGAAATAGAGTAATGGATAACATTGGGCTAGGTTAGGTATACAAGACACAGTAGTCAATGACTACAGTAATCTACTGTTTCATAAACCCAAAGATTCTAACTTCTATGATAAGAACTCACTATTGACCAAAACTGCTGGGAAAACCACAAAATAGTAAGACAGAACTAGGCATAGACAAACATCTCACACCAAATACCAAGATAAAGTCAAACTAGGTACATGATTTAGACAAAAAAAGTGATACCATAAGCAAATTAGAAGAGCAAGGGATAGTTTGCCTATCAGATCTATGGAGAAGGAAAGAATTTATGACCAAATGTAGCACCCCAGCATCCCCAGGGTGGTTGCCAACACAGGTCCTTAGATCTACTTTTCTAAAGGAAAGCAATTCAAAATGGGTTAACAAGCTTACTTTAATCAATCAAACATATATCGTTTACCTAGTTCAGGGGGAAAAGGTCAGTACCCTGAACTTCAAAGTATAAAAACAGAAGTTACAAGACAGAGAAACAGATCAAACAGACAGGCTTCCAAACTGTCCAACCATTACAGTTACATTACATCCATACCAAATTACAGTTACCAGAGAGGGAAGCATCAACATCTGGGTTTTCAAAGCTGGGGGACTTGACAGCGGCTTCCCAGAGTGCTATCTGGTCAAGTCACACAACACTTCTTAAAATGAGTCCCAAAGCAAAGCCTCACATCAGGGATTACATAGCCTTCTCCTGAGTCAGAGAATGTAACCACCCTCTTGACCCACTGCCCAATCACAAAGCACCAAGGCATGGGCTTTCCTGAAAAACAAGCCTCCTGCCACAGGTTCCATGTGACCACATTCAGCCTATTAGGGGGCAGAGTATATTTTCAAATCAAGGAAGGTTCTCAGTCTCTTAAGCCTATCAAAGGGCCTAGGGGCAAGGAATATCTTTAAATTTGCATTTCTATTACATTCCACCTCAAGATCTTTCCTACCCATAGCATAGACAATTTACATTTGAATTAGCACTAAACATCTCTTAGGACAAGATACTTAACTAAAGTTACCAAAGTGGCCACAGGGCCTTAAACAAACAGGGAGTGCATTGCATTATCACATCAATTCAAAACAAGAGTCCAAATAAAGTTCTCTTGGGCAGAGGGGGGTGTCCTTCCCCTAACACTGCTCCAGCCCCTGCTTCCAAGTCCAGATAGGGGGCTGGGCAACAAAACCAACAGGGTGGGGTCCTTGGGGGTCCATGGCACCAAACAAGAAATAGAGGACATTATAAAATGAAAAATGAATAATTTTTATTACATTAGATATAAAAGTTTTTGCACAAAAAGCCAATACAATCACAATTAGCAGGAAAATAGAAAGCTGGGAAACAACTTTTACTTCCAGTGTTTTTGACAAAGATCTCATTTCTAGAACATATAGAGAACTGAGTCAAATTTATAAGAATGCAAATTATTCCCCAATTGACAAATGGTCAAAGGATATAAAGAATCAGTTTTCAGATGAAGATATTGTAGTTATATGAAAAATATTCTCTAAATTGCTATTGATTAGAGAAATGGAAAATTAAAACAGCTCTGAGGTACCAATTCATATCTATCAGATTGGCTACTAAGATGGAAAACGAAAATGATAAATGTTGGAGAAGATGTGGAAAAACTGGAACACTAATGAATTGTTGATGGAATTGTGAACTGATCCAACCATTCTGGAGAGCAATTTGGAACTATGCCCAAAAGTCTGTATCCCAAAGAGATGATAACAAAGGGAAAAGGACCCTCATGTATAAAAATATTTATAGCAGCTCTTTTTTGTGGTGTCAAAGAATTGGAAATAGAGTGGATTCCCATTAATTGATGAATGAGTGAAGAAGTTATGGTATATGAATACAATGGAATACTATTGTGCTATAATGGAAGATTTTAGAAAAAAAAACAGACCTGTACTTATATGAATTGATGCTGAGTGAAGTGAACAGAACCAGAAGAGCATCTTACATAGTAATAGCAACATTGCACAAGGATCCACTATGATAGACTTAGCTCTTTTTAACAGTACAATGATCTAAGACAATTCCAAAAGACTCATAATAGAAAATTCTATCCACATCCAGTGAAAGAACTATGGAGTCTGAATGCAGATTGAAGCAGACTATTTTCACTTTTTTTTATTACCTGTGGTTTTTCCCTTTTGTTCAGATTCTTCTTTCATGATATGACTATATATATGTTTAACATGATTGTACATATATATGATATATATATATCATATATATACTATATATATAGTATATATATGTATGATAGTCATGATATGACTATATATATGTTTAACATGATTGTACATATATAACCTATATCTGATTGCTTGTTGTCTTAGGGAGAAGGAACAGGAGGGAGAGAGTAAAATTTGGAACTCAAAATCTTGCAAAAATTAATGTTTTGAAAAAAAAATAAAATATAAAGTAGGAAGAAAAAGAAATAGAAGACTCAAGTTAAAACATTATCTTCTACAAGCAAACTTTCCTGATTCCCCCAAGCTACTAATGTCCTCATTCCCTAACACACCTTAATATCAGTTTTAAAAAATATATTTGTATATGTGTTTACAATAAGAATATTAAACTTCCGATTGAAGGGAAGGAATATTTTACATTTGTGTTTGTAGCACAGCATATGGCACAAAGTAAGTACTTAATGTTTGTTGATTAGATTGCCATACATTTAAAATTCCCTCCCCCTCAAAGGCTTGTCACTGTGTATTCCAATTTAAAGATAAGACTCCTCTTCAAGGTCAGTATGATGTTGGGAGTAGAGGGCCCAGCATCTCTGTCCACCCCCCCCCACCACCAGGCTTAAGGTTGTTCTACTCCCTAATTTTACAGATGAGGAAATTGAGGCACAGAAATGGCTTGCCTGAGGTCACTTAGGTTCAGGTAGTGCATCCCTAGATGAAGAACTAATGGAAGCATTAACTATTGAAAATAAAGCTCTGGAGCACAAGACGTACTTTCTCATCATTTACCAGACTTGGAGAGATCAAAGCACACCCTACAGGAACTCAGGACCAAGTGGTATTACTAGATACATTAGAGTAAGAGATTTCAAAATTCAAAGAATGTCATTGTATTTTGAATATTAATGTTCTGTTTACAGAAGCTTTATAAATACTATCACAACAAGTTAGTGAATATAAGAAAAGAGATGTTGATGCTTCATGAAAAGACATCAAAGTTTAGAAAAAAAAACAAGAACATTTAAGCTCCAACAAAAGAGAAAGAAAGAAGAGTTGGAATAGGAACAGAAATGAGAAAAAGAATTGGAAAGAGAGAATGAGCTAACTGCTAAAATAGCTAAAAGGACATGGGGGAAAAACAACAATTAAATAGCAGTTATCTTGTCAATGCATATATGTTTATTTATTTTTTTAATTTATTTGTTTACTTTTAGTTTACAAGATTCAGTTCCATAGTTCCTTGAGTTTCAAATTTCCCTTCCCTCCTCCCACCCCCTACAACAGCATATAGTCCAGTATAGGATCTGCAAATACTTTCACAATAGACATTAGTCAAATTACAGAGGCGAATTGTACTAGATGGGATGAAAAATGGTAAAGAAGAAATAAAACCAAACAATGAAAAGAAAAAGATCAATTAGATTTTTTCCATCAGGATTCAAGCACAGTTCTTTCTAGTTCTTTCTCTGGATGTAGACATCTCTCTTCTTCATGAGTCTTTTGAGATTGACTTATATCACTGCATTGCTGAGAAGAGTCTAGTCTGTCATAGTTGGTCATCACACATATTTTGTGTCTGTGATTGTATACAAATTTCTCCTGGTTCTACTCTTCTCACTCAGCATCAGTTTGTATAAGCCTCTCCAGGTAAATATGAAAACTGTCTCCTCCTAATTTCTTATAGCACAATAATATTCCATTACATGCATATACCACAACTTGTTTAGCCATTCCCCAATTGATGGGCACCCCTTTAATTTCCAATTCTTTGCAACCACGAAAAGAGCTGCTATAAATATTTTTGTACATTTGGGTCTTCCTCCCTCTTCTATGATCTCTTTGGGATATAACTCTAGAAGTGGTATTGCTGGGTCAAAGGGTATGAAATTATTTTTAGCCCTTTGGGCACAATTCCAGATTGCTCTCCAGAATGGTAGGATAAGTTCACAACTCCACCAGCAATGCATTAGTATTCCAATTTGACCAAATCCTCTCCAGCATTTGTCATTTTCTTGTTTTGTCATCTTAGCCAATCTGACTGGTGAGATGTGGTACCTCAGAGTTGTTTTGATTTGCATTTCTCTAATCAATAGTGATTTAGAGCATTTCTTCATATACTTATAGATATCTTTAATTTCATTCTCTGAAAACTGCCTGTTCATATCCTTCGATCATTTATCAATTGTATCCTTATAGATTTGACTCAATTCTCTTTATATTTTAGAAATGAGTCTTTTGTCAGAGACACAAGTTGTAAAAATTCTTTTCCAATTTCCCACCTCCCTCTTGATCTTGGTTACATTGGCTTTCTTTGTACAGAAGCTTTTCAATTTAATGTAATCAAAATTAACCATTTTGCATTTTATAATGCTCTCTAATTCTTGTTTGGTCCTAAAGTCTTTCCCTCTCCACAAATCTGACAGGTAAACTATTCCTTGCTTTCCCAGATTTCTTACAGTATCATCCTTTATACCTAGATCATGCACCCATTTAGACTTGATTTTGGTATATTGTGTTAGATAATGGTCTATGTCCAGTTTCTGCCATACTGTATTCCAGCTTTCCCAGAAGTTTTGTCAAATACTGCATTCTTATCCCCAAAACTGGGGTCTTTGGGTTTATCAAACAACAGATTACTATATTCATTAACTACTGGGTCTCCTGTGCCTGATCTATTCCCTTGATCCACTACTCTACTTCTCTGCCAGTACCAAGCAGTTTTGATGACTGCTGCTGTATAATACAGATTAAAATCTGGCATAGCTAGTCCACCTTCCCTAGCATTTCTTTTCATTAATTCCCTTGATATTCTGGACTGTTTGTTCTTCCAAATAAATTTTGTTAGTATCTTCTCTAACTCTGTAAAGTAGTTTTTTGGCAAATTGATTGGTATGGCCATATATGTTTATTTTTATAAGTATATATATGAGGGTTTGAATCCTTTTTCCCCTTCCCCTATTCCATATTCTTTGGATTTAAGAGATATGTGATATTTCTATATGAAACCTATGGGGTATATGACTAGAATGCATATCTTTTCTAATTCACATTACAATTTGCAAATATCATTTCATTAAGCTAGAATCTACCTCTGATCATATATTAGGCTAATATGGAAGGATAAGAAAATATTTGACTTTGGAAGAATACCAAAAAAAAAAAAAAAACCCAAAAAACAAAGCTCTGAGGCGTACAGGCTCGGGGAACCCCCTTGAACTCTCTTTTAATGTTCCCACTGAATCTGGTGTTCACCTAAGGCAATAACCCTTCTGTTATCTCTATGATTGAATCTTTGTTTTGTGCAGAGGAGCAGTTTTTCCAATGAGATATTTCACATTGCCTTCTATATTTTCATTTGTTTGGATCTGTTTAACAGTATCTTGATTTCTCATAAAGTCACTAGGTTCCATTTGCTCCAATCTAACTCTGAAGGAATGATTCTCTTCAGTGAGCTTTTAAGATTCTTTATCCATATGGCAAATTCAGCTTTTTAAGGCATCCTTCTCTTTATCTGCTTTTTTGAGCCTCTTTTGCCATCTGAGTTAGTCTATTTATTAAGATGTTATTTTCTTCAGTTAGGTGGTTGACACTCATTTCATAATTTTCTTGCATTGTTCTCATTTCTCTTCCCAATTTTTCCTCCACTTCTCTTATTTGATTTTCAAAATCCTTTTAAAGCTCCTCTGTGGACTTCAACTCACATTTTTCTTGGAAGCTTTTGGTACAGGAGTTCTGACTTCACTGTCTCCCTCCTGTTCCATGCTTTGATCCTTTTTGTCCCCAAAATAGGAGTGTAAAGTTTGGTTGCTCTGTTTGCTTTTTTTCCCTTTGCCTGCTCATGTTGCCACTCAATTGCTTGATTTTGGGGCTTTTTGCCACAGTAGAACTCTGCTATCGGACAGGAGAACTTTATCCCAAATGCTGGGGTTTTCTCAGCTGCTGAACATATTAATTGGGTGCCCTCTCTGAAGCTCCACATGCTCTGGCAAGCTGGTCATGAGCCCTCCCCCACCAAGGACCTCCACTCTAGACAGCAATCCAGATCAAAGCAGGTTAAAGCAAGATCAATTACCCCTCTGACTGGTTGCTTTGTCCCCCTAAAATCTGCAGATCAGGAGCTGAAGCTGCCACATGGTGGCAGCTGCACTCCCTCAGGGCCTCAGCTCCTTCTTATCCTGGGGGCAAAGGCCAGATTGCACTCTGAATTCCCAGGTCCCAAAGTCCAAACTGCACTGACTTCTCACTTTGTCCTTAGCATCTATGGGTTGATAATTCTGGAAACCACCACAGTTGCTGGTTATCTGAAATCCCTCCATCCATTTGCTGGTCAGGCCGCCCTGGGGTTAAGTCCTGCTCAAACAGGGCTGGGTCCTCTCCCAGAGTGCTGGGCTGGCTGCTTGCTGCTGGCTGTCCTCAATGGGAAGTTAGCTTCTCTGTGCCATTTTGTGCGTTCTGTAGCTCCAAAGTTTGTCTAGAGTCATTTTTTACATGAATTGGGGGAGGTGGGAGCTGTAGCTTTGAGGAAGTCCTGTTTCTACTCCTCCATCTTCACTCTGCCCCCTACCTGACTATTTTTTTAAAGGAAGGGTTTAAGTCTGAACTTTTAGTAGGCAGTAAATATCTTGAGAATTCCGGGTTATATGAGTTATTCATTTAATTAGCCATATTCAAGTAGATGATGAATTTGGTATGTATGGCAGGGCACTTACAGTTTAATTTTTTGCATTTTAATAACTTAAGAGTAGGAACTTGTAAAGCTCATATATAAGTAATGGAGCATTTTTGGTCAGGTTGTAAATTTAAAAAAACAACAACAACAGTTATTTAGTTACTGAAACACAGCTTACAGATTTAGTTTTTAAAAATTTTATATAGCTCTTGTAATGTATATAAGAATGTATATATAATATATATGAATAATGTGTGTGTGTGTGTGTGTGTGTGTGTGTGTGTGTGTGTAAGAAATTGAAAATTACTAAGAGAAATTCATTTGGAATTGATGAGATTTAGGGGTGCTGGGACCCTGAGATAATAATAAATTCTGCTGAATGAATTTGACCCAAGACTTCTTTCAGCTAAAGACAAGCAAGATTTATTAGAACACTGATAAAAAGGTGGGCACAATTCCAAAAATCCCCTGTATTGGCCAGACTCTTAAGGAATCTGAGCATTTGTGATGCTTGTATTGACAAGAGGGCCTGATTAAATCTGAGCACTTTCATGGAAACAAGATGTATCTTATATATAGAAAGACTGTGGGAGCAATCTAGGAGTGGTCAAGTTGTCCAGGGTTTGGGAGAATCTTGATGGAAATGGGGTCTAGATAGGATCAAGGGTGGGGAGTAGTCAGAGGCAATCAGGGGATAACAGAGAATGTTGGGAGATTGGGTTTAGGCCACTACGAAAGGCCTAAACTGGGAGGATTACTGGAATGGGTAGATATATCAGGTGAACTCCAGATCCTGTGGGAAGGTTCAAAGAGGCTTCTAGAGCCTCTACCAGGTCAATACTAAATTGAGCACAAAATCTATAAAGTCTTGGTCCTTAGGATCTTTCCATATTCTACTTTAAAAAGTAATCATTGTCTATATTTTAAAATGATATCAATGTATATACTGAGGATTGTTTTGCTTTAACTTGTGAAATTTAAAAATATTGGCTTTGTAGCAGGTCTCATAGTTTTTATAGACACTGAATGAAATTCGAGTTGTGAAGGTACTGACATTTTTTGATAGATGTTGTCAAAAGTTATTCCAGGCATACTGTATATTCCTTCATACATTAATCAGGTTTTTGAGCTTGTAAAATTAATGAGGTATGGGTTCTGGGATCCCCCTCTAGCTCTCTTTGAGGTACCCTTGAGGTACAGGCTCTGGGAACCCCGCCTTGAACTCTGATTAAATCTTCTCATTCGATGAGGCATTTGCACGAGGCAAGTCTGTTACTAGACTTCCCACCCTCTGTTACTAGACTTCCCACACTCTATTACCACCCTTGAGCCTATCAAAATATCAATCCATGCTTGAACTGGCCTAGCCCACCACTGTCTGTAGTCTCCAGGTGGCCTCCCACCCTTAATCACTCATTGACCTTATTAACTCCTCCTGCAGACTCTCCCCAAACTCCTCCCCTACACCACCCTTATATTCCTCCCACAGCCTTCTGTATATAAGACCCCATCTTCCCTCCATGTGTGTGAGAGTGCCATAGAATAGTGAGAGTGCCATAGAATGACCTAGCACCATAGAATGACCTAGCACAGACTTACTCTGTGTCTAATACAAGCAAACTTTTAGTAAACTTTACTTTTCTTTGGCTGAGAGAAGACTTGAGTCAAATTCATTTGGCAGCACCCAGTGTGTTGGTATTTTGGGGTCTCCAGAGCAACCCTAACCCTCTTTATGGGTGACCTGTTCATTTTTATGGTTCCCTGACCAGGAACACTGCTAATTTCAAGATCTTCTCCAGCCAGGACTGGAAGGTACATAAGCCTCTCTTTCCCTAGTACCTTGGAAAAGTAAAGTTTTGTGTGTGTGTGTGTGTGTGTGTGTGTGTGTGTGTGTGTGGTTTTTTTGGGGGGGCCTGACCTCTCAGGTCCCATTAGGTCAGACAGCTAGGAGGCTGTTTCGGGCTCAGCCAAAACAAATAACATTTTTACATGTTTAATAAAAGGTGGCTAATGATAAATATTTATATACATATATTTATACATATATACATATACATACACACACATATACATATATATGCATATATATACATATATATGCATATATATATATATATATATATATATATATATGACAGGCAAAAAGAATGTATCTATTCACTTCTCCACGCCAAGATCTGCAGGACCACATAGTTATCAAGCATTCAATTCTAGATGGTGCTAATTCAAAAGGCTCACCCTTAACTTTCAGGGGTTTAAAAAAAAAAAGAAGCAGGTAATGTAGGGGGAAAAAGAAGTAATGTAGTGGGGAAGGGGGGAGTGAATGGACAGTGACTCCTGAATCAGAGCACCCGGGTTCATATCTGTCCCTGGAATTTATAAACTGAGACCTTAATAAAGTCACTTGACTTTGAAATTCATTGTTCTCAGTTATAAAATGAAAGGGAGTTACATTTCTTAACTTTAAAATTATAGCATATATATTTTTATATGTACTTCTTGCCTTTCCTATTAGAATGTAAAATCATTGTTAGTAGGGACTGTTTAATTTTTTTTTTTTTTTGGTATTTGTATGCCCCCCATGCCTAGCGCAGTGCCTGGCACATAGTAAATGGTTAATAAATATTTGTTGACTGATTGAACAAATCTATCTTTAAAATTTCTAGTTCCCATGTTAATATAATTCCATTGACTTTAAAACACTGAAAGCAAAGGAAGCTGGTACATAAACAGCTGTGCTGAGGAATCTGATTAAATATATAAGGAATGTAGGGCTTGGAAATGCAATAATCAGGAGGTAGCTTGTGCCAAGAGATGGGAGGGGGAATTCCCTTTTCATAACTGTGTGGCTGGGAAAGGTCTTGTGGAAGGAGGAAGATTTCAGACAGTATTTCACAGCGGGTAGGGAAAAGGCCCTTAGTTACGAAAGAGGGAGCATAATCCAGCTGTGAGGAATGCCTTACATGCTTTTCTAGAGCTTAGTTAGTACACAGGGGATAAGTAGGAAAATAAGGCTGGCCAGAAGTGGAAGGGATGGGCAAGTGAGACAAGAGATGGCACCTCCTAATGGAAAGACTGAAAGCTAAGAGGGTCTGGAGTTTGAATCTTGAATCAAAGGAGTTTGAATCTTGAATCAAAAGACAATTGGGGGCTGACTAAAGAAAGACAATGAGAAACTTAACACATCCAACAAATGTCATTATCTTTCTTCCAAGTTCTCCTATCTTCCTAACTACCCTATCTTTTCATAGGGTGGGAAGAAGCAAAAGATGACTTAGTTTTCCTTCATAAAATAACAGATCTGGAAATGGAAGACCCTAAGGGTTTCAGGTCCAGAACCAAAACAAGTGCTATTTACATTCCCTCTGAGACATTAAAATCGCCCCCACCCCCCAACCCCGTGCAAAAAACAAACAAACAAACAAACAAAAACGGAGCAAATGAGACTTGGGCTATTATTGGCCAATCAGTGAGAGCCCTATGTATTGCCACTGAACTCTGATGACTCAGAAGGAGATAGAGTATAAGTCTGATGACTTTGCACAGCCCTGCCAATCTTAGATCCAATTCACTTGCAAGTCAAAACATCACCCTCATGATGTCATTGATCCTCTTTCTAGGATGAAGGATGAACAACAACAATCTAGGGTGGGACCTCTATCCTTCTGGTCATTTAGATGAGTAAGCTTGGAGTCATCCTGGTTAATCTTTCTCACTCCCATACACAGTCACCATTCTTTTAGTTTCTAACTCAACAGTCCCTCCCCCTTTCCCCCCAACATACCTCAATTCTTGAAAAGGTCAATAAATTCACCAAGTCAAAAAATGAGGCAATTTGCTCTCTCTCTCCTTCCTTACCACTGACCTCATCCTTCCACCATTAGATGGCAAATGATTTTATTTTCTTAACATTTTTGTAGCTCTATCTTTTTGTTCCATTTTTGCCTTTGTGGTGCAGACATCATCTTTTAAAATAATAAACATAATCATCGGGTTTGGAGGTGCCTTTTAAAAAAATAATGTCCCCGGAATGTAAATACTCTGTTCTGGGAAAATGGGTGATTATAGAAAGTTGAAAAATGACTTAAATGTGCTATTTTCTCAGTAAATGATAAACTTCCCATTTCTCTGAAGTTAGTGACTCTGTGAGGGGAAAATGACCTCAGAGATGGGTTGCTTTTTTTTTTAACGAATATAAATTTATTTTTACTTGTTACATAAGACATAGATGTTAAATCTTAGTCTCTTACTACCATCCTAACCCATTTTAAGTTATTCTACTCCATCAATTCCCTGTGCAAATATCTCTCTGTAGGTATCAGGAATTTTAGCTGCACTTAGCTTTTGTCTGATTACCTGGTCATAGCTTTTAGGAGCACTCCACTGAGTTTTATTAAAGCTGACTACAGAACAACACATCCTTACTTAAAAGGTTTCTCTTCATACTCCTTCCCCTAAATGACTCAAAGCCAAAATGGAAAGCTCAGAGAAATGAATGTCCACCATTTATCTGACTAGAAGGAGATTTAGCCTGGAAATTGGCAGGAACATGGATTTAGAGCTTAAAAAGACCTTACAGGCCATTTAATACAACACTTTTTTTTTAAACAAATGAGGAAACTGAGGCCCAGAAGGGCTAAGCAAATCATCATAGACTCATATGTTTAGAGATAGAAGAGACCTTAGTAATAGATCTACCTTGGGAGTTTGTAGGAGTATAGATTTGGAGCTGGAAGGACCCTTAGAGGCTATCTTATTCATCATTCTTATTTTACAAATGAGGAACTGAGGCCCCAAAAGACTAAGCAATTCATCATGTTGAGGTTTGGGGTTTATGGGTGCTTGAGACCCCAAAATCCCCACACACCAGATTTTGCTGAATGAATTCAGCTCAAGCCTTCTCACAATGAAGGTAAAACAGAGTTTATTAAAGATTTGCCATAATGGGTAGATAGATTAGAGTCTAAATATTTGTGACCCTTGAATTGACAAGTGGGTCAGAATAATCTGACACAGACTGAGTCTGAGCTTAATTGAATCTGAGCCCTTCATGGAGGCAAGATGGATCTTATAGACAGAAAGACTGGGAAGGATCTAGGGGTGATGTATAAGAGAGATTTGGGGACGGTCTTGAGGAGGAGTCTAAAGAGGACCTTTTTTTGAGAAATTATTTTATTTATTTATTTATTTATTTTTGCCCCCCTTTTTTTGGAGGGAGAAGGTAGGGCAATTGGTGTTGAGACTTGCCCAAGGTCACATGGCTAGTTTTTTTGTGTTAAGTGTCTGAGGCTGGATTTGAACTCAGGCCCTCCTAACTCCAAGACCAGTGCACTATTCACTACACTACCTAGCCCCCCCCTTAAAGAGTATCTTCATGGGACTCAGGTTAGACTCCAGGAATGGGATTAAGGGCAGGAAATAGTTGAAAACTACCTGGAGATGAGAATGGAAGGCTAGGCTAGTTTAAGGGTAACAGATTTGGGTATAGATATTTTGATAGGATCAAGGGTGGGAAGTAGCTGGACAATGGAGGGCTAGTCTAGGTTAAGAGTAACACAGATTTGGACCTATCAATAATGAAAGGCTTATGGCCTCAGGCAAATGCCTCATCAAGTGGGAAGATTCAAGGAGAGTTCAAGGGGTTTCCCAGAGCCTGTACCTCATTAGTCATAGGCTCATAGTGTTATATATTTACAGCTAGAAGGGGTCTTAGATGTAGATTTACTTTAGAAGTTTGTAGGGCCATAGCTTTGGCTCATAGGCTTATATGTTTAGAGGGGGAATGGGTCTTAAAAGTAGCTCTTCCATGGAAATTTCTAGGAATATAGATTTGGCAATAGAAAGACACTTAGAAGACATCTATTCTAATCCTGTTGTGAAACTAAAGCATAGAAAGGTTAAATAATTTGCCAAGATTGAAAAGATAATATGGGACAAATTCAGAATTTGATCTCAAGTCCTTGGGTTCAAAGTCCAATGCTCTTTTCATTCATTTCTCATAAAAATGAATTTAGAGCTAGAGTTCTCTAAACTTTTGTTGGTGGTGAAGAGATTACCCATAGAGAGGGTTAGGGTTGCTCTTGAGACCCCAAAATACCAACATGTTGGGTCCTGCCAAATGAATTTGACTCAAATCTTCTCTCAGCCAAAGAATAGTAAAGTTTATTAAAAGTTCGCTTATATTAGACACAGAATAAGTCTGTGCTAGGTCATTCTATGGTGCTCTCACTATTTTATGCTGCTCTCACAAACATGAATTCAGGATGGGGTCTTATATACAAAAGGTTGTGGGAGGAATCTAGAGGTGGTCTAGAGGAGGAGTTTGGGGAGGGTCTTCAGGAGGAGTTAATGAGGTCAGAATGATTAAGGTTGGGAAGTCACTGGAGACCACAAACAATGGTGGGCTAAGCCAGTTCAAGGGTGGATCAACACTTTGATTGGGAAGTCTAGTAACTGAAGGTGGGAAGTCTAATAACAGAGGCTTGGGCTCAGCCACAATGTAAGGCTTATTGCCTCATCAAATGGGATGATTTAATCAAGAGTTCAAGGGAAGTTCCCAGAGCCTACACCTCAAGGACTCAAGGAGAGCTCTAGCGGAGCTCATACCTCATCAGTAGTTCTTACCTAAACCTTGAGAGGTAAAACAGGGTTGTAAGCTGGGCATAACTGATGTTTTAATTTGGGGCAGGGTGGGGAGGGAAAGGGAGAGGATTGAAGTCTGGTAAGGCTATTCCATATCTTCTTCTTTTTTTTTTTTTTTTTAATTTTTTTTTTTTTTTAAAGCAATTGGGGTTAAGTAACTTGCTCAAGGTTACACGGCTAGTCGTTTGATTTATGCGTGGGTGCTCATTTTCTGAGGCCGGATCTGATCTCGGGTCATCCAAACTCCGAGGCCGGCGCTCTTACTCACTGCGCCACCTAGCCGCCCCTTTAGGGCAATTGGGGTTAAGTAACTTGCCCAAGGTTACACGGCTAGGTTTTTGTTTGTGCGGATTAGGTGTTGGAGGCGGGCTCCGAACTCAGGTCCTTCTGATTCCAGGGCCGGCGCTCTATTCACTGCGCCACCTAGCCGCCCCTATTCCATATCTTCTTAAGAACTGGTAACTCCTTTAGAGTGGGAATATATAGCCCTTCTCTAAGGGTATGACTTTCTCTTACCTTTAACCTTTGGATTAAAGGAATGTCTTCCAATTAAAGTCTGAAATGCCACACTTTAATAGGGAAGCACTAATCTTGCTGTTTAAATAAAAGAGGGCAGAGATAGCTGTAGCAAGCTGCTAGAGTGTGGAGACAACAGACCTAACTAATTAGCTGTGTTCCCCTTTTATATGAATAGAAATCTCCAGAGCAGGTGGGACCCCCTGTTGTTTGTTCAGTCATGTCTTACTCTTCATAACAATGTTTGGTGTTTCCTTGGCAAAGATACCAAAGTGCTTTGCCATCTCATTTTACAAATGAGGAAACAAAGAAGATTTAGTGACTTGCCCAGGGTTACACTGCTAGTGTCTGAGGCTGAATTTGAACTCAGGTCTTCCAGACTCCAGGCTAAGCACTCTGAGTCACCTAGCTGCCCCTCCTATGCTTTATTTTACATTGTTTTCATAACTAGGGCACTGAAACATTGATTGACTTGCCTAGTGTAACTCAACTAGTATGTGGCAGAGATGGAATTTGGAACCAGTTCATTCTAACTCTTGAGATTTCCTCTTTTCTCAAATGCTAGCACTTAGCATAGTGCCTGGCACGTACTAATAAATAATAAATGTGTATTAATTGATACTATATGTTAGACTTCCTGACACTGAAGCTATCTCTCTATCCATTGCCCCTCATGCCAAACTAGTATACATCAATTCAACGGTGCCTGATTAAAGCTTTGGTTTCATTGGAGAATGAAGAACAAACAACAACAATTGAAGCTTAAGTGACTTTTGCTTTAACGGTGTAAATACCTTCTCTTCCTTCTTTGTGCCTTGTAGTCATCAGAGTTCTTTAGACCACTGAAAAATTAAGGTTCATTGTTGTTCATCTTTCATTCTCAACGATGACAAATGACATCATGAGGTGATGTCTTGACTTGTGAGTGAATTGGATTTAAGTGAGGCAGAGCTGTACAGAATTATCAGCCTCACTTTCTTTTCCAGAGATTGGAGTCTGGTGGTAAGACAGAAGTCAAGATGACTTGGCTATGGCCCCAAAGAATTAAGTGTTAGAGGTGAAACTTGAACTTTGGTCTCCCTTCCTCTGAGACTAATTTTTACTCACTATGTCATAATGTATGTCCCCAAAAGTTTTAGTGTAGCTCTAAGCTTTAGCAGACTCCAGTTTTCAAAAATGTAAAGCCCTTGTAGTGGGTAGAAAGATTTAATACCTTAAAATTTCCCCCAAACCCATTTTTCCCCCACTCTGAGGCTCTCTCTCTCTACTCCTATACACAAGACATTCACACTATTCAGAATTTATGTCCTATTGCCTTTTTAATGATAATGGAAAACTCATAAATTGGTAGTTCCTCAGATGGAAATATAGTCTAATTTAACAGAAGGCAAATTATTTAATAAATCTGAGTTAATTAAAGAAACAAATTATTCATGGTACTGCCCTGCCAAAACATCTACATGGTGATTTGTTTAAAGACTGCTGTCCCCTTATGAACAATTCTGAAAAGTAGTTCATTTGGAAACAATTTAGTTCAATTAACTGTATTTATCTTCCCTCATTCTCTTTTTTATTTAGAGTACTTTCTGAAAAGATGAGATTTCCACTTCTTGAAAATGCATCTGATCTGGGTTCTTTTTAGCCCCTTAAGTGTACTCAAAGATTCAATGGCTGCTATATATGCTTTCAGGTCTGCAGAATATTCCAAATGTCTTATGCCAATTAATGCTCATTGCAAGGCTATAAGGATTATTATCTTAATTTTACAGCTTAGGAAACTAACCTCTGAGAGAGTGTCATGTGCCCTAGGAGGATGTCAGCTCAGGTTTTATGACCTTTTCTACCCATCTACATCTCCTTTAATGCAATAAGGAGGTTTTTTTTATTGAAAATCAGCAAATGAAAAAATTCATCTGAGAAAGATTTTTTTTTTAAATATCCAAGTTAACTGATGATAAAACTCTCAAGGAAATTCACTCCTCAAATATTGAATATAAAGACTCAACAACCATAAAAATCATTGTAATTTTTCCCTGTGTTATTTCTTTTGCACTGTTTGCTATTATTTCAATAGGACTTACTTAAGTCCATCTATTCCCCTCAATACCTCTTTAAGGTACAATTCATGTCCTACCCCCTCTTTGTATCCTTTCCCTCACTAGGCTTACTCTATTCATTGATTTCTGCCTTTGATGAATTTTGATAGTACTTACTTATTGTCTGTACCACTTAAATTCTCCTGAGTCTCAGTCCCGTTTTGGTGAGTACAGTATATAGGAACCATGGCACAATAGTAAGAACATTGACTGGGGCTTCAGAGCAGTGTAATGGAAATGCAAATTTAAAGATCTTCCCTGCCCCTAGGTCCTTTGATAGGCTTATGAGACTCTGAGAACCTTCCTTGATTTGAAAATATACTCTGCCCCCTAACAGGCTGAATGTGGTCACATGGAACCTGTGGCAGGAGGCTTGGTTTTCAGGAATGCCTACACCTTGGAGCTGTGTGATTGGGCAGTGGGTCAGGAGGGTGGTTACATTCTCTGACCCTCGAGAAGGCTGTATAATCCCTGATGTGAGGCTTTGCTTTGGGCCTCACTTTGAGAAGTGTTGTGTGATTTGACCAGAAGAGACTATGGGCAGCCGCTGAGAGACCCCCGGCTTTGAAAACATATGTTGATACTTCCCTCTCTGGTACCTGTGATTTAGTATTGAGGTAATGGTTGGACAGTTTGGAAGCCTGTCTGCTTGATCTGTTTGTTTCTCTGTCTTATAAGTTCTGTCTATATACTTTAAAGTTCGGGGTGCTCACCTTTTCCCCTGAACTAGGTAAACAATATGTTTGATTGATTAAAGTAAGCTTGTTAACCCATTTTGAGTTGCTTTCCTTTAGAAAAGCAGATCTAAGAACCTGTGTTGGCAGCCACCTTGGGGATGTTGGGGTGCTTGCTGCTATAAAATGGCGATGAGGTTGGGATCTGTAGAGAAAAAGGAAAGTATGGGGGCTGGGATAATTATTTGTTTCCCAGTTGTGGTAGCTGTGAGCCATGGAACAGGAGAGAACAGCCTGCATGCTGACTTCGCTGAGCTGAGAGCAGCTGGCTTAAAGTTCCAGCTCCAGCACTTACTATTTATGGGACCTTGAACAGGTCACTCAACTTCATTGGGCCTCAGTTTCCTCATCTATAAAATGAAAGGGTAGAATTAGATGGCCTCTGAGATCCCTTTCAATCTTGATCTATGGTCCTACATATGTATGTACATGGGCATGTACATATGCATGCACATTTGAACACATGCATGCACACATATCACTACACACATGCATATATGTATACACACATGTGCACATATATCCCTGAGGGTGATGGCCACCACCTATATTTCTTCTTTATCTCCCAGAATGTTGTTATGTAATTTGCTGTCTGTAAGGCTATAATTGATTGGTTACACACCTCTGACACTTATTAGTCAATTCAAGAAGAAGTATTTATTAAATATCTAACATGTGCCAGGCCTCTAGTACACTGGTACAGTGGTTAGAGTGCCAGGAATGGAGTCAGTAAGACTTATCTTTGTGAGCTCAAATATGGTTTCAGACACTTACTAAATTTGTGACCTGGGGCAAGTCATTTTGTTTGCCTCAGTTTCCTCATCTGTAAAATGACTGGTGGAAAGAAATGGCAAACCACTCCAGAATCTTTGCCAAAAGAACTGCAAATGAGTTGTGAAGAGTCAAACACAACTGAAATCACAAAACAACAACAATGACATACATCAGGAAATGTTAGGTGCTGGGTGAAAAATAGGACTACATTGAATTATATAGGGTGCTCCAAAAGATTTAGTGTACCTTTAAGTGATTAAAGATGAATTTCAGAGCACCTTATATAGGAGGCAGCTGTCAACCCCTCTAGACTTTGGTTTCCTCATCTATAAAATGAAGGATTTGAACTAGATTGACTATGAAATATCTTCCAGCTCCAAATCTATGATCTTATGACCCTACTGTCTGATATCATTTGTCATTATTTTATGCATGGAGTATAGTGGATGGATTATTGAGTCTGGACTCAGTAAAACCCAGTTTCAAGTCCCACCTCTTACACTTAGTGGCTGTGTGGTCCTACAGAAATTATTTTACCCTTCTGAACCTTAGGTAATTAATTCCCTATTGCTTTAAACCAAAGATAGGTGGCTACTCACTCCCTGTCTGATTTTATGGAAATCACTTAGCCTATTTAGGCTTTAGGTTCTTCATCTCTAAAAATGAAAGTGTAGGACAAGACCATAAAGGTTCCTTCCACTTCTAAATTTAAGAACTCTGAGTTTTCAGTCTTTGTATATGAAAAGAATTCCCACAATGTTATTTCCCCAGGTAACGGTTTCACAGATTTTTTAGTGTTCATGTAATTTACATTCTCAATTAGATTGTAAGCTTCTTGAAGCTAGGGGCCATGTGGTATACTTTTCCTGTATCTACTGCTGGCACACATTAGCTGTGTAACTATGGAAAACCATCTAATCTCTTAATGCCCAAGACAACATATTAAGGTAAGATGTTATAGACAAGTTTGGGAGTTGTTATTTGGAGCTGGAGGAGGGATTTTTACACTTGTGTCCTAAAAATTATGAAAATTGATGTCAGGAAGATATTCCTTCTCAGAGTAACCCATTGTTTTCTGTTCACCATGGGGTCACAGAAGAGCTATGGCTTTGTAGGAAGGTATAGTACTACAGAGTCCATTGGGGGTATAGTACTACAACATGGTGGAGCTCTATCCACATACAGAAAGGATGAGGTTCTCCCCCATACTCATGAAGGTGTTTAAAGATATTCATGTATTTTTCTTAAATAGGGGTTCTTGACCTGAGGTCCACTCAACTTAATTTTTTAAATTAAATTTTATATTTATTTTTAGTTTACATCATTCATTTCCACAAGATTTTGAGTTACAAATTTTCTCCCCATCTTTCCCTACCCACCACTTGAAAACAGTGATCCCACTGTATACCCCCTCCCCCAATCTGCTCTCTTCTATATCTTCCCCAATCCCCCCTCTGACTTTCCAGTAGGGTGAGATGGATCTCTATACCCCAGTGCCTGTATATCTTATTTCCCAGTAGCATGTGATAAATAATAATAATAATAATAATAATAATAATAATAATAATAATAATATATTTTAAACATTTGATTTTAGAACTTTGGATTCCAGATTCTTTCCCTTCCTCCCTTATTGCCCACCCTTACTGGTAAGATAAGCAATTCAATATAGGTTGTACATGTGTAGTTATGCAAAAAATTTCCATAGTGGATATCTTGTAAAAGATTGACTATATTTCCCTCCATCCTATCCCACCCCCACTTGTTCTATTCTCTACTTTGACCCTGTCCATTTTCAAAAGTGTATGCTTCCAACTTCCCTGCCCCCTAACCTGGCCTCCCATCCATCATCCCCCATCTCATTTCTTTCCCCCTACTCTCCTCTAGGGCAAGATATCCTATTTAGTGTATATGTCATTCCCTCCCTGAGCCAAACTCAGTGACAGTAAGGTTGACTCACTCCCTTTTGCTTTCCTGTTCTTCCCCTCCGTTGTAACAGCTTTCCCTTGCCTCTTCTATATGTGATAATTTGCCCCATTCTGTCTCCCCATCTCCTCTAATTATATTCCTCTCTCACCTCTCAGTTTCACCTTTTAAGTATCATCCCTTCTTATTCAACTGGTCCTGTGCCCTCTGTATATATACACACACACACACACACACATATATACATATATATGTATATGCATATATATGTATATGTATACATATATGTATATGTATATATACCTGTACACATATATACACACACTCACATATGTATTCATATGCCCATATAACCTCCTATATAGACATATGTATGTGTATACACACACACACACACACACACACACACAACACATTTTTATTGCCTTCAATTATTCTCATAGTGAGAAAAGTTTCATAAGTTACAATTATTGTTTTTCAACGTAGGAATGTAAATAGTTCAACTTTGATAAGTTCCTTATGATTTCCCTGTTTGCCTTCTCATACTTCTCTTGCTTCTTGTATCTGGATATCAATTTTTCTATTCAACCCTGGTTTTTCCCTCAAGAATGCTTGTAAGTCCTCTGTTTCATTGAATGACCATATTATTTTTCCCTGAAACATGATACTCAGTTTTGCTGGGTAGGTGATTCGTGGTTTTAATCCTACCTCCTTTGACCTCTGGAATATCATTTTCTAAGCTCTTTAATCCTTCAGTGCAGAAACTGCCATATCCTGTGTTATCATGATTGTGTTTCCACAATATTCAAATTGTTTCTTCTTTGCTGCTTCTAATATTTTCTCCTTGATCTGGGAACTCTGGAACCTGGTTATAACATTCCTAGGAGTTTTCTTTTTGGGATCTTTTTCAAGAGGTGATCAGTGGACTCTTTCAACCTCTATTTTGCACTCTGGTTCTAAAATATCAGGGCAATTTTCCTTGAGAATCTCTTGAAGGATAATTTCTGGGCTCTTTGTTTTGATCATGGTTTTCAGGTAGTCCAATAATTTTTTAATGATCTCTCCTGGATCCATTTTGTGGATCCATGTCAGTGGTTTTTCCAATGAGATATTTCACATTGTCTTCTATTATTTCATTTGTTTGTATCTGTTTATTAATATCTTGATTTCTCATAACATCACTAGCTTCCAGTTGCTTCAGTCTAATTCTGGAGGAATGATTCTCTTCAGTGAGATTTTTTTTTTTTTTGCTTTTGTGCAGGGCAATTGGGGTTAAGTGACTTGCCCAAGGACCCACGACTAATTTTTTTTTTTGTGTTAAGTGTGTGAGGATGAATTTGAACTCAGGTCCTCCTGACTCCAGGGCTGGTGCTCTATTAACTGTGCCCCTAGGCTGCCCCTCTTCAGTGAGCTTTTGAGATTCTTTTTCCATTTGGCAAATTCAGCTTTTTAAGGCATTTAAGGCTTTTTGGGCCTCTTTTGCCATTTGAGTTAATCTATTTTTTAAATTTTTTAAAATTTTTATTTATTTTTTAAAGCAATTGGGGTTAAGTAACTTGCTCAGTGTTACACAGCCATTCATTATTTGTGTGTGGGTGCTCATTTTCTGAGGCTGGATCCAATCTCGGGTCATCCCAACTCTGAGGCCGGTGCTCTTACTCACTGCGCTACCTAGCCGCCCTGAGTTAATCTATTTTTTTAAGGTGTTATTTTCTTCAGTCAGGTTGTTGACTCTCTTTTCATAATTCTCTTGAATCATTCTCATTTCTCTTCCCAATTTTTCCTCTACTTCTCTTATTTATTTTTCAAAATCCTTCTTAAGCTCCTCTATGGCCTGTAACCAATTCATATTTTTCTTGGAAGCTTTTGGTGATGGAGTTCTAACTTCATTATCTTCCTCTTTCTATGCTTTGATCCTTTTTGTTCCCCAAAAGGTGTCCAAAGTCAGATTGTTGTGCCTGCTTTGCTTCTTTTGCTTGCTCATGTTGCCACTCAATTACTTGACTTTTGAACTTTTTGCCACAGTAGAACTCTGCTACCAGAGAAGAGAGCCTTGTCCTAAATCACTGGGGTTTTCTCAGCTGCTGATGCTACTAGTTGGGTGCCCTTTCATAAGCCTCCACTGGCTCTGGCACACTGGTCATGCAACCCAGGACCTCTTCCCTAGATAGCAATCCAGTTCCATGCAGGTTAAAGCAAGTGTGATTACCCCTCAAATTGGTAGCTTGATCCCCCTACAATGTATAGGCTAGGAGCTCTGAAGCAGTCATGTGGTGGCAGCTGCTGTGCCTCAGCTGCTTCTCCCTCTGGGAGCAGAGGCCAGACGACACTCCCAGATGCCCTGTTCCCAAAGTCCACTGACCTCTCATTTTGTCTTTGGCATTTATGGGTTGATCATTCTGGAAACTACCACAGCTGCTGGTCATCCATTCTCCCCATGTCCTTCTAGCTGCATACCCTTCTAGCTGGGGCTGGTTGGGCACCTTGGAACTAAAACCACAGACTCACAGGGGGCTGGGCTGGGTTCCCATCATGCTGCAATTGACACTTCCTGCCAGTCTGCCCAGCTGTCTTCAGGAAGGTTTGTTTCTCTCTGTCATTTGGTGGGTTCTCTAGCCCTAAACTTTGTTTAGAATTATTATTATTTTTTTCCAAATGCTTTACTAACTTCTGGTTTACATCATTCATTTCTGTCAGATTATGAGTTATAATTTTTCCCCTAATCACCATCCCAGAATAACAGTCATACAGGATATCCCCTCAACCAATCTGATCTCTCCCATCTCTTCTCCCATACCCCGTTCAACTTTTCCAGTAGGGCAAGGTGAATCCCTGAGCCCCATTGCCTGCACATCTTATCTCCCAATTATATGCACAATAGTATTAATCATAGTATTTATATATTTTTTTTAAAAAATTGATTTTAAAAGGAAGATAAGCAACTCAGTATGTGTTGTACATGTGTAGCTTGTAGCTATGCAGAACATTACCATAGTATATATATTGTAAAAGACTGATTATATTTCCCTCCCTCCCATCCCACCTTCCACATTCCCCACCTTGATCCTGTCCATTTTCAAAAGTGGGTGCTTCCAACTTCGCTCCCCCCTAGCCCGCCCTCCCCCCCACCACCTTCACCCATTCTCCTACCCTCCATGCTCCTGTAGGGTGGGACAACCTATTTAGTATGCATGTAATTCTCTCCCTGGTCCAAATTCAATGAGAATAAGGTTTTGCTTTTTTGCCTTCCTGTTCTTCCCCTCCCTGCAACCACAAATTTTCTATTCAACCCTTTTTTTTCCCCTCAAGAATGCTTGAAAGTCCTCTATTCCTCTGAATGACCATATTTTCCCCTGAATCATGATTCTCAGTTTTGCTGGGTAGGTGATTCTTGGTTTTAATCCCAGCTCCTTTGCCCTCTGGAATATCATATTCCATGCCCTTCTATTCCTCAGTGTAGAAGCTGCCAGATCCTGTGTTATCCTGATTGTGTTTCCACAATATTGAAATTGATTCTTCCTGGCTGCTTGTAATATTCTCTACTTGATCTGGGAATTCTTGAACCTAGCTACAATATTCCTAGGAATTTTCTTTTTGGGATCTTTTTCAGGAGGAGATCTGTGGATTCCTTCAACCTCTATTTTGCCCTCTGGTTCTAAAACATATGGGCAATTTTCCTTGAGAATTTCTTGAAGGATGTTTTCTAGATTCTTTCTTTGATCATGGTTTTCAGGTAGTCCAATAATTTTTAGATTATCTCTCCTGGATCTATTTTCCAGGTCAGTGGTTTTTTCCCATGAGATATTTCACATTGCCTTCTATTCTTTCATTTGTTTGGATCTGTTTAAAAGTATCTTGATTTCTCATAAAGTCACTAGCTTCCATTTGCTTCAGTCTAATTCTGAAGGAATGATTCTCCTCAGTGAGCTTTTGGGATTCTTTTTCCATTTGGCAAATTTGGCTTTTTAAGTCATTCTTTTCCTCATTGCCTTTCTGAGCCTCTTTTACCATTTGAGTTAGTCTATTTTTTAAGGTGTCATTTTCTTCAGTCAGGCTGTTGACTCTCATTTCATACTTTTCTTGCATCTTCCTCATTTCTCTTCCCAATTTTTCCCCCACTTCCCGGTAGCCAGCTTGTATTTTCATTTGGGGCTTTTGGTTCAGGAGTTCTGACCTCATAGTCCTCCTCCTGTTTCATGCTTTGATCCTCTTTGCCCCCAAAATAGGTGTCTAATGTTGCATTTTTATGTTTATTTTTTTTCCTATGCCTAGGCATGTTGTCACTTAATTACTTGACTTTTGGGCTTTTTGCCACCAGCCAGGGGAACTTCTGTCCCAAACATTGGGGTTTTCTCAACTTCTGGAGGTATTAGTTGGGTGGCCTCTGTGCAGCCTCCATACACTCTGGCAAGCTGGTCACACACCCCAAGATCTCCACCCCAGACTACAATCCAGATTCAAGAAGGGTAAAGCAGGAGCTCTTACCCCCCACACTGAGTGCCAGATCCCCTTACAGTTCACAGGCCAAGAGCTGAAGCTTCAAAGTGGCAATATGGCACAATCTGCACCGGCTCCTCAGTGGCTTCTTGCCCCCAGGGGAAGAAGCTGACACATTCTCCCAACCAGTCCCAAAGTCCATAGGGCACTAACCTCTCACTTTATCCTAGGCATCTATGTGTTGATAATTCTGGAAACTCCACAGCTGCTGGTGTTCTGGGGTCCCACCAGTCAGCTGCTGGTCTGGCCACCCTCAGGCTAAAACCTCAACTCAGGTGGGCCTGAGCTCAGCTCCCTGAATGCTGTGCTGGCCATTCCCTGCCCGGCTGCTTGGCTGTCCTCAGTGGGAAGTTAGCTTCTCTGTGTCATTTTGTGGGTTCTGGAGCTCCAGAGGTCATTTAGAGTACCCCTTTTACATAATTTTGAAGTGGTGTGGGCTGGAGCTCCGAGGAAGTGCTGTTTCTACTCCACCATCTTGACTCCGCCTAGAATTATTTTTTATAGGTATTTGAGGTGGTTATGGGGTTAGCACACAGAGTCTTCCTGCTTCTATGCCACCATCTCAGCTCCTCTTCAACTTAATTTTTAAAATTATTATTTCAATAAAATTGGTTTCCTTTGTAACCCTATATGTTTTATATTAAAACATTATTTTGAGAAAGGATGCATAGATACCACCAGATTGCCAAAAGGGGTCCAAGACATAAACAACAACAACAACAACAACAACAACAACAAAACATATTAAGAACTCTTGCCTTATATAGATAACCTTGGAGAACCTTTAGCCATATCTAATAGTCCTCACCACATTTAAAGATATTAAAGACCCTCAAAGGAGCAAGAATGGTAGAGAAAGACCACAATGTGGAGTCAAAAGAAATCAGTTTTTTGAGCTTTTTTTTTTTGAGGAGGAGGGAGGAGGAAGACTGAACTTTTCACAAATATAAGTGCCCTGTACCTGGGCAGCATATATCATAGACACAGTCCACACACACGGATTACATTACTGAAGAGTGATGGCAGCATCTTAATTTACTGTTCCTTTGGTTGAGCTATATTGATATTGCTATAAATATCAATATAGATAAATATATATATATACATATATATATACACATATATATATATATACATATATATATATGTATATATATATATATATATTTAGATACTTCTCTCTAAGTTTAGGAAATAACCAGTGACTTCCATAGGTAATCTGTGATCTTTAAAGATCTGTAATCTTTAGGTTTTTCGCATTGTTCTGTTGTATATACTGAATGTATACTGGATAGTGAGCCTGTGGTTTCACTAGAATAGGGAACTCACTGGTGAGGAAATTCTCTTCACCAGTGCAGGTCAGCACCTTAACCCAGAGTCATATCCCAGTATGGGGCAGAGGAAAAGACTTGATTATTTCTGTTCCACAGTTTTCCACATACTAGAAAAAAAAGAATAAAAATGAGAATAATTGCAACTCTAATGCTAAAAGGAAATAATATATGTAAGAGTATGCTCCCCCCCCATACTCATAACCATGACATCTGGATTCTAATTACAGCTTTGCAGGTGTGTACTTGTGTAGTATTGAGCAAATCCCTTACCCACTCTGTACCTTAGTTTCCTCATTTATAAAACAGGAGGGTTGGACTAGTTGGCACCTAAGGTGCCTTCCAGTTCTAAATCTATGGCCCTTTGTAAGATAACAGGAAGTTCATTAGTATTTTCAACCATTGGAGAAAGCAAGAAATGCTTAGAGTTTTTAATTTACAATGCTAATAAGGGTCTCCTTTGCCAATTCTTGAAGACAAAATGCCTGAATTTATGATTCTGATGACCTTTTCACCAACTGATGCAAAAAAAAGCCGAGTTAAGTGCTTGAGTCCATTAAGCTGCATTTGGTGCTTGAGTTCAGACTCTACATATCTGGGTGAGGACAGGCTAATGTTTTCTCGGGTAAGATATTCTTTGCCTATTTGGTTTCACCACCCAGGGCATCTAATGGTCTCAGTATTAGCTTTCTGCTTTTTTTTCCATTAAACAAATGCTTTATTAACTTCTGGTTTACATCATTCATTTCCACCAGATTTTGAGTTACAATTTTCCCCCCATTTTTTCCCTACCCACCACCCCAGAATAGCAGTCCTACTAGATATCCCCTCATCCAATCTGCTCTCTCCCATATCTTCTCCCATACCCCCTTCGACTTTGCCATTAGGGCAAGGTGAGTCTCTGAGCCCCAATGCCTGGACATCTTATGAAACAGTTAATTTTAAAGCTTCGATTTTCAGATCCATTCCATTCCCTTCCTCCCTCAGTATTAGCTTTCTGAACATAAGCATATAACTGACAGAGAATGTATGTGTAACCTGCCAAGATGACTGAGAAGAGACTCACGGAAGTGAAGTCCATGGGAAAAAATTTTCCTAAGTCTTAGTTCTTTTTTGAATATTTCAGAGGATGATTGATTTAAAGGAATAATGAAAAGGATCTTGGGAACAGGTTAAACTTAGGTTTTCTATATTTCATTTCCATCCAACTCCATTAAGACAACAGCAAATGTAACTGGATTGTTTCTACTGGCGCATGATTTCATTTTCCTCACATATGACTCAACAACTCCCATCTTCCACACCTGGAATGCCCTCCTATATGAACTCTGACTCTTAGAATCTTTTGTTACATTCAAAACTCAACTTAAATGCCATTATCTATGAATTCTCCATCCCTCACTTCCTATCAGCTAGTGTCCCCTTCACCATAAATGTACTTCCCATTTATTTTGTACATAGGTATTTATGTCCATTCCATATTCCTTAATAGAATGGAAACTCATTGAAGGCAAGGACTGTTCCACTTTGACCTTTGTATCACCAGGACCTTGAATGTGCTGCTTACAATTGGTGCTTGTTGATTGATTGATTGATGATACATGGCTAGTTTCTACTCATTTCTGTAGCTCAGGAATTTCTTATCAGAACAAAAATGGAAATCAATTGATATCCCCAAAAGGCTGAATTTCCACAGGAAAATGAGACTTGGGAGGGGGGGGAGGCGAAGTAATGGAGATACAATTCACATTGCAGTCTAGTGATTTCAGACCAGAAATATGAATCCAGTGAATTCCAATACCATGATACCCATGGGGATTTTTTTTTCCCCTTTGAATTATTCATATGATGGACTCCACTCTCTGCTTTGATTCCATTGTAGAGACCTGGCCTCATTCCTATTCAATCAGCACAGAAGCCATGCTGCCTATCTGTACTCCTGGCTGGCTCTGAAGGAGCTATTAGAATTTATAAATATTTCTGAATTTAAAATCAAGAAATGTTCTCACTAGAAGAGAACTCAGAGATCACTTAGTCCAAATCCTTGATTTACAGATCAAGAGGCTGAGGTCCCAGAGAAGTTAAGTGACTCATCCAAAATCATATAACTAGTCAGTGGCAGAGCTAAACCAAAATCAAGATTTTCTGTTTTCATTCAAACTGACAATCATGCTGGTGGAACTACAATAAATAAGCAAAAAATTGATGGAACAATTTTTCCCAGAATCAGACATTGGCTCCTGCTGCTGCCTCCAAATCCAGGCTCCCTGAATGTCCTGGAAATGGGTATGTCTATCCTCTTTCTGGCCTTGACCTTCCTGCTCCTGGCAACTGCAAAGCTGCCTTTGAAAGCCTAAGTTGTGGCCCTCATACCCTCAGGAAGACTTCTGTATATCAGATATGATTGTCATGTCCAAATTCCTGCCAGTCTACCAGATCAATCATTCCCTCTCTTGTCTGCAGTATAAGATCAAAGTTATTAAGAGGTTCAAGTGGTCCCAACATTCCTTACCACCCCAGCCCAGGAGAGCTTCTGTGGCTACCTATAAAAAACCCTGCCCAAGAGCCAGGAGTAACTGGTTGCAGCCCACCTACTGGAGGACCAGCTGCATGTCACTAGCTGCAGCTTCATGAAGCCCTGGTGTATCCTGAGCCCAGCCCTGAAACTGGGCTTCAGGCAGAACTATGCCACTGGCTGTAGTTACCAGAGCAGCACTGCCTGAGTATCCCATGCAAGGTGGAGAGTGACATCAACTGCCTATGGACAGATTCTCAGAGCCTCCACCTGGCTTCCCTGCCATATATAAGTGGATTCTGCTCCTGGAAATCCCTGAGCCCTGAAGTGCCATAGACAACAAACTGAGGTGGTCCAGAACTCCTTTCTCAGAAATCATGGCCAGTAAAATACATAGAAACCAACCCAACCCAACCCAAAGAACCTGACAAAAAACAATGCCACACACACAGTAGGTAGTAAACATTTCTTTTTTATGATGTTGGTAACAATGATGAAATAAGACTATTACTGGGTCTACTTCATCATGGATTCTGCATTAGTATAACAAAAATACATTAAGTCATGATATCAGAAATGGAATTTTAGTTCACAGTTGCCATAGCCCCCTTTCTTGCACTAAGCTTCGATCAAGGACAGCTTTATTTTAGTAGCTGCTAATTACCTGATTGGAATAATTGAACTCCTGAAAAGGCCAAAGAAACAGAGCTGAGCAGCACATCTGTTCCCAGCACCATACTTCTAAGAGCTGGCCAAATGAAGTATTCATCTTGTGGAAAATCCCACTGGGTTTCTTTTCCTTTCTTTGGCATGATCTCACTTAGACTTCAAAAGGAGAGATTTGCATTCTTTGCCGCTAATATGAATGTTTCCTGGAGTCCAATTGTATAGATGGAGCTGTAGTGTTGGATGTGTGAGAAATTTTTCCTTTGTACCTTGATAGCAAATATAATTTAATTTGACTTTTGTTCTTGCTTGAAAAAAAAAAAACAACAAACTTGACAATTTATCTCTTCATTATGGTTTATTATTGACTACTCAGGATTTAAAGCTACAATTCTGTTGGGATGGTGTTTGATAGAAAGGAAGTGATGAAAATATCTTAAACTAGATGTCTTACTTTGTTGCTATCAACTGGTGATTAATCCTCATCCAGTATAAATTTTACCAATTGTTCTCATCTTTTAAAATGATTATTATTTATTAATCCAAGGAAAGCAGTGTTGCTTTGTGGCTTGGGGGCCCACCTTCGAGTCAGAGAAGGCCTAGATTTACGTTCTGCCACAGACGTATACTAGCTGGGTGACCTCTGGCAAACACTTTGATTCGCTTCCTTCCTTACTCTTTGGCAATTCTTTGAGGCTTTAAGTGACAGAAAAAGTTGTTAACCTGCGTTGGTGGAGGGAGTTTCCATACCAGGAGTTTCCCTACACCAGTGGAATCATAAGTTTGGGACAACATCCACAAAATCTACTAATTCAGATGGTCCTTTCCTCCAGATGAGAAAACAGCCTAGTTTTTTTTTATCAGGAAAAACTGCGAATGCCCTTGTTGTAACTGCTTTCTCTTCTCACTGTTTACTGATGGAGAATAAAGAGAGCAGCTTGCTGGAGGGTTACATTCTAAAATTTATATACATTATTATATCATATACATGCATATACCTATATGTGTATATATGCACATCTATCTATATCTATCTCTATCATCCGCCTATTATCTATCTTTCCATCTATCTATTCATGATCTATCTATCTATCTATCTATCTATCTATCTATCTATGGCTCAGTAACAGACTGAAGTGCCATAAGAAATGGTCCTTCACCAGGCTTAGCCCTTGAGTCAGTACCATTCAACATTTTCATCAGGGACTTGCATCATGGAACAGAGAGAAGGATTAATAAATCTCTGATGACAATAAAAATTAGGGACTGAACTTGTCTGAGTCTTAGGCATTGTATTCTTGTATTCTTCTCTTGGCAAGTGACTGTAGGTGAAGGTGCGCCTCTTAGCTACAAGTAGGGATGCTATCTATCTAGTGGTCTTTTCCAGTGGGGCCAATGGAAAAATAGTAGAGCATTAATAAATGATTATTGACTGACAACTAGAAAATGTGGGGTACTCTTTAATTAGGAATGAAATGAACACATAGGAAAAGGTTAAGTGGTTTTATCAGTGTGAAACTTTCCTTTGTTGAAACAGATTGTAGCAAGTCTATGACTTAGCAGATAAGTAGGTAAGAAGCAGCTGTTGTTGCAGAAGATATGCATTGTTCCGGGAATCAGGGAGACCTGAGTTCAAATCTGACCTCAGACACTAACTAGCTGTGTGATTCTCTGTCTGCCTTACTTTCCTCAAGAGACAATAAATAATATCCACCTCGCAGGGTTGAGGATCAAATGAGATAGTGTTTGTAAAATGTGCTTAGCCCAGTGCCTGGCATATAGTAAGTACTATATAAATGTTTGTAAGTACTAGGAGTAGCCTAATGAACAAAGACTTACTGTCTTCTTAGGGTAACACAGCTAATAAGTGATAGAGGTGGGATTTAGTCTTCCTGACTGTAAGCCTAGAATATTGTTCACTATATCATACTATCTCTTTATCCCAAGAAGAAAAAAAATAAAAACTGTACATTAAATCTCTTAGTTTGTAGACTATAATTTTCTTTTTAGTCAATTAGGGTTAAGTAACTTTTCCTGAGTCACACAGATAGTAAGTGTCTGAGGTCAAATTTGAACTCAGGTCCTCTTGACTCGTGCTCTATCCATTGTGCTGCTTAGCTGCCCCAACTATGATTTTTAAGTAGAATGTGTGATTTCCTGAACTAGCACTAATTGAAATACTTTTCTTATATTTAGCATTAAAACATAATTCTCTTATTTTTCTTTTTGGAAAAAAATTTTTTTCTTAGTTTTGCTACATGTTGAGAAGTTCTCCCTTTCCTCTTTGATTTTTTAAACTTTAGCTTCTAACATAATAAGTAATAGAAATAGAATTACAATTACAATCAGAAAGGGAGACAGCATGACACAAGGGAAAGGTAACTGATATTGGAGTCAAGGGACCTGGATTAAAATCTTGTCTTTGATGCTTATGTGACCTTGCACAGGTCACTTCTAGGCATCATATTCCTCATAAATAAAATGAAGGGGGTGGATTAGATGCCTCTGAGGTCTCTTACAAATCTAAATCTGTGCTCTTAATTATAAATGGATTTGAGTTCTAATCTTTACTACTTATAAACTAACAAGAGTGATTTTCAGCAAGGGTTTTAGTTTCTCTGAATTTTAATTTTCTAATCTGTTACATGGATTAACAATAACATTTATAAGACCTTCCTCACAGGGTTACTGTCATACTCAAATGAATCAATGAGTCAAAAAGTATTTATTAAGCTCTTAGATGTACCGAGAATTTTTTCTGAGTGCTGGAAATACAGATAGGAAAAAATTGAGTCTCTGCTCTTCATGAACTCATAGAGATCACTAGAGGAGATATACACATAGGAGGGTCCATCAGTAGAATAAATGGAAAGATCCAGTCATTCTAAGGATGTAGCTGTGGGGAGAATGACAAGACTCAGAGGTCCTTAAGATGCATTGGTAGGCCAGATATGATTGCCCGGGAGGTCTGAAGAGTATAGGATGACTATTTAAATGAGACCACACATGTAAAGCAGTATATAAATGTGTATGATAAGTAATTGTGTTATGATTTAAAATACGTGGTATGATTTCAAAGAAATGACATAGATTTTCCTGTTCATGGAAATCAGCTTCATTACCTCATATTAATACATTGTACATGTAATATTGCTCCAGGCTCTGTCTCTCGACCAGGCTGAGGATGGGAATTGTACTTTTGTCATCATGGGGAACTCTCTACACTAATGTAGTTTGCAACATTTCTATTACTTAGATAAATCATAGGAGGTATTTGATAGGGAGTAAATGTACAAACATACACACACGTGTGTTTGTATGTAAAATACAAAATTATTTCTGGAATAAGTAGAGAGACTATAAAGAAAGACTTCAAGAAGATGCACTTGAGCTGAAACCTGAAGAATTCTAGGGGTTCCAAGAGGCAGAGGTGAGGAGAGAGAATTATTAGCATGAAATATAGTCTATGGATAGATAGAAAATAACAAAGAAGTTAAATGACTTAACCATGGTCATATTACTGCAAGTGTCAGAGATAGGATTTGAACTCAGATCTTTTTCACTCCAAGCCCTGAATTCAATCCTCTATACCAAACTCAGGTTTAATGCCAGCATAATAACAAATGGAGATCAAAGTGGGACATCAAAGAAACACAGTACTTAATATTTCTAAATTACAAGTTCCACATATGATTTCCCTGCTCAAGAAATTTCCCTTTCCATTCAATATTATCTCTAGGAGAAGATAGATATGACTCCGTTTGGGATTTGAATCACTTCACAATCAGGATCTTATTTATCTACCCAAGATGATTACACATTAGCTACTCTCATGTATCCTATGCTGTAGTCAACTGTTCTACTTGCTACTCCTCATACATGACATCTCCCATCTCTGTGTTCTTACCTAGACTATCTTTCATGCTAATACTTATCTCTCCTCACCTCTGCCTCTTGGAATTCTTAGAATTCTTTGGGTTTCAGCTCAAATGCATCTTCTTGAAGAAGGGTTTCTTCATAGTCTCTCTGCTTACCCCAGAAATTAACTTTGTATTACACACACACACACACACACACACACACACACACACACACACACACACACACCTATGTGCATGTTTGTATGTTTATTCACCAGCATGTTGTCACCTCTGGTAGTATGTAATTTCTTTGAGACCAAGGATTTTTATTTTCAAAATGATATCCCCCTTCCTAATTTAGTGCCTTGCAAACAGTAGACACTTAATAAGTGCTCGATCATTAAACTGAGTTGTCCTAGCTGCATAGCCACAGAGTTTAAAGATGAGATAATAAGAGGTTACCGCTGTTGGACAGTTCCTTCCATGATCATAACTCTCCATGGAAACAGTGGTCTCTAAGCCACCGTAGACAATAATGATTGTGGAACTTAATGGTTGGTGTTCTGGTCTTTGTAGACACTGTAGTTCATTAATTAGTAACTGGCTTAGTATTCCATCCCTGGGTTAGGATAAGAATTATGTATCTATCAGACTGCAGAATGTATTATAAAGCAAACATGATTGTTTCCCAGCTGGGGGAAAGGAAGGGACAGATAGAGAACCTGGAGTACTTGTTTACAAGTCCAGCGTTCTTATTCACTGCATCAGCTTGTTTCCAAAGGCTATGGTGGACACATAATAAATATTTTGTGCTGAGTTACTGGAGGTGGAACCCCTTTCAAGAGCAATGTGTACCTTTTCCCACATCAATAAGTAGGAGTCAAATTTTCTGAATCTTTTATATATTTAAACTTGGGTATATTGTTCTTTATCAGAAGGGAAGATTATGAATATCAATATGCATACACTCATATATGCCTATATATATGTGTGTACATATACACAAATCTACGTCTGTCTATCTCTTTATTTGAGCACTTATAACCCACCCATTAATTTACTGCAGACCCAAATGATTTATCTCTCACCTTTGTGTTTAAATTCATCAATAATACAATAGAAAGAATCCCTAAATTCACGTTTTTCTAATTCTCCCCCTCACCCCCACATTTTCATTACTTATATAAGGAAAATTCTAAAAAAAAAAAAAGACTTTCCTGCACTATCTTGTCCCCATTCTCCATTCAACTATTATTTTTCTGCTTTGAAAGATCAACGTAAGCTTCCTGCTGAGGGTCCTTGGGGACTTTGAGAACATTAATCAAGTTTCCAGGTTGAGGCAGAGTAATTTGCAGCAATACTGCTTAAAACACATTTCTCTTACTATAAATAGATTCTCCCCCTACACAATATTTTTTTCTTTATGGAACCCAGAATAAGTTGTTTCCTCTCCAGCAAAGGGTTCAATTAAAGGAACAATCAGTAATGGCCAGCTAATTACTTCTGACTGTAGAGGGAGGGTAGAAGGACTCTTGGGTTGCATTAAGAGAGTAATAAAGACCTAAGAATCCTCTTCTACCATCACCAGGTGAGACCCCATCTAGAATACTAGGTTCATTTCTGTGGATAGCATTTTAGGAAAGATATTGAGAATTAGGAGACTATCCAGAGGAAGGTAACCAGACTGGCATAAAACTTCAGGTCATAGCATATTAGCATTAGTTGAAGGAATTGGGCAAGTTTAGTCTGGAAGAGAGAAGACCCTAAGGGGGCATGAATACTGTTTTTCCACATTAGGAAAGTCATCATTTGGAAGAGGGATTAGATTTGTTTGGCCTGGTTAAAGAGGACAGAAGCAGGTGCAATTAACCCAAAGAGCAAAGAGGGAAATTTAAGTTTGATGTGAAAAAAACAAAACAAAACTTCTCAGCAATTATAGTTGCCCAAAAGTGGAATAGGCTTCCCTGAGAGGTAATAGGTTTCCCTTTTTGGAGGTCTTCCAGAAAAATATTGATTTGTAGAGAGGATTCTTGTTCAGGTACAGGTTGAACTGGAGGACTTCTGTTGTTCCAACACTGAAATTCCATGATTCTGAGTGATTTTTGCCTCTTCTACTCTTGCCAGCTACCACCCCATTTCTAGAAAATCATAGAATCACACAATTTAAAGTTGAAAGGGACCTCATTATCCATCTAATGTAACTCAGGAATAAAAGAAGACCTCAAAATAATATAACTGAAAATAGGGTGTATATTTTATTTTTACTTTTCATTTCCATCTCTCTTTGTTACCTGGAAACTATGGAATCAGCCAATGAAACAATAATGATAGCTCCTTTGGGGCATTTGTTTGGGTTTCCATAAGAGTTCTCATTTATTTCTCTAATCTACCAGGGAAGTATTGTGGATAAGACATCATTCTAGCTTTTCTTCTCTAGGAACAAGTGAATTTTAGCCTCAGCCTGAAAACTGAAAGGAAAGGAAATCCTAAATGTGAATAATGACTTTGAATAGAATTTGGCATGAATATAGACTTAATCCACGATGCCAAGTCTGGCCTGGGTTCCTAGACCTATCCATATCCTAGTCCGTTTGGAGGGGGTAATGACACAGGTTGCTTAGATTGCTCCCTTCCTCCTCCTCCCTCCCCCCCGACCCTGGAAGGTGAAGGCCATATAAACAAAAACATCTAGAATGACTGATGAGTCAGTAATTTGTAGAATCTGACACCAAAGTCATTTTAGAATCATAGGTCTGGAATTTGAAGAAAAGGACTTAAGAGTTAATCTACTATAACCCCTTTATTTTATTTTATTTTATTTCAACTTATTGCAAGGCAATTAGGGTTAAGTGACTTGCCCAAGGTCACACAACTAGTAAGTGTCAAGTATCTTCAATCAAAAATAAACTCCCAGCATCCCCCAGAGCATAAAATGTCCCCAAATTGGAGCCTTCAGGTCAGGCTTCTTTTTGATACAGCCAATGTGTATGATATGAATTGAAACCTTGAAGTCAAACATGTAATTCTTTGTAATCAAACCCCCAGGTCCCACAAGAAGAAGACAGTCACAGCCCATTTTCAAAACAGCCATTTCCTGTTGGCCAGTCCCTAGGGGATGCTTCTGAGGTTACTCTGCCCCACTGAGGAGCTCTGGACTGCAAGAGTGCCCACCTGTGCTCCAGCCTGGGACAACTGTGGGAGTGCACTTATGGGAACCAACAGATTACCCTTCCTTGGGATGTGGAGGACCCAGCTAAGATGTTCCAGATCACATGGTGGGTTCTCTTTTCCCTTCATCTGAACTGGTGAGTCCAGCAAGCTGAGACTGCAGCCTCCAGGCTTACTTTAGGGGACCACACAGGAGGTTCAGGAGGGGACAGTATCATAAAGTGACCTAATTTTGTCAAGTCACCACAACAATGCAGTTTCTCCCACTCAGTAGCCCACCAAGTCTCTTGCAATCCCAAGTGACACAGGGCATTACTGGCCTTAGCTGCTACAATGGCCAGATTTCCCTGGGCAGGATTGCAGGAGCCAGGCCCAGAAGCCATCTCAGAAGGGGTGACACAGGTCTCTGAGCACACAGCTGCCTACACTAATGCTTCCAATAAATAGCCTGACTACAAACAAATACCAGAAAATGATCTCACTAGAATAAATTAAAATATTGCATTTATATCAGCCTGTTTCGCTTCTTTTCTTTTTAAATCACTTGAAATGTTTTTTTGTTTGTTTTTTTGTTTTGCGTTTTTGTTTTGTTTTTTAAATAAAGAAACATCCATTAAGAGGTGGCTGCAGCAAACTGTCTGGCCTCCACCTCTCACTCCTCGGACTTCAGCAGCTGCTTGGCAGCAATGATGGTGTTCTTCATCAGCATGGTAACCGTCATGGGACCCATGCCCCCTGGAACGGGGTGATGTAGCTGGCTTTCTTCTTGACTTCTTCAAAATCCACATCTCCCACTAATTTGGGCTTGGCAGTGATGGGGTCGTGAACCCGATGTTTCCCTACATCAATGACAGAGGCTCCTTCCTTGATCCTATCTGCTGTGATTAGATTAGGGATGCCTGCAGTGGATACCATGCTGTCCGCAAGAATGGTGTGCTTTTTCGGCTGCTCCCTGGGAGTGTAGCGGTGAAAGATGGTCATAGTAGTGTCCCCTCCGGGAGGTTCGTGCCTGCCACCTGTATGCAGTAGCATTGTGATGGGCATGCCGACGTTCTTGGACCTGCTGGCCACAACCACATTCTTCCCCAGTGTGGGAATGCCTGTTTGCTTAATGATCTCCCACACGCCCCAGGGAAAGGCAGGGAGCATGGAGTACTGGTCCAGGCACAGGTGCCCCACGTTGATCACATGAAAACCATCCTCATCCTTATCTGGAGCCACAGCATTGCAGACCTTTGTCTCATCTATGTGCTCAGGAAGAGTGAACTGAACCAGGAGGCCATCTATGTGGTCATCATCGAGTTTGCTGATTAAATCCAGCAGCTCTTTCTTTGAAATGGAGGCGGGCTTCAAAATTGTTTTACTGCTGATTCGGACATCTGCTGCAGCCTTGGTCTTGTTCAGGACGTAGGTGTGGCTGGCAGGGTTCTCTCCCACCAGAACGACGCTCTGGTGGGGCCTTTTGTTATCCTAGGCGACCCACTGCTCCAACTCCTACCGGGTCTCCTCCCTGATCTGCTGGGCCAGCTTCTTTCCAGAAATCACAAGGGACGCATTTCTGGCCGCCGTGAGGTGCAGTGGGTGACAGGCGCTCAGCGCAGGAGGCCCCGAAGGCAGCCACACAGCCACCGGCGACCCCATGGAGCCACAGCCAGAGGAGCGTGCTAAGCTCGCGACCACCTCGCAAGGATCAAATCTGAACTCAGGACCTCCTCACTCCAGTACCAGTTCTCTATCCACTGTGCAATCCCTTTATTTTAGAGAAGAGGAAGGTAAGGCTTGGAGAGGTTAAATGTCCAAGCTTACACAGATTAAAGCAGTCAAACTCAGATTTTAATACAGTTCTTCAATTCTGAATCCAAAACTTTTCCCACTCTACCAGGCTTGCCAACCCCTGTGTTCATTCATACTTGGTCTACTCAAGATTAATTAATTCAGAGATGCTAAAAGTATTCTTTTTTTAAACCACAGATCAATATATTTGTAAAAACATAAACAAAACAGAAACCAAAACAAAACAACCAAACAAACAAAAAAATCCCCACAAACTTCCAACTTTCTTTGTTCTCCTGAGTATAAAACAACGATAGTACTAACTGCCTCTGGCCAGGTATACAAGAAGTTCTGGAAATAACTGATGTTTCCCGGAATATTTGCTGTCTCACTTCTCAGGAGAAGAAAGAGATAATTTAGAGTCAGGATAATATCTAGTTGTATACACATAAACCCAGTACTCTTTGTTATCAGAAATTTGACTATAACTAACCCATTAGTTTGCTGAACTCAGTATGGGACTCTGTTTTCTTCCCTTCAAATTGTGGACTGGTAAACTAGGGTTCCCTAGATCCAGTCTTTAGAGACTTGGAGTTTCCCACATAAAAGTTACCAATAGCTTCTATCTGACCTTCTTTGAGTATAGGAGAAATGCCTCAAGTAGGCCTATTCAAGACATGTCAGGTTGCAAGTGACATTTAACTATTCAAAGAATGAGCAACCAAATCATGCTTTCTCACAAATCAAAGTTCATGGCATAGTAAACAGAGTAAACAGACAGCTAACTTTAGAGCCAGAGAGACCAAGCTTTAATCTTACTTCTAATACCTACTGGTTGTGTGACCTGGGCAAATTTTAACCTCTCATTGACCCAGAATGCTGAGACTATAAATTAGAGAGCAAAAATAGTGAGCAACCAGGATAAGTGGATGCCATATAACGATCAGTTGAAAGAATCAGAGTTATTTAGCCTATGGATGAGAAGGCTCAGGAGAAGAGGGGGCATAAATTAAGGGAGACTGGGAAAGGCATCTTGTTGAAGGGGAAATACTAGCAGGGATTTGAAAGAAGCCATGAAGGGCAGGATATGGAGATGGGGAGGGATAGAATTCCAGATATGGGAGAAAGCCAGCTAAAACTCTCAGATTCAGGAGATGGAACAGCTTGTGTAAGGAATGGCAAAGAGGTCAGTGTCAACTGGATTGAAGGATTCATGTGGCCATGAGTAAGGTGTAAGGAGGAGAGATAGTTATGAAGGACTTTAAAAATCAAACAGAAGATTTTTATATTTAGTCCTGAGGTCATAGGGGACAGTGGAATTGTGTGTGTGTGTGTGTGTGTGTGATATCATCAGACCTAAGGTTTTAAGGAGATCCATTTGACAGCTGAGTAGAGGATTTATTTTAGGGAGAGATTTGAAGTTGGAAGACCAATCAGGAGGCTATTCAAATAGTCCATGTGTGAGGTAATGAGGGCCTATATCATGGTAGTGGCAATATTAGAGGAGAGAAGGGTATGTGTAGGAAAGATATTTTGATATTTTAAAAATAGAGTTAATAGCGTTTGACAGTTTGGATATGGGGAGGGGTGAGAGAGTATATATGTATAAATTATATTTAAATAAATAAGGTAATATATTTTGGAGGGTGAAGACAGTAGACACTAACATTTTGGGAGGAGGATATGATTACTTCATATAAAATGTGGTTTTTAAGTTAACTTTGAATGAATGAATTAAAAAAAAAAACACAACTTACGTATTTACTCTATGTTAAGTTGTGTGCTAAGTGCTGATGTACACATACAAAACCAGGGACAGGTCCCTATATTCAAAAATATTTTATTTAAATGGGAATGATAACACAAATATTGACCCCAGGCAGTGTCTCTTCTGTCTAGAAAGTTATAGGGATGGTGAGGTCATAGGTAAGTTAAGATTAGCAACTCCCTCTTGCCTCCAACCAGGAATAATGAAAGACTGAATCAATCTAATCTTTGTGGTTCCCAAACTAGAGATCAAGAGAAAAGGGTTTAGTAAGGAGGCCATGGAGGAAAAAAAGGAGGATTCCAAGAGACAGTTACCCTTTCTCCTTTTGCTTCCATGGTGAGAAATCAGAAACATTCTAGCAAGAAATTCAGGCAACTTAGAATTCTGAGAATTGTGTTCCTCCTGCCCACTTTGGGTTCCTGGGAAGATAAGCCATAGGCTGCAGGTCATAGAGTTCAGAACCAGAAGAGACAGAAGTAATTTAGCCCAAAATTCAACCTCCTTATGTGAGCTGTTGTCTTAACTATGTGAAAATACATGGAAAATACATACTTACTATATGGGTAAAATCTATATTTATGGACAACTTGTAGAAACTGGGGGCTGAAAGAGGTGAAGGGATTTGGCCAAGTTCACTTGGATTGTAGAAGCAGCTCCTTTAAGCCCTGATTTTTTGCCATCATGAATGCTTCTTTCTAGGACACCCTACCTTGAACTCCTTAGTGCTCTTGGGTTCAGTTCTGACCGTTGCATTTAGACAGTAATAGGAAATTCCTTGCCTTACCCCTCATCTGCCCCTGTACCACCCATTCCCTCTAAACCTCTGCTTAGCTAGTGGGGATCCAGAATCACTTATGTGCTCATATTTACCCATCTACCAACTTTTTTCTTTTTTTAAGAAGTCAACTTATTTTATTTGTTGATAAATATTCCCTTTACAATGAGCATGAAAACAAACCATTCACCAACTTTTGGTGAAGGACTTACTGTTGTTTTAGATCAGGAACTCCTTATCTGGATAAGGAGGGAAATAGACCTGTATTCCAGTTGTTGTCACGGCCTCATGTGCCAACCTGGGATGGTGATTTGGGAGGGGATAGTGTTGGCATCTTTCTGTTTGTCTGTAGGTCTGTTTCTTCTGTCTCTCAAGTATAAAAGAATTATTCAGGTCTTAATCCCTTCCCACTTTTCCTTGAATCATATACAAAAGGAAGAAAGAAGTCAAGGTTTGGGTCTGGGGAGATAAGGTCAGCTTGAGGTGGTAGTGGTAGTACTAAGGGGCAGACATACTGAGAAAATGACACTTGATATAGATCTTGAAAGAAATTAGACTTTCTGCAATGAGGAAAGAAAACCTAAACAGAGAGGGTGGGGAAAGCCCCAGAGATGCAAAGGCCCAGAGATGGGGGGTGGGAGGTCCTTCACAGAAATAGAAAGCAGGTCAACTGGGTTGGAATATAGTCTACATGACAGGTAGTTAGGTGGAATAAGCCTGGAAAGGCCAGCTGGAGTCAGATGGTGAAAGGTTTTCAATGCTAAAAGGAGGAGCTTCTAATCTACTTCTTAAGTGTCCAAGTTTGTATACTTCCCAAAGCATCATATTCCACTTTGGGGTAACTTTTATTGTTAGGAAGCTTTTTCTTCAATCCTACTCCATGGAATGGAAAATTGTCTCCTTAAAATTTTCACCCATTGCTTCTAGTTTTGTTCTCTAAGAAATACTCCTTCTACCCTTCCATTACTGGGAGGGAGAAGATTGAGCCTCTGTTGATCATCTCTGAACATCCTTAGTTTCTTCAGTGGATTCTTGTGCAGAATAGAATCTCACTGTCTCATTACTCTTGCTGTCATCTTCTGGGCTGGTTTCAATTCACCCCGATCATCTCTTTTCTATTTTGTTTGTTATTATCATCTTGTTTATATTAAGCATCAATTTTTAGTCTTTTCTCTTGGCCACAACAGTGATACAAAGATGTACACTCTCTCTCTCCCCTCTCTCTTCTCCTTTTCCCTCCCTCTACCTCTCTCCTTCTTTCTTCCTCTTTTGTAGATAAGAGGAAAAATAATATCACTGTCCTTCCTAAAATCTTGTGCCTTGAAAAGGACACAAAGAATGTGAACTGGTCATGTGGTGAGACAACGGACATAGGACAAAATGTGCTCTCCTTTGGTATGCTCGTGGTGTCAAGGGAAATTGAGGAAGCTCTTGTCATGTTGACTGGACCCCATAAAGATATGTTATGGGATGATGAGCAAGAGTTCCACAGGATGGGAGATACGGTTAGATTACTATTTGCTTAGTTGACCAGAATACCCATTAAGTAACTATAGTGAGAATGAAACGAAGCAACATTGGACTGTGATAATTGGCTTGAAACCCATGAATGATAGAAAGAATAGAAAGAGAGGGTCATTCTGGCTTCTTCTCCTGGAAAATGGACTCTGCCCCTAGGATTCTGGATTGTGATAGGTGAGCTTTCACCTTATCTTACTAGATTTCCATGTTGCTTTTAGGCCATTCCAAACCATAGAGTTGCCTTCAGCTCCCTTTTTTTGTATCATCTCCCCCTGTCCCCTAAAAATGTAAGCTCTGTGAGTACAGGGACTGTTTTTCTTGTTTATATTTCTATCTTCAGTACATAATACAGTGTTTGGAATATAGCAAATGCTTTATATACATACATATACCCACATACATATATTCAATTCATTCAAAATGATATTGGGTCATTTAAAATTTCACAAACAGCACAACCCCATAGGATAACCTCTGCCCGGGACCTATCAAGCTATCCAGAAACATAAAAGCAGATGAAATGATCAGGGCATCGCCTTGGGAAACAACAGAGCTCTAAATGTCAGCCCCTTCCCTCAGCATAACAATCAAGTGAAACCTGAACCCATTGGTATGCTAGACTCACTCTGCCTTAATGGGGGAACATCTTGAACTTCTAATTAGTTTAGTTCTGCACCTTTTAGTGCTGCAGTATGGCCCATTTGGAGATAATGAGTATTTAAAACTGCAACAACCAAAAAAAGTAGATCATTTGAGTGTAATGGAGGAGGTTCTATGCAGGTGGATGGGCCCAGCAGGATGGAGAACAAGTCGAAAGTTTAACTTTAGGAAACTTTGAGTGCTTTGGAAAGAACTAAAGAGACCTTACAGTTGGGATTCTCAATCTATATTATTAGTGCCTCTGGGTGGTCTGTTTCTATGTTTGTGTTACATACTTCAACTTGTCAGAAATCTGTTATTTTGTTAGTGTGGGTACACCCTTCACCAACATCCCTCTGCACCTCCATAAATAGAATTAGGGGAGTGGATGTAGCTAAAACCTGATAAGCCATCAACCAATATAGTGAAGTCTGCAACAGTCAAGAAGCATTGATTAAGAGCCTACTAGATACTAAGAACTGTACCAAGCAACTGACAATACAAATACAAACAGAAAGACAATCCCTGCCCCAGGGAACTTATATTCTAATAGGAAAAGTTGCATTCAGAGGAGCAGGGAGGGAAATATAAAGATACTGAACATGTAGAAAAAGCCCAGAGTAAAGCCTGAAGAGGAATGATACCTGGCAATCTGGGAGTTTTTCTTAAATGAAGGTTCTGTGAGGAGCCATCCAGTCAGAAGGAAAGACTTTAGGAATTGAGTGGAGCTGCCAGTGTGTGATTTCTGGACCCAGAATGGCCTTACAAATGAGAGAGAAACTATAGAGAGAAATGGATCAATTACTTCAAACTTAGGTTAGTCTTCAGGTAATTGATATACATATGGCCCATCACTGGACTCATAATAGAAGCTTGTATCAGCTTGGTAGGATCTGTCAAAGCTCAAGTTCTGTTGGCATGGCCTTTGACAACCCGAGACCATCTTTGCCCCAGTCAGTCAATTGGTGAACAAACATTTATTGAGAACTTTCTATGTGCCAAGCACTAAGCTAAGAGCTGGGAATAAAAATAAAGGTGAAAAACAGACTCCTCCCTCAAAAACATATATTGTAATAAGGGAGGAAACAGGCAAATAATTAGGTGATATAAATCAATTTATTAATTGATATCAATCAATCAATCAATTAATTAATTAATTAATAAAACCTCTACTATGTGCTAGGCATTACAAAAAGTACTAAAGATACAAAGATGTATATAAAGCAGATGAAGAATAATCTGAAATGGGGGTAATAGTAACTGGGGGGTTGGGGAAAGGACTGCTGCAGAAGGTGACATTTGAGCTGATCTTGAAGGAAGCCAGAGTAACTAAGAGGTGGGTTATGGGGCCAGATCATTAAAAACTTAGGGGATAGCTGGTAAGAGGGCATGGAGATGAGGGATGGAATGTTGTCTTCCAGAGATTGTAAGTAGATCATGATGAGGAACCTGAGTAAGTCTTTAGTGAATATTTACAGTGACCATAGTGTTTGCTGGATAGATCTGCCTTATGTAGTTCGACATTTCTGGCTTGCCTGCTTGGTCTTAGGTAGAAGTATATGTGTGGGTTATGGTGTATGTGTGGGGGTGGGGGTGGGGAGCTTGAACAAACATCCATTTCTTTTTTATCTGTTCCATGTTTTAGAATAAACAACCAGGGCATGTGCCTTCAAACACTCCAATGAGCCTGTGAACTCTTTACGTGGATATTCCTGCTAGTGATACAATTAATCTTGCCACTGAAGTCCTTGGCACTGTACAATGGTTCAACATCAGAAATTGATATGATTTTATCAGTCTAAATGATATTAAAGAGAAGGCATTGCCATCTACTTTGCTGTTGCACCCAAAGAACAATGAAACCTTTCCATCTGACTTGCAGCTAAAACCTTCCATATTCATTATTCCACCTTTAGAATTTGAGCTTCTTGAGAGCAAGGAAGATTCTTCTTTTCTCTTTGTAACCCCAGCATTTAGCACAATTCATTACACATGGTAAGCATTTAATAATAATAATAAGCATGTAATAAATGCTTCATTCATTCAATCAATCAGCAAGCAAGTCATGACATGCTTCCTATATGCCATGTATGTAAGTGTTGGAGACTTTTTTTTAAAGCAAAAAATATATTCTTGCCTACAGGGAGTTTACATTCAGATTGTAAACCTGATAAGATAAGACTCTTATCCCAGTCTTCCCATAAGTTCATTGCTAGGAGTCCACCTAAAATGCTGTTAATCTACCTTAACATTTTATTGAAAACACAAAGATAGCAATGGGGAATGGAGAGCATCCATTACCTGTCCCTCACTCTTTCTATGTGATGAACCCATAAACGTATTCATTCACAAATATCTTTGATATTATCCTTTATTATATTTCTTCCTTGCAAGTCTCTGCTTGTAATGTGTTGGAGCCCACTTATTCACTCTCTACCTCTTCATTGCTCTTATGGTGATCCTCATTTTCAGTGCTTTAGTCTGTTGCCTTCCATATATCACAGCCATACTACTATAGCAGCACTAATAGAAGAACAACATATAGAACAGGTGAAGAATAATCTGACATGGAGGCAATAGCAACTGGGGGGTTCGGGAAAGGACTCCTGTAGAAAGTGAGATTTGAGCTGATCTTGAAGGAAATTGAGGGGAACTTCCAATGTGTGATTTCTGGGCCAAGAGTGGCCTTACAAGTGATAGAGAAACTACTGAGAAAAAAGGATCAGTTACTCCAAACTTAGGTAAGTCTTCAGGTAATTGATATGTATATCAATTATACATATACATACAAATATGGCCCATCACTGGACTCATAATAGAAATTTGTATCAACTTGGTAGGATCTGTCAAAGCTCAAGTTCTATTGGTGTGGCCTTTGGCAACCCAAGATCTTCTTTTCCCCAGTCAGTCAATTGGTGAACAAACATTTATTGAGCACTTTCTATGTGCCAAGCACTGAGCTAAGAGCTGGGAATAAAAAGAAAGATGAAAAATAGAATCCTTCCTCAAAAACACATATTCTAATAAGGTAGGAAACAGGTAGGGAGGAAATAGGTAGGTCTACCTAAGACCAATCAGGGAAGCCAGAAATGTCAAAATACATAAGGCAAAAAGTTGGTATTTTATTTCACAAAGCCATTTTGGGTCATAAAAAGAACGCTGTAATTTCCTAAAGGAAATCCAGTCTGCCTTCCTCTTAGACATGCCACATTTTGAGCATATTTTGCCGTATTTAAAGCATAATGGAAACCAAGAATATCTACCTGATTTGGTTGTTCAGCAGTATCTAGTCCAAGTTAAGTTTTAATGGTATAGCAAACCCATGAAGGTTTACTATTATCAAATTCCTTAATCCTTTGTTGTTGTTGTGGTTTCTGAGCAAAATATTTCCTGTGCAGGAATCTCTATTTCCAACAAGAAAACTGCTCATCTCCTTAACATACTTGCTCTTGCTTATTTCATGATAGCACTTCTCAAATTGCATTCTGCAAAATCCTAGTATCTTTTGTGATGTGATAAGGGCTCCATGAGCATGGTGCCATATGCTGACTCCACCTTCCTTGCTCTTGGTGAGTAAGTGGGTGGGATGGTAAACTTCCTTCCTAGGCAGCTGTGAACATCTAAAGACAGAATTATTTTATCTCCATTAAAATGGCACTAGGTCAGTGACTCAGAGATATGAAGGCAGAGCCACTGACAATGAGCATCCCACCAGGCAAGTTCCACTGAACATTATCTAGCCCTAGTAATGGCAGCAGCTCAGATGAAACTGTGATGAAGTCTTTGCTTCTGCATTTCTCTTAATAGACTGGGGATAAGGGTTCCTGGCAAAGCTCATGTCTCTAACACTTCTGAAACCATGAAGGTTTGCTATTATCAAACTCCTTAATCTTTGGCTGTTGTTGTTTCTGAGCAAAATATTTTCTTTAGAGGAAATATTTGAAATATTCCAACAGGAATAATGCTGATCTCCTTAAAAATACCTCCTTAACATACTTCATGATAGCACTTCTCAAATTGCATTCTGGAGCATCTTTTGTGATGTGATAAGGGCTCCATGAGCAAATTTCAGTGTTAGCAGTGGTACAGAGGAGAAGATATTGGCTTTGGAGGCAGAGGAGCTGGGTTTGAATTCTAGCTCTGCACTTACCAACTTGTGTGACCTTGGAAAATCAATTAAATTCTCTGGGACCTAGATTACTTTTCTATTAAATGAAAATATTGGGGTCGTCAAAAGAACTGTATAATTTTTTAAAGGAAATCTAGTCTTCCTCCTAGACTACAATCTATGATCCTGCAATAGTATCCCCAGCATAAAACTTAACCCAATCTCAATCTCTCTCTCTTCTCTTCTCTCTCTCTCTCTCTCTCTCTCTCTCTCTCTCTCTCTCTCCCCCCCTCTTCCTTCCTTCCTTCCTTCCTTTCTTCCTTCCTTCCTCTCTCTCTCTCCATTTTTATTTCTATATATCCATATCATTGATCTATCAATATCTATCCTCTATCTGTCTCTATCATGTCAGATATATATTTATCACAAACATGAGCTGTTCAAGTCTAGAGACATCTCCATCACAAATGTTCAAATCGATTATTTGTGTCCAGCCTATTAGAGATCCTTCCAAGCTCATATTGGACTGATTAGCCACAGTCAAACACACTTTACCTTGACTCCAACATCATGATGCTATTGGTCTTCTTTGAGTATAAAGGGTTAACAACATCTATTAGATAGCTATCTATTTTCTCCAATATCTAGCTATTTGCCAACATTTCAGATCATACATAATAATATTGGCTAGCATCTATATAGAACTTTAAAATGTGTGAAGAATTTGAAATGTGATTCTCATTTGATCCTTAAAACAACCCCATAAGGTACCTGCAATTATTATCTCAATTTTACTGATGAGGATCCTGAGGATCAGTGAAGTCAAGTGACTGGTTTCAGATCACATAGCTTTTGAAGCAGCATTTGAGTTTAGGTCTTCCTGATTCCAAATTCGGAACCTTGCTGATCATTTCACCTAATTTCCTCATCATGACTACACATATGATAATAAAAGGAAATGAGTCCCCAAAACAATTGCATCTTAATGGGGACCTTTAATGAATGATTTAATAGAAAGGGGATAGCTAATAGTTCACTTTCAGGCATGAGGGAAGACAGGTGGAGGAGAGGTTGTGTATAGGGCATATGAGTGTCCCTCATAAAATGATATATAAAGCCTGGTCTAACAGGGATGGTGAGAAGATAAGATATTGACTTTAAGAACTGGGGATGTTCAACCTGGGGAAAGGAAGACTTAGATGAAGACTTGATAACTCTCTTCTGTTGTTTGGGTGAATTTCATATGGAAGAAAGATGGGATGTGATCCTTGTGTCCCAAGAGGGCAGAATTAAGAGAAAGAGTTGAGAAACAGAAAGAAACAGAGGTTAGCTACACACAACAAAAATTCTTTCTACCACTTAGAGGCATCCCACACAGAATGTGATGCTTCAGAAGGCAGTAAATTCCTCATCACTGAATGTTTCCAACTCAGCTTCAGAGGATCACTTATTGGGGGCATTTTGAAAAGATTCCTGTTTAGTTAATGTTTAGATTTGATGACCTCAGTATTCCCTTTTAACTATGAATTTCCATAATTGTAGGGTATCAGCAGAAATGTGGGGAGGATAAAACTGAAAGCCAATCCAAAGAGATCCTGGAAAACACCAGAGGTAAGAAAACTTTTCATTCTTAGGTTTTTTTTTCAACCAACAATGATTTATTTTCTCTTCCTACCACTTCCCTAATTGAAAAATGACAACACTAAAAAGACAATAAAAATTAAATCAAACCCTTGAAACCAATATTCAAACAAACTTTCCCTATTGGCCGTGTTGAAAAATGTCTCATTCAGTATCTTGAGCCTATCACATCTCTGTTGGAAGAATATGTTAAGTCCCTCTGGGATTCTGAACCATGATATGTAAGTCTTGGTTTCACTTTTCCTGAATCCAAAGCCATTGTGCACTTCCTGGTCATTCTAAATTAGTCTAGGGCACAATTAGACCTACCCCCATTCCCCAACTCTATATACTGGCTTCTCCTATTAGAATATAAGTTCCTTGAAAAGGGATGATTTTTTTGTTCTTGTATTTGTATTCTAGCATTTGGCTTCTACCACACAGTCAGCACTTAGTTTTTCCTTCCTTCCTTCCTTCCTTCCTTCCTTCCTTCCTTCCTTCCTTCCTTCCTTCCTTCCTTCCTTCCTTCCTTTCTTCCTTCCTTCCTTCCTTCTATCCTTCTTTCTTTCCTTCTTTCATTCACTCATGCATTCTTTGAAAAAAGACCTTCTCCAACTTAGCTCATACACTAAGCTTTAAAGAATATGAACAGTTGTGTTTAAACGACACCCAAAACAAATCCACAAATCCAGAAGTAATTTAGAATAATTGTTATAACAATATATAACTATATATATAACTATATAAATACATATATATATATATATATATATATATATAATAGACTAATGTTCAGATTTAGGTCTTGTCAATTGGACACAAGATCACTCAGGAAGCCTCCCATACTTCCATAACTAGATGGATAACAGCTTCGATTTGATAACTGATAAGGTTATTATACTTAAAAAATACCTTAAGTGCCATGTGTTGTCTAGAACTACTAGATGACCTCTGATGTCCCTTTCAACTCTGAGCTCCTATGACCAAAATTGTATTTATTTCTCATTGATCATTAAGACTTGATTGAATAAAACCTGAGCACAGATCTTGGATTCAGGCATTTAGTAATTGTCAACTAAAACCAGACAAATTCCCTGAGCTTGTAAAGTGGGGATAATAATAACACTTTAACCTCAAAAGGTTATTATGAAGGCCAAATGTGCTATGATATGTAAAGAACCTCCAAATGCTATATACACATTGACTTTCACCTTCTCCACCACCATCATCATTTATATAGTCTTTGGTCCCCAAGAACCTCAGAGAACAAAGCAATATTGTATGTCATAAGGCAGACAATGAAAATAGGTGCTAGCCCATGTGTTTATGGGCTGAGAGGAAACAAGGAAGATCTAATGGGGAACAGATAATGATATTAGAAAGAAGTTATAGATTCGCAGATTTTTTTTTTTCAATTTCAGAACTAGTAGGTATTCTAGAGATGACCTAATGTTAATTTACAGAAAAGAAGACTGGCTCAGAAAGGTTAAATGATTTGCATAAGATTTTAAGATTATAGCATCACAGACTAAGAGTTGGAAGTCATCTTGGAAAGCCAATTAGTTTAGGTGCCTCATTTTACAGATAAGAAATCTGAGATACAAGTAACAAGGGGCAGAGCCAGGTCAAGAAGCAAGATCTTCAGACATGTAACCCAGTCTTTCTTTTACTACAATTTGTTGTTATAGGAACCTGCTCCCATGCTGCAATAGGACCAGGGCTTCCTTATTTTCCACAAGACACACTAGTTTTCCTTAAGAGCCAGCAAAGCCTTCCTTAGGACCTAACTGACTCTTGTTTACTTGATGCTTTCTGGTCACCTAAGGGCAGGAACACTCCTATCAAAAGCATCTGACTTGATGTATATCTGACAACAGCACAAGTCATAATACCGTACCCTGTTGTTCAGACACATTTCCATGTGAGGGTGAGGGAGATCTCATCGAGAGAAGTTGATTTCTACTGTATCCACTGTATATTGCTTGGACAGTTTGATAAAGCATTGGATAGAGTTCTGGACTTGAAGATGGGGATACTCATCTTCATGACTTGAAATTTGACCTCAGACATTTATTAGCTGTGTGACCCTGGGTAAGTCACTTAACCCTGTTTGCCTTCATGTCCTCACCTGTCAAATGAGCTGGGGAAGGGAATAGCAAACCACTCTAGTATCTTTCCCTGGGTTTGAATTCCAGTTATATCAGTCATAATTATAATTCTTGGTGCCTTAGAGGCAGTCAGTGGTACAAAATTCTGAGTCTGTAGTACTCTGTGTGTGTGCGCATGCATGCATGCATGTATAAATATGATGTGTGTATGTGTGTGCACATATGTATACATAGATACATATATGTGTGTTTATGTACAGTCACATACACAAACATATGTATATATGTGTTGTAGTAGTAATGGGATTTGAAGATCTTCCATGCCCCTTGAACTTGCTGATGTAGCAGGAAAAGGTGGGGCAGGAAGGAGCTGGAGCCAAGTAGGGGCCAGGATGGAGCCAGCACAGTGACTGGAAGTGGCAGTGGCAGCTCAAACTTCTTTTGAGACCCAGCCAGAACTTCTGCTAATAACTTCTGCTGAGGACTTCTGGTGAGGACTGCCAGTGATGGGAACTGTGAGGGGGCTGGAGCTGCTGGGAGTGAGCTGCATAGAGGCTGAGCAGTTACTGAGTGAGGAGAGGAGGATCTTTGTCTGGGGGAGCCTGTTTTGTTTTGAAGGCTTGAGAATGTGGGTGTTTACGGCATTAAGTATGTGGGCCAACTCTGTGGCTACTATAATGGCTTTGACTTTCTGGTATTTGAATAAATGCTCTGACTATGTCCCCCATATAGAGAGCCTGTTATATTTTGTGATTAACAGCCACACTAGCATATTTATAGTCACTGTAGGCATTACAGCAAAAAAGGATCTCAAAGGTTCTTTAGTCCTTCCATCCCATCTACCTGTATAGGAATGCCCTTTAGAACAGTCACAAGTGGTCATTCCCATTCTGTCTGAAGATCTGGACGGATTCTGAGCTCACCTCACCATGAGGCAGGTCATTTCACTTTTGTACTGCTCTGAAAGGTCAAAGGCTCTGGAGGGGGTCTTTGGAGGGGGTTAGAATGGCATTGACTCAAAATTCTAAAATCCTCTAATTCTACTACATTGGAATATTGTAAAATACTGAATCTTTGCTTGGGAATGGACTTTAGAGATCATAGCATCGTAGATTTAGAGCTGGGAGGGTCTTTAGAGGTCAACAGGTCTAATTACTTCTTTACAGATGAGGAAAGTAAGGCATGGAGAGGAAAGGGACTTGCCTAAGGTCTCCTAGCCAGTAAATCTCAGGTGTCTCACCTGAACCCAGGTCTTTCTAACTTCAAGTATAGTATTCTATTCACTACTTGCCTTATGCCTCCCCAGATCTCCCTGATTGGGGGCATGAGAGGGAACTAGAACCTGGCAAGTATGGCCACAGCCTCCTAGGGGAGTGATGCACACTATAGCACATGATGACACAATTCTCAAATAATGCAACAGTGTGCTCAATAAATGCCTTCTAAGGCCTGGGCCATCTCCACCCATGCTGATCTATATTTGGCGACTGAATCCAGATGACTCTGTAGGAGAAAGCGAGGCTCATGACTTTGCATAGGTCTGCCTCACTTAAATCCAATTCACTTGCATATCATGTCATCATCTTCCTGATGCCATGGTCTTTTTCAAGAATGAAGGACATTCCACAATCTTCTAAGGCAACCTGGTACATTGTTGGACAGATGAAAAGTTCTCAGGCCCACATCCACATCCTTGAAACTTCTATCCACTAGCTCTAGTTCTGATCTTTGGAATGTCATATGACAAGTCTATTCCTCCTTCTATGTGATACCCCTCCAAAATATTTGAAGACAGAGATCATACCTCCCCAACAGACTTCTATCATATGGACTAAATGTTCTTACCCAGATCAACCCACCGTGCCTTGCAAGATACTGTTGTGAACTTCATTTCAATTTTGGTTTATCTGTTCTGGACCTGCTTTGACAATGTAGCTCTTAGAAGGAGATACACAGACCTGAGCACAACATTCTGCTCTCAATTTGTCTGCTTCAGTTTGTATTTTCAAACTATGTATTCCAGTTAACTGAGTTTAGAGTAGACATTTGTTTCAGCATGGTTATGTGGGAACAGTAAAAGGAAATGAAGATGATGAGTGAGGGATGGTGTGATGAGTTGGAGAGAAAGGAGAGAGAGAGAAGGGGGAAAGAAGAGAAAGAGAGAGAGGAAAGAAAGAGAAGACAGAGGAGGAGGAGAAGAAAGAAAGAAAAGAAAGAGGAGAAAAAGACAAGAGTGACTGAGACAGAGAGAGATAGAGACAGACAGAGAGAGGGGAGAAAGAGATGGGGTGAGAGATACAGAGAGACAGATGTTTTAAATCTTTGCACACTTACTAACAACACTTTTGCTAGGAAGAAGAATGTTTGAGTAGCTACAAAAAAAATAAGACAAAATATAACCAGCTCTATTACTTTCTCTACAGTTTTATTAGTAAATGAAACTCCAGGGTAATCTGTTTTACCCTGATAGGGGCATTATGAGAGTTGAAAGTAATTTACTTGGCACAGCTCAAATATCAGTATGTATAAGGATATATCAGTATGCACAGGGATATATCAGTACTCATGCTTTCTTGGGGAAAACAAAGGTAGTTCAATGTATCTACAATGTAATAGATTCAGGAAAAATCTCTTAGTTTGAACTAAGAGATTTTTGATTCAAATCTAATATAAAAACAGAAACAAAATTAAAATTATTAGGTAAGCCATGAAGTGCCTAGCAAGTATAAGTTATTATTCTGACATTAAGGTTAGTGTTTTGCCCAATGGACTTCATAAACTCTCCAGGGTGTCATGAAATATTATCTCTCTCACATGCGACACAAGTATTTTAATTATTAAAAGAGGTTATTATAGTCCAAACCCTAACTTAAAATATTATTAATGGCAAAGATAAAAAAATGCAGTAGAGTGGAATATCACATGTTAGTAAGGCAGAGATCCCTCTCAGAACATTTCAATGCCTTACATTGTTATGCCATTACCTTAAGCAAATCATTCCTTTCAACCCAGAAGAGGAAAATCTCAACTAAGATAAATGAAGTCCTGACTAAGTGGTAAGTGAAAGTTTGTCCCTTGGGAACATGAGGCTAAAGTATTTGACCGCTGAATTTCCTTTCTGCATTTCACTGTCACATTAATATTGATGAGAAATAATTTTTGGACACATGCAGGAAGTGATCTCAGTTACAAAGGCACAAAGCCAATGTGGGTTATGAGTCTTCAGACTCAAGATATCAACATGCAATTTTTATGCCATATGCTTGGCTCTGGTGCTCAAAAATGCCACCGAAGAGAGAAGCCCCCTGCTGTGAAAAAAAAAATTCACTTCTTACACATCAGCACTTACTAAAAATATGCTTTTCAAGCTTTGGAGGATGGTAGGGAGTTCCTGAGTCCTCTTTGGCAATTCATTCATTCAACATACACCAATTTCTACACACACAAATATTTATAGGTATGTACATAAACTATGTGTATGTGGATATAGATATCTATACATATATTTACACATGTATGTATATGCTTGCAATATAGGCATACATTCATATTCACACTTATGTATTTGTATGTGTATATATTTATATGTATATGTTGCATGAAGGTGTGTGTATGTATACATTCACACATATCTAGGTGGCACAGGCATAGTGGATAGAGAACCAGACCTGGAGTCAGGAAGATATGAGTTCAAATCCAGTCTTAGACATGAATAGTTGTATGAACCTGGGCAAGTTACTTAACTCTGATTTCCCTCAGTTTCTCATTTGTAAAATGGGGACAAACTAGAGAAGAAAATTGCAAACCACTCCAGAATCTTTGCCGAGAAAACCCTATGGACATTGTTCATGGGGTAACAGAGAGTTAGATATGACTGAATACCATTCACACACACAGATGTAGATATGAACACATACATAAGCACATATGTATATGCACACACACAGACCTGCACACAAAGTCCCACATGCACACACATAGATATATTTATGCACATGAACCAATAAACAAATATATGTACACACATGTGTATATAATACAAATATGCACACACGTACATGCATTTGTGTGCAGTGTGTATGTGTACATATACTATATGTGGGAACATGTATGCATATCTGTAGATCTATTGTGACAAGGAACATGCAGTAACAGGTAAACTGAGGCATGCTTTTTTTCTAAAGCACAATCTGTTTATTAATGGTGATGCATATAACTGTTAATAAAACTGGTTGAACTGACTCCCTCAATAAGACCAGTGACCACCATGAGAAGGTTAAGACCATTTTTATTGAGATGCAGTAAAGGAGGTATATTGCCACAAAACACTAATGGCAACTATGAATATGGTGGTATAGTTCTGAATCACAAAATATAACAGACTCTCCATATAGAAGAGAGAAGCAAAATATTTATTCAAACATCAGAAAGCCAAATCTCAACACCAGAAAACTGAATTCATCATAGCAACAAAGAGATCTATACACAGTAACACTGCAGAGGGCAACACCATTCCAAAGCTTCCCACTGCTCAGGCCTTCCCACAAACAAACATTTGTCTAACTGTCTCCTTGCCTGTGTCCTTTCTCTTCCTCAGGCACTAACTGCTCTGACTCCCAGCTTCCTCTCAGCTCTGCTCCAGCCTTTCTGCTCTACCCATTCAGCAAACTCCTTTTGCCACAGACTCCATGTGATTACATACAGCCTATTAAGGGACAAGGAAGATCTTAAATTCCCTTAGGCCTATTAAGGGGTAGGGAAGAGCTTTAAATTCCCATTACCATTATAGGATGGGATCAGGGTAGTTCCAGAGCCTTATGATTAACTACAGGTTGGGAGAGTAGGTTGGCCTTCAGGCATATCCCATCACACCCCAGCTCTGACAATTAAGAATTGTTAGTGGCTTAATGGGTTTGAAATTCCTTTTTTTAATCTAGGATAGACAATCAGAACTATTCAAATCCAGTCCACCCAGTTAATCATCCCCTTGGGGAAGATCAAACCACCTCTAAAGGCAGGGGTTATACAGGCAAGGACAAGAGAGTTGTCTATGGGGAGAAGCTTTAAGCTGTTCACTTATTTACAGACAACAAAGTTCCAGATTAAACTGGTTATCAAGCAAATGTTCCAGGGGTTAGTTTCAGAAGTGATAACATCATACTCTTTCAAGCACCCCTTTAAGCCAATTCAGACTGAGAGAAACTCCATTTTTCAGTGGTGTCAAGTCAGGCAGATGCTAAGGACTATGAAAATCAATACAGCATAAAATCAATTACATTGTAAAATCAATATAGTAGAAAAGAGGAAATATCTTTTTCTTTTCTCACTATATCTATCCATCTATCAATAAATCATCTGTCTATTGATCCATTCATTCATCTATCTATCTATCTATCTATTAAGTACCAGAAGAGATAGAAATAGAAAGATGAAAACAACATGGTTCCTGAAATCTAACAGTTTAAGGTCAATATGATACAAATCAAAATATGCAGGTACCTCCTAAAGTCTAGTTCTAATCTCTCTTGAACTTTATTCTCTTATCACCAATTGCCTGTTGAGCATTTCTAAGTGAATTTCCAGTAGACATCTGTAACAGGAAGCCCCTAGCATCCCCAGGGTGGCTGCCAACACAGATTCCTAGATCTGCTTTTCTAAAGGAAAGCAACTTAAAATGGGTTAACAATCTTGCTATAATCAATCAAACATATCATTTACCTAGTTCAGGGGAAAAAGTCAGCATCCCGAACTTCAGAGTATACAGACAGAAGTTACATGCAGAAGTTACAAGAAGACAGAGAAACATTTCAGCAGACAGGCCTCCAACTGTCTGACTATTACATGCATACCTAGTCAGTTACCAGAGAGGGAAGCATCAACATCTGGGTTTTCAAAGCTGGGGCTCAACGGCTGCTCAGTCTCATCTGGTCAAATCATACAACACTTCTCAAAGTGAGCCCCAAAACAAAGCCTCACCTCAGGGTTTATATAGCCTTCTCCTGGCTCAGAGAATGTCACAATCCTCTTGACCCACTGCCCAGTCACAGAGAACCAAGGTGTAGGCATTCCTGAAAACCAAACCTCTCACCACAGGCTCCATGTGACAACATTCAGCCTATTAAGGAGCAGAGTATATTTTCAAATCAAGGAAGGTTCTCAGAGTCAACCAAGCCTATCAAAGGGGTTAGGGGCAGGGTAGATCTTAAATTTCCATTCCCATAACAGCATCTGAAACTCAACATATCTGAAACACAAATCATTCTATTTCTCTGTCTCTCTTCCAAAACTTCCCTTTGGCTGTTTGAGCTACCATCTTCCTTTCAGTCACCCAGGGTCATAACTTCAGAATCATCCTCAGCCCTTCATTCTCCCTTACTTCCCATACCTAATCAGTGACCAAGTCTCCAACTTTCCCTCCACAATTCTTTTTGCATTCATCCCCTTCCCTCAGTTCACAAAGAAACTCCTCTGGTTTAGTCCTTCATTAACTCTCCCCTGGGCTATTTCAATGACCTCCTAATCGATCTCCTTAACTCAAATTTCTCATCATTTCATTTCATCCCACAAAACTCATTTAAGTGACTTTCCTAAAGAACACATCTGTGTCTCTGTGGATAGAGTGCCAGGCCTAGAGTCAGGAACACATCTTCATGAATCAAATCTGACTTCAGACAATTACTATATGTGTGATCATGGACAAGTCATTTAACCCTGTTTGCTTCATTTTCTTCATCTGGCAAATAAGTTGGAGAAGGAAATGGCAAACCATTCCAGTATCTTTGCCAAGAAAACCCCAAATGAGTTCATGAAGAGTTGGGCATGACACAAACATGAGTGAATTTATATAGAGCTTTAAGATTTGTGAAAGGCTTTACAATTATTATCTCATTTTATCCTCACAACAACCCTTGGAGATGGGAATTATTCCTACCACCATTTTATCAATGAGGAAAATTGAGGCAGACAAGAGTCAAGTGAATACATAAGTAGTAAGTAGCTGATGCTAGATTTGAACTAGTCTTTCTGAGTCAAGATATAGTACTCTACCCATTGTGCCACCCAGATGCTTATATAAAGAGGAATGAATTCTCAGTATGTGTGTGTGTGTGTGTGAGAGAGAGAGAGAGAGAGACAGAGAGAGAGAGAGAGAGAGACAGAGAGACAGAGAGAGAGACAGAGACAGAGGGAGACAGAGAGCGAGAGAGAGAGAGAGAGAGAGAGAGAGAGAGAGAGAGAGAGAGAGAGATGGGAGGTAGGGAAGCAATGCCAATGATGTACAGGGAATTCTTACTCAGCTTGGACCCAGATGACTCCTGAGGTCTTTCAAAACTGATATTCTATGATTCTCTGAAATATAAAGAACCATTATTAGGAAAGGTGTCTGGGAGAACATTCCATTTGAAGTGGCACTAATGGGCATATGCATATGCTTCAATAGTCTCATTTTTGAAATGTTGTTAATATGTCTCCATCATCCTATAGCCTACTAAACTGTTTTCCTTTCATTTTCCAGTATTGAGTTTTGTTATATTTATTTAATCAATCTTTATGTCCCAGGTTCTAAAATATTCTTTCTTCTTTAGCTACTGTATATTGTTCCAGCTTGCTTGTTATGAAAGTCAATGTTGGCTAGTGTTAACAGCACTGGATTGTGGGCAAAACATCTCAACTCTGCTATTGACCCTCTGAAAAAATAACTTCACTGCTCTTGGTCTCAGTTTCCTCATCTGTAAAATGAGGGAGGCATAGTTAATGTTCTAAGGTTCTCATGAAAATTAAAAACAACAGCAGCAACAATAATCAGGATTTCAATATTGTATGCTTGTAAAATAGTTAGCAATTACTAACAAAAGTTTTTTGATTTATTATTTTTTTCAATTTATATTTTATTTCTTTAATTAATTTATTCCCATGTAGTCTTGAGAGACATCATTTTGATGAATAAGAACATGCCTTTTTGTTTGTGTCTTGTACCCCTTTGGCATTCTGGTGAAGTTATGGACCCTTTCTCAGTACAGTTAGGTGTTACAGGGCACCAAACCTGGAGTCAGGAGGACCTGAGTTCAAATCTGACCTCAGCTACTTACTGGCTATATGACCATGGGCACTTAATCCCAATTGATAAAAAAAGCCACTCTTCCCACCAAATGAGAAAAAAACAAACAAACAAAAGCAAAAGTCATTCACAGTGAGATCTCTCTGTGTAGGATGGGGAACCTTGGGAGGCAGTGAGTTCTCCCTTTCTGGATGTCTTCAAGCAAAGTTCATTTGTTAGATTAGTTGTGGAAGTTCATTTTAGGTGTGAATTGGACTATCTGGCTACCTGAGGTCCCTTTCAACACTCAAATTTTGTGATTCCATATTTGGTTTTATTGTTGCTGGGACATTTTCTGTTGTGTATGACTCTTTATGATGCCATTTAGAGTTTTCTTGGCAAAGACACTGGACTGGTTTGCCATTTCCTTATCCAGCTATTTTACAGATGAGGAAATGGAGGCAAACAGGGTTAAGTGACTTGCCCAAGGTCACATAGTTAGTAAGTGTCTGAATTTGGATTTGAACTCAGGAAGATGAATCTACCTGACTCCAAGCCCAGCATTCTATGCACTATGGCTCCACCTAGTTGTCCCTTTATGTATTTAGTTATGGACAATAAACTCTTGCTAAACAATCTGCTATATGCAGGGCATTGTGCTGGACAGCTGTCCTCATGGAACTTTTATTCAACAGAGATTATATAACATATATGGAGTGCACGTTCTACATAGAAAACCGAGGAGGAGAGAACTTTGTTATTGTAGTTCAGTTGTTTTCAGTCATGTCTGACTCTTTATGACCCCATTTGGCGTTTTCTTGGCAAAGATCCTGGAGTGGTTTGACATTTTACAGGTGAGGAAATTGAGGCAAATAGGGTTAAGTGACTTCCCGAGATCACACTTTTGTAATGATCCCATTTGAGGTTTTCTTAGAAAATATTAGAGTGGTTTGCCATTTCCTTCCCCAGCTCATTTTACAGATAAGGAAACTGAGGCAAACAGAATTAAATGCCTTGCCCAGAGTCACACGTTTAGGAAGTGTCTGAGGCCAGATTTGAGCTCAATTCTTACTGATTGTAGGCCTGACAATCCAGCTATTGTGCCACTTAGCTGAACTTGAACAACTATTTAATCTATGATTCTTTTTCAACAACTATAATGCAGCAAGAAAGATGGCAGCTAGTATAAGGCCAAAAATAGCTTAAGAGATTTCTCATGATTTCTCACATGTTTTATGCCCTTTCTGAAAGAACACTTGGGTTCAAGTCCTGACTCAGCCTCATTAGTGCAAGTGTGACCTTAGGTAAATCACTTAACCTTTCTTGTCCACAACTCCTACTTTATAAAATGAAAGGGTTGGAACTGATGGCCTCTCAGGTCCCTTTCCCTCTAAAATGATGATCCTATGAAGGGTGGTGGGGACAGATCCCCATAACTATATAGGAATACCCAGGTTTTTGGTGACTCAACTATAGCCAAACCCCTACAAGGCATGTCAACATCTCCAAGTCTCAGGGAATGAAGCTTTTGTGTAGTCTGCAATACTCTTCTGGTTTATTCTTCTCTGAAAAGAAAAGCCAACTTATCTTTCAGTGGGTGGACACATATCCTTTCTACAATCATTCCACTTAAACACAAAAGAGATATTTTTCCGTTATCTTTCTTTCCATTAAGTGTATGTGTAGGGAGCGGGGAAAGACCCACAAAAACAACCTTCCATTTATTACATTTTCCCTTTACATTTAAAACATAAATTTCCTGTAAACAGAATGATTAGCGTGGTATGTTGCCAAATGATTTCTAAGTAGTATATATTAGATGGAAGGCTCTTCCCCACCCCATTTCAGATTCATGATGAGTTTTTATTTTCCTTTATTTCTTTTTTTCTATTTTCAGATGGTACCATTCCATTACCTGCCCACCAACGATTTCATTCCAGCTTTGGAGGTGGAACATGGACTGGAAAGCTTTGATTCATAAGGTCTCTTGACAATGGTGGTAGCAGAGGAGGGGAAAGAATCTTATTTATAGCAGAAAAGAATGAATGTTTTTTTGGGAACCTCATCCTCCTTCCCACACCCCCACCCTGGCCTCCCTCACCAAAAAAGGAAAAGAAAGTTAGTTTCAAAATCAAGTATTTTGCAAAGATGATGCCCTCTCTTTGATGTACCCACCTTCCAAGAAAGTCCCTGACATGGACCAATGGTATCCTTCAAGAAGAAAAAAAAAATCAGTATTCATTAGACAGTCAGCCTTTAATTCAGATGCTTAAAAAAAAGCCTGCTTGAGGTTCATTCCCTTTTCTTTTCTCTCCCTGATGTCTTTAATTGTCCTATCTCTTCTTTAATGGCTTGAGTATTAACACCCCATGGCAGTGAGGATAGAAAAAGCTACCTTGATCACTCCCCTGGCACCCTCGTGGATTAGTTGGGTGCTGAGGCATGAATAATATCACTTCAAGGTCATGCTCCTTCTCTTCTGCTGGGGCTTCCTTTCCTCTTAGCAGGGAACTATGATGTTTCTTATCGAAAAGATAATTGCAATGTGGAAACACGCTGTTTTCACTAATCCGAAATCCCAATGACGATGCTATAGACAAGGAGAAGGCCTGTACCGGAGCCATGTCTACCACTTGGGGTAAATATACCGGCCGAGCCCAAGCAACCTCATCTTAACAGCTGTTAAATTACTTGTCTGCATTAATTGCAGCTATGGGAAGGCTAAGGAAACAGTTTAATGGCTTGCTTGCTCAGTTGACACCTTTCATTGCCCTGCTATATGCAAACTAGCTTGTATGCTATATGCTGTAACCAACTAGTGTGTGAGTATTACAAATGGCGGAGCAGTGAACTTGATTTAAAGTCCCCTCCAGCTATGCTACTGGCAACTGAAAAGAAAGAGAAGCCCATTTCATTGCCCCATTATTTCTAACTATGCTAGCAAGATGCATTTGGGGAAATCACTTCTCGGGACCATTAAATCAGCATTAGTTATGGATAGACATCAAAGAAAAAGATAGGACTAGAAATGCAGCCCATTTAGATTTATTTTAAGGTATGGTTTAATATTATTATTTTTATTATAGTGGAAAATGATGGACAATCTTTTAAAGACATAGTATGTTTGATGAGAAACCATTTCATACTGGTCAGTTGGAGTTAGGAAGACCTGAATGTAGATTTTCTGGTTTCTGTTATATGAATATATGCTAAATGTATGAAGGACCATGGGGAAGTCACTTAATTTCCCAGTGCCATAGGTAACCCTAAGAGTTTAAATTGCATTGCTGCAGAGAGTTCACATTTCTCTCTCTCTGTCACTCTCTGTTTCTGTCTTTCTCAAAATACATATATACATAAGTGTATATATACATACAAAGGTGTATATATGTATTATGTATACAAACATATGCCAAAAGTATATATGCATATCACAAAATACATTCATTTACTTGTGTGTACTAGACTCTTATTGGTCAGACCCTGTAGAGTTAGTCAATAGGCATTTATTAAGCACCTACCATATGCCTAGGTACAGTGGTAAGTACTAGAGATACAAAAAAAGGGCACCTCATGCCCTCAAGGAGCTCATTATCCAATGACGGAGGTAATAAGCAGATATATATGTACAAATAAGCTATATAAATGATAAATAAGGGGAAAATATTATAGAGGGGAGGTTCTAGAATTAAGAGGAGTTGGCAAAGACTTCCAGTAGATGAGATTTTTGGGGGGACTCAAAAGAAGGCAGGGAAGTCAGGAGACAGAAATGAGAAGAACATTCCAGGCATGAGACAATATTCAGAGATGAGAGAAGTAATGTCATGTTCGTGGAAGGGCAAGGAGACCAGTGTCATTGGATTAGAGAGTACATAGTGAGAGATAAGGTGTAAGAACACTGAAAAGATGGGAGGGAACTAGGTTTGAAGGGATCTGTATATCATGCGGAGGTGATAGGGAACAACTGAGTTTTATGGAGTAGAGAAATGGCATAACTGGATGTGCATTTTAGGGAAATCATTTCTGTGGCTAAATGGAGGATGGATTGGGGTGGGGAGAGACTTGAGGTAGGCAGATTTGCCAGCAGCTATTGCAATAATCTAGGTGCAAGGTGATGAGGTCTTGTGCCATAGTGGTAGCAGTGCTAGAGGAGAGAAAGGGGCATATTCAAGAATTGTTGCAAAGGTGACAGACCTTACATCAGATTGGATGTTAAAAGATAGTGAGGAGGTGGAGATGACTTAGATTATAAGCCAGAAAAATGTATGGGATGTATGGGATAGCCCTGGATAGTAATAGGGAAGTTAGAAGGGGAGGAGGGTTAGGATGAATTCAATTTTAGATATGTTGAATTTAAGATGTCTACTGGAATCCAATTCAAGAGGTCTGAAAGGCAGTTGGAGATGTGAGATTGGAGGTCACCAGATAGGTTAGGGTAGGATAAGTCTAACAGACTTGAGGATCAACATCAGGGAAATAGAAATTAAGCCCATGGGAGCTGATATTTCCAAATGAAATCATATAGAGGAAGAAAAGAAGAAAGCCTAGGCCAGAGCCCTGTTCGATACATATTATAAATGAGTGTGATTAGGATGATGATCCAGCAAAGGAGACTGAGAAAGGTAGGTCTGAAAGGTAGAAAGAAACCTGGGAGATGGTGGTGCACTGAAGTCTAGGGACAAGAGAGTATCAAGCAGGAGAGGGTGACTGAAAGTATCAAAGGTTGCTGAGAGGTCCAAGAAGATGAAGATTGAGAAAACTCTTTGGGTCTGGGAATCAAGAGATCCTGGGTAACTTTGAGGGAGTAGCTTTGATGGAATGATGATGGCAGAAGCTGTTTCATAACGAGTTAAGGAGAGAGTAAAAGGAGAAAAAATGGAAGCAACTACTGTAGACAGCCTTTGTCAAGAAGTTTGACCATAAAGTAGAGAAGAAATACAGGATGATAAATAGTGGGAATGGGACCATCAAGTGAAGGGATTTTTGAGGATGGGAGAGATATGGGCATGTGTGTTAGGAGCCAGTTCTTATGGAGAGATTGGAAATAAATCACGAGGTGGGGATGACAGAGACAGTGTATTAGAGGAGATGGAAGGTCTAGAACTCTATTTACTATACCACCTGGCTGCCATTAATTAGAGGTAGCATTTGCATTATCTTGTATACATATCATGCAAAAAGGGGATGATCTAGGGGAGGAAAAAGCTAGCAATGTGATGGAGCTGTTACCATGTGGTGTGTTTCTGAGTTTCTGTACATATCCCCTCTTTTAGTGTGAAAGAATATTAGGATGCGTATCCCTTTCTTGGGTCTTCAAAATGAGGATGGAGGATGACTTATTCAGTCTTTTATAGGAAGGATTCCAATTCAGGAATTGTTGGCCCAGTGTTTTTGAGATCCTTTCCAGATCTGAGCTCCTTAGGTTAAGGTCCAGAGAATAATACAATTTAGAAATGGAAGGAAGCCAAGAGAACATCTAGTCCAAGAAAAGCCACTGTACAGAGGAGGAATATCAGGGTGAAGCACGTGGAGGGACCAAAGGTCTCATAGATTCTATTTCTTCCATCCACCCATTAAAAGGGGGGGAAACAGATCATAAACATAACTTATTCAACAGATGCTCTTACAACTTCTGCTTGAAGAATTTCAACAAGGGGGAAAACAAAAACCTCCTGAGCAATCCCGTTTAATTTTGGGATAACTCCAGTTGTTAGGAAGGTGGCTTAAATGAACTTTACCCCTCTTCTCTTCCTCACAATCATACCATTCCCTACCCTTCACCCCCTCCTCTCACCTAAGTTTTCTCCACTACTCATTACACAGCAAATAGCAAAGCCAAGATTGTAACTATGAACCTCCAGCTTCAAATCACAATCTCTCTCTACCTGACTGCAATTGTAGCCCAGCTCTGTCGGCAAGCATTCCTAAGACCTTGTGCAAATTGTTTACCTGTTCTGAGGCCATTTCTTTATTGGTTCAGTGCAGGGGAGGGGGGAGTGCTTGTGTAGATTATATCTAAGGTTTATTTCACCTTTAACATTAGATTTTTAAGTATACTGTCATGCATTCTAAAAATGAGTTTGTCAAAAGTCAACATGGATTTATTAAGTGCTTACAATGTGCCAAGCCCTGTGCTAAACACTGGGATTACAAAAGAAGGCATCCACAGTCCCTGCCTTCAAAGAACTCATAGTTTAGTGGTCTGTGAACTTTTTTTTAAGCAAACTTAGGTAATTGTATTTTATAATTTGTATATAATTGTATAATTATAATTTTATAATCATTTTACCCCCATTATTCCCCTACCCAACCTTCCGGAATAGTAGTCCCACAAGATATCGCTTCCTCCAATCTGCTCTCTCCCATACCTTCTCCCATACCCCCATCGACTTTTCCATTAGAGGAAGGTGAGTCTTTGTGTCCCAATGCCTGCACATCTTATCTCCCTATTACAAGCAAAAGAGTATTAATAATAGTATTTATATATATTTGAAACATTTAATGTTACGACCTCAGATTTCAGATCCATTTCCTTCCTCCCTTGTCACCCATTCCCTCTTGGGAGATAAGTAATTCAGTATATGTTGTACATGTCTAGCTATGCAAAACATTATCATAGTAGATATATTGTACAAGGCTGCTTATAATTCCCTCCCACTCATCCCACCCCCCACCTGGTCTATTCCCTACATGTTCCTGTCCCTCTTCTATAGTGGGTACTTCCAACCTCTCCTCACCCCAAGGATGCCCTCTCATCCATCATCCCTCCTCTCATCCCCCTTCCCCCTATCCTGCTGCAGGTTGACATATCCCATTTAGTGTGTATGTCATTTTCTCCCTGAACCAAATTCAATGTGAATGTGGTTTTGCCTTTTTAGCCTTCCTTATTCTCCCCCTCCTTTGCCGGCTGTTGGCCCTGCCGCCCTGGGGCTAAAACCTCGGGGATGCTCACGGGGACCTCAGCTCCACCTCGGCTCGGCTTCCCTCACTCTGCATGCTGCGCACTGCGAGCTGCCAGGTCCCAGACCGCTGCGCTGGTCCTTCCTGCAGGGCTACTGCGCTGTCCTCAGCGGGAGGTTAGCTTCTCTATATCGTTCTGTGTGTGCTGGGGCTCCAAAAGTTGTTCAGAGTCCCGTTTTACATAGTTTGGGGGGAATCTGGGGGCAGAGAGGCTTGGATGAGCTGTTTCTACTCTGCCATATTGCCTCTGCCCCCTAGATAATTGTATTTTAATATAAATGGTCTCCTTTATAATCCTATGCATTTCATTTTATGCATTTAAAGATTTAATTCTGAGAAAAGCTCCGTAGACTTACCAGACAGCCAAAGGGGCAATGACATATGCAAACAAAGGTTAAGAACCCTTCTTCAGTTGTTTTTCATCCTTCCTTCTTGAAGACAACCAATTACATCAGGAGGGTGATGTCTTGACTTGTAAGTGAATTGGATTTAAGTGAGGCAGAGCTGTGAAAAAACATGTCTCATTTTCTCCTCCAGAGTCGTTGGAGTCCTGTGGGCAAGACAGGTCAAATGACTGGTGATGGTCCAGCACCCCTCTTCTAAAGGGAGGCAGAAAGATGGAAAAGACCAGTCAACAAGCAATTATTAAGCACTTATTACCTATAGGAAGGCAGCTAGGTAGTACAGTGGATGGAGCACTTGATCTGAAGTCAGGAAAACCTGAGTTCAAATCTAGCCTCAGACACTTACTAGTTGTCCTATCCTGAGCAAATGATTTTACCCTGTTTGCTAAGACTTAGCATTTGAGCTGAGTCTTGAAAGGAAGCCAAATAGAGAAAGAAACAAGCACTGTGATAAGGAGAGAAAGCATCCAGACACAGGGGACAGCCTGTGAAAAGGCAAGGAGCTGGGGTGGAATGTACCACAAGTAGGCCAGTGATGCTGGGTTGTAAGGTACATGGAGGGAGATCAAGGAAAGAATTCCAGAAGACTGGAAAAGGTAAGTTGGGGCTAGGTTGTGAAGGGATTTACAAACCAAAGAGATTATTTTTGATCCTTGTTCAATCATAAATATAGCCATATTTGCATCTCTTCAGGGCTTGCCAGGCACTTGGCCCTGAATTAATTACAAAGGCTTTGGAATTAGTCTTTTGGATTTAAAAGACCCAGAAGGCAAAGTTGTTGCACTCAAGTCTGGACTACCTCTGGTCTTCTCACCTTCTCACTTTCTCAACCTTCTCACTTAGTAACTGAAATTCTGAGAGCATCCTTTCTTGAAGTGCGTGACAATTAATAATGCCATGAAGTTAGATCAGTCCTAACAAATGTAGGATTTAATGACTCGAGAGAATTAGAATTAGAGACACAAAAAGGGGAATCAGACAGTCCATATGGTGCTAGTTTTCATTTTGAATCCCCCTAGGTCCCCACTCTTTCATGGAGAATATTTTGCAAGCAAGGAATTTGTTTTCTTAATTCCCCCAAGGCCTGGAGGAAAGCTTTAGAACTCAGGGGCTGCTTATCACAGGGTATTTCTCACTCAACAAATTGGCTGCCTGTCTTTGTAACAAGGTGTCCAAGCATAAGAAACAGCTTCCTGCTTCCAAGGACCCACAGGACTTCCTTTTTTGATAAGAATTCATTGGCATCTTTCCAAGACCTGTGCCTGCCAATTGAGGAGGATGTAGCCCATGACATGGGAAAGAAAAAAGGTAAAATTCTTGGATTTCCAAGTTTTAGCAAAATGATAGGATCACAGATTTATATCTGTAAGGAACCTTAGAGGTCATCCAGTCACCTTCTGACTTTATGGATGAGGGAACAGAGACCCCCAAAATGAGAGAATTAATATCTGGCCTTAGATCCTCACATTACAAATCCTTACATTCTTTGCGCTGGAATGTTCTTTAAGTGTCATTAACCTGAAAATCCTTCTACTGGGGCTTTGCCTCCAGGAAAACATACCTGAGTTAGATATAAAGTTCATTTGAGAGTGGTTTGTTTTATTGTTGTCATTGTCATTCAGTCATTTCTGACTGATCTCCAAGCCCTTACTGAGGTGAGAGCATTCGCACTGGGTCCTCGACAAATGTTCTGAACTTAAATTGAGGCAGATGAAAGTTAGAAATAATCTTGAATTAAGCCATTGCATAGTTTAAAAATTTATCTTTCAGAGAACAGTTAGGTGGTACAGTGGATAGAACACTGGGCTTAGAGTCAGGAAGCCTTCTCTTCCTGAGTTCAAATCTGACCTCAGATGCTTCCTAGCTGTGTGACCCTGGACAAGTCACTTAACCCAGTTTGCCTCAGTTTCCTCATCTGTAAAATGAGCTGGAAAAGGAAATAGCACACCACTCCAGTATCTTTGCCAAGAAAACTCTAAATGGGGCCATGAATAGGACATGACTGAACAACAACAAATTGATCTTAAGGTGTTATCTACATTAGCAAAGACATTTAGCAGCAATAAGTAATTCCCAGGTCTATCTACCTGCTAACATATTCCATATTGTAGTTTTCCTGTGCCTGAGAAAAACCTATTCTTCCCTGTCTAGATGGCATCTCTCATTGGCATAGAATAGAGCAGATGGTGTATAACACATTACTATTCTTATAAAATCCTGCAATTCTTGAATGCTGGAAATCTAAATGTGAAGAAAGAGTCTATGTATAGAGGAACCAGATCTGTGAATTTCTCATTTTTGGCAACTGCCAAGTGAGAACATTTTCCTTATCAATGGACATTGGTATCTTCTTTTCAATTCATAGTCTTAAAAAAGAACTTAGAGTATTATGAGGTTAAATGACTTGTCAATAATCATACAATTGGTGAGTGCCTGATGGGAGATTTGAATCCCTTCTCCTTGAAAAAGGAGAATTATTCTTATATTATTTACTATTTTATAATTTATTTTATATTACTTATAATCAACCAGCCACTTGATAAGCCTTTATGTCCTGCCTCCTGTGCACCAGGCCCTGGGCTAAGCACTGAGAACAGAAAGATAAAAATATAACAACCTCTGCCTTTAAGGAGCTTATTTTTATTATTATTCTTATGTTAAATATTATTTATAAAAATATTTTATTATTTACTATTCTAAGGCAAATGTTGTAGGTATTTATTACACCATTAGGTACTTCTATTTCTATGGACATAGAGATACACAGCTAGAGATATGTTGTTGTTTTTGTTGTTGTTGAGTTGTTTTGGTTGGGTCTGATTCTTCCAGACCCTATTTGCAATTTTCTTGGCAGACATACTGGAGTGGTTTGTCATTTCCTTCTTCAGCTCATTTTACAAAAGTGGAAACTGAGGCAAACAGGGTTAAGTGACAAAATCCTACTGACAGATCAACAACCACTATAAGCAGCAGCAACAACAACAATAAGTGTTTATGTAATGCTTTAAGGTTTGTAAATCACATTGCAAATATCACTTTGCCTTTATCCTCACAACTGGGAGGCAAGTGGTATAATTATCCCTATTTTACAGAAACTGAGGCAGATATGTTAAGTGCTGGGTGGGGAACCTGTGACCTTGAGGTCACCTGTGGCCCTCTAGGTCCTCAAGTGTGGTACATTGACCAAATCAATGGAGTCAAAGGGCCACATTTGAGGACCTAGAAGTAGGCTTCAGGTTCCCCAAGCTTGGGTTAAGGGATTGGTCCAGGGTTACACAGCTAATGTGCTACTAAGTCTTTTTGTTTGTATCTTATTGGTCTACTATTCTATCAAACGAGCTGCCTAAGAGGAACCTGGTAAGAAAAAGAAAAGGAAAGAAGCTGTCTAAAAGAATTAATGTGGCTACAAGTGTAGCTTATCAATCAAGCTAGCTTAAATATATGCACACACACATAAACATACACACACAATGCACAGAACATAGAATCAAGGATAGAAAACTAAGGATGAATAGAAAGAGTGACTTGGTTGGGTAAAAATAATTATGGGAACTCTGTAGCTGGACAAAAAGGCTAAGGACAACAAAAAGGACTTTTTTAAAAAACCTATTCTGGAGAGAAGTGGAAATGCAAATAACTCTAGTTGTCTGGCTTGATAATTTATAGATGGCCCTTGAGGTCTAGCTAAGCTTATATTTTTTAGCCTTTCTGAAAGTGTCTATTGTGCAATAACACTACATTTTAGAAGGACTTTTTGAATAAGCCTATTGTTAGTTAATTGGTTGAGCATCTCATGATTTACTTTAAGTGGGATGCAATGACTTGATTGAACACATATCAATGAACTTACAATGGAATCACAGAATCTTAGAATTGAAAAGGATCAATTGAAATTGATTGAAAAGGCCATCTCATCCAAACCATAACTGAAAAGGAAACCCCTCAACAGTTCACCCATGGGCTCATCTGGACTTCCATTAGGAAGATGGCCACCACCTTAGAAAGCATATCTTTAAACTTTGGGTGGGGTTGAGATTGTGGCAGATTTAATTGCTAGGAAGCTCTTCTTTATTGGAAGCCAAAACTTTTAAACTTCTCCTTTTTACTTTCTCATTGCAACTTGTTCTGCCCCTTCTTCCCAGATGGGAAAATTTCTACTTAACCTCTGCATTCCCATTATCACCTTCAGTATCCCTGGCTACCACATCAAGTTATTGTGAAGGTCACAGATGTATAAGTTGGAAGAAGTATTATGTTGTTCAGTTGTTTTTCAGTTGTGTGTGACTCTTTGTGACCACATTTGGAGTCTTCTTGGAGAATCTCCTGCAGTGGTTTGCCATTTCCTTCTCCAGCTCATTTTATAAATGGGGAAACCGAGACAAACAAAGTAAAGTATCTTGCTCAGGGTCACATGGCTAGTAAATGTCTGAGACCAGGTTTGAACTCAGGAAGAAGAGTCTTCTCGATTCCAAGCCCACGGCTCCATAAGTTGTGCCAGCTCACTGCCTCTAAAAGATAAATTTTTAAAACTTTGTAATGGCTTAATTCAAAATTATTTCCATCTTTCATCTTGCCTAAACTTAAGTTTAAAACATTTGTTTAGGGCTGTTTCAAATTTCCTCACCTCAGTAAGTGTCTGAGCCTGGATTTGAACTCCTGAACTTCCTGACTCCAGGCCTGGCACTCTGTGCATTATGGCACTACCTAGTTATCCATTCTATATCCACCAAAGTATATAATGCTGTAGAAAATTCTCTAGACCCAGAGGATAGCCTATCTCTTTTTATATAATCATGTGCTTCCTTATTTTACAGATTAAAAAGATAGCCTTGTCTGGTATGCTAATTAAACTTCTCTGAAATGCAATATTTATTTTTAAAATCTCCATAGGTTTTTGCCTTCGTATTTGTCATCTCCCATTCTCAGACTGTCATAGGTTCCCTATTCACTTTATAGAAGCCGCAGGATGAAGTCTCTTTTTAAGACTACCAAATTAAGTGTCTCTTCTAAGCTAGGGGATATGAGCATCATTTATAGACTCAATTGCAGTTTTCCTCTCCCACCTTCTACTCCCTCCCTTCTTCCTTTAAAAGACCACTGCACATTGCCAAAGATATTGAGCTGATTTCTGGTTTTATAAATATGCTTTACATATTCACTTCACTACAATCAAACACAAGCAGAATAATTAGCTTTGGGCTTTGAACCTTTAATTTAGTAAGAATTGAGGTTAGTCTTTTAACTAGCTCTCAGCCTGGAGAAGAACTATTTAAAAGAAGAAGATAAAATAATTAAAACGACCTTTTGCAACTGGTGAGGTGAGCCATCCCATGCTTTTGAAGTGACAGCTGAGATAAACAGGGCTTTATTATCTTACAAACCCTTGAAGAAAAGGAACAAGGAGGCAAAATTGAATGAAGACAGCTTGAGTTTCTGTCTGGATAAAACCTGAAGAAAAGTGTGACTCTTTGAAAACAGGCAAGGAAATAATTCTTTAAATTCAAGCAGCATAGCAGTCTTTAGCCATCAGATTATGGAGAGAACATTGGATTTGGAAGGAGAGAAAGGGTTTCAAAGCCCACCTTTACTAGTTATACCTATATCTCCTTGGACTGGGCAGCTAGGTGGAACAGTGGATAGAGCTCTAGGTCTGGAGTCATAAAAACCTGAGTTCAAATCTGGCCTCAGAGACCTCCTAGCCATATGACCCCAGGCAACTCACTTGGCACTGTTTGCTTCAGTTTCCTCATCTATAAAATGAACTGGAGAAGGAAATAGTAAACCACTCTCATAGCTTTGCCAAAAAACCCCAGATTGGTTCTCAAATACTCAGATACAACTGAACAGTAACAATTGATTGGACTCCTCTGGACTTTAATTTACATAGTCAGTTATAAAGGGGTTGGATTATATGATTTCTAAAGGTCCTTTCCTGGTTTAAGTCATTAGATCCTAACTTTCCATGGTGGTGACAGCGAGTGGATTAGAACCATTAATCCAATTTTAGTGTCAAGATTTAATTATTTTTTCTATAGCTAATCTCCCTAGCTTCTATTGCTCTCCTTATTTCAACTACCCTGCACTGGTTTATATATATATACACACACACACATACATGTATATGCAATGTATGCATGGCATTTATGTGCATACACACTGAATATACTTTGATGTTATGTCTGAGGCCAGATTTGAACTTACAGAGATAATGCATATACATGTTCATGCCCATACATGAACATGTAATACACATATATAGAGTCATGTATGCATGTGCACATACATTATAAATATATATGTTATGTTTGGCATGTATATTACTCCATCTCTTTCCTATTTATCTATATTTCCAGCCTTCTCTTTCTTACCTTTCTATTTATTTATTTTTTAAAAATTAATTTATTAATTTAGTTTCAGCTAACAAGATTCAATTCCATAGTTCCTTGATTTTCAAATTTCCTTTCCTTCCCTCCCCCTCCCCCCACGACAGCCAGTATAAGATCTGCAAATGCATTCATATTAGACATTATTCCAATTACAAAGGCGTATTGTAGTAGGTGGGATGAAAGATGGTAAGGAAGGAAAAAAACCAAACAATGAAAAGAAAAAGATCATTTAGTTTGCTTCCATCAGGATTCAGGCTCAGTTCTTTCTAGTTATATCTCTGGATGGCGCTTTTCTCACTTTCTTGAGTCTTTCGGGATTAACTTATATCACTGCATTGCCGAAAAGAGTCCAGTCTGTCATAGTTGGTCATCACAGATATGGTATGTCTGTGATTGTATACAAATTTCTTCTGATTCTACTCTTCTCGCTCAGCATCAGTTTGTATAAGTCTCTCCAGGTAATTGTGAAATCCATCACCTCCTCGTTTCTTATAGCACAATAATATTCCATTACATTCATATACCACAACTTGTTTAACCATTCCCCCATTGATGGGCACCCCTTTAGTTTCCAATTCTTTGCAACCACAAAAAGGGCTGCTAAAAATATTTTTGTAGATATGGGTCTTCCTCCCACTTCTATGATCTCTTTGGGATATAACCCTAGAAGTGTTACGGCTAGGTCAAAGGGCATGAAATTATTTATAATGCTTTGGGCATAATTCCAGATTGCTCTCCAGAATGGTTGGATAAGTTCACAACTCCACCAGCAATGTATTAGTATTCCAATTTGTCCACATCCTCTCCAGTATTTGTCACTTTCTATCTTTCTATTTGTACATCTATCCATATTTCCTATTTATCTATATTTCCATCTATCATCTATCTCTTCTATCTCTTCTATCCATCCATTCTATCTATTCATCCACTCTTCCCTCCCATCTATCTATCCATCTATCTCCTCTCTCTTTTCTTCTCTCTCCTCTGTCTTTCCTATTTATATTTCTGTCATCCATCTGTCTCTTCCATCCATCCATCCATCTATCTATCTATCTATCTATCTATCTATCTATCTATCTATCTATCTATGTTCTCCACTAGAACATAAACTGACAAAGACTTTCTCTTTCTCTTTCTCTCTCTATCTCTTTTTGTCTTTGATTCTGAGTGTCTTGCACACTGGCACATTGCCTGGTCCATAGTAGGTGGTTAATAATTGTTTGTTGAATGAGTGATTGGTTTTCTATATTGATTTTTCTTAGTTTATTCTAGTTATGCTGCAGCAGAGAGAACATGACTTCAATTTAGGAGGATTGAATTTTAGCCTTCTGTGTTAGATAGTCATCAAGGTGATCTATGTGAAGATCCTGTGTTTAATTCCTGCCTCACAGACTTGTCAGCTCTGGAACTCTGTGCAAGTCACTTAACCTTTCTCTCCCTCAGTTTTCTCACCTATAAAATGGGGATAATAGTATGATAATAGCACTTCTCTCACAGGACTATTGTGAGCATTAGATTCAACAGTAGATGTTAAGTGCTTTGCCAATTTTAAAGCTCTCAGTGCATGTTAATTAGCCACTATTACTGTTGGTGATTACTTGATTCTCAGTCAAGAGACCTCTTTGGCCACTGTCTCCAAAATTAGGGAGCTGAACTGCTAGATGTTCTTCACTATCCCTTCCAGCTAGGATTTTAATTTTCAGAAGTACTTGCCTCCAATTAGTTGTCTGAGACTTATTTCTAAATTTCCTGTAAAGGAAAAGAGACAGAGTAGTCTAGTTTAAAGACCACTAGTCTAAAAGTTAGAAGATCTTGGGTCCAGTCCCTGTTCTACAACTTAACAGGTGACCTTGGGAAAATCATTTAAAAAGTATCAGCCTCAGTTTCCATATTTGTAATTTTAAAAATAGAGGATTCAGTAGGAGCAGCATCTGTTTGTCTTTCATAGGCTGAACTGGTTTGCCTATAAGGGAGAAAGGAGGTCATATTCTGGCTTTTGTTGGTCCTGTGATTATGGTTTGAACCACTGGTGTGATTTTTTTTTTTGTTTGTTTCTGAAGGTATAAAAAGCCCAATGTGGGAGATATTGGCCTCTTGCTCATTGTAGCAGAGGCAAGTCTCATCCATCTGAATTGATGTATTACAATTGTTTCTTTTTTGATAGCTAATTACATTTTTCTTTGTTATGTATTTTATGGTCTACAATTGTCTTATTCAATCTTGAGCTTGATACACTTCAGTGTATTGAGGTAAAGGGCTTTATAGAGAAATTAAACCTGCCTCCACTTGTATAACCTGTATTAGATGTGATACTGGCTAGATGAATGGTCGGTGATTTTGTTTTTGTAGAGAAGTCCAAGGATGGGTACTCCCTCTAACATTAGTGACTTACTATATAAGTCCTAAGGAGTTGCCTAGATTTACAAAACAGTTAAATGATTTGACCCAGGTCACAAAGGTGAAATTCGAATCCAAATCTTCCTGACTTTAGGCCCAATACAATATCCACTGTGCCATGTGCTTCTATTGTAGATACCAGAACCCTGACTTTAGAGTCAAAGAATCTGGCTTCAGATTCTGAGTTTGTCCTCAGCTCTAAGGATTGATTTCTTCATCTGTCAGACCAGTGATTTGGATTTCTGCCAGCTCTAAATTCACATTTCCTTTCTTCCAAGTAGATAGTGGTGGTGATTTAGCATTTTTTGATTACCTATTTTGCATAAATAACTGCTTGATGTCTACTAAGGAATTATGACATGGTTCTTGTCCACAACAAACTGAATTTATATTTGTGTGTGTGTGTATGTGTGTGTGTATATGTGTGTGTGTGTGTGTGTGTGTGTGTGTGTGTGTGTGTGTGTGAAGGAGGGATAGAGGGAGGGAGAGAGAGAGAGAAAGAGAGAGAGAGAGAGAGAGAGAGAGAGAGAGAGAGAGAGAGAGAGAGACAGAGAGAGAGAGACAGAGAGAGAGAGACAGAGAGAGAGAGAGAGCCTATGTTCCTCATGCATGCAAAACATGGTGATAAGTGAGTAGAAGGTAATTAGAGACCTACAATGAGTAAAAGAGAATATTACCAGTTTATTTTCTGGTCTCTTTCTTAATTTGAAGCCTTTATCATATAGACACAAATTATTTTGGCTTCAATTAGATTCCAGAGGCCTTTCCTCCTCAGGAAAAGAATGGTGAATGCCTATCATGTTGTCTTATTTGCTTGTTTTCATCATTTCTACTTGGAAGTTGTGTTGACAATGGAGATGAGAGATGGACTTTCAATTAATTATCTACTTTAAAGTCATTAAGATACTTTGTGTCACATGTTAAGTTGTTTCAGTCTGTTGATTCTTTGTGATACCATTTGGGTTTTGTTTTTTTTTTTTTGGCAAAGATACTGTTTTTTTTTTTTTTTACCATTTTCTTCTCCAGATCATTTGACATATGAGGAAACCGAGGCAGAGGTTGAGTGACTAGCCCAGGGTCCCACAGTCAGTAAATATCTTAGGCCAGATTCGAATTCAGGAAGAGGATTTTTTCTGACTCCAGACACTCTATCCACTGTACCACCTAGCTGCCCTAGGTGTCCCATACATAATCCTAAATGGTAATCACTAAAATGAGTCTTATGTTAGGTTTTGGGAAAAGATGACAGATAGATACCCTGCAATTTATAGTTTCAGGGATGAAGCCCTGAGAAAGCTGCTTTAACTCTCATCAAGCTCCTTCTGCTACAAAATCCTCTGATCTATGATCCTTTGTAGTAAATATCAGTGTCAGTTGTCCATTCACATCGTACTGATTTTGTACATCTTCATTGTTTTTAACAAACATTTATGAAGCACCTACTATGGGAGAGAGAGAGTGATGCAGTGGAAAACAGTGAGTCAGTAAAAAAACAAACCACAACATTACTATCTAACATTTATATTTGTTGTTGTTGTTCATTTGTTTCAGTCATGTTCAATTACTTATGACCCCATTTCAGGATTTTCTTGGCAAAGATCATGGAGTGGTTTGCCCTTTCCTTCTCCCTCTCATTTTACAGATAAGAAAACTGAGGCAAACACGGTGAAACGATTTTTCCAGGGTCACACAGGTAGCAAATGTCTGAGTCTGGATTTGAACTCAGGTCTTCCTGACTCTAGGCCTGGTGCTCTATCCACTGTGCCACCTAGCTGCCCCAACATTTATGTAACATACTATGTGCCACTCACTATGCTAAACACTTTACAAATATCATGTGTGCCAGGCACTATGATAAATACATTGAATCTAGGTTCAAATACCACCTCTGACACTTGCTACCCATGTGACTTTGAGTACATCACTTAACCTCCCTCCATAGTTTCCCCATCTGTAACATGATAACATTGGATTGCATAGCCTTGGAGGTTTCTTCTAACCTTAAATCTGTGATCCTATGGGCAAAATTACAAACTAAAGTCTGAGGAAACAAAGATGATGGATGATAAAATGCTTGCCCTCAAAGGGCTTACATTACAATAGAATAGTAGTGCTCAGAGGCAAAGTGTATATAGTTACAATACAATAGTGTAGGTAGCTTCAATAAAAGGAAAGGAGTAGAGAAGATATATAGATAGTACTCCAGGAGTATTTGAAGGCAGGGAGAAAACTTTCTGTATTTTCTCCTTTGCTAAATTATAAATTCCAAGAGCACAGGTAATATGCTTTGTTTATCTTCTTTGACCCTCACTGTGGCCTCTTCTTTTTCTCCTCCTCTTCTTCCTTCTCATTGTGATTCTACAGCTCCAGACTCTCATATAAAAGTAAATTTACTATTATAATTGTGTGGGAAAGTTACTTTACTTTGTGATTACAATAAATGATATCTAAAATCCTTAGAAATCCTTATAGCTTTGGATTCCAGAGTTATTGCTTTATGTCATATTATTTCCACTCATATATCTTAAATTCAAATGAAAGTTCCTTTGCCCATTTAATTTTCTTAATCTGGAATGTCTTCTTGTCTATCACTCCTACTCACTTGTTGAAATCCTAGCCATCCTTTAATGTTTAGATCAAAGGTGTTTTTCTTCTGAACTCCCATAGTACTTTCATCTATCACAGGGAACTAGTGAAGCCAGAAACTCTATCTAACTGATCTATGTATAGCTTACAGTATCTACATAGTCCAGAGACTTAATCACAAGCATTTAATAAATGTTTGGTAAATGAATGAATAAATGTTCTAAAATAATTGGTTAAGTTCTTTAAGAGTCATACACATGAGTAAATGAAGAATTGAACTCCATGTGTTATATTAATATTAGATACATTGATATTAGTGGAAAGGAAACAGGTTTCAAAATAATTTATAACTGTGTTTAGTAAATCTAAATGGAATTTTTATGATTTAGCTTTTCCAAGCTATTTTCTTACAATATGTAATTAAATATTTTCTGTTCCTTAGAATTCAAAGTATATGACATTGCAAAAAAAATACTCCCCCACCCCCACTGGCAGAAAGCTTATTTGTCTGGAATATAAAATAGTCTGAATTTGAGAGAAATAAGGGGGGGGGTCCATCCTAGCTCATCTGTTTCTAATTGTCTCCCTTAACATACAGAAGATCTTGAGATCAGTTTGTGAGTATCTTTTCATTTACAAGCTTACCTCTATGCTATTATTTCCTTCCAAAACCTGGGCATTTAGTAGTGTGTTATCTGTGTTAATTTAATTTAATTAGGATAATATAAAAAGAGAAATCCATAGCTATTTAATAAGTCAAATATAACTTCTTTAATCAATATGTAAGCTATGTCATCAGTGCCAAATAGTTTACTGGTGCAGATTAAAATTTACTCATTTCTTCTTGTCATGTATGATTCTTGTCTATATTCCCCTTTAATTACTTTATAATCATATTCAATGAGATAGAGACCTGCTTCTCAGTTCTTTTGGCCTCTTGGTTCTGATTATTATTTTACTTTCATTAAACTTCAGCAGTAAATATTGATAATCCATATTGATGTCTGTTCCTTTATCCATTTCCCATGTTTTGTGCTACAGTAGAATGTTTTATGTTATTTTTGGCCTTTCTTTTGTCTTTGATGTGACTATTCAGAGATAACAGATGTGTAAATGGCCCCCACATCTGCAATCAGTTGTTTATAATATTTTAAGATATAGTTGATTTCTTTCTTTTTTTGTATGATATTTTTCAGTGCTAGTGATGTCTAATACCTTGAGATTCTCTCTTTGAGGAAAGTATTTATAATGTATAGGTATGTCTGTATAGTCTAGATCTACTCAAACTAATCAGTTATACAACCCATGCATATAACTTTCCATCATCTGCCTCCATGTCTTTGCAAAGACTGGACCTCTGTACAAGAGTTCTGATAATGCTCTCCTTCTTAATTCTGCCTTTTGGAATTCCAGGTTCGCTTCAAGGTTTAGCTGAAAGTTTCTATCTTACAATGTCATTTTTAAAAAATTTTCCCCATCATAAAAGATCCCTTCCTCCTTCAAAACAAAATTTTAATCTGCTTTGTATGTAAATTTTCATCTACTTATCTGTGCAAATATTGTTGCCCTCCAGCAGAAATAAGGTCTTTGAAGGCAGAGGCTATTTTCACTTTTGACTTTGAATCTCCAGGACCTAGCAGAATGCCTGGCACATAGTGAATGCATAATAAATGTTTATTAGAATGAGTCAAATTAATTAGTGATATTGTTGGGTCAAAGAGTATTGATATTCTCATTTTCTTCATATAATTTCAAACCACATTTTATTTTATTTTTTAACATAAAAAGAATAACTTTGTTTTTTAAAGATTAATTATTTTTAGTTTTTAACATTCACTTCTGTAAGTTTTAAATATTCTCTCCCTCCTTCCTCTTCTCCCTCCCCAAGACACTGTGCAATCTGATATAGGCTCTACATACACATTCTTAATAAACATATTTTCATGTTAGTCATGTTGAATAGAAGAATTAGGACAAATTGGAGGACCAGTGAGAAAGAAAACAGAAAATAAAAATAAGAGAGTAAATAGTATGCTTAGATTTGCGTTCATATTCCAGATTTCTTTCTTTGGATATGCATGGCATTTTCCATCATGAATCTTTTGAAGTTGTCTTAGATCCTTCCATGGTTGAGAGGAGCTAAGTCTATCAAAGTCAGTCATCACACAACATGGCTGTTAATGGAGTACAGTATTCTCCTGATTCTGCTCACTTCATTCAGTTCATTCACGTCTTTCCTACCTACCAAGTCTGCCTACCAATCATTTCTTACAGCACAACAGTATTCCATTACTTTCATATATCACAACTTGTTCAGTCAGTCATTCCCCAATTGAAGGGCATTCTCTCAATTGCCAGGTCTTTTTTTTTTTAATTTTAACAAATGCTTTATTAACTTCTGGTTTACGTCATTCATTTCAGCCAGATTTTGACTTACAAATTTTTTCCCCATGTTTCCCCTAACCACCACCCCAGAATAACAGTCCCAACAAGATATACACTCATCCAATCTGCTCTCTCCTATATCTTCTCACATACCCCATTTTACTTTGCCATTAGGGCAAGGTGAATCTCTGTGGCCCAATGCCTGCAATTTTATCTCCCAATTACATGCAAAATAGTATTAATAATAGTATTTATATACATTTGAAACATTTAATTGTAAAACTTTGAATTTCAGATCCATTCCCTTTCTCCCTTGTCACCCACTCCCTCTGGGAAGATAAACAATTCAGTATGTGTTATATATGTATAGCTATGCAAAACATTAACATAGTAGATATATTATAAAAGACTGCTTATATGTCCCTCCCATCCATCCAACCCCCCACCTGGTCCATTCCCTACTTTGATCCTGTCCCTCTTCGAAAGTGGGTGCTTCCAACCTCCCCTCCCCTCAGATTTCCCTTCACTCCATCATCCCCCCTCTCATCCCCCTTCCTCCTACTCTCCTGCAGGGTGAGATATCCCATTTAGTATGTATGTTCTTTCCCTGAGCCAAATTCACTGAGAATATGGTTTTGCCTTTTTACCTTCTTGTACTTCCCCTCCCCTGCAACTACGTCCCCTTGCCTCTTCTACATGAGATAGTTTACCCTATCCTGTCTCTCCCCATCTCCTCTTGCCACTTTCCTCTCTCACCTCTTAACTTCACTCCTTAAGTATCATCCCTTCCCACCAAATTCAACCTGTGCCCTCTATCCATGTATACCTGTAAACATATATACACACATTCACATATGTATTCAAATGTCCATATACCCTTCTTCAATTATTTTCATAATGAGGAAGGTTTCATCAGTCACAGTTATGGTTTTTCCATGTAGGAATGTAAATAGTTCAACCTTGATAAGTTCCTTTTGATTTCTTTTCCTTGATTACCTTCTCAAGCATCTCTTGCTTCTTTTTTTTTTATTAAACAAATGCTTTATTAACTTCTGTTTTACATCATTCATTTCCGCCAGATTTTGAGTTACAATCATTTTCCCCCATTATTCCCCTACCCAACCTCCCAGAATAGTAGTCCCACAAGATATCACTTCCTCCAATCTGCTCTCTCCCATACCTTCCCCCATACCCCCATCGACTTTTCCATTAGAGGAAGGTGAATCTTTGTGTCCCAATGCCTGCACATCTTATCTCCCTATTACAAGCAAAAGAGTATTAATAATAGTATTTATATATATTTGAAACATTTAATGTTACGACCTCAAATTTCAGATCCATTTCCTTCCTCCCTTGTCACCCATTCCCTCTTGGGAGATAAGTAATTCAGTATATGTTGTACATGTCTAGCCATGCAAAACATTATCATGGTAGATATATTGTACAAGGCTGCTTATAATTCCCTCCCACTCATCCCACCCCCCACCTGGTCCATTCCCTACATGATCCTGTCCCTCTTCTATAGTGGGTACTTCCAACCTCCCCTCACCCCAAGGATGCCCTCCCATCCATCATCCCTCCTCCCATCCCCCTTCCCCCTATCCTGCTGCAGGTTGAGATATCCCATTTACTATGTATGTCATTATCTCCCTGAACCAAATTCAATGTGAATGTGGTTTTGCCTTTTTAGCCTTCCTTATTCTCCCCCTCCTTTGCAACCACTTCCCCTTGCTTCTTCTACATGGGATAGTTTACCCTACCCTGTCTCTCCCCATCTCCTCTTGCCACTTTCCTCTCTCACCTCATAATTTCATCCCTTGTGTATTCTCCCTTCCCAACAAATTCAACCTATGCCCTCTATCCATATATAACTGCAACCATATACACACACATTCACATATGTATTCATATGACCACACCCCCTTCTTCCATTATTTTCATAGTGAGAAAGATATCATCAGTCCCAGTTATTGCTTTTCCATATAGGAATGTAAATAGCTCAACTTTGATAAGTTCCTTTTGATTTCTTTTCCCTGATTACCTTCTCAGGCATCTCTTCCTTCTTGTGTCTGGATGTCAAATTTTCTATTCAATTCTGGTTTTTTCCTCAAGAATGCTTGAAAGTCCTCTATTCCACTGAATGACCATATTTTCCCCTGAAACAAAATACTCAGTTTTGCTGGGTAGGTGACCCTTGGGTTCATTCCCAGTTCTTTTGCCCTCTGGAATATCATATTCCATGCCCTTCAATCCTCAGTGTAGAAGCTGCCAGGTCCTGGGCTATTCTGATTTTGTTTCCACAATACTGAAATTGTTTCTTCCTGGCTGCTTGTAGTATTTTCTCCTTGATCTGGGGATTCTGGAACCTGGCTATAATATTCCTGGGAGTTTTCTTTTAGGGATCTTTTTCAGGAGGTGATCGGTGGATTCTTTCAACCTCTATTTTGCCCTCTGGATCTAAAACATCAGGGCAATTTTCCTTGAGAATTTCTTGAAGGGTGATTTCTAGGTTCTTTCCTTGATCATGGCTTTCAGGTAGTCCAATAATTTTTAAATTGTCTCTCCTGGATCTATTTTCCAGGTCAGTGGTTTTTCCCATGAGATATTTCACATTGCCTTCTATTCTTTCATTTGTTTGGATCTGTTTAACAGCATCTTGATTTCTCATAAATTCACTAGCTTCCATTTGCTCCAGTCTAACTCTGAAGGAATGAATCTCCTCAGTGAACTTTTGAGATTCTTTTTCCATCTGGCAAATTCGACTTTTTAAGGCATTCTTCTCCTCATTGCCCTTTTGGGCCTCCTTTGCCATTTGAGCTAGTCTATTTTTTAAGGTGTTGTTTTCTCAGTCAGGCTGTTGACCCTCATTTCATACTTTTCCTGCATCCTTCTCATTTCTCTTTCCAATTTTTCCTCCACTTCTCTTATTTGATTTTTAAAGTCCTTCTTAAGGTCCTCTATGGCCTGCAACCCGCTCATGTTTTCCCCTGCGGCTTTTGGAGCAGGACTTCTGAACTCACAGTCCTTTTCCTGCTCTATGCCCCCAAAATAGGAGTCTAGGGTTGCATTTTTCTGTTTCCTTTGCTTTGGCATGTTGCCACTTAATTGCTTGACTTTTAGGCTTGTTTCCACACTATGGCTTTAAGGCCAGCTAGAGGAAATTTCGTCCCGAACGTGTGGGGGGGCAACTTCCCTTTCTGGCAAGCTGTAAACCCACCCACAACTTCCACCCTAGATCACAATCCAGATCCAGGGAGGTTAAAGGAAGAGCGATTACCCCCCAAGACTGATCGCTGGATCTCCCCACGATTTGTAGGCTGGGAGCCAGAGCTGCCTCTGAAAACTACAAAATGGCGTGTCTCCTCAGTGGCTTCTATCCCCCAGGCGAGGGAGCCGACGCATTCCCCAAATAAAGGTCCCAAAGTCCATAGGATACTAACCTTTTACTTTGTCCTAGGCATGTCTATGTTGATAATTCTGGAGTAGCCACAGCTCCTGGTGTTCTGGGGTTCCTCCAGCTGGCTGCTGGCCCTGCCGCCCTGGGGCTAAAACCTCGGCTCACGCGGACCTGGGCTCGGCTCGGCTCGGCTCTGCTCCTGTGCTCTGCGCGCTGCCGGCTCCCAGACTGCTGTGCTGGTCCTTCCTGCAGGGCTGCTGGGCTGTCCTCAGCGGGAGGTTAGCTTCTCTGTGTCGTTCTGTGGGTGCTGGGGCTCCAGAAGTTGTTCACAGTCCTTTTTTTACATAGTTTGTGGGGAATCTGGGGGCAGAGAGGCTTGGAAGAGCTGTTTCTACTCTGCCATCTTGGCTCCACCGCATCTCTTGCTTCTTGTGTCTGAATGTCTAATTTTCTATTCAACTCTGCTTTTTTCCTCAAGAATGCTTGAAAATGGGGCGGCTAGGTGGCGCAGTGAATAGAGCGCCGGCCCTGGAATCAGAAGGACCTGAGTTCGGAGCCAGCCTCCAACACTTAATCCGAACAAACAAAAAAACCTAGCCGTGTAACCTTGGGCAAGTTACTTAACCCCAATTGCCCTAAAGGGGCGGCTAGGTGGCGCAGTGAGTAAGAGCGCCGGCCTCGGAGTTTGGATGACCCGAGATCAGATCCGGCCTCAGAAAATGAGCACCCACGCATAAATAATGACTAGCCGTGTAACCTTGAGCAAGTTACTTAACCCCAATTGCTTAAAAAAAAGAATGCTTGAAAATCCTCTATTCCACTGAATGACCATATTTCCCCTGAAACAAAATACTCAGTTTTGCTGGGTAGGTGACCCTGGGTTCATTCCCAGTTCTTTTGCCCTCTGGAACATCATATTCCATGCACTTCTATCCCTCAGTGTAGAAGCCGCCAGGTCCTGTGCTATTCTGATTGTGTTTCCACAATATTGAAATTGTTTCTTCCTGGCTGCTTGTAGTATTTTCTCCTGATCTGGGGATTCTGGAACCTGGCTATAATATTCCTGGGAGTTTTCTTTTGAGGATCTTTTTCAGGAGGTGATCTGTGGATTCTTTCAACCTCTATTTTGCCCTCTGGATCTAAAACATCAGGGCAATTTTCCTTGAGAATTTCTTGAAGGGTGATTTCTAGGTTCTTTCTTTGATCATGGCTTTCAGGTAGTCCAATAATTTTTAAATTATCTCTCCTGGATCATTTTTCCAGGTCAGTGGTTTTTCCCATGAGATATTGCACATTGCCTTCTCATCTTTCATTTGTTTGGATCTCTTTAAGAGCATCTTGATTTCTCATAAAGTCACTAGCTTCCATTTGCTCCGGTCTAACTCTGAAGGAATGAATCTCCTCAGTGAGCTTTTGAGATTCTTTTTCCATCTGGTAAATTCGGGTTTTTAAGGCATTCTTCTCCTCATTGTGCTTTTGAGCCTCTTTTGCCATTTGAGTTAGTCTATTTTTTAAGGTGTTATTTTTCCTCAGTCAGGCTTTTGACTCTCATTTCATACTTTTCCTGCATCCTTCTCATTTCTCTTCCCAATTTTCTTCCACTTCTCTTATCTGATTCTTTTGGCCTGTAACCTGCTTATATTTTCCTTTGGGGCTTTTGGAGCAGGATTTCTGACATCACAGACCTCCTCCTGTTCCATGCTTCTATCTTCTTTGCCCCCCAAATAGGAGTCTAATGTTGCATTTTTCTGTTTATTTTGTTTCCTTTGCCTAGGCATGTTGCCACTTAATTACTTGATTTGGGAGCTTGTTGCCACAATAGGACTCTGCCAACAGACAGTGCAGCTTCTGTCCCAAATATTGGGGTCTTCACAACTTCCGGAGGTATTAGTTGGGTGGCCTCTGTAAAGCCTCCATACACTCTGGCAAGCTGGATACCCATCCCAGACCTCCCCGCCAGACCACAATCCACGTCCACACTGGTTAAAGCAAGAGCGATTAACCTCCAGACTGATTGCTCAATCTCCCTACAGTTTGCAGACCAGGAGCTGAAGCTGCCACTGAAGCTGCAAAATGTCTTCTATTCTGCAGCTCCTCAGCAGCTTCTTGCCCCCAGAGGAGGAAGCTGATGTGTTCCCCAAATACTGGTCCCAAAGTCCATAGGGCACTAACCTCTCACTTTGTCCTAGGCATATCTGTATTGATAATTCTGGAATTGCCACAGCTGCTGGTGATCTGGGGTCCCTCCAGCCAGCTGCTTGCCCGGCCACCCTGGGACTAAAACCACAGTTCAGGCGGGCCTGGGCTTGGCTCCCAGAGCATGCTGTGCTGCTCTGGCTGCTCCCTGCAGGGCTTCTAGGTTGTTCTCAGTGGGAGGTTGGCTTCTCCGTGTTGTTCTGTGGGTGCTGGAACTCCAGAAGTTGTTCAGAGTCCACCTTTTGTTTGGAAGTGGTGTAGCGTGGGAGCACCTTGGAAGTACTGTTTCTACTCTGCCCTCTTGGCTCCACCCCAACCAAACCATATTTTAGAATAATTTAGTTCAATAGTTCAGTCAAGTGGAGTGTTATTTACCAGCTAGTAAGCCTGATTCCACAACCGCCCCTCCAACATTGACTATTCATTTTTTTATCTTTGCTACTCTGAGGGAAATGTTGTGAATTATCAGAGATATTTTAATTCTCCTTGCCTATTATCAGTGATATGGAATATTTTATCACATGGTTATTGACAGCAATTTAAAAAAAGTATTATTTTTATCCTTTGACTATCTGTTGGGTGATTAATTTTGGGCTTATTAAAACTGTATTTATTCCTTATAGATCTTAAATATGATCAAATGAGATAATGTGTATCATGCTTTGCCAAACTTAAAGAACTAGATAAATGCTTCATATTGTTGATATTATTATTATTATTTATTTGATATTAGCAAAATGAGAAATATAATGACATAGTGAATATACTATAGATTTGGATAAATAGGGCCTATGTTAAAATCCCAGCTTTTCTACTAACTACCTGTGTGACTTTGAACAAGTAATTTCCCCTCTCTGGGCCTCATTTTCCTCATCTGTAAAATTAGGACACTGCCTTAGATCACCTGTAGTATCTCATCTAACCCCAAATCCACGACTCTTTGTTAGCTAAAAACATTTTTTCCCTCTCTGCAGTTTCTTTTACTCTTCTAGTTTTATTTACTTTGTTTATGCAAATGATTTTTTAGTTTTAAGTGACTGAAACCTCTTAATTTATCACTTGTGAATAATCTAACCATTGCTTGGTTAGGGAATTTCCCCCTAGGCCATGTGATATTTAAAATCCAGTTGCAGTATTACAGAAATGAGGTCTTGAAAATGTTACTTTCTCCAATCTCACAAGCACAGTGAATACATTTAAATGATCACCTTTGAAGTTAGAGACATAGTAACTTTATCTTGAGGCAGGGTTTAACTTTCCAACTCTTGGAAGAATCTCTTTTGGTTTCTCAATAAATTAAACTATCATTCATCATCCTTACTTAAAATTAGCTCCCCACTGAGATCTTTATCAAAATAAATGTATCTTTGAGTCCAGTTTTTAGCTAATTAGTTTACAAATGAGCTTTACACCCACTCTCCCTTGCAAAAACAAATATATTTTTGAAGTAGATATGAAATCCAAAACCTAATCCATAGGTAAAGGTAATACCTAATAAACATGGAAAGAAGATTGGAAAAACTATCCCAAACACTGCAGGAATGCTTCTTCTCCCTCTGCTTCCCCTCCCCCCAACTCATTCTTTGTTTCATTTATTGCATATCCATTTTTATTGGTACAGCATTGTTAGCCACTGGAATGTAAATTTTATCTCATATTTTCTTATGAGTACATTTTGAATTTTGAGTATGAGTAGAATGGATGGGACAAGATGAGGGGACTGGGTTTTCCCTTTCCATGGTTTCTATTCTATGATTATTAGAGTGAGGCAGGACATAGGAGAGACTTTTCTGCAGCTACGTTTATGAGGAATGTGGAAAGGGAGCTCCTCTGCTTTTAACCTAGCTCCCAGAAAATACTATAAGCATTGTAACTCAAAGGATTTTACTTGGAGTTCCAAGCTTAAATCTTTGGACTGAAATGATCTTCCTGTAGCACCTGTTTATTTGTCAGGAGGAAGACCACAAAAAGAAGCTCCAAACCCAAGATTCTCTAAGGATGGTGGATCATTATGTATATGGGGCCTTCTTTGTTGTTGTCATTGTTGCTGTTGTTGTGGGACCCCTAGGTGGCATTACAGTGGATAGAATGCTGGGCCTGGAATCAAGAAGTCTCATTTTCCTTAGTTAAAATCTGATCTCAGGCACTTACTAGCTGTGTGAACCTGGACAAGTCACTTATCACTATTTGTCTCAGTTTCCTCATCTCCAAAATGAGTTGTAGAAAGAAATGGCAAACCATTCTATTATCTCTGCAAAGAAAATACCATATGGGGTCATGAAGAGCTGGACATGACTAAAAAGGACTGCTGAACAATAATACTAACTCATTGTGAACTGATCCAACCATTCTGGAGAGCAATTTGGAACTATGCCCAAAGGGCTATAAGACTGTGCATATTGATCCAGTAATACCACTACCAAGTCTGTATCCCAAAGACATAATAAAAAAGGTGAAAGGACACACATGTACAAAATTATTTATGGCAGCTCTTTTTGTGGCAAAGTATTGGGAATTGAGGGGATATCCATCATTTTGGGAATGACTGAACAATATGTGATATATGAGTATGATGGAACAATATTGTTTCATAAGAAATGGTGAGCAGGGGGGCGGAGCCAAGATGGCAGAGTAGAAACAGCTCATCCAAGCCACTCTGCCCCCACATTCCCCCCAAACGATGTAAAAGGGGACTCTGAACAACTTCTGGAGCCCCAGCACCCACAGAACGACACAGAGAAGCTAAACTCCCGCTGAGGACAGCCCAGCAGCCCTGCAGGAAGGACCAGCGCAGTGGTCTGGGACCTGGCAGCGTGCAGCGTGCAGAGCGCAGGAGCCGAGCCGAGCCGAGCCCAGGTCCGCATGAGCCGAGGTTTTAGCCCCAGGGCGGCAGGGCCAGCAGCCAGCTGGAGGAACCCCAGAACACCAGGAGCAGTGGCGACTCCAGAATTATCAACATAGACTTGCCTGGGACAAAGTAAGAGGTTAGTGTCCTATGGACTTTGGGACTGGTATTAGGGAATGCGTCGGCTCCCTCCCCTGGGGGCTAGAAGCCGCTGAGGACAAACGCCATTTTGTAGTTTTCAGAGGCAGCTCCCGCTCACAGCCTGCAAATTTGTAGGGAGATCCAGCGATCAGTCTTGGGGGGTAATCGCTCTTGCTTTAACCTCCCTGGATCTGGATTGTGATCTAGGGTGGAAGTCGTGGGTGGGTTTACAGCTTGCCAGAAACGGAAGTTGCCCCCCACACGTTCGGGACGAAAATGCCTATATCTGGCCTTAAAGCCATAGTGTGGCAACAAGCCCAAAAGTCAAGTAATCAAGTGGCAACATGCCAAGGCAAAGGAAACAGAAAAATGCAACCCTAGACACCTATTTTGGGGGCATAGAGCAGGAAAAGGACTGTGAGGTCAGAAGTCCAGCTCCAAAAGCCCCAGGGGAAACCATGAGCGGGTTGCAGGCCATAGAGGACCTTAAGAAGGACTTTAAAAATCAAATAAGAGAAGTGGAGGAAAAATTGGAAGAGAAATGAGAAGGATGCAGGAAAAGTATGAAATGAGGGTCAACAGCCTGACTGAGGAAAACAACACCTTAAAAAATAGATTAACTCAAATGGCAAAGGAGGCCCAAAAGGGCAATGAGGAGAAGAATTCCTTAAAAAGTCGAATTTGCCAGATGGAAAAAGAATCTCAGAAGTTCACTGAGGAGATTCATTCCTTCAGAGTTAGACTGGAGCAAATGGAAGCTAATGACTTTATGAGAAATCAAGATGCTGTTAAGCAGATACAAACAAATGAAAGATTAGAAGGCAATGTGAAATATCTCATGGGAAAAACCACTGACCTGGAAAATAGATCCAGGAGAGACAATTTTAAAATTATTGGACTACCTGAAAGCCATGATCAAGGAAAGAACCTAGAAATCACCCTTCAAGAAATTCTCAAGGAAAACTGCCCTGATGTTTTAGATCCAGAGGGCAAAATAGAGGTTGAAAGAATCCACAGATCACCTCCTGAAAAAGACCCCAAAAAGAAAACTCCCAGGAATATATTATAGCCAGGTTCCAGAATCCCCAGATCAAGGATAAAATACTTCAAGCAGCCAGGAAGAAACAATTTCAATATTGTGGAAACACAAGGCTTCTACACTGAGGGATCGAAGGGCATGGAATATGATATTCCAGAGGGCAAAAGAACTGGGAATGAACCCACGGGTCACCTACCCAGCAAAACTGAGTATTTTGTTTCAGGGGAAAATATGGTCATTCAATGGAATAGAGGACTTTCAAGCATTCTTGAGGAAAAAAACAGAATTGAATAGAAAATCTGACACCCAGACACAAGAAGGAAGAGATGCCTGAGAAGGTAATCAGGGAAAAGAAATCAAAAGGAACTCATCAAAGTTGAGCTATTTACATTCCTATATGGAAAAGCAATAATTGTGACTGATGATATCTTTCTCACTATGAAAATAATGGAAGAAGGGGGTGTGGTCATACGAATACATATGTGAATGTGTGTGTATATGGTTACAGTTATATTTGGATAGAGGGCATAAGTTGAATTTGTTGGGAAGGGAGAATACTCAAGGGATGAAATTATGAGGTGAGAGAGGAAAGTGGCAAGAGGAGATGGGGAGAGACAGGGTAGTGTAAACTATCCCATGCAGAAGAAGCAAGGGGAAGTGGTTGCAAAAGAGGGGGAGAATAAGGAAGGCTAAAAAGGCAAAACCACATTCAAACTGAATTTGGTTCAGGGAGAAAATGACATACATAGCAAATGGGATATCTCAACCTGCAGCAGGATAGGGGGAAGGGGGATGGGAGGAGGGATGATGGATGGGAGGGCATCCTTGGGGTGAGGGGAGGTTGGAAGTACCCACTATAAAAGAGGGACAGGATCATGTAGGGAATGGACCAGGTGGGGGTGGGATGAATGGGAGGGAATTATAAGCAGCCTTGTACAATATGTCTACTATGATAATGTTTTGCATAGCTAGACATGTACAACATATACTGAATTACTTATCTCCCAAGAAGGAATGGGTGACAAGGGAGGAAGGAAATGGATCTGAAATTCGAGGTCGTAACATTAAATGTCCCAAATATATATAAATACTATTATTAATACTCTTTTGCTTGTAATAGGGAGATAAGATGTGCAGGCATTGGGACACAAAGATTCACCTTCCTCTAATGGAAAAGTCGATGGGGGTATGGGAGAAGGTATGGGAGAGAGCAGATTGGAGGAAGCGATATCTTGTGGGATTACTGTTCTGGGAGGTTGGGTAGGGGAATAATGGGGGGAAAATTATTGTAACTCAAAATCTGGCGGAAATGAATGATGTAAAACAGAAATTAATAAAGCATTTGTTTAAAAAAAAAAGAAATGGTGAGCAGGCAGATTTCAGAAAAAACCTGGAAAGACTTGCATGAACTGAAGCTAAATGAAGTGAGCAGAACCCAGGGGAACATTATACACAGTAATACACAACAGTATTGTGCAATGATCAACTTTGTTAGCCTTAGCTCTTTGGAGCAATGCAATGATCTAAGACAATTAGAAAAAGTTCATGATGGAAAATGCTATCCAAATCCTGAGGGGGAAAAAAAAAACTATGAAGTCTGAATAAATGAAAGCATACTATTTTTTCTTTTATTTATTTATTTTTCTTGTTTGGGCTTTCCCTTTTATTCTGAATCATCTCTCACAACATGACTAATGTGGAAATATGTTTAATGTGATTGTACATGTATAGCCTATATCAAATTGTATGCCATCTTGGGGAGAGGGGAGGGAGGAAATTTAGATCTGAAAATATCATAAAAGTGAATGCTGTAAACTGAAATGAAATAAATAAAGAAAAATTATACTAACTCATGTTATTTTAGCACTTGAAGAATTTTCTTCACAGAAACCCTATGAGTGTTGTAGTGAGTTATTATACACATTTCACTTATGAGGAAACAGGCAGAGCAGTTAGGTGATTTACCAAGTATTGCATAGCTAGGAAGTAACAGAATCAGCAACCTAGGTCTTCTGGGTCCAATGCTCTTTCTGTAACACTGATGATAATTCATAGTATATTTTCAATCAATAAAAAATATCATTCACCTTGGCTAGGCACTGTCCAAACAATCCTAGCATAGGGCTGCTGACAAAACAAGGTAGTGTTAGTGGCCATTCTCTCTGATTTAGAAGCTTCCCTGGCTTCTAGCAAGATCTAACTAATGTAGGATTTCTGACCCTTTCACACTCTCAAGGTTAATCCTGCAATCCTGAAATATGTACCTTGATGATCAGTCATCTAAGGCCAGGAGAGAATAAACACAAAAGAGGCTACACCTAAAAAAAAGTCTGCCCAATTGAGCCCATTCTCCATTGTGGGAGCAATGTTATTATGATACCAAGATGACCTATCCTTCTTTAAGTCTTGGAGTAACACCATCACACCTGAAAATTTGAAGTAGAGACCCAAATTAGAAACTAATCCTTTTTTCTTTTTAACTGACATTGGATCCTGTACCATAACTCTGCTATTTATTATAGGGAAAGGGTGAAAGATAGAAACTACTCTGGGTCTTTTTCCACCATCCTAAAATGCCATTACCTTTTAGCAATGGGTTGCCCCATGTTTAGAAAAAGGCTCAAAGATCCCACATGATTAACTGGAAGCATGCGGAGACTTTCTATAACCGATGTTAAACAAGGCACTTTTGAAGAAAGCCAAGGATTTGAGGAGAGAGTACATTCTAACATGGATGATGGACTTTGCAAATAGGGTCATGGGACTGAGAAATTTGAAGAATGATAATTTGGATAGCGTAGGTGGAATAGCATGCATGTGAAAAAATAAATTACATGAAAAAGAAAACTAGGAAAGGTAGACTGAAGTCAGATTGTGAAGAATTTTATTTAATATTTTTTTCAAATCAAATGTTTTATTAACTTCTGGTTTACATCATTCATTTTGGCCAGATTTTGAGTTACAGCTTTTCTCCCCAGTTTTCCATTATCTACTACTCCAAAAATATCGATCCCACTGGATATCCCCTCCTCCAATCTGCTCTCTCTTGTATCTTCTCCCATACCCTCTTCAACTTTCCAGTAGGGCGCAGTGGATGTCTATGCCCCAGTGCCTGTATATCTTATTTACCAGGTACATGTAAAATAATACTAATAATAGTATACACATATATGTTTAAACATTTAATTTTAAAACTTTTGAATTCCAGATTCATTCCCTCCTCCCTTGTCACCCACCCTTACTGGGAAGATAAGCAATTCAGTATAGGTTGTACATGTGTAGCTATGCAAAGCATTTCCATAGTGGATGTATTGTAAACGACTATATTTCCCTCCCTCCTATCCTACCTCCTCCTTCTTCAAGTCTCTACTTTGATCCTGTCCCTTTTCAAAAGTGGGTGCTTCCAACTTCCCTCTCCCCCAGCCTTTCCTCCCTTCCATCATTCCCCATCTCATCCCCTTGCCCCCTACTCTCCTGTAGGGTGAGATACTGTATTTAGTGTGTATGTCATTCTCCCCCTAAGCCAAATTCAATGAGAATAAGGTTAACCAATTTCATTTTGCCTTCCTGTTCTTCCCCTCCATTGTAACTATTTTCCTTTACCTCTTCTATATGAAATGGTTTACCCCAATCTGTCTCTCCCCATCTCCTCTCATTATATTCCTCTCTCACCTCTTAATTTGACCTTTTAAGTATCATCACTTCCTATTAAATTGGTTGTGCCTGTGCCCTCTATTTTTGTATACCTGTAAACATATATACACACATTCACATATGTATTCCTACACCCATATGCCCTCCTGTATAGACATACATATTTCTTTTCCCTTCAACTATTCTCACACTGAAAAATGTTTCATCAGTTACAGTTATCATTATTCCATGTAGGAATGTAAATAGTTCAACTTTGATAAGTTCCTTATGATTTCTTTTTCCTGTTTACCTTCTCATGCTTCTTGTATCTGAATGTCAAATTTTCTATTCAACTCTGTTTTTTTTTTCATCAAGAATGTTTGAATATCCTCTATTCCACTGAATGACTGTATTTTCCCCTGAAAAATGGTACTCAGTTTTGCTGGATTCATGGACCTTTTGGAAGTTGAATCCCTTCTCAGAATAATATTTTGAATGCATAAAGTAAAGTACACAGGATTACATAGAAAATCAACTATGATGAAATACAATGATCAAAATATTAAAAGAAAACAAAATACAAACTAAGTTCATAGACCCCAGATTAAGACTTACTTTGCTGAATGTATGATCCTTTAAACACCTTCTATGTACTAGGAGCTGGGGATCAAAAAACACAAATGAAAACAATGCCTGAATCCTGAAGAAAATTCATTCTACTAGATTGTAGAGAGTTGACTTCTCAGGACCTCAGTTTCCTCATCTGTAAGATGAAAGGGGATCCTATATTTAGAGATAGAAGAGACCACAGAAGTCATACAGTTCAATACCCTCATCTTACAGAAGAGGAAACTGAGGCCCATGATCTCCTTGGCATATTCCTATTTCAAATAGGATGATCCTAGATCAACAAGACTTATTTTCTACTCATTTTCCATGAATTCCATAGATGGAATTGGCTTAGGGAGTCAGATGACTCCAGCATAAAGGTTCCATCTTAGCCAATATTGATATTATGGAGATTTGGTACAATTTCACTGACTTATTTGACAAAACACATTTCAAATGCAATTGCCTTCTCTTTTTCCATGGTTGTGATTTCATATGCAAGGCAAACCAGATCTTCTGGTGTTAATAGCAGCCATTTATTTCCTGCTATTCCTCATCATTATGATTAACTTAATGTGTTTGCAACTGTGAACTGCCCTAGTTAGTATTTTTAGCCCCTTTGCTCAAATCTCAAGTTAAAGGGAACTTAGTTGTTCTTGATTACCCTGCCCCCTTCCATGACAGCCACAATTTTGTTCGAATGAGGGTGGGATTGATTGTCCAACTGTAGAAAGCAGGGTCAGAAAAAAGAAAAAAAAACGCAGCTTAGTGCACTCCCATCTTTCACAATCTGTTCAGTAGTAAACCATTGGGTTTTACAGTCTGTCAAACTCATAGACCAGTGGAACAAATGAAAAGTGACGGGAGAGACTTCCCTCTCTGAGGAGTTTCTCCTTCCAAATGCAGTCATCATGTTAGAGGGGGACTCTTGGAGACTGCAGAAAGGATTGAAACCTTTCTAGCCAGGAGTTCTTAACCTTTTCTAGATCATGATTCTGTTTGGCAGTATGGTAAAGTCTATGGACCCCTTCTCAGTGGGTTTTTAAATACACTGAACAAAATATGATTACAAGGGAAACCAATTATGATACATAGTTATAATGTCAGCCATCTCTAGGGCAGGGGTGGAAGGAGAGAAGGTAAAAAGGGAAAAAGAGACATTTACTTGATAATTGTTATATATTTAAAAGGAATAGCAAGTTGTACATAATACATTTGAAGTTTCATGTGCAATCATGTTTTAAAAAGTCTACTATATTATGGAAATCCTTATTTTATTTCATAAATTAAAAATAAATACAATTAAAAATAAGCTCAAGGACTTTAGGTTAATAACTACTGTCCTAAATAAAGAAAACACAAACTAGCACATCAGCAGAGGGTAACAGAATCATAGATTTAGAAGGAGAAGGGAGCTTTGGAGGGTCTTGAATCTAACCCCTTAATTTTATAGATGAAGAAATTGAAGAACAGAGTGGCTATGTGAGACACACAGAAACATACAGTCAGTAATGTCTGAGGAAGCATCTGAACCCTTTTTTTTCCTGGACCATCGATCTATCACTTTACTACTATACCACATATGCATAAGTAGGATAGAATATTATTTGCAGAAACATCTTCGGTTTTGTCTTTTTTATTCAGGCCTCCTTAAAATGAACTACATAAGACTCTTCGGAGAATTAAATCCTTTTGCAATAAGCTGCATTGACTTCTAGCATCACTAAAAGCTGATTTTCCATAACCCTGGCATCTGTACTCTTTGATGGAGGAACAAGGACAAATCATGAAGCAGGCATTCACAGTGTCATAGAATGTCAGTCAGAAGAGAGTCCAGATGCTGACTAGTCCAAACTTTATATATGTCAGAATTTCCTACATGACATTCCTGAAAAATGGGTATTTAGTCTTTGCCTGAACACCTGAGGTGAAGGGGAGGTGTTCTATTCCATTTTTGGACAATCAGAAGATTATCATTAAGACTAAATCTCTCTCCACAATTTCCACTTATTGTGCCCAGTTTTGCTCCCTGGCATCAAGAAGAACAAGCATAATCTCTTGTTCTAATAGAAGTCCTTTAAGTACTTGAAGACATCATCTAATTCTTCTGGTCTTAAGCCTGAACATCTGTTTTCAATTTTGCCTTCAGGTCCTTGCTTTCCCTTTATGAACTTTCTGCAAATCTACTCCCTCCCCCATTCAGGGTTCCTCTCCACAGTAGAAACCCAGTTATTTTATTCAAAGAAATTCATTTTACCTCCCCAATCCTCAGTTTTCTTGTTTGTAAAATGAGGGAGTTATAAAGAGATCAAAGAAAGGAAAAGAACTCATGTGTGCAAAAATATTTAGAGTGACTCTTTTATTGGGGGATTTGTTTTGCTTGAATATACATATTTATAACAGACATTTTGATTGTTTTTCCTTCTCAAGGTGAGAGAGAGGGAGAGAAGGCAGATTTTCATTGTTTGAAAAAATTAAGGTTAATATAAAACTATTTAAATTGAAAGGAACTCTGAGGTCCCTTCTAGCTCTAGAAACCAGGGGTTCTTAATCTACATTTTAACATAACCAGGGCCTACACATTGTTTCCTTCAGAAAAATTAAAACTGGTTGCTGAATTTCAAAGTAATTGTTTTCCTTTGTAATTCTATGTATTTTATTTTGTTCATTTAAGCTCATGATTCTGAGAAGCAGTCCATAGGCTGCAACATATTGACAAAGGTATCTATAACATAAAAAGCCTAGGGATACTCTTGATCTCTAGATCTCTGATCCTATGATCCTACTCTCACTTAATGAGGGAAAGGAACTTGATGAATTCACTTACCTTGAGATATTGGTAATGATATATTATCAATCATTCAATCATCAAAGACTTATTGCAAGTCTATTATGTATTTAGGAATACATTAGATGCTAAATTTCCCTCTACAGGGAGGGTCATTTTAAAAGAAGAGAAAGAAAAAGACAAAGAAATGAATTTAACTAATGTTAGAATTTCATGCATCATTATAGGAGATAATTTTGAGTTTTTTCCTTTTACAGGCAAACATAATCCACACCAGCTATCACTACCAAGCTTGTGCTTAAGGCATGATAAATTGTAAGATGCAATGTTAATATCTTTAAATTTGTATGATTCTTTGATTTCTTCAATATGGATCTTCCCTCTATTGGCTCAGATCACAATCCATTCACTCTTTTTCATGTTTATACAATTTCTATCCACATTCTCTCTGAAATTCTTCATATGAGTTCTCTCTGGGCTAGATAGAAGCCTTTCTCAAATCACTTCAGTTTTATTGTTTATTGTGCTTCAGGGATATTTTTTTTAGTAGCTGTGTGGAAGATAAGCTGGAATGGGGAAAAACTAGAGGCAGGTAGAGGAATTAGAAGAATACTCCTTATTGAGGATATCTATGGCAGTGAAATAAAGAAAGAGGTTTCACTTTGGCTATAAAGTATAGATCTCTCACCCAATTTAACTTTCCTTCAGGAGTACTCTGGGGGACAGGTGAAGATGTCATTTCCATTCCTTCATTGGTGTATGTCACTTGGCAATATAGAGATGTTTAAAATACATAAATTTCATTTTTGTTTTATTTCATCTTATTGGCTGATAAATCTAAATGGGATTAATTTCTTGTCCTAGCCATTCATTTGCTTTAGAATTTTTGGCTAGATTATCTGCTCCCAGTGCTGTATTTACTATGTGACCAAAAAACTCAATAATGTGGATGTTAGAATCACAATGGAACACAGATCCACCCAACTTTGTTGTCTATGTCTTTTATTCTTGAGAGAGAACTCACTCTGATTTTCTTTGGAAGGAGTTAGGAGGTGAAGTCTTTGTATTTCCCTATACATCCCCAAGGAACAGGAGCTAGGTTGCAAGCAAACTTGTCACAAACAAACTATGAGCTCAAATTCAAGTTTTCCTGAGCCCAAGTTTAGTATTTTATCCACTAAGCTACCTAATCACCTCAAGTTCCTGTCCTGGCTGTGTGACCCTGCAAGTCAGTTAACCTCTCACTGTCACCAGACAACTTTCAAACACCATTAGATATAGATAGTTTCTGATCTGCAATGCAGAGAGAATTTTCTCACCAAGTGTTTCCTGCTATAATGAAATCACAGGTCTGGATTCCTGTATTTCCAAACACCCTCTCCCCCATTTTCATTTCCCCAGTGACAGTGATAAGCAGTTCTATGTGTCATTTACTAAAAGATGTATGTGACAGAAGTGAGAAGAATGCAGTAGAACACCAATCAAGTATTGCCCAAGAGAAAAGCTGTAAAGAATGTCATTAGGCTGATGTGTGACTACAAAAGGGGGGCTGATAATGTGGAGGAGCAAAGGACAAATGATGGAGAATTCCAGATGTTCCATGCTCATCTGTGCCATGTGAAATAGAGCAAGAGCTCCAGTATGTAGGGGCAGACCTCCTATAAAGGATTTATAGGAGAACATGGTTGAGACTCATTCAGGATGAAAGAGCAGGAATGAGTTGCAATGTGTCCCTGAAGGGATGGCCAATATCAAAGAGAACCCAGAACCATTGAAGTACTGAACGAGGTAAATGATTCATTTTGTCTCATCTATAATGACAGAAGCCAGAATTCACTCTGATACAATGTGGGGTAATGGAAAGTGTTGGCAAGAAGGCACAATAACCTCTCAACTTTGTGGCCTGATTCAAAGTTGATCTCCTAAAGTATTTGATTCAATTTATCTTTCAGTTAATTAAGAAACCTTAGTTATGCAATTCAGGGATAATTAAGTTGTTCTAGGATTAAATTACCTTACTGTCATTCATTATTCAGTGATTTCAGTGTCCTAAGTGAAACATCTATAACTATTCAAAACTCACCTATTACTGTGGTAATGGTCTTTTACAAAACTTACTGATTTTTTGTTCTTTTCTTATAAAAGTTCCAATAGAAAGGAATTCTCTTAAATGACTTTCAGAGCTTTCATTTCATGGGACCAGGCAGCTACATGTTAGGTAATTACTTTTAGTAAATAAAGATAATTCACATGGCATCATTTTATTGATTCTTTGCTATTTTAATCAGCAGCACCATTGATCTCTAATCTTTTGGTGAACTTTCCACCAATGCAATCAATTCTGGCTTACATGAGATATGCAGCTTATAAAGTCTACATTGAGAGAGTAGGTCAGCCCTCACTGTCATCAGGTGCTGACACAGTGCACAAAAGCAAAGATTTCTTTTCTATCACTAACTCTTCACAGACCAGTAGCTAGTGGAGAAAGCGAATGCTGAAAGGAAAAAAAAATCAGTAATTTTCCAAGGAGATTTCTCTTCTTTGATCTACCAAATGGTTGCTAAAGAATTTCCTCCCTTCTAAAGTTGAGATGAAAGCCAGTTAAGAAAAAGATACATCACATCTCTGTAGGAACTCTGAGAGCAGGGGAGTGAATGATGGTATGAGAATCTAAGGAGATCAAATTGGAATATTTTCAAATATGATAAAAGCTTATTCATCCTTTACTAATTTAGAATTTTCTTTTGTTATTTCCAGAGTTGCAAGGAAGAACTTTACCTAGGCTGGTGAGTTGTGTAAACATAGTTTATGTTAGAATAGAGGGAAAAAGTGCTGATTTTGGAGTCAGAGGATCTGGGTTTAAATCTTATTTCTTATATTTTCTACTTTGATTGTTTAGTTTTGTCTGACTCATTGTGACCCTATGGAACATAGCATGCCAATGCTGTTTATGTACTTAAAATTTTTTTTATGAGACAACTGGGGTTAAGTAACTTGCCCAGGGTCACATAGCTAGTAAGTTTCAAGTGGCTGGTCAGAGGCTGGATTTGAACTCAGGTCCTCCTGACGTCAGGGCCAGTGCTCTATCCACTGTGCCACCTACCTGGCCCCATGCAGTTTTCTTTTCTTTCTTTCTTTTTTTTGAAGGGCAGTTGGGGTTAAGGGACTTGCTCAAGGTCACATGGCTAGTAAGTGTTAAGTGTCTGAGTCTGGATTTGAATTCAGGTCCTCCTGACTGAAGGGCCAGTGCTCGATCCACTGTGCCACCTATCTGCTCCTATGGAGCTTTATTTTTATTAATTTGTTCATTTACTTTTAGTTTACAAGATTCAGTTCAACAGTTCTTTGCATTTCAAATTTTTTTCCCTGCCCTCCCTTCCCTCTCCCCCCTACTCCTGCCATGTTGGCATATAATCAGGTATAGGATCTGCAGATACATTCACATTAGACATTAGTCAGGTTACAAAAAAAGGATTGGATCAGATGGAATGAAAAATGGTAAAGCAGAAACAAAACCAAACAAGAACAAGAAGGAGGGAAGGTAATTTGCTTCAATCTGCATTCAAACTCTGTTCTTTCTAGTTCTTTCTCTGAATGTAGACATCTCTCTCCATCATGAGTCTTTTGGGGTTGGCTTATAGCCCTGCATTGCTGAGAAGAATACAGTCTATCAAAGTTAGTTGTCACACATATGTTGTGTCTCTAATTGTGTACAAATTTCTCCTGGTTCTGCTCTTCTCACTCAGCATCAGTTTGTATAAGTCTTTACAGGTAAATATGAAGTCTATCTGCTCCTTGTTTCTTATAGCACAATAGTATTCCATTGCATTCATATACCACAACTTGTTTAGTGATTCCCCAATTGATGAACATACCCTTAATTTCTAATTCTTTGCCACCACAAAAAGAGCTGCTATAAATATTTTTGAACATATGCGTTCTGTCCACTTCTATGATCTCTTTGGGATACAACTCTAGAAGTGGTAGTGCTGGGTCAAAGGATATGAAATTTTTTATAGCACTTTGAGCATAGTTCCAGATTGCTCTTCAGAATGGTTGAATCAGTTCACAACTCCACTAGCAATGCATTAGTGTTCCAATTTGCCCATATCCTCTCCAGCATTTGTCATTTTCCTGTTTTGTCATCTTAGCCAATCTGACTGGAGAGATGTGGTAGCTCAGAGCTGTTTAAATTTGCATTTCTCTAATCAATAGTGATTTAGAACATTTCTTCATATGCTTATAGATATCTTTACTTTCTTTCTCTGAAAACTGCCTGTTCAAATTCTTTGACCATTTATCAGTTGGGGAATGACTTATATTCTTATAGATTTGACTCAATTCTCTGTATATTTTAGAAATGAGTCCTTTATCAGAGACACAAGTTGTAAAAATTCCCAATTTTCCACTTCTCTCATAATCTTGGTTACATTGGCTTTGTTTATACGGAACAATTTTCAATTTCATGTAATCAAAGTTACCCATTTTACATTTTATAATAATCTCTTATTCTTGTTTGATCATGAAGTCTTCCCCTCTCCATAAATCTGACAGGTAAACTATTCCTTGCTTTCCCAGATTGCTTACAGTATCATCCTTTATATCTAGATCATGCAGCCATTTAGACTTAATTTTGGTATCTGGTGTTAGATAATGATCTATGCCTAGTTTCTCCCATACTCTATTTCAGTTTTCCCATCAGTTTTTATTAAATATTGAGTTCTTATCCAAAAAACTGGGATTTTTGGATTAATCAAAGAGTAGATTATTATAGTCATTGATTGCTGAGTCTCGTGTACCCAATCTATTCCATTTATCCACTGCTGTATTCCTCAGCCAGTACCAAGTAGTTTTGATGACTGCTGTTTATGATACAGATTAAAATCTGGTATAGCTAGGCCACCTTCCCTATCATTTCTTTTCATTAATTCCCTTGATATTCTGGACTTTTTGTTCTTCCAAATGAATTTTGTTACTATTTTTTCTAATTCTATAAAGGAATTTTTTGGTAAATTGATTGGTATGGCACTAAATATGTAATTTATTTTAGGTAAAATTGTCATGTTTCTTATATTAGCTTGAGCCAGCCATGAGCAATTGATGTTTTTCCAATTAGTTAGATATGACTATATTTCTGCGAAAAGTGTTTTGTAGTTGTGTTCATAGGTCCTGGTTTTGTTTTGGCAGGTAGATTCCCAAATATTTTATAATGTCTACAAAAACTTTAAATGGGATTTCTCTATCTCTTGCTCTTGGATTTCATTAGAAATATACAGGAATACCAACAATTTATGTGGGTTTATTTTATATCCTGCAACTTTGCCAAATTTATTTATTGTCCCAAGTAGTTTTTTCCTTGATTCTCTAGGATTATCTAAGTATATATTCATATCATCTGCAAAAAGTGATAGTTTGGTCTCTTCTTTGCTAATTTGATTCCTTTGATTTTGTTTTCTTCTCTAATTGCTACTGCTAACATTTCTAGTACCAGATTGAATAAGAGGGGTGATACTGGACACCCTTGTTTCATCCCTGATCTTATTGGAAATGCTTCTCGTATCCCCATTACTTATAATACTTGCTGATAGCTTTAAATCCATGCTACCTATTATTTTAAGGAAGACTCCATTCATTCCTATGCTTTCTAGTGTTTTTAAAAGTAATGGATTTTGAACTTTGTCAAAAGCCTTTTCTGCATCTATTGAGATAATCATGTGTTTTCTGCTAGTTTTATTGTTGATATGATCAATTATACTGATGGTTTTCCTAATATTAAATCATCCTTGAATTCTTGGAATAAATCCTACCTGATCAAAGTGTGTTATTCTTTTGATAAGTTGCTGTAGTCTTTTTGCTAATATTTCATCTCAAATTTTTGCATCTATATTCATGAAGGAAATTGGTCTACAATTTTCTTTTTCCATTTTATCTCTTCCTGATTTAGGTATCAGTATCATGTTTGTGTCATAAAAAGAATTTGGAAGGACTCCTTCTTCACTAATTTTCCCAAATAGTAGAGTATTGGAATCAATTGTTATTTAAATGTCTGATAGAATTTGCTAGCAAATCTGTCTGGCCCTGGAGATTTTTTCCTAGGGCGTTCACTGATGGCTTGTCCAATTTCTTTTTCTGAGATGGGGTTATTTAAGTAATTTATTTCCTCTTCAGTTAATCTGGGCAATTTGTATTTTTGTAAATATTCATCCATTTCACTAAGATTGTCAAACTTATGTGCATATAATTTGGCAAAATCCTAATTATTGTTTTAATTTCCTCTTCATTGGAGGTAGATTTACCCTTTTCATTTTTGATACTCATAATTTGGTTTTCTTCTTTCTTTTTTATCATATTGTGTAAGGTTCTATCATTTTTTTTTCATTAAACCAGCTCTTAGTTTTACTTTTAGTTCAACAGGTTTCTTAGTTTCAATTTTATTAATCTCTCCTTTGATTTTCATTATTTCTACATTAATATTTAATTGTGGGTTTTCAACTTGTTCTTTTTCTAGTTTTTTCAATTGCATCCCCAATTCATTAACCTCCCTTTTCTCTAATTTGTTCATGTATGCACTTAGGGATATAAAATTTCCCTTAAGAACTACCTTTGCTGCATCACACAAATTTTGGTATGTTGTCTCATTATTGTCATTCCCTTGAATGAAGTTACTGATTGTTTCTATAATTTTTGTTTGACCCACTCGATTTTTAGGATTGAATTGTTTAGTTTCCAATTAGTGTTTAGTCTATCTTTCCATGGACCTTTGTTGCATATGACTTTTATTGCATCATTATCTGAGAATGATTCATTTAATATTTCTGCCTTTCTGCACTGGATTGTGAGGCTTTTATGCCATAGTACATGGTTAATTTTTGTGTATGTGTCATGTACTGTTGAGAAGAATGTATTTTCCTTATTATTCCCATTCAGTTTTTTTTCCAGAGATCTATCATACCTACCCTCACTAAAATTCTATTCACCCCCTTAACTTCTTTCTTGTTTATTTTGAGGTTGGATTTATCAAGTTGAGAGAAGGGAAGATTAAGGTCCCCCACTAGTATAATTTTGCTATCTATTTCTTCCTCTAACTTCCTTACCTTCTCCTCTAGGAATTTGGATGCTATATCACTTGGTGCACATGTGTTAAGTAATGATATTGCTTCATTCTCAATGGTGTCTTTTAGCAGGATATAGTTTCCTTCCTTATCTCTTTTAATTAAGACAATTTTTGCTTTTGCTTTATCTGAGATCAAGATTGCTACACCTGTTTTTTTTTTTTTTTACTGTATCTGAGGATTGATATATTTTACCCCAGCCTTTTACCTTTACCTTGTATATACTTTTATATACTTGTATATACCTTTACCTTGTGTATACTCCTGTTTAACATGTGTTTCTTGTAAACAGCACATAGTAGGATTATGTGTATCCTCCTGTTTAACATGTGTTTCTTGTAAACAGCACATTGTAGGATTATGGTTTTTAATCTGCTCTCCTATCTGCCTCCATTTTATGGGAAATTTCATCCCATTCACCTTTGCAGTTATGATTACTATCTGTCTCTTTCCCCCATCCTTTTCTTTCTACTGTTTATGATTTTATTTTTCTCTCACTTCCCCTTCTTAAGCATTTTCCTTTTGATCACCACTTTACTCAGTATTCCCTTCTTATCAGCTTCCCTCCCTTTTCCTCCCCTTCCCCCTTACCTTTTCTCTCCCTTCTAACCACCCCCTACTTTGTTAGCCCTTCCACCCTCCTACTGCCTGTAGGATATGATAGATTTTTATACTTAGTGTAGTATGTCATTTCTTCTTTGAACCAATATTGATAAGAACAGATCTCATTCAAAGGTACTCTCCCTCCCCTCTTTCCCTCTGTTATGATATGTTTTGTGTCTCTTCTTGATTGAGTCCTACACTTAACTGGTTGTATTATTACATCTTTTCACCAGAACCAATTAGGGAAAAGCTCATATAATGCTCATCTACATCCCTTCTTTTCCTCTACTATATTATTTTTATGCCTCTTTGTGTGGCATAATTTACCCTTTCCCACTTCATTCTTCTCTCTTCTTCCATTGCAGTCCCTTTGTAGCCCTTAATAAGGTTTTTTTTTTTGTTGTTGTTGTCATTTTGTGTAATTTATACCCATATGCTTTATTTGTCTATAAACAGTTTGGTCTTATTAAATAACACGGTGTGTGTGTGTGTATGTGTGTGTGTGTGTGTGTGTGTGTGTGTGTGTGTGTGTTTTCCTTGCTTACCTTTCTATTTCTCTTTTTTATCTCATAGTTGGAGGTTGAATTTTCTCTTGAGCTCTGGCTTTATCATTAGGAAGGTCTGGAAATCCCTTATATTGTTGAATGACCATCTCCTTGCCTGGAAGGATATGTTCAATTTAGGTGGGTAGGTGATCCTTGGTTGTAGTCTGAGCTCTTTTGCCTTACAAAAAAACTATATTCCACTTCCTGCAATCTTTCAGTGTAGAAGCTCCCAGATCCTGTGTGATCCTCACTGTGGTTCCTTGATATTTGAATTACTTCTTTCTTGCTGCTTATAGTATTTTGTCCTTTAGCTGGTAGTTCTGGAGTTTGGTCACAATATTTTGTGAACTTTTCAATTTGGGATCTCTTTCAGGAGGTGCCTGTTGGATTCTCTCGATTTCTATTTTACTTTCTGGTTCTAGTATCTCAAGGCAGTTTTCTTTGATGAGCTCTTGGAAGATGTCAAGGCTCATTTTTTCATCATGCTCTTCAGGTAAGCCTGTGATTCTCAGATTATCTCTCTTGGATCTGTTTTCCAGGTCTATTATTTTTCCACTGAGATATTTTACCTCATTTCCTAATTTTTCATTCTTGATGTTGTTTTTGAGCGATTTTTGGTTCCTCATAGTGTTATTCACTTCAATTTGGATGATTCTAGTTTTTAGTAAATTGTTTTCCTCGTTGAGTTTTTGGAGCTCCTTTTCCCTATCAGACATTTTTTTTTTAAGGAGCTCTGTTTTCTTCATTGTAATGCTTTTCTAATTTTGCAATTTTGATTTTAAAAGAGTTATTCATTTTTATATTCTATCTCTCTAATTTGGTTTTTTAAACAAATGCTTTATTAATTTCTGCTTTACATCATTCATTTCCACCAGATTTTGAGTTACATTTTTTCCCCATTTTTTCCCCTACCCACCACCCCAGAATAGCAGTCCCACAAAATATTCCCTCATCCAATCTGCTCTCTCCCATATCTTCTCCCATATCCCCTTCGACTTTACCATTAGGGCGAGGTGAGTCTCTGTGCCCCAATGCCTGAAAATCTTATCTCCCAATTACATGTAAAATAGTATTTATACATATTTGAAACATTTTATTTTAAAACCTCGAATTTCAGATCCATTCCCTTCTTCCCTTGTCACACATTCCCTCTGGGAAGATAAGCAATTCATTATGTGTTGTACATGTATAGCTATGCAAAACATTACCATAGTAGATATATTGTAAAAGGCTGCTCATAATTCCCTCCCACCCATCCCACCCCCAACCTGGTCCATTCCCTACTTTGATCTTGTCCCTCTTAGATAATGGGTACTTCCAACATCCCCTCCCCCCACAATGCCCTCCCCTCCATCACCCCTCCTCTTATCCCCCCTCCCCCTACTCTCCAGCAGGGTGAGATATCCCATTAAGTATGTGTGTCATTCTCTCCCTGAGCCAGATTCAATGAGAATATGGTTTTGCCTTATTGCCTTCCATAGTTATTGTTTTTCTTTTTTTATTTTATTTTATTTTTTTCACTCTTTTTATTTTTTATTTTTTAATTAAACAAATGCTTTATTAACTTCTGGTTTACATCATTCATTACCACCAGATATTGAGTTACAATTTTTTTTTCCATTTTTCCCCTACCCACTATCCCAGAATAGCAGTCCCTCAAGATATCCCTTCCTGGGGCGGAGCCAAGATGGCGGAGTAGAAACAGCTCATCCAAGCCACTCTGCCCCCAGATTCCCCCCAAACTATGTAAAAGGGGACTCTGAACAACTTCTGGAGCCCCAGCACCCACAGAACGACACAGAGAAGCTAACCTCCCGCTGAGGACAGCCCAGCAACCCGGCAGGAAGGACCAGCTTAGCAGTCTGGGACCTGGCAGCTCACAGCGCGCAGCACGCAGAGCGCGGGAAGCCGAGCCGAGCCAGAGCTGAGGTCCCCGTGAGCCGAAGTTTTAGCCCCAGGGCGGCAGGGCCAACAGCCGGCTGGAGGAACCCCAGAACACCAGTAGCTGTGGCGACTCCAGAATTATCAACATAGACATGCCTAGGACAAAGTAAGAGGTTAGTGTCCTATGGACTTTGGGACCTGTATTTGGGGAATGCGTCAGCTTCCTCCCCTGGGGACTAGAAGCCACTGAGGAGACACGACATTTTGTAGTTTTCAGAGGCAGCTCCGGCTCCTGGCCTGCAGAACTGTAGGGAGATCCAGCGATCAGTCTTGGGAGGTAATAGCTCTTGCTTTAACCTCCCTGGATCTGGATTGTGATCTAGGGTGGAAGCCCTGTGGTGATGGGTCTGGGAGTAGCCTTTGTGGTTGGTGGGTCAACTTGCTACCAAGTTGATCAGGCCTCTGTGTGCCCTGGTGTCTGGGCCTCTGTACTGATTTGGGTCATCTTCCAGGCCTCTGCCATATGGAGTTTTCTTGACAAAGATTCTATAGTGGTTTGTCGTTTCCTTTTCCTGAGGTTTAAGGCAAACAGAGGTACAGTGACTTGCTTAGGGTCACACAGCTTGTAAATATCTGAGATCAGATTTGAACTCAGGTATTCCTGACTCCAGGCCTAGCCCTCTATCTGCTGAGTCATTTAGCTGTCTCCTTGTTCCCTTTGACAAGATATTTCACTTCCCTTGGTCTCAGTTTCCTCATCTGCAAAGTGTGTGTGTCTGTGTGTGTGTTGGGGGGGGTGGACAAGGGAGTCTCTGATGTTCATTCCAGTTCTACATATAGGATCCTATCAATTTTAACAAGTGAACAAAAATATTCAAGAGCCCTTGAAATGTTCATTAACACACATAGAACTACAAGGACACTAGCTCTTCTTTTTAAAATGATATACAGATTAGAATTTAGTCTTATTCACTAATTAAAATGGAAATATATTAATCTAATAAACACATTAAATGCCTAGTATGGGCCAGATACTGCCAAAACACTGGAGATACAATTAATAAAAATAAAAGCAATCCATGCCCTCAAGGAGTTTACAGTCTCATATTAAGCAATTCTAATTTTAGTTATTATATTTGATCCAAACAATAAAATATGTTCTTCAAAAATATTTTATTTTTTCAATTCTTTGACACATTCTGAAGTATTTTATAAAATCCTAGAATTAAAAAATGCAACAAACTTATTTAATTTTGATTTCCACTTATCTTCTATCTCTATTGACTGTTGAAGTTATATGTTCTGATGAACTGACTTGATGGATTGCCCATCCAAGTATATATCATAACTGTGGTACTACCCATTCCTCATCTTCTTTGAGGATTACTAAATGGACCACTTTTGAGTCACTGTGGATGTCGTTTAGGAAGACTTAGGCTACCTGCATCAATTATATCAGGATAATGTCATATGCAAACAACATCTGAAGAACTTGTCTGTTTTGTCTACAAACATTCATGCAGACTTTACTCAGGATATTCCCATGATACCTGTGAATGCCATTAATGTCTAATTCTCTTTTTATATTGATAATCAAAATCATTGGAAACATTTCTCTTTCTCATTGTGGTTACATCTATGAAAGAATGATCTTAACATATGCATAGCAGATACCATGTTGGAGGAGAGATCTAAAGACTTCATTTGGCTGTGCTGAGTCACAAACTTTCTTGTAGTTGACAGAGTAAACATGGTAGGGCCCTGTATTATCTATCTTCCAACTTGATTTTGTGATTGTGACTATAGGAAATTTTCTGTGAAAGCCTTCCTATTCCCTTCTTATAGTTTCATAAATATCTTTGACATGCACACAGACCATTCTCATAAAGATTTTATAGAGATGGGAAAATATGCTGATGGGTAAGTTGTTACTGATGTCTTTTCAGTGGTTATTTTTTTAATATCACATGCGATCTTTTCCAGTATTTTGGATACATTCACCTCTGAGATATCTTGAAAATCAATCCCTGGGTGCCTATATAATTAGGTTGCTCTCAGGAGAGTTTTCTGCTAAATGTGTTTGGCCACTTTAACTACTTTTTAAAAATTTTATTTCTTGCTGGTTTATTTCCACTTCTTTATAAAACACACTGAGTACTGAAGTTTTAAAAGTTTCATCTGTGGTCATTTCATGTACATCAATGATGAGAAAATGTCACTATAAAATTACTGGCAAATTTGTTCTTTTTCATATTGACATGTAGTCCTTTCAGTTTTAACTATAAGTGATCTTTGAATGATCTGATCTAGTTTGATCTTCAGTGACACTTTCTGAAAGCCTTTTTCCATTCCACTATTTTTTTTTACAGTTTTCTGAAGGGATACTTCTCACAATCTTTCATTATCCTCCTCCATAGTTTTTGAGGATGATTATTTTTTTTTTTTACCAGTTCTATGCTTCGATGCCCCATCTTTCATATTGTTAAGGAGATGAAATGTTTGCTGGTTGAGGTGGCTTTTGAGATCTTTTGGGGCCTTGTATTATGGAGACTGACTTATGTGGGTTAAACTATTCAAGCAGATGAAAGGTGGAAAAGATCTGCTGATATTTCTGTGACTAACTCTTTGCTTCTTCAATGACAAAGTCATTGCAATATTTGGAATCTTACAGAGTAGAACTTAATCGGGATGAAAGAAAATAGCTCTAAGAAACAAAACAGAATGAATAGTTGAACTAGGTCAAATTTATAGAAAAGAGGTTCATGATGGAGACATAGGGATGTTGAGAAATTGATGTTAAATATTTGAAAGAGAGGAGGAAACTAAATGCTTGGAGGAAATCATGGAATATGATAGATAAAAAGGCCACTGAGAAAATATATGTAACTATGACTTATATGTTCATTTTTTTTAAACAAATGCTTTATTAAGTTCTGTTTTACATCATTCATTTCTACCAGATTTTGAGTTACAATCATTTTCCCCCCATTATTCCCCTACCCAACCTCCCAGAATAGCAGTCCCACAAGATATCGCTTCCTCCAATCTGCTCTCTCCCATACCTTCTCCCATACCCCCGTCGACTTTTCCATTAGAGGAAGGTGAATCTTTGTGTCCCAATGCCTGCACATCTTATCTCCCTATTACAAGCAAAAGAGTATTAATAATAGTATTTATATATATTTGGAACATTTAATGTTGCGACCTCGAATTTCAGATCCATTTCCTTCCTCCCTTGTCACCCATTCCTTCTTGGGAGATAAGTAATTCAGTATATGTTGTACATGTCTAGCTATGCAAAATATTATCATAGTAGATATATTGTACAAGGCTGCTTATAATTCCCTCCCACTCTTCCCACCCCCCACCTGGTCCATTCCCTACATGATCCTGTCCCTCTTTTGTAGTGGGTACTTCCAACCTCCCCTCCCCCCAAGGATGCCCTCCCATCCATCATCCATCTTCTCATCCCCCTTCCCCCTATCCTGCTGCAGGTTGAGATATCCCATTTAGTATGTATGTCATTTTCTCCCTGAACCAAATTCAATGTGAATGTGGTTTTGCCTTTTTAGCCTTCCTTATTCTCCCTCTCCTTTGCAACCACTTCCCCTTGCTTCTTCTACATGGGATAGTTTACCCTACCCTATCTCTCCCCATCTCCTCTTGCTACTTTCCTCTCTCACCTCAGAATTTCATCCCTTGAGTATTCTCCCTTCCCAACAAATTCAACCTATGCCCTCTATCCATATATAACTGTAACCATATACACACACATTCACATATGTATTCATATGACCACACCCCCTTCTTCCATTATTTTCATAGTGAGAAAGATATCGTCAGTCCCAGTTATTGCTTTTCCATATAGGAATATAAATAGTTCAACTTTGATAAGTTCCTTTTGATTTCTTTTCCCTGATTACCTTCTCAGGCATCTCTTGCTTCTTGTGTCTGGATTTTCTATTCAATTCTGTTTTTTTCCTCAAGAATGCTTGAAAGTCCTCTATTCCACTGAATGACCATATTTTCCCCTGAAACAAAATACTCAGTTTTGCTGGATAAGTGATTCTTGGTTTTAACACCAGCTTTTTTGCTCTCTGGAATATCATATTCCATGCCCTTCGATCCCTCAGTGTAGAAGCCGCCAGGTCCTGGGCTATTCTGATTGTGTTTCCACAATATTGAAATTGTTTCTTCCTGGCTGCTTGGAGTATTTTCTCCTTGATCTGGGGATACTGGAACCTGGCTATAATATTCCTGGGAGTTTTCTTTTTGGGATCTTTTTCAGGAGGTGATCTGTGGATTCTTTCAACCTCTATTTTGCCCTCTGGATCTAAAACATCAGGCAGTTTTCCTTGAGAATTTCTTGAAGGGTGATTTCTAGGTTCTTTCCTTGATCATGGCTTTCAGGTAGTCCAATAATTTTTAAATTGTCTCTTCTGGATCTATTTTCCAGGTCAGTGGTTTTTCCCATGAGATATTTAACATTGCCTTCTAATCTTTCATTTGTTTGGATCTGCTTAACAGCATCTTGATTTCTGATAAAGTCATTAGCTTCCATTTGCTCCAGTCTAACTCTGAAGGAATGAATCTCCTCAGTGAACTTTTGAGATTCTTTTTCCATCTGGCAAATTCGACTTTTTAAGGCATTATTCTCCTCATTGCCCTTTTGGGCCTCCCTTGCCATTTGAGTTAGTCTATTTTTTAAGGTGTTGTTTTCTTCAGTCAGGCTGTTGACCCTCATTTCATACTTTTCCTGCATCCTTCTCATTTCTCTTTCCAATTTTTCCTCCACTTCTCTTATTTGATTTCTAAAGTCCTTCTTAAGGTCCTCTATGGCCTGCACCCCGCTCATGTTTTCCCCTGGGGCTTTTGGAGCAGGACTTCTGACCTCACAGTCCTTTTCCTGCTCTATGCCCCCAAAATAGGAGTCTAGGGTTGCATTTTTCTGTTTCCTTTGCCTTGGCATGTTGCCACTTAATTACTTGACTTTTGGGCTTGTTGCCACACTATGGCTTTAAGGCCAGATATAGGCATTTTCGTCCCGAACGTGTGGGGGGCAACTTCCGTTTCTGGCAAGCTGTAAACCCACCCACGACTTCCACCCTAGATCACAATCCAGATCCAGGGAGGTTAAAGCAAGAGCAATTACCCCCCAAGACTGATCGCTGGATCTCCCTAGGATTTGGAGTCTGGGAGCTGGAGCCTCCTCTGAAAACTGCAAAATAGCGTGTCTCCTCAGTGGCTTCTAGCCCCCAGGGGAGGGATCCGACGCATTCCCTAAATACCAGTCCCAAAGTCCATAGGACAGCAACCTCTTACTTTGTCCTAGGCATGTCTATGTTGATAATTCTGGAGTCGCCACAGCACCTGGTGTTCTGGGGTTCCTCCAGCCGGCTGCTGGCCCTGCCGCCCTGGGGCTAAAACCTCAGCTCACGCGGACCTGAGTTCTGCTCGGCTCCGCTTCCTGCGCTCTGTGCTTTGTGCACTGCCGGCTCCCAGAGCGCTGAACTGGTCCTTCCTGAAGGGCTGCTGGGATGTCCTCAGCAGGAGGTTAGCTTTTCTGTGTCATTCTGTGGGTGCTGAGGCTCCAGAAGTTGTTCAGAGTCCCCTTTTACATAGTTTGGGGGGAATCTGGGGGCAGAGTGGCTTGGATGAGCTGTTTCTACTCTGCCATCTTGGCTCCGCCCCCCCCTATATGTTCATTTTCAATCTTGAGAATAACATATGCCTTCATCCAGGGTAAATAGGTGAAGTTTTAAGAAGAAAGAAGAAGACAGATTTTTTATTAATTCAATGGTTTTCTTAATTTCAATTTTATTAATCTCACCTTTGGTTTTCAATATTTCTAATTTAGTACTAAATTGGGGATTTTCAATTTGTTCTTTTTCTAGCTTTTTCAATTGCATGTCCAATTCATTGACCTCCCTTCTCTCTGCTTTAATTAAGTATGCACTCAGGGATATAAAACTTCCCTGAGAACTGCCTTTAGTGCATCCCACAAATTTTGGTATGTTGTTTCATTATTATCATTCTCTTGAATGAAATTATTGATTGTTTCTATAATTTCTTCTTTGACCCACCAATTTTTTAGGATAAAATTGTTTAGTTTCCAATTAGTTTTTAGTCTATCTTTCCATGGCCCTTTATTGCATATAATTTTTATTGCATCATGATCTGAGAATGATGCGCTTACTATTTCTGCCTTTCTACACTGGATTGTGAGGTTTTTATGCCCTAGTACATGGTCTATTTTTGAGTATGTACCATACACTGCTGAGAAGAAAGTAAATTCCTTTTTATCCCCATTCAGTTTTCTCCAGAGATCCATCATATCTAGTCTCTCTAAGATTCTATTCACCTCCTTAACTTCTTTCTTTTTTATTTTGAGTTTAGATTTATCGAGTTCAGAGAGGGGGAGATTAAGGTCCCCCACTAGTATAGTTTTGCTATCTATTTCTTCCTCTAATTCCTTTAACTTCTCCTCTAGGAATTTGGATGCTATACCACTTGGTGCATATATATTAAGTAGTGATATTGCTTCATTCTCAATGGTGCCTTTTAGTAGGATATAGTTTCCTTCCTTATCTCTTTTAATTAGATCTATTTTGCTTTTGCTTTATGTGAGATAAGTATTGCTACCCCTGCTTTTTTTACTTTAGCTGAGGCATAATAAATTTTACTCCAACCTTTTACCTTTACCCTGTGGGTATCCCTTTGTTTCAAATGTGTTTCTTGAAGACAGCATATTGTAGGATTATGGTTTTTAATCCATTCTGCTATCCTCCTCTGTTTTATGGGAGAGTTCATCCCATTCACATTCACAGTAATGATGACTATCTGTCTCTTCCCCTGCATCCTATTTCCTCCCCTGTTTATATTTTTGTTTCTTCCTTCTCCCTTCCCCTCCTTGAAGTTTTCCCTTTTGACTGCCCCCTCCCTCAGTGTTCCCGCCCAATGACCCCCCTTCTTAACCTACCCTCTCCCCTTACTACTATTTCCCTCCCTTATAATCCCTCCCTTTAGTCTCCTCCTTTTCACCCCCCCCTTACCCTCCCACTATCTATAGGACACAATAAATTTTTATACTCATCAGAGTAAATTACTCCCCGTTTGATTCCAAACCAATGAGAGTAAATTTCAAACAGTGCTCCTCTCCCTCCCTCAAATTCCTCTATTTTATGAATTTATGTGTCTATTCACGTTAGATTCTTAAACTTCACTGATTAATTTGATCCTTCTTTGAACCCGAACCAGTGAGAATAGTGTTTAAATGATGTTCCTCTCCCTCTTTCTTTCCCCTCTTCTATAGCGTGTTTTAATATCTCTTCAGATGGCATATTTTACCTTTTCCTATCTAATCCTTTCCTTTTTCCCATTACAGTCTCTTTTTTTTTGTGGGGGGTTGTTAAAAGAATATACTTTTATTTTAAAAATTTATATTTATTATACTTGGTTGTATTCCTAGCTCTCTTGCCCTACGAAATATCAAATTCCAGTCCCTCCGCTCTTTTAATGTAGAAGCTGCTAGGTCCTGTGTGATCCTAACTGTAGTTCCTCGATATTTGAATTGTTTCTTTTTGGCTGCTTGTAGAATTTTTTCTATAATCTTAAAATTCTGGAATTTGGCTACTATATTTCTTGGAGTTTTCAGTTTGGGATCTCTTTCAGGAGGAGTCCGGTGAATTCTATCAATAGCTATTTTATCTTCTGATTCCAGGACCTTAGGACAGTTTTCTTTGACAATCTCTTGGAGGATGTTGTCTAGACTGCTTTTCTCATCATGGCTTTCTGGTAGACCAATAATTCTTAGGTTGTCTCTCCTGGATCTGTACTCTAGGTCAGTTATTTTTCCAGTGAGATATTTTACATTTTCTTGCAATTTTTCGATCATCTTGTTTTTTTCGATTGACTCCTGCTGCATCATAGAGTTCTGAGTTTCAGTTTGATTGTATCTAATTTTTAGTGAATTATGGTCTTCAGTAAGTTTTTGAAGTTCTTTTTTAGGGAGGTATTTTCTTTTTCCAAGTTGGTCATTGCCTCCCTGATTTGGTCTTTAAAATTTTTCTTAAGCTCCTCCAGGAATGCTATTTGGGCTTGAGACCAGATCATGTTTCCTTCTGTGGTCTCTGGTGTGGGCAGAGAGTCTATATTGTCCTGTGTGTTTTGTTGTTCTTGCCCTGCATAGTATGCTCCAATAGACTTTCTTGCCTTCCCCTTCTCCTTTTCAGCTTCCTTCCTTCACATTGTGACTTCCTGTTTCTTAGTTTCTCAGGCTATGAGTTTGGGGCCTGATTCTTGACTTTGAATACCTCTGGGTGGCTAGTTTATGGCTAAATCCGAGAAGTCAGTGAGGAATGTAGATGTGTAGGTGGGGATGAGTCTGACCACTTCAGATTTCTTCCTTTATACCCCTGGGCTATATAAGTAGGCTTTTGTTGGTGAGGTGAGGTGGTGCTTGTTGGGTCCCCTCCCTCTCTTCTCTTCAGATTCCTGGCTGTCTCAGTTACACCCTTTCTTGGAGATTCTCAATCCTGAGGCTATTTCCATTAACTTGGGATTTCAATCTGGGTGGGAGACTTATCTTTGGGTTTTCTGCTTCATGAAGGAGGGATGGGAGGATCAGAGCAGCTAGAATTTACTTTGCCATTCCAGCCCCTGTATTATACAGGCAGGCAGTTTCTAAACTTCCAGGCTGGGGGCTGAATGCAGCCTGCGAAGCCACTCTCTCCACTGGGGCCCGACTCTCCTACCTGGCTCCAATGATCCGTTCCCTCTGCGAGATGACTGCGATTTGTCCTTGGTAAGTCTGCAGGCTGGGGCTTTTTCTCTCTCTGGTGTAGTCTGCTTGCCTGCTCTTAGGTCTGAGCTGTGCAGACCCCACGCGCTCTGCGCTCGACCTGTGCGGACACTCTGGGCAACCTCCTGGGCTGGATTCTGCCACACTCTGTCTTCCACTGGGCTCCGTCACTCCGGAATCCGCTCAGATTTACCCTTTTGGACTTAGTGACAGAGGAGCTCAGCGAGGTTACTGCTTCCTTTCCGCCATCTTGGCTCCGCCCCCCAAGAAGACAGATTTTTGCAAAGAGACATTCTATAGCAGACAACACACTTGCAGGTAAAGAATTGACTGGAAGGCACATAAAATACTATAAAATAAAATATTGCTTATTGATAATAAGAAAGCATTTGGTTTGGTAGTACAAAATACCATACTTTAAAGACTATCTTCCAACAATGCTCCTAACTTTCATTTTACAGGAAGTATTCTGCAATTGCAATGCTTCTTACTAATCTATTATTCTTTTTCCTTTTTCATTTCTTAGTCCCCAACCATATATTATGATATATTTTTTCTATTCTTTTCTGGGCTCATATTTACACTCAAGTCAGCCCATGTGTTCAGATATAAGCTGGCTTGCTGTAGGTTTTTGTCAAGATCTTCATTTAATTTTTCTAAGTCTTAATCTTTTGTCATCAAGGTTGGTGCAGGAACTTTAGATATCTTATTGGTTGTCCTTTCCCCATACTCATCATAAGCAAGCATGCTGAGGTGATCCATGACATGATATTTCCCATCTATTCCTGATGAGACTATCTGTACTTTTTCATTTATTTGTTCCTCAGAAGTGAACCTGTGAACCATCCTTTCCCTTCTCTGCAACTTAAAATAATTGTTTTCTGGTTTTATTTCTAAAAGTATTTTTTTATTAAGATTTCTTAACTTTATTTGTGCAATTGGCCTCTCTGGCAATATCATGAAACTTATGTACCCATTCATAAAATAATATTTAATTTTCTACATTCATAATTGAAGGAAATGCTAAATTTCAGTTAAAGGTTAGTAAAAAAAAGTTTTTTTTAACCAATCCTTTACAGACACCTTTGAAATCTATCCACGAACCCCTTAAGGGTGTATGGACCCCAGGTTAAGAATTCCTGATCCAAATTTATACACTTTAGTTACTCTATCCATGTATCAACTCCTTGACTGTTAGATAAAGATCTCATAGTTTGAGTGATGATATGTAGATAAGTGATGTGTAAATGATTTGTTTATTAATATCCTCTGCTCTGTTTCTTGAGATCTTCCCCCTATCATTGCAAAAGTAGATGCATAGAATCGCAGCACACTTGACTTTGAGTTAGAAAAACATGGGGTTAAAATATTTACTAAGATACCTACTAGTCATGTGACACCAAGAAAAATTCTTAATCTCCTTGTAGGTTACTTTCTTCATTTATAAAAAAAGGAGAGGTTTGGACTCAATGTCTTGTAAAGCCCCTTCCAGCTCTAGAGCAATGATTCTATATCTGAGAGTCATTTTGTAGTTTTATCTGTATCATGGGTTGTCATGTCCAAAACAAATCATATATTTTGTCAGTATTTGGGGGAGAAGCCTCTCTGTACCAGCTTGTTTCTCACACAGATGGAAATCCTCAATCTGTCATCAAATATGTAGTTGAAAAAATAGCTTATTATCTTCATTATGATTTCTGATGTTATTCTAAGTACATAATTATTTTATTTAATACAAATAATGAAAATATATGTAGTGTAAGGTTATACAGCCATGAACCAACTGCTAAATCAGCTGATTCTATTTTTTTTTTTTAATTCCAGTCTGGGAATAAGACTACCAGTCCTGGTAGTTTAAGCTTCATATTAAAATAAAATGAGATACTTGTAAGTGATTCAAAAGTTTAGAGAAAAGGACACTTACTTAGTTATACTAGAGAATTATATTCAGTATGGATATGCATTAAGAATACCTTGAGAGAGGGCGGAGCCAAGATGGCGGAGTAGAAACAGCTCGTCCAAGCCTCTCTGCCCCCAGATTCTCCACAAACTATGTAAAAAAGGACTCTGAAAATCTTCTGGAGCCCCAGCACCCACAGAACGACACAGAAAAGCTAACCTCCCGCTGAGGACAGCCCAGCACCCTGCAGGAAGGACCAGCGCAGTGGTCTGGGAGCCGGCAGCGCACCGAGCGCAGGAGCCGAGCCGAGCCCAGGTCCACGTGAGCCGAGGTTTTAGCCCCAGGGCGGCAGGGCCAGCAGCCGGCTGGAGGAACCCCAGAACACCAGGAACTGTGGAGATTCCAGAATTATCAACATAGACTTGCCTAGGACAAAGTAAGAGGTTAGTGTCCTATGGACTTTGGGACCTGTATTTGGGAATGCGTCAGCTCCCTCCCCTGGGGGCTAGAAGCTGCTGAGGAGACACGCCATTTTGTAGTTTTCAGAGGCATTTCCGGCTCCCAGCCTACAAATCGTGGGGAGATCAGCGATCAGTCTTGGGGGGTAATCGCTCTTGCTTTAACCTCCCTGGATCTGGATTGTGATCTAGGGTGGAAGTTGTGGGTGGGTTTATAGCTTGCCAGAAACGGAAGTTGCCCCCACACGTTCGGGACGAAAATTCCTCTATCTGGCCTTAAAGCCATAGTGTGGCAACAAGCCCAAAGTCAAGCAATTAAGTGGCAACATGCCAAGGCAAAGGAAACAGAAAAATGCAACCCTAGACTCCTATTTTGGGGGCATAGAGCAGGAAAAGGACTGTGAGGTCAGAAGTCCTGCTCCAAAAGCCCCAGGGAAACCATGAGTGGGTTGCAGGCCATAGAGGACCTTAAGAAGGACTTTAAAAATCAAATAAGAGAAGTGGAGGAAAAATTAGAAAGAGAAATGAGAAGGATGCAGGCAAAGTATGAAATGAGGGTCAACAGCCTGACTGAGGAAAACAACACCTTAAAAAATAGACTAACTCAAATGGCAAAGGAGGCCCAAAAGGGCAATGAGGAGAAGAATGCCTTAAAAAGTCAGATTTGCCAGATGGAAAAAGAATCTCAAAAGTTCACTGAGGAGATTCATTCCTTCAGAGATAGACTGGAGCAAATGGAAGCTAATGACTTTATGAGAAATCAAGATGCTGTTAAGCAGATCCAAACAAATGAAAGATTAGAAGGCAATGTGAAATATCTCATGGGAAAAACCACTGACCTGGAAAATAGATCCAGGAGAGACAATTTAAAATTATTGGACTACCTGAAAGCCATGATCAAGGAAAGAACCTAGAAATCACCCTTCAAGAAATGCTCAAGGAAAACTGCCCTGATGTTTTAGATCCAGAGGGCAAAATAGAGGTTGAAAGAATCCACAGATCACCTCCTGAAAAAGATCCCAAAAAGAAAACTCCCAGAAATATTATAGCCAGGTTCCAGAATCCCCAGATCAAGGAGAAAATACTACAAGCAGCCAGGAAGAAACAATTTCAATATTATGGAAACACAATCAGAATAGCCCAGGACCTGGCAGCTTCTACACTGAGGAATTGAAGGGCATGGAATATGATATTCCAGAGAGCAAAAGAACTGGGAATGAACCCAAGGGTCACCTACCCAGCAAAACTGAGTATTTTGTTTCAGGGGAAAATATGGTCATTCAGTGGAATAGAGGACTTTCAAGCATTCTTGAGGGAAAAACCAGAGTTGAACAGAAAATTTGACATCCAGACGCAAGAAGTAAGAGATGCCTGAGAAGGTAATCAGGGAAAAGAAATCAAAAGGAACTTATCAAAGCTGAACTATTTACATTCCTATATGGAAAAGCAATTATCTGTGACTGATGATATCTTTCCCACTATGAAAATAATGGAAGAAGGGGGTGTGGTCATACGAATAAATATGTGAATGTGTGTGTATATGGTTACAGTTATATATGGATAGAGGGCATAGGTTGATTTTGTTAGGAAGGGAGAGTACTCAAGGGATGAAATTATGAGGTGAGAGAGGAAAGTGGCAAGAGGAGATGGGGAGAGACATGGTAGGGTAAACTATCTCATGTAGGGGAAGTGGTTGCAAAGGAGGGGGAGAATAAGGAAGGCTAAAAAGGCAAAACCACATTCACATTGAATTTGGTTCAGGGAGAAAAATGACATACATACTAAATGGGATATCTCAACCTGCAGCAGGATAGGGGGAAGGGGGATGAGGGGAGAGATGATGGATGGGAGGGCATCCTTGGGGTGAGGGGAGGTTAGAAGTACCCACTATAGAAGAGGGACAGGATCATGTAGGGAATGGACCAGGTGGGGGTGGGATGAGTGGGAGGGAATTATAAGCAGCCTTGTACAATATATCTACTATGATAATGTTTTGCATAGCTAGACATGTACAACATATATTATCTCCCCAGAAGGAATGGGTGACAAGGGAGGAAGGAAATGGATCTGAAATTCGAGGTCTTAACATTAAATGTTTCAAATATATATAAATACTATTATTAATACTCTTTTGCTTATAATTGGGAGATAAGATGTGCAGGCATTGGGACACAAGATTCATCTTCCTCTAATGGAAAAGTCGATGGGGGTATGGGAGAAGGTATGGGAGAGAGCAGATTGGAGGAAGCGATATCTTGTGGGACTGCTATTCTGGGAGGTTGGGTAGGGAATAATGGGGGGAAAATGATTGTAACTCAAAATCTGGCGGAAATGAATGATGTAAAACAGAAGTTAATAAAGTATTTGTTTAAAAAAAAAAAAAGAAAAGCAACAGCAACCAAATTATATAATACAAAATCTTACTATTGTATATAATAAAAATACTCTACAATTAAGACAAAAAAAAATAAAAAAAAAAATAAAAAAAAAATAAAAAAAAAAAGAATACCTTGAGTTGATTCATCCAAGTGAAACTCCCCTGCCTCTGAGTTCTCAAACCTCAGAAAGTACATGGAGCTCCTGACTCTTTCATACCTAGGCAATCATTATTGATATCAGTAGCCTGAGTCTTTAGTCCGCAGGGTCAATTATGTTTCAAGGACTGTGTCAATACCCTTTAAGGAAAAACTAACTTAACTTGCATAGGATTAGGCTGTTACTCCTGCCATCTGGTACCTTTGTTATGTGAGAACATAACTTTTTTGAATCAAACTTGAACTTAGACTAAGTGGAGAAAAGTCCTTGATAAATTTAGATGACATTGAAAGTCATTAGATGAATTGGAGTATCATTTTATGTAATAAGCATGGGCCCTCTTTACAATTGTTCAAAACCCATAGAGTTAAGAGCTTGTTATGTTGGGGTCAAAGTGTTCCTGAGAAGGAATCGCTTGTAGATTGGAGGAAAATATATCTAACCCTGACTTTGGTCTCCATCTTTTCCACCTTTCCCATTGGATGGAGGGAGACTTTGTGAATTGTAAAGGACCAGAAGATTGGCATTTTTCAATGGAATGCCAATAATGTCCAAGGGGCAGTTGAGTGACTGATTGTAACATTTACAGTCAGTAGTAGGTGAGGAAGAAAGCCATATTTGGGTCTCTACAAGAAGACAAAGAAAAGCTATATCACATTCAAGGGGAGCATATTGATTATTTGAGCTAAAGGATTTTCTAGGGTTGTGTGTTCCTCCTTTGCTGCATGTTCCCTGTAAGATTAAACCCACTTTCTCTTGGACTCTGTGTGTACTTGTGGGAAAAGTTGTCACAGACATTTTTTTTGGTTGGTGTGTATCATTGTTGTACTTATTTTACGATCCCTAACTCAAAGCTAATTGAGTCGGGATGGCTAAGTATTACCAACTGATAATCACTGAGGGAAGTATACCAGTGGAAGGTTGTGAGCCATTGCACAAGAAAACCACTTTCCAACCCTTCAGTGCTTTCCCTATATCTTTGAGGAGTAGCAGGTGTTCTCAGCAGACTAGTGTCTTCTATGTCATTGGGCATAGGGATAATTTCTCCAAAGCATGTGCTATAGTAGCACTTTTAAGGTTTTATAGTAGGATCATTGATGTCATCTTGTCCAATCTTTTCACTTTATATATGTAGCCTAGCAATCTGATGAAGACTATAGACTTCCTAGAGAAATGTTTTCAAATACTTGAAGGAAATGATAAATTTCAATTAGAGATTAGTGCCTATATATGTCCATATAACCCCTGCAATCTGTCCAAGGACCTCTTGGTGGGGTCCCAAGTTAAGAAACCTTGATCTATCAGTTATCTACTATAAACAGTAAACATTTTTAAAATTAAATTTCATATTTATTTTTAGTTTACATCATTCATTTCCACAAGACTTTGAGTTACAATTTTTCTCCCCATCACTCCCCTACCCACCACCCTAAAACAGTGATTCCACTGTATACCCCCTCCACCAATCTTCTCTCTTCTATATATTCCCCCATCCCTCCTCTGACTTTCAAGTAGGCCAAGATGGATCTCTATACCCCAGTGCCTGTGTATCCTATTTCCCAGTTGCATGTAAAATAATAATAATTATTATTTTTAAACATTTGATTATAAAACCTCGAATTCCAGATTCTTTCCCTTCCTCCCTCATCATCCACCCTTACTGGAGAGATAGGCAATTCAATATAGGTTGTACATGTGTAGCTGTGCAAAACATTTCCATAGTGGATTTATTGTGAAAGATTGACTATATTTCCCTCCATTCTATCCTGACCCCCACTTGGTCTATTCTCTACTCTGACCCTGTCCCTCTTCAAAAGTGTGTGCTTTTAATTACCCTACCCCCAAACTGCCCTCCCCTCCATCATCCCCCATCTCATCCCTTTCCCCCTTACTCTCCTGTAGGGTGAGATACCCTATTTAGTATGTATGTCATTCCCTCCCTAAGCCAAATTCAATTAGAGTAAAGTTGACCCATTACCTTTTGCCTTCCTGTTCTTCCTGTACATTATAGTAGTTTTCCCTTGCCTCTTCTATAAGAGATAATTTACCCCATTCTGTCTCTCCCCATCTCCTCTCATTATGTTCCTCTCTCACATCTCAATTTCCCCGTTTAAGTATCATCCCTTCCTATTCAATTGGTCCTGTGCCCTCGGTTTATTTATACCTATACAGATATATACACACACTCACATGTGTATTCTTAGGCCCATATACCCTTCTATATAGACATATATGTATGTACACATAAACAGATACATACATTTATATTACCTTCAACTATTCTTATACTGAGGAAAGTTTCATAAGTTACAATTATCATTTTTCCATGTAAATAGTTCAACTTTGAAAAGTTCCTTATGATTTCTTTTCTCTGTTTACCTTCTCATGCTTCTCTTACTTCTTGTATCTGAATGTCAAATTTGCTATTAAACTCTGTTTTTTTTAATCAAAAATGCTTGAAAGTCCTCTATTTCATTGAATAGCCATATTTTCCCCTGAAACATGATACTCAGTTTTGCTGGGTAGGTGATTCTTGGTTTTAATCCCAGCTCCTTTGACCTCTGAAATATCATATCCCAAGCCCTTTGATCCTTCAATGTGGAAGCTGCCAGATCCTTTGTTATCCTGATTATGTTTCCACAATATTCAGATTGTTTCTTTTTTGCTGCTTGTAATATTTTCTCCTTGATCTAGGAACACTGGAACCTGGCTATAATATTCCTAGGAGTTTTCTTTTTGGGATCTTTTTCAAGAGGTGATCAATGGATTCTTTCAACCTCCATTTTACCCTCTGGTTCTAAAACATCAGGGCAATTTTCCTTGAGAATTTCTTGAAGGATGATTTCTTAATTCTTTTTTTGATAATAGGTAGTCCAATAATTTTTAAATTAACTCTCCTGGATCTAGTTTCCAGGTCAGTGGTTTTCCTGATGAGATATTTCACATTGCCTTCTATTTTTTTCATTCTTTTGCATCTGTTTAATAGTATATTGATTTCTCATAAAGTCACAAGCTTCCATTGTTCCAATATCATTCTGAAAGAATTATTCTCTTCAGTGAGCTTTGGAGATTCTTTTTCCATCAGGCAAATTTGGCTTTTTAAGGCATTCTTCTTCTCATTGGCTTTTTGAACCTCTTTTGCCATTTTAGTTAGTCTGTTTTTTAAGGTGTTATTTTCTTCAGTCAGGTTGTTAACTCTCTTTTTATTATTTTCTTTCATCATTCTCATTTCTCTTCTCAATTTTTCCTCCACTTCTCTTATTTGGTTTTCAAAATCCTTCTTAAGCTCCTCTATGTCTTTGTAAGAAGTTCATGTTTTTCTTGAAAGCTTTTGGTACTTGAGTTCTGACTTCATTGTCTTTTTCCTTTTCCATGTTTTTTATCATTTTTGTCCACAGTATAGGAATCTAAAGTTGGATTGCCATGCTTGTTTTGCTTCCTTTGCTTGCTCATGTTGCTACTCAGTTTCTTGACTTTTGAGTTTTTTGCCACAATAGAACTCTGCTTCCAGAAAGAAGAGCTTTGTCCCAAATCACTGAAGTTTTCTCAGCTGCCAGAAGTATCAGTTGGGTGCATCTTATAAGCCTCCACTGTCTCTGGCACCTGGTCATGCCCTCTAGGACCTCCAGCCTAGAGAGCAATCCAGATCCAAGCAGTTTAAAGCAAGAGTGATTACTTGGGTATTTGGTCAGACTGGGTATTTGGTCCCCCTACAATGTGCAGGCCAGGAGCTCTGAATCAGCTATGTGTCTGTGGCCACCATGCCTAAACTGCTTCTCCCTCTGGGGGCAGAGGCTGGACTATATTCCCAGACTCCCTGTTCCCAAAGTCTACACTGACCTCTCACTTTATCTTTGGCATTTATGGGTTGATATTTCTGGAAGCTATGACAGCTGCTAGTGATCCTCTCTCCTGAAGTCTGCTCCAGATTCAGTTCCACCCTAAGGCTAAAACTGTGGGCTCAGGCTGGTCTGGGCTCTGTTCCCAGGGCACTGTGATAGAGCCTTCCTTCTGGCCTGTAGGGCTGTCTTCAGTGGGAGCTTTGTTTCTCTCTGTCACTTTGTGGGTTCTGTAGCTCTAAAGTTTGTTTAGAGTAATTTTTATTAGGTATTTGAGGAGGTTATGGGGGGAGCACAGGGACTTTTCCTGCTTCTAGACTGCCAGCTTGTTTCTGCCCCCACCATCATCTACCAGTTATGTCTTAAGTGATTATGTGTGTACCCTCTTTCTACTTTCTTTACGTCTAATCTAGTGAAAAATCCTGGAAAAATGAAGTTAATTTGACCATTATGTTTTGAAGTAAATACATAAGTATTTCATTCACTCATTTAATTTAGCAGTAAGGAGGATTTCATGTAAAACAAAATGGATATATAGGTAGATTCTAAAAAAACCTGATGAACTTTTGAATAATATGACCATAATGGTTTGCTCTATTGGTTTTTTTAAAAGAAACTAGGATACATAGAAACACATCCTTGTCCTCTGAAGTAACATTAGAAAGAACACACCACAATGTCTGTTTGTGTTCCATCAGAGGTTGACCCAATATGATCCTTCCTAGCTCCTTAGGTTCTTCCCAAGCTCCCAAACATATTATTTTCTTTTAGAGGGTCAGGAAGACCCTGGGTTAAAACCTTATCTTGACACTTACTAATTATATGATACTGGGCAAATCATTTAACCACTTTGTGCCTTAGCCAACTATTTTGGATTTATCTACTATTTATAGATGTCAGATCTGTGTGGAGATAATTCTAGGTTACTGAAAAGGAGCCATCCTTAGTGAATTCCCTGTTATAGAGACAATGCTCCAAAGGATCTATGGTCTCATTGACATGGGTCCTCCCCCCAATAACTTAGCTCAAAGCCTGTCTATACTTCTCCATCTTCACAGATTCTTATATATGCCATCTAAAATGAAGGACTTGCTCTTCTCTGGAGATTCCAAAGCCTGAAAACCAATGAAAAGAGACTAAAGCAGTAAGATTAGAATCATTCTTGCCTCTCTGTTTGCATAGTAAAGATTAGTAGAAATTCTCTGAACTCTTTCTACTTAAAGATTTTAAACTGGAATGAATTTGAAATACATGTTTTCTCCCTGAAAACTTACCTGAAAGAAGCTTATGATAGTTTTCCCTCTACTATAACAAAGACAAATAAATATGATTTCCAAACTAGATTATTACATTTTTCCCAAGACTTTATTGCTTCCCTCCCATTATGCTGAATGCTGTTTTCATATTGTTAGTCAACTAATTTTTTTTTTTCTGGAACAGGGATAGAAAGGTCTAACTTTGCCTAAACTATTGATGGTCTTGGCACTAAGAAGAACACATTAAGAAGCTGCTATTTCTTCTGTGGCACCACACATGTGAAAATAATCTACTATTTAAACCAGTGTTGGGGAACCTGCGGCCTCAACAACACATGTGGCCCTCTAGGTCCTCAAGTGTAACTTTTTGAGTGAATCTAAAATTCACAGAGCACTTGAGGACCTAGAGAACCACATGTGACCATGAGGACACACATTCCCCACCCCTGATTTAGATAAAGCTTTTGCTGGAAGCTCAAAATGTTTAAAGAACTTCCCTATGATCACACATCTGGCAAATATCAGAAACAGATTTGAACCCAGATATTTCCAGTTCTTGGTATAGAGCATCATATCACCTCTCAATGAATAGGATTTCAGTTTTTAGAGGAAAGGAGGGCAAATGTACTACCTGCTATATATCTCTGTTCACTTTGGAAGGCTTTTCTTTCAGAAAAATGATTGAAATTATTTAATTTGTTCATTAAAATAACAAACCCCAATTATGTCTATCAATTTGCATGCTAATCAAATACAGGTCTTTTGTAATTAGAAGGACAAATAGGAAGCATAATAAAATCATTTAGCAGATGAAATATCCTAATTGACTTTCTGAAGTAGAATAGCAAAAGATTTATCTTATATAATCTTTGACCCCAAATCTATAACAGTCCCTAAGTAATAATGAGCACTTCTACTTACAAGATATATGTATGTATACATACATATATAAACGTTTACATATATACATATACTTATATATGCATGTATGTATATATATGTGTATTTATATACATACATATATTTCTAGGAATTCAAAACATGAGCAAATTCAATCCAATTCTATTATAGATTATCAAAGGATTTAAGGTTCAGCTTGACACTGTGAATAGGAACTAGACTTGGATCCAGATAGACCTAGGTTCACATCCTATCCTAAAGACTTATAAATTATATGACCCTGGACAAGTCAGATAACTTACATATGCCTCAATTTCCTTATCTGTAAAATCAGGGTGACTGAATTTGACTTTTAAGATCCCTTTCAACTTTAAATATATGGTTCTATGAACTGCCAAAAACTGGGGTACCAGAAGGGAAATAGGAAAAATATGATTGTGCCTGAAGGCTCAAAAGACATTATTCCTCATTAGGTCTAAATTTCTACCTAAGTCATGAAATTAAGTCAAGAGACTCACCTCCTTGTTGGTGTTGGTGGATTGTAATGCTGAGAGAATGGCTTGTAAGTAAGGATCATTCATTTACCCAACCATTCATTAAACTAGCATTTATTAAACATTTAATATATTGGAGGCACTATGCTAAGTTCAGGAGATAAAATAAAAGAAAAGGTAAAAATGTTTCCTGCCTTTAAGGAACTTGCATTCTAATGAGAGAGACAGCACATACATACATGTATACATATATACATACACACATACAGGAATTGCATGCATGCATACATATGAGAGAGAGAGAGAGAGAGAGAGAGAGAGAGAGAGAGAGAGAGAGAGAGAGAGAGAGAGAAATCAATTATAGTGGTAAGAGTGGTTCTTGTTTTCAGATAAGACTGAGTACAATAGAAGCTTATGGAGGAGGGGAAATGAAATGAATTTGGTTTGAAATGGGGTTTCATTGACTGTGTATGAGATAGGAAGAGCGTGAAGTAGTTAGGTCGCATGAGAGCTTAGGAACCCTGATTGGGCACTGTGACCTTGTGAAAAAAGCTATAGAGCAGGGCCTTGACCTGGTGCTATTCTGACCACCCACATACATACTCCATCTCCCCCAAAGCAGCATATTCCAGTGCTGTGATAAAAAAATGCAGTTGTCATGAAAAGATGTGAGATTACATCTTATATTGTATACATGAGAAAAACAGATGTGAACTTAGTTTACTTGGGTCAATAAGGGGGGAAGGGACTGAAGAAGACAGAGATAAAGAGATAGAGACAAAGAGACACAGACACACAGAGAAGGACAGAGAGAGATAGAGACACAGAGACAGAGAGAGAGAGAGAGAGAGAGAGAGAGAGAGAGAGAGAGAGAGAGAGCAATTGAAACAGCATAGACAATTCCTTCCATCATTCCACTTAATGAGTGAAAAAATCCATGAAGAGTTGAGATAGTACATATGCCTGATACTGTCTCAGCCATCTCAATTCCCAAGAAACTCTCATAGTGTTGAATACATCATATCCTGAGTGTGATTCTAAAATCTTCTCTTCATCATACCCCTTAACTGTCCATTCATTCTTACAAGTTGGTAAGAGTAAAGATAGGAAGAGCCTTAATTGTCTTTCTTAGCATTCCTGGTCAGCCATAAGATCCCTGCTCTGCTTGTTTTAAATTCTCTTCATTCTCTCCTGCCCCAAAGTAACTAAGGAAGATAATATAGTTATGCTGTGTTGGAATCACCTTCTAATATAATTTGGTGTGTAAAATCTTTTCAAAAATATTTTCCCCTCTCACCAGTTTTCCTGCCAGTCGAGTCTTTATTTGTTTTTTAATTATTTGTAAACAAAATACAAAAGAGTCTCTTCCCTCTGTTATTGTCAACTTACCCCATCTATATCTTTTTTTTTTTTTGCCTGTAATTGTTTGTGTATTATCTCTTTTGTTATAATATATGTTTCTTAAATGTAGAAACTGTTTTTGTCTTTCTCTGTGTCACCAGAGCTTAGCACTAAGCTTAGCTTAGTACCTGGCACATAGTTGTAAAGGTTTATTAATTAACTACAACTTCTGATTCACACCTCTTTCCTGATTAATAACTGAGCTTGGGGTGTGTGTGTGTGTGTGTGTGTGTGTGTGTGTGTGTGTGTGTGTGTAACAAGCTTATTCATGTATTTATTTATCTATCTATTTATTTATTTTGTTTTTCTCATTTTTGTTATTGTCGTTTTTCTGTCCTTCCTGAAGACAATCATGACATCAGGGAGGTGAAGCCATTCTCTGCCTCATTTCTTACCTACCCTTAATCACTGAATGGGTGTTGCCTCACTCAAAATGAAACCTGTTTATTTTCCACACATCCATACCCATATTCATACCCATTCATATAAAAGCATTAATTAATTATATCAATATTATAATAAACATAATTTAAGTTATATGCTAAATATTATTAATAATAATTTTATTATATTTGTATTATTATAAACAATAAGTATGATATGACATCATTAGAAAGATGTAACAGTCACTTTTTGAGTTTTTGTTCTTTTAAATAAAATCACATCTTCTCTTAAAGTTTGTTCCAAGTAATTTCCCCCTTAAAGGTGAACTATTTCATGCTTTATAATGCCTCTGAATCCAGCCTATAATTGGTACTTAATAATTTTATATTTAATTGAATTATTCTAAATTTCTATGGTAATTTTTTAGGACAGCAATTAGTAACATATATGCAGCAATGAACCCAAACTTTGAAGCCATTATTTCTAGATTTTCAGAAGCAAAAAAGAAGAAAAAAGTAGAAAATAAGCTGACTTTAGTTCTAAAAAAAGGTAGTTTCATGTCTGTTCATCAGAGGCAGCATTTCATATAGCATTGTGCATGAAATAGATACTTCACACATGAAAGGTAAATGAAAGAAGTTGATGGAGATAGCTCAAAAAGTATAAAAAATAGATTCTGACAGTTACTTTGGGATTCTGATTTATGTCAGTTGAGGAGCCATTTGGCATGAGACCAAACCTCTGAGCAGTTTTGTACTTAATTCCAGGAAACACTGACTTAGAGGATATGAATTCTTGAAGAGGGAGATGCACTGAAAAGACATTGGTAGCTGTCAGTAAAGCTTGGCATAGGACCCTGTCACTCCAACCCTTAACGTGGGCACATTTGTGGAATTACTTTACTTATAAACAATTCTCATTGGTGGTCCTTTAGGGCATAGATTGTCACCATAACATCTCTTACATCCAGAGATGTACTGGAGCCAGCTCATACAGGATCATGAGAGCCGATTGTTAAAATTTAAATGTGAATGTTAACACCTTGGAAATAGGCAAATGCCACAAATCATGATTTGATTTGTTGCTTTATTGTTTGTCTAGATGTAAGAAGCAAGGAGGAAAATGTTTATGATGAAGATTGAAGTGTGTCATATGTACTTCCCCCATCCCCACCCGAGAGTCTGTTGTTAAACATTCACCAGCACATCCCTGCCTATATCTGTCTTTATCTCTCCATTCACTCAGGTTGCCATCACCTCTTGTCTGGACTACTACAATTGTCTCCTACTTGGTATTCCTGCTTCAAGTCTCTCTCCTTTCTTCCACATAGATGTCAAAATAATATCCCTAAATTTCAGATCTTATGATCTCATTCTTCTGTTAAGAGAAGTTTTAGTGGGTCCCCATTTCTCCTAGGATGAAGTAGAAATTCCTTTATGTGGCTTTTAAAACTATTCTCAATCTGTCTCTAACCTATCTTTCTAGACAAGGAGCTCTTCACTTGTTATCCATAAAGTTTTTTTTAAATGATATTTTCATAAATGCAATTAAATATATAATTAGTTTCCTTTGAAATCCCTTGTATAATATTTTGTTCTTTTCAAATTTTGAGTTCTGAATTCTCTCTCTACCTCCCCCCCTCTCCCATACCCACTAAGAAGGGAAGTAATATGATATCAATTATATTCGTAAAATCATTTAAACATATTTCATAATAGTTATATACTTTAAAAATACAAGAAAAATAAAGTAAAAAAAGTTTTACTTCAGTTTGAACTTAGAGTTTATCAGATCTCTCTCTGGAGATGGATAGCATTTTTCACTATGAATCCTTTGGGATTGTTTTAGGTTATTGTATTGATCAGAGTAGCCAAGTCTTTCACAGATGATAATCATTGCAACATTGCTGTTACTGAGCGCAATGCTTTTCTGGCTCCTCTCACTTCACTTTCCATCAGTTCATATAGACCCTGTCATTTTTTTTTTTTTCTGAAAACACCCAGGCCCCTTGTAACTTTTTACAGCCCAATGGTACTCCATCACAATGCTGCTACTTGTTCAGTCATTCCCCAATTAATAAACATCTCCTTGATTTCTAATTCTTTGCCAGCATAAAAAAAGGTGCCATAAATATCTTTGTACACATAAGTCTTTATTCCTTTGATCTCATTGTGATACAGACCTAGTAGTGGTATTGCTGTATCAAAAGCTATGCACAGTTTTATAGCCTTTTGGGTCTAGTTCCAAGTTGTTCTCCAGAATGATTCTAAGAGTTCACTACTCCACCAGCAGTTCATTAGTGTGTCTATTTTTCCTTCATTGCCTCTAGCATCTGTCATTTCTGATAGGAGTGAGATGGTACCTCAGTTATTTTAATTTGCCTTTCTCCAATGAATAGTGATTAGGAGCATTTTTCATATGACTACAAGATAGCTTTGATTTCTTCTCTTAAAAACTTACTTCATATTCTTTCACCATTTATCCATTTGAAAATGGCTTTTATTTTTACAAATTTGACTCTGTTCTATACTCAACATATATTTAAGAAATGAGTTCTTCACCAGAGAAATTGGTATAAAAAAGTTTGGTATTATTTCAATATCTATGGCACCTTTTTAGCATAATACAATTTTACTGATTTTCTCTTTTAATTAGAACAATTTTTGCATTTACTTTGTCTGAGATCATGATTGATATCTCCTGCCTATTGCACTTCAGTTGAAGCATATTAGATTCTATTCCAGACCTTTATTTTAATTCTGTGTGTGTGTTTATGTTTCGGGTGTGTTTCTTGTAAACAATATATTGTTGGACTTGGTTTCTCAATCTATTCTTTTGTTGGCTTGTATTTTATGGGTGAACTCATTCCATTTAAATTTACAGTTATGATTAGTAACTGTGTGTTTTCCTCTGTCTCATATTCTTCTGTTTCTCTCTCTCTCTCTCTCTCTCTCTCTCTCTCTCTCTCTCTCTCTCTCTCTCCTTTTATGCTATTTCGCCTTAAAAAGTCTATTTTGGGGACAGCTAGGTGCTGCAGTGAATAGAGCACCGGCTCAGGAGTCAGGAGGACCTGAGTTAAAATCCAGCCTCAGACATTTAACACAAAAACTAGCCGTTTGACCTTGGGCAAGTCACTTAACCACAATTGCCCTCCAAAACGCAAAAAAAAAGTCTATTTTGCTTCTAGTAGCTACCTGCCTTAATCTACTTTCCCTTTTATTATCCCTCATATTCTCTTATCCTCTGCCCCTCTTATTTCCTTATTGGGTAAGTTATATTTCTATACATAACTGAGTTTCTCTCTCTCTCTCTGTATATATATATATATATATATATATATATATATATATATATATATATATACACACACACACACATATATATATATATACACATACATACATACATACATATATATAGGTATATATATATATATACACACATACACACACATCTACTCTTTTAACTTGGAAATCACTAAACCTTTTGTGATCCTGACTGTGGTTCCACAATAATTGAATTGTTTCTTTCTGGCTGATTGCAGTATTTTCTCTTTAATCTAAGATGTCTGGAATTTGGCTATGTTAGTTCTGGGAGCTTTCATTTTGAGATCTGTTTTAGGACATGAGTGTTGTCTTAAAGTCGTTTGGAGGGGAGTGTTGGGAGAATGCAACTGGGTGGTTGCCTCTAATCCACCATCTTGGCTCTGTTGTCCCCTTTAACATTTTCTTTTAAAACTCTTTTCAGGCCCTCTCTGACACCAAGGCCTTTCATGATTCTCAGTTTTCATTGTTCTTGCTCTCCTCAAAATTATTTTGCAGTCATTTTCTATTGACTTATCACTGTATATACTGTTGCTGTCCCTCTCAACTCCCTAATAGAGGTAATGAACTATTTTAAATTTTTAAAATTAATTTTATTTTTAATTTGTGAAAGAAAACAAGTATTTCTATAAAATAGTATAATAAAAATGATTGCATATGAAACTACAAATCTATTATGTACAACTTGTTATTTCCTTTAAATATATAATAGAGTTATCATGTATATATGTATATTCCTTTTCCCATCTTTTTTCCTCCCTTCCTCCAGGGCCGATGCTCTACTCACTGCGCCACCTAGCTGCCCTGAGAATTACTTGTATTCTTATAGATTTTACAAAATTCTTTATATGTTTGAGATATGAGGGTTTTATTTGAGAAACTGTCTATAAAACTTCCACTTTCCCAATTTTCTCCTTTCCTTCTGATCTTGTCTGCATTTGTTTTATTTGTACAAACCCTTGTTAATTTATGTAATCAAAATTATGCATTTTGCACCTCATTCTGCTCTCCTATTTATTCATAAATTGTTCACCTATCCATAATTATGATAAGTAATGTACTCCATGTTCTTCACATTTTTAATAATATCTCCCTTTATATCCTACATTATGTATATATATGTATATATGTATATATATGTATATGTATATGTATATATATATATATATATATATATATATATATGACCTATCTTGGTCAATGGTGTAAGATATTGCTCTGTGTACAATTTCTGTTATACTGCTTTCCAGTTTTTCCAACAATTTTTACCAAAAGTTGAGTTCTTATCCTAAAACCTTAAGTCTTTACATTTGTCAAATAGAATGTTACTATTGTTTTGTCTTTTCCATTGAGATGCTTTTCTATTTCTTAACCAGTACCACATCATTTTTTTTTCTTTATTAAGCAAATGCTTTATTAACTTCTGGTTTACATCATTCATTTCCAACAGATTTTGAGTTACAATGTTTTCCCCATTTTTTCCCTACCCACCACCCCAGAATAGCAGTCCCACTGGATATCCCCTCATCCAATCTACTCTCTCCCATATCTTCTGCCATATTCCCTTCAACTTTGCCATTAGGACAATGTGAATCTCTGAGCCCCAATGCCTGGACATCTTATGAAACATTTAATTTTAAGACCTCGAATTTCAGATCTATTCCCTTCCTCCCTTGTCACCCACTCCATCTGAGAAGATAAGCAATTCAGTATGTGTTGTACATGTATAGCTATGCAAAACATTACCATAGTAGCTATATTGTAAAAGACTGCTTATATTTCCCTCCCACCCATTCCACCCCCGACCTGGTCCATTCCCTACTTTGATCCTGTCCCTCTTTGATAGTGGGTACTTCCAACTTCCCCTCCCCTCAGAATGCCCTCCCCTCCATCCTCCCCCCTCTCATCTCCCTTTGCCCTACTCTCCTGCAAGGTGAGATATCCCATTTAGTATGTATGTCATTCTCTCCTTGAGGCAACTTCAATGAGAATATGCTTTTGCTTTTTTGCCTTCCTGTTCTTCCCCTCCCCTGCAACTACTTCCCCTTGCCTCATCTACATGAGATAGTTTACCCTACCCTGTCTCTCCCCATCTCCTCTTGCCACTTTCCTCTCTCACCTCTTAACTTCACCCCTTAAGAATCATCCCTTCCCATCAAATTCAACCTGTGCCCTCTATCCATGTATACCTGTAGACATATGCACATATACCCTTCTTCAATTATTTTCATAATGAGAAAGGTTTCATCAGAAACAGTTATTGTTTTTCCATGTAGGAATGTAAATAATTCAACTTTGATAAGTTACTTTTGATTTCTTTTCCTTGATTACCTTCTCAAGCATCTCTTGCTTCTTGCATCTGAATGTCAAATTTTCTATTCAACTCTGGTTTTTTCCTCAAGAATGCTTGAAAGTCCTCTATTCCACTGAATGACCATATTTTCCCCTGAAACAAGATACTCAGTTTTGCTGTGTAGGTGACCCTTGGCTTCAATCCCAGCTCTTTTGCCCTCTGGAATACCATATTCCATGCTCTTTGATCCCTCAGTGTAGAAGCTGCCAGGTCCTGTGCTATTTTGATTGTGTTTCCACAATATTGAAATTGTTTCTTCCTGGCTGCTTGTAGTATTTTTTCCTTGTTCTGGGAGCTCTGGAACCTGGCTATAATATTCCTAGGAGTTTACTTTTTGGGGTCTTTTTCAGGAGATGATCTGTGGATTCTTTCAACCTCTATTTCCCCCTCTGGGTCTAATACATCAGGGTAATTTTCCTTGAGAATTTCTTGAAGGGTTATTTCTAGGTTCTTTCTTTGATCATGGCCTTCAGGTAGTCCAATTATTTTTAATTTATCTCTCCTGGATCTATTTTCCAGGTCAGTGGTTTTTCCCATGAGATATTTCACATTGCCTTCTCATCTTTCATTTGTTTGGATCTGTTTTAGAGCATCTTGATTTCTCATAGTCACTAGTTTCCATTTGCTCCAGTCTAACTCTGAAGGAATGAATCTCCTCAGTGAGCTTTTGAGATTCTTTTTCCATCTGGCAAATTTGGATTTTTAAGGCATTCTTCTCCTCATTGCCTTTCTGAGCCTCTTTTGCCATTTGAGTTAGTCTATTTTTTAAGGTGTTCTTTTCCTCATTCAGTCTGTTGACTGTCATTTCATACTTTTCTTGCATCTTTATCATTTCTCTTCCCAATTTTTCTCCCACTTCTCTTATCTGCTTCTTAAGGTCCTCTATGTCCTGTAGCCAGCTTGTATTTTCATTTGGGGCTTTTGGTGCAAGAGTTCTGACCTCACAGTCCTCCTTCATGCTTTTTTCCTCTTTACCCCTAAAATAGTAGTCTAATGTTGAATTTTTCTGTTTCTTTTGCCTAGGCATGTTGCCAATTAATTACTTGATTTTTGGGCCTGTTGCCACGGTAGGACTCTGCCACCAGACAGGAGAGCTTCCATCCCAAACTTGGGGTCTTCACAACTTCCGCCGGTTGGGTGGCCTCTGTAAAGCCTCCACCCACTCTGGCAAATTGGATACTCACCCCAACCTTCCCCCCCAGACCACAATCCAGATCCCGGAAGTCTAAAGCAAGAGCGATTAACCCCCAGACTGTTTGCTGGATCTCCCTACAGTTCATAGACCAGGAGCTAGAGCTGCCACTGACTCTGCAAAATGGCTTATGTTCTGTGGCTCCTCAGCACCTTCTTGCCCCCAGGGGAGGAAGCTGATGTGTTCCCCAAATACTGGTCCCAAAGTCCATAGGGCACTAACCTCTCACTTTGTCCTAGGCATATCTGTGCTGATAATTCTGGAATCGACACAGCTGTTGGTGTTCTGGGGTCCCTCCAGCTGGCTGCTGGCCCAGCTGCCCTAGGGCTAAAACCGGGGCTCACAAGAGCCTGGGCTTAGCTCCCAGAGTGCTGAGCTGTCAGTTCCTAGCACACTGTGCTGCATGCTCTCAGAGCACTCCTTGCTCCCTGCAGGGCTGCTGGGTTCTCCTCAGCAGGAGGTTAGCTTCTTTGTGTAGTTCTGTGGGTGCTGGGTCTCCAGAAGTTGTTCACAGTCCCCTTTCACATTATTTGTAAGTTGTGTGGGTCAGAGCACCTTGGAAGTGCTGTTTCTACTCTGCCATCTTGGCTTCGCCACCAGTACCACATCATTTTGATGATAACTTCTTTATAATATAGTTTAAGATCTGGCACTGTTAATTTCTTTTTTTACATTTTTTTATTAGCTCCTTTGATGATGAACTGTTTCCTTTTGGTCTCTGTATCTCCAATATATAGCATATGCATAGCCCGTAGTAGATGCTTAATAAATTATGGTTAATTAAATTTAAATTCAACTAGACACATTTTTATAAAGTGTTCATTATGTATCAAGCACTGTGCTAGGCACTGGGATTACAAAGAGAAAAAAGGGAATGTCCCCAGTCATCAAGAATGGCCACTTTTGGGTGAAACAAGAATTGAGCCAATGTTGGTTTCAGCCAAGGATTACTGAAGAGAATGGTATTGGGGATGGGAGTGGCAAGGGTGAAGGGATAGGAGGCATCTTTTAATAACCCATAATGAGTTATTCTTATTCTTATTCTTATTATTCTCCACTATAGTACATTGCATTTGTTTTGTCTAACATCCTTCTCTCTTTCGAAAAAATAAGCTATATGGTATTGGGTGTACTAATGGTATCTGCCAACTTCGAATTCCCTCATTAATTCTCTAGTTACCTGGGAAAATAAGAATTCTAGGCACCCAAGCTCATTAAAAGAAAAATAAAATAAGCTCAGTTGATGTGAAGATTAAATGTTTGGGTACTCTTCTGCCAGTCTGGCACTCATGATGCCAAGGAAACCTGGTGCATTTTGCAAATAATGCCTAGGCATTTTTACACAAGAATCTGTGTCAGATGAAATTAATCAGGAACTATCCCAATATATTTGATACAAATTCTTCATATTAAGGTAAAATCACTTCTTGGCTCTTTTTAAAGCTCATTACAGTTGAAACAAATTTATCTAAATTTAATGTGCCTTTAATGAATACAGACATAAACAATTCTGAGAAAGGAGGTCTAGCATATTCTGTTTCTTTAGGTAATATTTTTATTGACACTGAGAATTAATGTCTCCCTTCCTTTTAATTTTTGTTTTTTTAAAGTAACAGCTAGAACCCTTTCATTTTTAATTATCAGTGTTTCCCCCATTCAGATCAAATGGGTATCAATTAACTAGCTGGGTGATCATGGGCTAATTAATCAACTTCTCTGGGTCTCAGTTTCCTCATATTTAAAATGGGAGCATCAGTGCTTGCACCATCTACCTTATGGAGTTATCAGTAAGTATACTTTAAACTTTAAAGCATTTCATTGAAACAATTTTCATGAATAGGAATAAAGATCTTAAAATTATATATTTGAAATATTTTTATATTGATGGAATAGTGAAGAAAGCTGGTTAATTTTAAATAACACTGACTTTGGGGCAGCTAGGTGGCCCAGTGAATAGCGTACCAGCCCTAGAGTCAGGAGGACCTGAGTTCAAATCTGACCTCAGAAACAACACTTACTAGCCATGTGATCTTGGGCAAGTCACTTAATCCCAATTGCCCTGCATCCCCTCCTCCCCCCCCAAAAATGAATGAAGCTAACATTAATAATGTTGCCATAATTGTCAGTAATCTTAACTTTTAATTTAAAATAATTTAATGTTTTAAAATGATTCTTAATATTTATAATAATTCATATTAATAAATACCTGAGATTACTTTGTTATAGGAACTCTCAGATGAGCAAACTCTATCAATGCAGGTATCCATAACTTGAAGTGTTACAATTACCTAGACCATCGAGAAATTAAATGACTTTCTCAGAATCATCCAAATAGTATTTGTCAGAGGCAGTATTTGGGCAGCTAAGGCAACACAATGGATAGAGTGCTGGGCTTAAAATCAGGAAGTCTCATCTTCCAAAATTCAAATCAGGCTCAGATACTTATCGTGTGATGGTGGGCAAGTCACTTAACCCCTTTTGCCTCAGTTTCCTCATCTGTAAAATGAACTGGATAAGAAAATGGCAAACCACTCCAGGATCTTTGCATTGAAAATGCCTCTTGGTGTCACAAAGAGTCAGGCATGGCTGAAAATAACTGAAGAGGACTTGAACCCACATCTTCCAGGCTTTGAGGCTGTGTTTCTAATCACCACACTACACTACCTCCCTATTATTAATGACAATAAGGGTAAGCTTAATCATAATACTGACACTGATAATTAATGACATTATAAAGTCGCTCTCTAGTGCTATAAAATTTTTCTTCATAATAATCAGGTGTGACATTGTTGTCATTATTATTTTTAGTTGTTGTGACTGTTGTTATTGACATCCTTTTGAGAAGAGCCTTTTTCATAATACATGACAACTTTATTTCTGCCCATGGTTCAGTGGAAATATTCCTGTATTTGGAAAAGGAGGACCTTGTTTTGAATCTCAACTTGGCTACTTACTGCCTGTATAAGATAAGTAACTTTTCCTCCTTGGCTCTCAGCTTTTTCATTTATGAAATAAGGAATTAGACCAGATACATCAATGACTCAATTAATCAACATTTATTTAGAGTCTGCTACATGCCAGGCACTGTGTAAATGATGTTTAAAGTCCCTTTCAGTTCTAAAAGCTCTGATTCTAAGACTTGCCATGAACTAGACACCAGGAATAGCAGAGCTATTAAATTTATAATCTATATTCTATGCTTGGTTGACTCTGGTCAAACCATTTAAGTCAAGTTTTTGGTAGTCTTTGCTGGGATGTCACTGAAGGATTTGCTTCCCCTTTACCAATTGTTTTTATTTTTATTTTTATTTTATTTTATTTTATTTTGACAAGGACAAGCAGCCAGAGGGTCTGATCTCTTTATTTCTCTGTTCCTCTCCCAACCCCCCCATGATTCAAGGGCAGGAAGAGGCAAATGCCATGGGTGTCAAGGACTCAGGTGCAGGATAGAAAGAGGAAGGAGACTCCCTCCACAATCATCTACAGTAACCTCTTTCCCCCAGCAGAGGCCAGAAAGAAGCACTTAAGGGGAGCTGGGCCCCTAAACTCCAGAGCGGCACAGCCCAGAACCCTGGGGGTTCTGGCATGTGTGTGTTTGTCCATGAATGTATTGCTACATGTACACATATGTGCAGATGTTCCTAGATGTGTGTCTACAGGGATGTATGTGTGTGCATGCATCTGGAATCCTATACATGCATAGGTGGGCAGAGACAGAGGAAAATGGAGGTGGTGAAGAGAAGCCTGCAGGAAAGGAGCTGGGAAAGGCTGGAGCCAGGAGGGGAGCAGAGGAAGCACAGTGAGAGGAATGTTTCCAATCAGTTACCCACCAGGTGGATTGGATCCCTGGTTTTGCACCTTGTTAATTCTCTTGATTCTTCTCATTCTCCTATGACTCTGAGGAAAGAGAGACAGAGAGACCAGGCACTAGACAGACAGCTCCCTCTGAGAAGACAGGCAAGTGCAGATGGATAGACAGCTGGCAGGTCAGGCATGCAGGCAGGGAGACTGTCAGACAGGCCAGCCAGAAAGAGGTAAGAGGTCAGGTCAAAGGGGCAGGGATTTGGCTGTCAGTCCCCGCCCCCCCAATCAGGAGGGGGTGGGTCCAGGGTAGGCCAGGACTAGCCTGGGCCCTTAGGACAGCCCATTCAGGAAATTGAGTAGCCCAGCATGCCACTCATCCGGCTTGTCCAGGTAGCAGGGGTGTCCTGCACCCACCATCACCATCACCTGGTGGTTAGGCAGCTGTTGCAGGTGCTTGAGGCTTGACTCCCCCATGGGATCCTGGTCTCCATACATGATCAGGGTGGGAGTCTTCACCTGGCCATAGTCATCAGGGCTGATTTTATCTGTGCAGATAGGGGCAACAGGCACATAGCCACAGAGCTGGGAGCCAGGAGATGTGAGGAGGGGCAGTGAATACATTCCACTTAGAGATGGGCTGACCAGGGCTGTGGAACCCAGCTCTAGGACCTCCAACACGGCTTGCAGAAAGCTGCTGGGGGCCAGCTCCCCAATGGGTGTGGGGGCAGCTGCCTCCTTGGAATGTCCTAGACCTGGCAGATCAATGCCCACAGCCCAGTAGCCAGCCTGAGCCAGTTTGTCCAGCGTGCCCAGCTTGAGCCAAGTCTCAGAGGAGAATCGGATCCCGTGGAGCAGGAGCACTGAGAGCTGTGGGGTCTGCCCACTACTGGGCCGGGCCTCCCGGAAGAAGAGCTTCTGTCCCTGGACAGAGATGGTGCCTTCATTGGACTGTATGCTGGTCATGTTTCACCTCCGGTACTGGGCCTGCTGGCGGGCTCAGTGGGCTCAGTGGGCTCAGTGTAGGCCACCAATTGTTTTTAAATGGAGACAATAAACATTTATTAAGTGACTCTCAATTGTTCCTGGGAAAGGCCTAAATAATAACAAAGAAACAAAACAACCCAGTACCTACTCTCAAGGAATTTATATTTGACAGATATATCTTGGAGTGGATACTTCTTCAAAAATGGCTGGGTCTAGATGGCTTCAGAAATCCCTGACAACTCTTAGATTCTATGGCTGTGATTCTAAAAGGAGTGCTGGTGTTGTTTGGTAGAGCAGTATTGTCATTTTCTTTGTGCCAAGAATCCTCTTTTTAAGACACATTTACGAGGATGGCAAGGTGGCACAGGGAATAGAGCACCGGCCCTGGAGTCAGGAGGACCTGAGTTCAAATCCGGCCTCAGACACTTAACACTTACTAGTCATGTGACTTTGGGCAAGTCACTTAACCCCAATTGCCTGCCTTCTCCCCTGAAAACAAAACAAAACAAAAACAAAAACAAAAATACATATTTAGCAATGTCTTTATAAGACATATTTAGCAGGGCCAACTTCTCCAGGTCAATGGAGACGTGTTCCTAGGGTAGTCATGGTCCAGTTCTTTAATCCCTCAAAGTTGGGTTTGCCTTCTAAAGGTAGAACTGGGGAACTGCTCATGGGGCTTTGACAAGCTTTTTGTTTTATAGGGTTGTGTATTATCTATTGTAAAACAAATCAAAATGAAAATTCCAATGAAGAATATGAGCTGGTTTTTAGTATGTTATGTCATGGAAATTAGATCTCTAGTTTGTTATATAGGTGGATAAGGTATCTGTGACTTTTTATTTAAAAGAGATTGGTATTCATCTGCCATTATATATTATTTACCTGTTGACTATAATTAATTGTCCCTCATTTTCCTTAATTCTCAATTTTTAATGAACTTACTGTCTTTCCATTTCAGTAACAGTATTTTATTTAGTTAAAGCTCAGAGTTGACAGAATTTTCTGTTATTCCTTTTTTGTTTGTTCAAACAATGTTGTTTCCCTCAGAAGATCTGTCTGGAAACTAAGAAATTGTGCCTGTAAAGTATTTAACACTAAATTGTTTTGGGGGTGTAAGCATTTACCTTGCATTTTAATTTGCCAAAACTTCCACTTTATTAGTCATTAGTGAGTTTTGCATGAAAATGATGCTTCATCTGTGCTAGAAAGCTTGCCCATTCAAATGAAACCTTGTGTTTCTCTTACAGAAATAGCACCCCAACATAATGAAGTTTGGACTAAACATTTAGAATACTTCATATTTCAGTGCTTTATTGAATCTTGCTGATAGAGAGCAAAAAGCAACCTACCTGCATTTTGTCATCCTGTGGGATATCTGGTCATTACATAGCCTGCTGTGATTCTCCATAGAAAATCGCTCATGACTAAAAGACTTCCTGGAAGGTCTTTGACATTCCCTAGGTATTAGGATAACATTTGTGTTTATTTGAGAACCTTTATTCTAGTCACATATTTGACCCACCTTCATTTCTGAGGATGAATTTCCTTAATATATTTTATCCTACTTTTTAGGTGAATACAGTCACTGTTACTTTGCTACACCCCTTTTGTACCTGCCATATATCATTACATCATTCCTGTTTCTATTCTTTGGAGATTGGGGGTTCATAGGTCAGTTCTGGGAGCTAAGCTCATATTATTCTCATATTAGTTAAGAGCTTGCATCAGTTCTTTCTCAACTAAAGATGAGGAGGATCATGACTGTAGAGCTGGAAGAGACCTAGAAAGATTTCTGAGGCCAACTGAGGCTCAGAGAAGTCAATTGATTTGCCCAGGATCTCACATTGGTATAAGTCTGACACAAGTCTTCCAAACTCCAAAGTCCAATATCTTCTCCACTATACCACACTTCCTCTAGAAACAGAGACTCTCTATGTATTTGAGAGTGAGAAAAAAAAAAACCAAGAATGACCTTAGGGACTTGATAAATCAATCACACAAGTCTTCCAAACTCCAAAGTCCAATATCTTCTCCACTATACCACACTTCCTCTAGAAACAGAGACTCTCTATGTATTTGAGAGTGAGAAAAAAAAAAAAAGAATGACCTTAGGGACTTGATAAATAAATCAGCAGACATTTAGTCAATGCCTCCTATGGGTCACACCAGGCAAACAGAAGCACAACTTGTTTATTACTAGTTGTATATGCATACATATTTATATAATGCATATATATCATATGTGCATATCTATATATGTATATACACATGCATATATACATATATAGAAACACATGATTTATAGATGTGGTTTTATATGTGGCATTTTAAATATGCATATTTTAAGGCAGTTAATGCATAATATATGTATTTATATATACATGTAAATTTACATACATGCATATGTGTATACACAATATATTATACACATAAATGTGTATATTGTATATTATATATTGTATGTGTATATATTATTCACATAAGTGTATACTGTATTTTATATTATATATTTATGATTATATGTATTTATTCCAAAAGAATCCAAAATCATCTTTCTCTGCTTGAAAGAATGCCTAGGTATCTAGGCATAGTTTCTCTAAAGCTAAATTTCTATAATTTTTTTCCAACAGATTTTTATTTCAGGAAAGTACATAAGTAGAATCTTTCTCTTGAAATGAAGCTTTAAACATAACCACCAGGAAGTGTTTTAGAATCATAGTCCTAAAAAACTAGTCATGAAGCTTTTTCATGTTGTTGTTGTTGTTTTTCCTATAAGACTTGTCATTCCTCTGTCCTTTCCTTATGTACATGCTATTTTCTACCTCATTTCTAAAGTCAGTTTCTCCCACTTCCCCCTTCCCTCCAGGGAGGTTGATATTCAAGGTCACACAGACATATTCTAGCTCAGACTTTCTTTGCAATTGAAGACTTTGTAGTGAGTTAGAGATGCAACTGAATTACTTCAGGTTATTGCTAACCTCTGTGAGCTAGGCCACAATTAAAAGCCTGTGGTAGTAATCACTTCTATCACTAGCCTTTAGCATGATTAGTTATGATGTGCTGTTATTTTATTTTCAGTCTCATGGCATATGAGTTCAATTGGAGAGGGATGGTAATGAGGCCAAGGTCACTCTTATTCTCATATTAGTCAAGAGCTTTGATCATTTCTGGTTCATGAAGTGGATCTTTGGCTACATACTCTTGTTTTCTTAGTACGTTCCCTTGGTCACAATGATAACAAGTGAGAAGATGGCACTGGGTTCATTCACTGCAATGACAAGAGAAAGCAGTGCCTTCCCTTACTGGTGGCAAATCTTAGTGCAAGTGGGTTTATGAACTGAAGCTTCAGAGAGGAAAAAAATAGTCCTTGCTTTTTATTGCAAATTCTCTATGCTTTCTTTCTGTACTTGTGGCCCCAAAGCCACAGAAAAACCATACTTCTTGATGTAAGGATAAGATACAGGTTTTTGCTATTGGGTGTACTCAATTTTACAGATCCCTTTTAGAATATCTTGTAGTTATTTTTGTTGGGCATTTTCCATGTCTGTTTCCTTTCTTTTCTTCCAGTCATGGGCCCATCAACTTGACTAAAAGCCCTCAGTCAGCACATGGGCCATTTCTTTTCTGTTTATACCTTATTAACTTGAGTTTGAATTCAGGCTTTGCTGTTTGCAATCTGTGTGACCTTGAGGCTAGCCATTGAATCACCCTGGGCTTTGGTATTCTCATCTGTGAAATTAGAGGATTGGATTTTATGACTTCTGAGGTGGTTTCTAGCTCTAAATCTGTGGTTCCATGAGAACCATTAATAAATGTACTTGAGAGTTACTGTGGAAATCATACTTGGTGATGGTCCTAACAGAAGTCTTCCCTCCCTGATAGTGCTCATCAAGAACCTTTTGTTTCTCTTTTCATCACCAGCAACCAGCACAGTATCTAGAATTACACTTTCTACATCGAAGAGGGAAGGTAACAACTATTAGTTAAGTGTGTAGTGTAAAGGTGTATTCAGGGCAAGGGGCATGCCTGAAAGGATAGCATATACTGGGAAACAGCAGCGGGACAGAGAACTGTCTCAGATAGGAAAGAACCAGTCAGTGTCCATGACTTGGGATAAAGTCTTGGCTTCCCTCCCCCTCATTATATCTCTGCTAGAGCCTAAGCATGTATTCTTCAATGGTCAGAGAACGTTCTAAGCAAGGAAGGAGGTTTTATTTTCTTTAAAAAGGTGCAATTTTCAAAATGCTTCTTTGAGTAATTTAAACTGATTACATAAGATTTTCAAAAATGAATCTGGAAAAGACCAGATTGAAGTTGCTCAACCTTAAAAATAAGAACTTTCTTTAAAGAAATATCCTGAATGTATTTTGTGCATGATCTTGAGAGAAATGCATTTAAAAACATTTTATGGCATTTTGTAGGCGCCAACCAGTCATCTATTTTAGTCTGATTCTTCCATCACAACCTCTGCCAGCATTTTCTAAGATAACACCATCAATAATTTATTTCTAAGATTGTCAAGAGGGAAAAAGCATTGAGTACCTACTATGTGCAAATCACTCTTCTAAGCCCTTCAGTAGATCCAAAAGAAACGTAACTTATTATTCCTGCTTCTTGGGGAACATATCACTTGAGGTTTTTATAGTAACAAAATTCCATAACTAGCATGTGGCAAACAAGACTTTGTATCAGGCTGCCATGGCAGAGAGGGACGCTGCTTCCTCTTCCAACTATCCCCAGGTTTCTGGAGCCTTTCTAGAGACTCATTTTATTATACTTACTTTATTATACTTATTTTCTTATCCCTTATGCTCACACCCCACCTTACCCCACCTGGTGTAATGACCAGATTATCTTTTTTGAGAACTTGACTGTGCCTATACACTTTCTTCTCTGTAGCAATCCCCTTGCCCCTACATGTTTTCACCAGAGATGCAAAAAATTCCTACTTGGGCTTTGGACAAAGAGGTATCAATCTTTTTCTTTTGTAGATAGAAACACATCTGTTCTAATGCGTGGATTATTAAATATAGTGCCTCATCATGGAGGAGAATGGAACACAGAAAATGAAAGCCCAAGATCTGTTCATTATCCATTGCTGGCCTGTTCACATTTGCTAGACTGGTTGTTTTACATCCTGAGGAGTTCTGTTTCATGTACTGTAAGGGAGAGTAATTTTCAAGGACACAGAGCCCCACAATGGACTGAGATTTGGACATTTGGAGGAAAGATCCATATTGATTAGATTCTAGAGGCATTAAAGCATTAAAATCTTCACACAAACACACACACACACACACACACAGACACACACAGAGCACATACATCCCAAAGATAACACTGCTCTGCCTCCATCCCATTTAAAAAGAAATTAAAAAAGAATTGTCTCCCTTGAGGCATTCATTTGCTTTTATTTTCAGCTACATAATGAAAGTAAGAAGTGACTTGAGTTTCTGAAGGAACTTGAGATGGCTCTGTGTGAATCCCAGCTGGCCATTCGGCTCAGAACTGCCTAAAAGGCAAATTAATATGTGCCAGAGGGATATGAAATATTAGACTGTTTCAGCTGAATTACTGACTCATGATATCAGGGGGTATGAATATAATGACAGGGAGATTTCCTTATATTTCTATAATGAAATATAAAAAATATTTTTCATAAGAACTCTTTCAAACTGCCCCCAACCGATCTTTACAGTCTTTTTTTTATTTAAACAAATGCTTTATTAACTTCTGTTTTACATCATTCATTTCCGCCAGATTTTGAGTTACAATCATTTTCTCCCCTGTTTTTCCCCTACCCACCCTCACAGAATAGTAGTCCCACAAGATATCGCTTCCTCCAATCTGCCCTCTCCCATACCTTCTCCCATACCCCATTCGACTTTTCCATTAGAGAAACATGAATCTTTGTGTCCCAATGCCTGCACATCTTATCTCCCAATTACAAGCAAAAGAGTATTGATAATAGTATTTAGATATATTTGAAACATTTAATCTTAAGACCTTGAATTTCACATCCATTTCTTTCCTCCCTTGTCACCCATTCCCTCTGGGGAGATAAGTAATTCAGTATAAGTTGTACATGTCTAGCTATGCAAAACATGATCATAGTAGATATATTGTATGAGACTGCTTATAATTCCCTCCCACTCATCCCACCCCCCACCTGGTCCATTCCCTATATGATCCTGTCCCTTTTCTATAGTGGGTACTTCCAATCTCCCCTCCCCCCAAGCATGCCCTCCCATCCATCATCCCTCCTTTCCTCTCCCTTCCCCCTATTCTGCTGCAGGTTGAGATATCCCATTTAGTATGTATGTCATTCTCTCCCTGAACCAAATTCAATGAGAATGTGGTTTTGCCTTTTTGCCTTCCTATTCTTCCCCTCCCTTGCAGCCACTTCCCCTTGCTTCTTCTACATGAGTTAGTTTACCCTACCCTGTCTCTCCCCATCTCCTCTTGCCACTTTCCTCTCTCACCTCACAACTTCACCCCTTGAGTATCCTCCCTTCCCAACAAATTCAACCTATGCCCTCTATCCATATATAACTGTAACCATATACATACACATTCACATATGTATTCACATGACCATACACCCTTCTTCCATTATTTTCATAGTGAGAAAGATTTCATCAGTCACAGTTATTGTTTTTCCATATAAGAATGTAAATAGTTCAACTTTGATAAGTTCCTTTTGATTTCTTTTCCCTGATTCCCTTCTCAGGCATCTCTTCCGTCTTGTGTCTGGATGTCAAATTTTCTATTCAATTCTGGTTTTTTCCTCAAGAATGCTTGAAAGTCCTCTATTCCACTGAATGACCATATTTTCCCCTGAAACAAAATACTCAGTTTTGCTGGGTAGGTGACCCTTGGGTTCATTCCCAGCTCTTTTGCCCTCTGGAATATCATATTCCATGCCCTTCTATCCATCAGTGTAGAAGCTGCCAGGTCCTGTGCTCCCAGACCGCTGTGCTGGTCCTTCCTGCAGGGCTGCTGGGCTGTCCTAAGCGGGAGGTTAGCTTCTCTGTGTCGTTCTGTGGGTGCTGGGGCCCCAGAAGTTGTTCAGAGTCCTCTTTTACATAGTTTTGAGGAAATCTGGGGGCACAGTGGCTTGGATGAGCTGTTTCTACTCTGCCATCTTGCCTCTGCCCCCTACAGTCTTATTATACTCTCTGCTTATACCCTTTGGTACAATCAAACTGACTTTTTTCATGTTCCTCACACACAACATTCCATTTCTTATTTCTATGATTTTGTGCCCTATGCTGGAATGTTACATTCCTTCCTCACATCTGTCACATAGAATCCTGTGTTTCCTTCAAAACTAAATTCAAATCCCACCATCTAGAACACTAGCCCTCTCATCTGCTCTCATAGTTCCTCCCCAAGCCATTCTATTTATTTTCTATATACTTAATATTTACCTATTATTTTCCCGAAAGAGAATGTAAACTCCATGAGGCCAAGAGCTTTTTCATATTTATTTTTGTATCACCAGCATTTAGCATAATGTCTGATATAAAGTTACTATTTGATAATTACTTATTAATGGAAAAATTATCATTTTTTGCTTTGGTGTATATCCTGAGTGGAAGCCTTTCCTATACCCCTTGTTCATTCTGTATTCCTTCTAAAATTTTCTATTTGTTTTTGTTATTGTTCAGTTGTGTCCAGCCCTTTGTGACCCCAGTTGAGTTTTTCTTGATTACAATAATGGACTGGTTTTCCATTTCCTTCTTAAATTCATTTTACAGTTGAAGAAACTGAGGCAAACAGGGTTAAATGACTTGTCCAGAGTCACATAGCTAGTAAGTTTCTGAGATTGCTTTTGAACTCAGGAAGAGGAGTCTTCCTAGCTCTAGGCTCTATCCACTGCCCCACTTAGTTGCCCAATTTTCTTTTTACCTTCTACCACTAAAATGTCTTCTTCTTCTTCTCCTTCTTCTTCTTCTTCTTCTTCTTCTTCTTCTTCTTCTTCTTCTTCTTCTTCTTCTTCTTCTGCTTTTTCTTCTTCTACTACTACTACTTCTACTACTACTACTACTACTACTACTACTACTACTACTACTACTACTACTACTACTACTACTACTATTACTCCTCCTCCTTCTCTTCTCCTTCCCCCTCCTTTCCCCCTCCCCTTACTGTTCCCTTTTTGCTCCTCCCCCTCCTCTTCCTCCTTCTTTCTCTTCTTCTATCTTTGTATCAATATCATCTGTCTTAGGCCCCACACAAAGCAGTATTTATGAAATCTAAACGACATCTATGTGTCAAAAACACTTTGAGATGTAAGGATACAAAGATAATTACAACCATTCCTACACTGAGAGAGGTTATATTTTAATATAGGTAGAAAACAACATATAAAGTAAAAAAATAAATTTCAGAGCTAATAAAGGAACTCCAAATCAAGTCTTCTGTCTAAGCCCATTGTTCTTTCTACTGTAGCTGAAAGAAAGAAAGAAAACGTGGGTGTATTTATCAGGGAATAAATGTACGATTCCCATATTATGATATTCTTAAAAGTATACAACTGAAACACAGAATTCCATTTTTCCTGTTTCTCAAAAATGAATATTAAATTAGATTTCTTGGTGATTTAATTGAAATGAATACTTATCAAACTCTTGAGAGCAGATATTATTTTTATTTTATAGATGAGGAAACCAAAGTTCACAAGTGAATGTGACTAGCCCAGGATCACACAGGTAACAAGTGATCTTTTGAGTCCATAATCATTTCTACAACACCAGGAAGTTGGAGGAGGGAGCAGAAGGGGAGGAAGAGTATATATTTACCAGGATAGAAATTTAGAAAATTGTGAGAGATTCTTCCTTTATTATTACATTCCTTAAAAAAATCTCCCTGGAATTCAGACATTTAAGTTTTCTTCTTTGATTCTCAAGCAATGACACTCAGTCCTTAGGGAAAATGTTACATCATCCATATGTTTTGCTATGGATTTTAGGCTCTTATCTTTGCATCATGATGGTATTTATGACCTATTGCTTAAAGTATAAATCCAGTATTATAGACTTATTTAGTTCATAGGCCCAGAGGGAAAAAAGAATAAATTAAAAAAAAAAAACAACTCTGGATAATTGCTTAAATAACAACCTGATCTAAACTTGAAAATTTATTAATATTTTCCCAGGGACTCCTTCCCTCCTCAGGCCAGTTTTTCAAAATTACTCATCTGCTATGATGGGCAAAAATATGTAGTAATTGATTCCAAATTTGGAAGTTAGAGAAAATAACACAAACACCTGAGCAGTAAGCTTTGTGGATCCATGAAAAAAAGCCTAAAAAAGTCTCCAGTGAATATTCGACTTTATATGCATCAAAGTTAAGAAATGCAAAGTCTAACACTCTGTGCATTGCTCTTGGGATCAGGTAAATAAATCTAACCCCTGTTCCATGTGAATATTCTTAAGATCCTTGAAGACAGTTGTCACAAACCTACTCCCACCCCCAGTCTGGTCTTCTATAGTAAACATCTTCAATTCTTTCACCTTATCTTCCTAAGAGAAGACAACTTGGCAGAGTTCACCCACACCACACATGTTCAGAGTTCAGCATCTAGTAAGAACATTGCTATTGCAAAAAAAATAAAAGTAAACCACAACATATGTGAAATGTGGGTGAGTTAATATTGCCACCAGAACCAGGGCTTGCATTTTCAATCTTATCTTTATTTAAATTTGCATTCTTGACAATGAATTGCTCACTGCCATCTTCCTTGTTCAGAGAGACTTTTTATGTTATTTTATTTTACTTTATTTCTATGTGATAGGAAGCTAAAAGGAAAGTCTTTTTATCTTTATTGAATTATTAGGGCCAAAAAGAAAAAAAAGTCATATTCCTTTGCAAACATTCCAGTCCTTCACTTTTTTCCCCCACAGAAATTTCTTCTAGCTAACTACACTTTCTGTACTGTTCCCTGCTTGCTTTCTATATTACTTCTGTTTTTGGTGTGGGTTGTCTCTCTACCAGATCACAGATTATAATCTCTTTCTGTATTAATAGAAAGCCTGATCTCTCCCAGTTTGAAGCCTATGATTTTAGGACTCATTGGGCCTTGAAATCATAGAATAATATTTCTAAAGCTATAGAAGCCTTAGCAAACATCCAGCCAAATACCTTCATTTTATTCCCTCAGGAATAGAGAGGTGAAATTATTTGCCCAAGGTCCCAGAGATAGTAAGTGTATGAAAAAGAACTTTCTGAATTTAAGTCCAGTGCCCTATTCCCTCTGCCAAGTTGTTCTCTCTTAGGAAGATAAGATGAAAGAATTGGATACATTTACTATAGAAGACCAGACTTGGGGGTGGGGGTAGGTTTTTGACAACTGTATTCAAGGATCTGAAGAATATTCACATAGAACAGGGGTTAGATTTATTTACTTGATCCCAAGAGCAATGCACAGGCATTGTATAGAGGCAGATATAGCTAAGCTATATCTGCCTCTATACAATTACAAAACCATTACAAAAATTCCAAAGTGGGATGGCTTCTTTCACCAGGTGGTAGGTTTCCCATCAAAGGAAATGTTTAAGTAGGACCTTTCAGTCATATAGTAGAGCAAATAATTATTCAGGTACAGGTTATACTATTTGGCCCCATGGAATCCTTCTACTCTAGAACTGTTTCCTTGAAAGTTGCTATGACTGAAAAGTTCTTCACCCAGCTACCAACTGGGTGATGAAACTCTTCAAACTCATACAGCTTGATGGCACCTTTTAAGGCTTGTTCTCTGTTTGAGATGGCCTTCCCGAGGTTAATTTCATGCCATTCTAATTCTCAATAGAGAATTTTAAATAGACGTGACCTAGATCATTATACAGGGTATTCCCAAAATCTTAATGCAATTTTAGGCTTTAATAGCTTTGAGAATATTTATTAGTTGTTAAAGTTATTTAAACTTTAATTATTATTTACAGACTTTTAAAATAACAAGCCCAAAGAACTTAAAACTTCACTGACTTTAGGAATGCCTTACATTACAAAAATGCAAGCAAGTAAAATTCATAATCTTTAGTAATTCTTCCTTGGTTCCTTCTGACAGCATAATTTATGCCTATATATTTGTTCTTTTCTTCCCAAGAAAAGTAATTAAATACAATTAGAGATTCTCATTCAATAAATTCCCATGATAATCAACCACAATAAACTTTCCAACTTTAAGATTCCATGATTGTATAAAAAGCTAATTTATTTGATACTCAGACTACAAGTCATCTTGATTATTTGGGATAGAAAGGAAGGAAGGGAGGATGGCTAGAAGGTAGGGAGGGAGGATAGGAGGGAAACTGGAAGAAAGAGAGAGGAAGCATAGGTTATGGAAGGGGGAAGGAAGGATGTGTGGAAGAAAGGAAGAATGAATAGAAAGGAGGGAGAGAGAGAAGGAGGGGGAAGGAAGGAAAATGAATGGAAAGGAGAGAGCAAGGGAAGCAAGATGAAGGAGAGAGGAAGGAAGGGAAGATAGATAGATAGAAAGGAGGGAGGAAACAAGAAATTATTAATCATCTACTGTGTACCAAGCACTGTGCTAAATAACTTGAAAATACTATCTCGTTTGATGCTCATAACAACCCTAGGGGGAAGGTGCTATTATTATTATTATCTTTTTACAGTTGAGGAAATTGGGGCAGGCAGTGATTAAGTGACTTGTCCAGGGTCACACAGCTAGTGTGTGAGGCTAGAATTGAACTTGGGTCTTCAGGTATATTTATGCCTCATTCTGACTTGTAGTCCAGTATTATTTCTCATACACCATACTGCCTCCATAATATACCCCATGAATGACCAATGAAATATTAAAACACATTTAATTTGGTTTTAGTGGTAAATATACTCTGAAATAGTTAAGTACCCCTGTGATGTGTTGGAAAGCTTTCCAAGACTTGTCAAACATGATAACTCCTAATGATTAAAGGACAATCCTTATTACAGAAGAAAAGTAGGAAACATTACTAGGGATTAAGAATTCTGGCCAAGACTTTGGGGCACAGTTGGCATTTTCATTAATGATATTGACTGAAGACAGAAGATTCAAAAGGGAAAAGAACAGCTGGTTAAGCAATTGATATCTAAGAACAAAGGTTAAGTTTCTGGACCATGGCTTATATGTATAAATGACTACCTTTTGGCCATGTATTGAATAAAACTGAGGGCAAATCTTGGCACCCTAAACAAAAGAAATTTAAAATGAAGAGAAAACAGAGGATAGAAGTGTATTTAACAAGCTAGGAATCACAGAACAGGGGTTCAAAATGCTTTTTGAATGTCACAAACAAGCTAGACAGTCTTGTGGAGCCTATTGAGCCCTTCTCAGAGTAATATTTTTCAATATATAAGGGAGATAAATTTTACTGAAATATACTAATTATTTGTTTTAAGTTTGTGGACCCTTGTCATAGGGAGTCTCATAGACATAGTTAAAGAGGAAGAACAGAAGAGACACTGCCATTTACAAGAAAAACGGTCCAAGAAAACAGCTGGGAGAGATAACTGACAGTTGACTGAATGAATTCTGGATCTAGGATGATATCAATAGGTTAGGATGATGGTCCAAATCAAATTAGATTAAATTAATGGGGAGACAATTAAGTCTTATACTTGGTTTAAGAAAAATCAACTTCACAATTGTAAGATAGGGGAAATGGGGCTAGAAAACAGTTTACCTAGAAGAATCAAACCAAACCAAACCCCAAACCAAAACCGAGGGGTTTAGTGGACCATGGGGTCTATGTGTATATATAACAGAACCTAGATAAAAAATGTAATCTCAAGCCAAGTCTTGTACATTTGTGTACTGAAATATATCCCTTCTGCTCCATTCACATAACCACCGCCCTTCACCCAGAGTATTACAGTAACTTTCCAATTGGTTTTCTGGCCTCAGATTTTCCCTCACTCCATTCCATCTTTTGTAGTGACCACTGATTTTCCTAAAGTGTTGGTCTGCCTGTATCATAACTTCTTTGCTCCCCCACTTGATAAACTCCAATGTCTTTCTTTTATCTCCAGCATCAAATATAAGCTCTTTTTTGTTTTTCTTTCTTTTCTTTGGAATTTAAAGCTCGTTATGATCTGGCATCTTATTTTTCTATTTTTTCAAAATATTTGCCTCAATCTCTGGACTCTGTAGGTCTCTCCATGTTATCCACTTGGCTGCTCTTCACACATTATGATCTATTTTCCACATGTGTGCCTTTTAAACACACACACTCTCTCTCTCTCTCCAACTTTTAGTATCCCTGGCTTTCTTTAAGTTTCAGGTAAATGTCACCTCCTCTCTGGAGCCTTTCCTGGTCTCCACCAGCTTCTAATGCTCTCTTCTGCAAAATTTTACTTCTACCTATCTAATATTTATGGGCAGATAAATGAGATAGTGGACAAAGGCTTGAAGTCAGGAAGCCTCATCTTCCTGATTTCAAATCTGGCCTCAGATATTTATTAGCTGTGTAACCCTGGGTAAATCACTTTTTTTTTTTTTTTGCTTTTTTGAGGGGGGGAGGCAGGGCAATTGGGGTTAAGTGACTTGCCCAAGATCACACAGCTAGTAAATGTTAAGTGTTAGAAGTGTGAAGTATTAGAAGAACTCTTTGTAGAAGAGAGATTCAATTTGGTCTTTTCGGTTTCAGTAGAAAGACCTAGGAACAATTGGTAGAAAATGGAGAGAGGGAAATTTAGCTTATCAGAAAAATATTCTTAAAAGTAAGGTTCATCCAAAGATGAAATAGACTTTCTTAGTGGTCAGTGAATTCTACCCTTCTTCCCTCACCATCCCCTTACTGGCTACCTATTCAATTATTTTTTGAGTCTGTTGACAAAAAAAAAAAAAAAAGCAAACAACTCACTTATTCAGTTTGGCCAGAGATTTCCCTTCCAACTTTAATATTTGATGATATGATTTATTGTATTGTAATTTTAAGTGGGCTGCTTACCAGAGGTTTTCAAGAAGAATATCAAAAAACATTTTCTGGTGTGTTATTACAGGAATTTTTTAAGTCATGAGTTAGAAAAGATGGCCACTGAGGTCTTTTCCAGCTTTAAAAATTCTGTATAAGATTAATCAAAATAGCTCACACTATGATCATTATGGATAACATAATGTATTGTAAGAGGACATATTTTTACAGAATATTTTAAATTTCTTTGAAGGTATTAAAAAAAGAAAGAAAATAAATTCCAGACCTAAGCAAACCTTTTAGAAAATGTCTCTTTAACTATTGTTAAGTAGAAAATAAACAGATCTTTGGAAGGAAGATGTCTTCTCCTTTCATAGATTTTTCTAGAATAAAATAAATATGAGTTATAACCTTCCTGATGAATCTTCATCATATGATCCAGATCTTACTTTCACTGTGGCTATGTGTATGATTTATTTTCTTTCTTAAAATTCTGTCCATTTATTCTGAAGCTTCTGTTTATACATATTAAAAAATACGACTACAAAATACTGGAGCCAATTCTATAAGCCACCCATAATGTCAGTCTGAAGACTTTATATTCTCTCCTTACATACCAGGCCCACACGTAGAAACCAGTCTATTTGCCAATTAGCCAGCTGACCTTCATATTGATAGAAATTTTTTTTTTCCCTCAAGTGTAGAGAGAAACATTTTTACCTTTACCTTTAAGGGAAAAATAAATTAAAAATAAAATAAATTAAGCAAAATTTTGTTACTGAACTTCATTTTTCAAAACAGAAATTAGATTTGCGTTATTTTTTTGCTTAACTTCAGAGGAAAGAAGTAGGATAAAAGTTATAAGGAGATGCATTTTTCTCTCTTTAAATGAAGGAAATTTTTGACAGTTAAAACTGTCCATCAAAAAAAAAAAAACTTTTATTGTATAGTAGAGGGTGAGTTCCTTGGGGGCAGGTACTGTCTTTTTCCTCTTTTTGTATTCTTAGGGCTTACACAGTACCTGGCATGTTTTTTTTTTCTTCACTTGTTTTAGTCATTTTTAACTCTTTGTGACCACAAATGTGGTTTTCTTGGCAAAGATACACGGGTCATGTGGTTTCCCCAAACTTCCAAATATTACTGAACCATCTTAAAATGTAATGGAGAAACAACAAGAACAATACAGAATAAGATAGATAAAATTAATCTGTGACATTCTAGGTAGATATGTGGCCTACAGGGATCTGTTTCCATTTGAGTTTACTTCCACTAGTATAGTGGAAGAACATTGGTAGAAGAGTGAAGTGGGCTTGGTTGGAGTAAAAGCACCAGGAATCTACTCAATAAGCATGAATTTCCTCTTTTCTATGTTCATGATACAACTGTGTGACCCTGGGCAAAATGTGGAATTATGGGAGAATTTAAAGCTGAAACTAATCTTTGAGATCATTTATGTTAGCCCTCTCAACTTGCATATGAGGAAACTAAGACCCTGAGAGGTTTGAAATGACTTGTTCAAAGTCACCCAGTGGTACAGGCAGGAAGTCCTTGATTGCTAATGACTATCTAGATGGTAACATTCTAGGATTCTATTACTCTTCAATGAAGTGTTGACTAATAAAATCAAAGAAGGAAGGGGGCATTGATAAGGGTATAATTAAAATCTCAAAGGAAGAAGTAGAATGGATTACAAGAGGGCAAAACTATTTTAGGGACTGCCTAGGTGGAATATAGAGGGGATCAGCCTAGGAATGAGAATTCAGGTGGAGGAAATGAGGACATATAGACATATAGGACAACTTCTGTCTTTATTAAAAATGGATAATTGGGATTGGGGAATGAGCTTAACATCTGGACCAAATATAAATTCCTCCAGGACAGAGCCTTTTTTTCCCACCATATTGGTCTTTTTATGTCCAGTACCTGGTACACATACCAGAGAGCCAAATCTTATATACTTTCTTCTGTACAACATCGTTTGATTTTATGAAGAGGCATACTGTTAAATAAAGAGGCATATGTCAAATAGCTTGCTCTTCAGAAAAAAAATATATATATATATATTTAAAATATACATATCTGGCACATTTTGAAATCTGCATTATTACCATTCTCTCCATTCTTAAGTCTAGATAATCAACAAAACAATACATCAAACCTTGATTTGTAGCTCTTGCTAATATCCCACTAAAAATTTAACAATCAACTCCTCTGAGACAGTTCAAGCTGGGTTTAGCATATTTCTGTGTAGTCTCCTCTTTTTTCACATAGTCACCTCCCTAATTCAAACTCCCATTTCCCTTTCTGGGTTTATTGTAATAGCTCTTTAATTGGTAGCCCTGTCTCAAGTTTCTGCCATCTCAAATTGTTCCTCCTTTCAGTGGCTGAAGCTATTTTCTAAAAATTTAGGTCCTGCCATGTTACCCTATGTTCTTGTTGTTGAATAATGTCCAAATCTCCATAACCCATTTAGAGTTTTCTTGGCAAAGATATTGAAGGGGTCTGGCATTTGTTTCTCCAACTTATTTTACAGATGAGGAAACTGAGGCAAAATGTTTCCCTGTTGTTCAATAAATCACCATGGCTCCCCATTACCTCCATGATCAGATATAAAGAATTTTATCTATCTGTTATTTAAAACTCTTCATTTGACCTGCAAGGCATTTTGTGCAACTCTGCCTCACTTAAATGCAATTCCCACATAAGTCAAGACATCATCTTGTGATGTCATTAATCCTCTTTGAAAATGAATAACGACCATCACCACAACCTCCAACAAAACAACGTTTTTAAATCATCTTACATTCTGCTCCCCCTCACACACTCTGTGATCAAGCCAAAGTGGCTTACTTCCTTTTCCTGAAACAAAACATTCCATTTCTTATCTCTGTGTAGGAGGCAACTAGTTAGCACATTAGCTTGAGCTCTGAGTCAGGAGTCAAGGAGATCTCAGTTCATATCAGGCCACAGACACCTACTAACTGTGAGACTCTGGGAAAGTTACTTAACTTCAGTTCCTCTGATTGTAAAATGAGGTTAAGAAAAACATCTATCTCCTAAGGTTGTAAGGATTAAATTAGAGACTCTTTGTAAAGCAGTTACTTAGCCCAGTGCCTGATCCATAGTGAATACTTACTAATTGATTGGTTGATTACTAATATACAATACAGTTCAATAGAAAGGTGATACTTACCTTCCATGAGTTCTGTTCACAAACATGGGCATTTTATCTCAATGTATTGAAACAGCTTGAAAATATTATGTCTGAACTATACTTGATGTCTTTTGGAACACTACAGGAGAGTTTCCACAGGACTAGAGATGAACAGATACCCAACAATGTTAAAGGGCATATCCTTCAAATTAATGGTTGGTGAAGGGGTTATTTAATTAGCTAACCCATGTTGAGTTAGTAAACCATATTGCTTCCCTCATCTTCATCTTTTAAAGTAACAAATTAGTTCAAATTAACTTTTTTCCCTCCCCTTCCTTTCCCCTCTTTTTATTTATCTAGAGTGTCAAAAAATGTTTAAAAGGAAGGAAAAAGGAACTGAGGGTAAGTGACTTTTCTTCCATATCAGAGTTGATGATTTTGTTTATTTTAAAAGAGCATTAGTAGAATTATAGTTTTATAATCAAATATTGTAGGATAAATTTGAGTTCTTTTACTGGCTTTACAATGAAATATACATATGTTTATATGTATATATATATTTATGCATACATATATGTATGTATAATCTTATATATAATATATAAGTAAATATGTGCATTATATTTATATATAAATATGTGCAATATATTTGTATATAAATATATGTATATCCATATATACACAGAATATACATATATATATATATATAGGACATATATATGCATACATCTCTATCTCTATCTATCTATCCATCTATCTATCTATTTCTTGTGTAAATCCCTTACTGTTCTGGCCCTCAATATCCCCATCTATAAAATGTGGGGTAAGACAAAATAAACTAAGCTTTTTTACCTCTGACATTCTCTGACTCTTTCATTACTACCAATGTTTCAACAATCACATTTTCAAGTTCTCTCAGGACTTTGGGAGTGAAATCCCTAACTACATCACTGCTGGGAGATTAGATTTGCAGTATCTTACTGGTTGTTTGCTTACAAATATCTTGCAGGTACAAATCTCACCTCTGCTAACTGACCACCTTTGTGGCTTTCGACAAGTCATTCTTTTCCCCTAGATGTCGATTTCCTCATCAATAAAATAAGAGATTTATACTGAATACCTCTGAAGATACACCCAACTCTATGATTCTGCAATTGATCTCTGTTTTCAAATTTCTCAATTCTCTTCCCCTTACATTTCCAGTCTTTCCACTACTTTCCTTACTTCAGATGTTCTTAACCTGGGGTCTGCAAACATAAAAAAAATAGATAAATACATGTATATAATAAATAATATTTTATACAATTATATATTATAATTATTATATATAATAATATGTTATATAATTATATTTTGTAATTATATATCAAATAGATAACTATATATAATTATGAATATATGATATAATCAGTTTTCTTGAAATTCTATATGTTTTATCATATATATGGAGTATTATATATATTATATAAATATATATTCACATACATATTATATAAAGATACTACTTCCAGGAATCCATAGACTTCACCAAAGGACTCCATAATATAAAACAGTTTAAAAACTTCATGGTATGATAAGGTTGAGAGCAAAATGGAACTAGAAGGGACCTTTGAGCCTATACAACCTAAACTCCTCATTTTCCAGGTGAGGAAATTGGAGCATGAGCAGGTTCAGGGTCTTCCATTGAGTCACACAATCATTCAGTATTGGAGATGTGCTTGAGCCCAGGTATTTCTGTCTCAAAGCCCTGGACAGTAGCTAGTATTCTATTATGGAACTATAACAAATATCGGAAAAATGAAGAAAATGAAAGCAATGGAATGGGGCAGGAGAAAATAGAATGCTGTTGCTGCGTTTTTTATTTTAGACATTTTTTTTGCCTTTAACATAATTAAAAACAAAATAAAACAAAAAGCCTTGACAAAAGCAAATAAGAAAACCACCCACTTGTTACTATACTTACCAGGTTTTGTGAGCCTAAGCTTATTCTTAATCTTAGTTTACCTAAACATATTTCCACATGCCCTTATAGACTCTTTGGAACTCTTCCTTTAATCAATCAAGCATTTATTAAATTCCTACTATATTCCAATCATTTTCTTAGACTGTGACAAAAATGACACTGTCCCTATCCTCAATGACTTTGAATTCCTTTTCCAATCTTATGCTCAACATCCTTCATTGACTTCTTATTGCATACTTATGAAAAAAATCTAAACTCTGTATAATTTTTTTGCCACATTTTTCAGAAGGTCTGGTACTCCAGGCCCTTTTCATCCTAACTCCACTTTACCTTTCAAGAATAATTTAATTCCATTCCTTTCCAGGTCATAAGAACTCCCATTAAAACAAACTACTCATCCTCCTCAAAATCATACATGATGTTCTCTTGTTTTTTGTTTTTTTATGTTTTTGTTTTTTTATTCTTTCTCACACCATTTCTTCTGGCTGAAACATTTGCTCTATTGTCTCTCACAATCTCTATTAAAATCCTTACTGGAGTGGCTAGGTGGCACAGTGAATAGAGAGAGCATCAAACCTAGAGTCAAGAGGACCTGAGTTCAAATCTCAGACACGTGACATTTACTAACTGTGTGACCTTGGGTAAGTCACTTAACCCTAATTGCCCTGTCTCCCCCACTCCAAAAAGCAAAAAAATAAATCCTTACCTATCCTAAAAGACTCAACCCAAGTACAACCTTTTCTATGAAGATCTTACTGATCTCCCAGTCACTCCAGATCTTTCTTTGAACTCTGGCCATAATTCTGTCTTTTTAATGTACTTATCAGGAACTATTCTGTTTTTAGAGTTATTTGGCTATCAAAATATGTGGAGGAAGGATCTTATTCTATTGAGTATATATAATTTGGAGGACCTACAGGAAGAGTGGGAAGAATTTATCATTTATCAAGTACCTAGTATATGCCAGGCACTAAGAGAAGGGCTTGATCCTCCTGACAACACTGTGAAATAGGTGTTACTGTTACCCTTATTTTACAGTTAAGGAAATTGAAGCAGGCAGAGGTTAAGTGACTTGCCCCAGTAACTGATGCCAGATTTTGAACTCAACTCTTCAGGATTCCAGGCCCTGGTCCTTATTCACAGTGCCACTTACATATCTCATCCCTCTTTGCCTATGCACTGACTTTCCTATCATTCCTAAAATGTACTCTCTGCAGTCCACCTTCTTTTAAAATATCTAGATTCTCCAAAGCTCAGCTCCCACAGGAGACCTTGGGCAACTAGGTGGCACAGTGGATAGAATGCAGGGCCTGGAATCAGACCTCAAATCTGACCTCAGATGCTTTCTAGTTATGTGACCCTGGGCAAGTCACTTAGCCCTGTTTCCTTTATTTTCCTCATCTGTAAAATGACCTGGAGAAACAAATGACAAACTGGCAAGAAAATGGAATCATGAAAAGTCTAAAACCACTGAACAACAGCATGAGACCTTTATGGATCCATCTTCTCTAACTCCCAGTTTGTCCCTCCCCAAATTACTATCTGTTTTAAATATAATATATGCAAAATAATTTATCCCCCCACTATGTAAGTTGTTTGAGGGTAGGAACTATTTTAATATTGTCTTTATTTCTCCACTGTCTAGCATAATAACTGGTATGTAGTAGGTATTTAATGAATGTTTGTTGATTGATTGATGTGGACAAGACTTGAATAATATTAGAAGGCATGGGTGGACTTTGAGCTACATCATAAGAGGAGCTTTCTATATCAGGGAGATCCTTGCTCCATTTGCAGCATCAAAATTGTGTTTATTGTAATCTCCAAGTAGACCATAAATTCTATGAGGACAAGGACCCTACCTTTTCAGTCTTTGTATTTCTTCAAGTGCCTTACATGCTGTTGTAACATAGTAGTGACTTAATAAATATTAAATTGAGTAGAAATTGTTGGTGCATGCTTGTTGCCCCAAATATTTGGGTGGATGAATTGCTTGAATTCAGGAGTTCTGAGATGGGAAAGTAAATTGAATATCTGGACTAACTCTGGCATCAATATAGTGATCCTCTGGGAGAAAGCTTGAGGCTGCATATGGAAGGGTACCAAGGACCTGGCTGTGGTTAAAAAGAAACTGGACATGTCAAAACATCATTACAAATCTACAGTGGGGCCTAGCCATGATTGACTACAACCTGGGCTGGACAGGGAGACTTAATATTGATAAACCAATAATCACTTATAAATAGCAGGAACTGAGATACCTTTTCAAAGATTTTTTTAAGTATGTTTCATTTTTTTAGGCTCCTTAAATATAGTGGAGAATACAATTTAATGAATTATACTCAAGACAGAACATCATCATGGACCAAATCAACAAATTATAACACTGACCCATAAAAATTCAACAGCATTTAACAGATGTCAGTATAACAGATGTTCATAATCTTTGAGAAACCTGAAGGAAACTAAAAATAAATTAAATAAAATATAAAATGAGACTTAAAACAAGAAACAACAATTATGTGGAAACAGGAGAAGGTAAGGATCATTTTCATTATTTTGTTAATTCTATATTATTCTGTACTCTCACATTTTTATCCCCTTTTCCTATCTTTCTTTGTCACACTGAACCATGAATAAGTCCCATCATCTACTCCAATCCTATTCATTTGCTCCTGAACAGAGCTGAAGAATATTATAAAACTGTGTTAATTGGCCAAGTAAAATTTATTGCATAATTTCAGCTGGGCCCTCTGTATAGCAATTCCTTATACAATTCTAATCAAATGACTCTCCCCCTCAACATAATGGCTTTTTCAAAAAGAGTTAATCCCTCTTCAAGAAAGTCCTTCCTTTCCCTTCTCATTCTTCACTGAAAAACTATAAGACCAGTTCCCTATTACCTCATCTTAAGACACCCCCCTCCAACATCTTCTTGTTCACTCTTATATTTGATGGAGAGATGGCCCCTTGCCTTGCCATGAGTAAAACATCTATATGTACCCTTGACCCCATGCCTTCTAGTCTTGTTCACCAGTTTACACTAATATTATTCCCTAATCTTTTCTCTCTCATACACTACCATAACTTTTGCTTTGCTGTGTACAAATATGTCTACATCTTCCCGTCCTAAAAACAAAACAAAACAAAACAAAACAACAACAACAACAACAACAACAACAACAAAACCAAACAGAAAACAAAAAATCCGGCAATAACTATTACATGATATCTTTCCTCTTGTTGAAAGCTAAACTCTTTGAAAATGTTATTCACATTAAGTGCTTCTTCCTCTACTCTCACTCATCTAAATTCTTGTTCACCTGGCTTCTTATCTCATCTTTCAACTAAAACTACCTTTTCCCAAAGTTACTAATGATTTCTTCTTTTTCAAATGCCTCTCAATCCTTATCCATGTTGACCTCTCCATAGCATTTCACTCTGTTGATCACTGTCTCCTCCTGGACATACTCTCTTCTTTGGGTTCTCATGATACTGTTAATTTTGGTTCTCCTATATGTCTGAAAACTCCTTATAGTGTCCTTTGTATCTTCACGTATGTTGTGCCCAGTAACCATGGGGCTGCTCAAAGATTTGCTTTTATCCCTCTTCTCCTTTTGTATTATCTCACATGATGTCTTCATCAACTCCTTTCGGTTCCATGATTAACTCTTTGTAAATGATTCCCAGATTCTTCTGTCTATTTTTGTCTCTTTGATTAGCTAAAACCCCACCTTTTGGATGCTTCAAAAAGGATGCACCATAGCATCTCCAAGTTAATATGTCCGAAATAAAACTCAAAAATCTTTCTTCTAAAAACCTATTCCTGTCACTAGGTTTCCTATTATCATGAAAGGTACTACCATCATTTTAATCACCCAGGATTATAACTGCAATGTCATATTCCACTAACTCAAAACATAACATATAAATCTTTTTGAGTCTGTAAAATAAAATATAACATGGCCCTCACTTGTTTTCATTGGGCAAATTCCCCTCTTATATTATTCAATATAGTCAAACTGGTTTTCTCTGTGTTTCTCTTACATGTGATAACATTTTATCTCCAGTTTCCACATTTCTGTACTGGCCATTCCTCATTACTGAAAGGTAATATTTCTTTAACTCCATCTCATAGAGTCCCTCTCATCCTTTAAGATGTAGCTCAATAGAGCACTGACCCTAGAGTCAGGAGGATATGAGTTCAGATCTGGCCTCAGACACTTAACAAACTTAATAGCTTTATGATGTTGTGCAAGTCACTTAACACCAATTGCCTTGCCTTCTCACCTCTAAAAAAATTATCTAGTTCAAGCAATACTTTTTTGCATAAAGTCTTTATTGATTCTCTCACCTGCTAGATCCCTCCCTGCTAATTTACATCATGTTTACTTTGTGTATGCTCATCTATCTGTCTGTCTATGTATGTATGTATGTATCTATCTATCTATCTATCTATCTTTTTTTCTATCTATCTACCTTTACTACATGTACTTATCTCTCTTCCCATTAGAATGTACTTGTTTCATTCTTTGTACATGCATTGACAATACCTAACAAAGTATCTGGCATATGGTAGGGGCTTCATATTTATGAAATATTGTTGATATATGAAAGTACTTAAATTTAAACAAATGCTTTATTAACTTCTGTTTTACATCATTCATTTCTGCCAGATTTTGAGTTACAATCATTTTCCCCCCATTATTCCCCTACCCAACCTCCCAGAATAGTAGTCCCACAAGATATCGCTTCCTCCAATCTGCTCTCTCCCATACCTTCTCCCAAACCCCCATCGACTTTTCCATTAGCGGAAGGTGAATCTTTGTGTCCCAATGCCTGCACATCTTATCTCCCTATTACAAGCAAAAGAGTATTAATAATAGTATTTATATATATTTGGGACATTTAATGTTACGACCTCGAATTTCAGATCCATTTCCTTCCTCCCTTATCACCCATTCCCTCTGGGGAGATAAGTAATTCAGTATATGTTGTACATGTCTAGCTATGCAAAATATTATCATAGTGGATATATTGTACAAGGCTGCTTATAATTCCCTCCCACTCATCCCATCCCCCACCTGGTCCATTCCCTACATGATCCTGTCCCTCTTCTATAGTGGGTACTTCCAACCTCCCCTCCCCCCAAGGATGCCCTCCCATCCATCATCCCTCCTCTCATCCCCCTTCCCCCTATACTGCTGCAGGTTGAGATATCCCATTTAGTATGTATGTCATTTTCTCCCTGAACCAAATTCAATGTGAATATGGTTTTGCCTTTTTAGCCTTCCTTATTCGCCCCCTCCTTTGCAACCACTTCCCCTTGCTTCTTCTACATGGGATACTTTACCCTACCCTATCTCTCCCCATCTCCTCTTGCTACTTTCCTCTCTCACCTCATAATTTCATCCCTTGAGTATTCTCCCTTCCCAACAAAGTCAACCTATGCCCTCTATCCATATATAACTGTAACCATATACACACACATTCACATATGTATTCATATGACCACACCCCCTTCTTCCATTATTTTCATAGTGAGAAAGATATCATCAGTCCCAGTTATTGCTTTCCCATATAGGAATGTAAATAGTTCAACTTTGATAAGTTCCTTTTGATTTCTTTTCCCTGATTACCTTCTCAGGCATCTCTTCCTTCTTGTGTCTGGATGTCAAATTTTCTATTCAATTCTGGTTTTTTCCTCAAGAATGCTTGAAAGTCCTCTATTCCACTGAATGACCATATTTTCCCCTGAAACAAAATACTCAGTTTTGCTGGGTAGGTGACCCTTGGGTTCATTCCCAGATCTTTTGCCCTCTGGAATACCATATTCCATGCCCTTCTATCCCTCAGTGTAGAAGCTGCCAGGTCCTGGGCTATTCTGATTGTGTTTCCACAATATTGAAATTGTTTCTTCCTGGCTGCTTGGAGTATTTTCTCCTTGATCTGGGGATTCTGGAACCTGGCTATAATATTCCTGGGAGTTTTCTTTTGGGGATCTTTTTCAGGAGGTGATAGGTGGATTCTTTCAACCTCTATTTTGCCCTCTGGATCTAAAACATCAGGGCAGTTTTCCTTGAGAATTTCTTGAAGGGTGATTTCTAGGTTCTTTCTTTGATTATGGCTTTCAGGTAGTCCAATAATTTTTAAATTGTCTCTCCTGGATCTATTTTCCAGGTCAGTGGTTTTTTCCCATGAGATATTTCACATTGCCTTCTAATCTTTCGTTTGTTTGGATCTGCTTAACAGCATCTTGATTTCTCATAAAGTCATTAGCTTCCATTTGCTCCATTCTAACTCTGAAGGAATGAATCTCCTCAGTGAACTTTTGAGATTCTTTTTCCATCTGGCAAATTCGACTTTTTAAGGCATTCTTCTCATTGCCCTTTTGGGCCTCCTTTGCCATTTGAGTTAGTCTATTTTTTAAGGTGTTGTTTTCCTCAGTCAGGCTGTTGACCCTCATTTCATACTTTTCCTGCATCCTTCTCATTTCTCTTTCCAATTTTTCCTCCACTTCTCTTATTTGATTTTTAAAGTCCTTCTTAAGGTCCTCTATGGCCTGCAACCCGCTCATATTTTCCCCTGGGGCTTTTGGAGCAGGACTTCTCACAGTCCTTTTCCCGCTCTATGCTCCCAAAATAGGAGTCTAGGGTTGCATTTTTATGTTTCCTTTGCCTTGGCATGTTGCCACTTAATTACTTGACTTTTGGGCTTGTTGCCACACTATGCCTTTAAGGCCAGATATAGGAATTTTCGTCCCGAATGTGTGGGGGGCAACTTCCGTTTCTGGCAAGCTGTAAACCCACCCACGACTTCCACCCTAGATCACAATCCAGATCCAGGGAGGTTAAAGCAAGAGCAATTACCCCCCAAGACTGATCGCTGGATCTCCCTAGGATTTGGAGGCTGGGAGCTGGAGCCGCCTCTGAAACCTGCAAAATAGCGTGTCTCCTCAGTGGCTTCTAGCCCCCAGGGGATTGATCCGATGCATTTCCTAAATACCAGTCCCAAAGTCCATAGGACAGCAACCTCTTACTTTGTCCTAGGTATGTCTATGTTGATAATTCTGGAGTTGCCACAGCTCCTGGTGTTCTTGGGTTCCTCCAGCCGGCTGCTGGCCCTGCCGCCCTGGGGCTAAAACCTCGGCTCACACGGACCTGGGCTCCACTCGGCTGGGCTCGGCTCCTGTGCTCTGCACGCTGCCAGGTCCCAGACGGCTGCACTGGTCCTTCCTGCAGGGCTGCTGGGCTGTCCTCAGCGGGAGGTTAGCTTCTCTGTGTCGTTCTGTGGGTGCTGGGGCTCCAGAAGTTGTTCAGAGTCCCCTTTTACATAGTTTGGGGGGAATCTGGGGGCAGAGTGGCTTGGAAGAGCTGCTTCTACTCCGCCATCTTCTACGTTTCATTTTTTATTCAGTTGAAGTCATTAGATGGCTTCCTTAGCAGCCATGTAGATCTTTTTGGATTCCCCCTATCCCTTTCCTTTTTCTTTGGGATCATTTAAGATTATAGTATTAAAATTTCATTTTTAAGCATCTCCCATTCCTATTGAATCATCTTCTCATTTCAAGTCTCAGCTCATGAAATCATGCCTGTACATTTGTGAGATTTTCAAAAATTCATTTTCCAGGAATCTATAGTTCAAGAATGACTAGTTCTAATGTTCCATTCCTTGGTTATCCTGAATCTTAAGGTGACAAAGTCTCATTCTTCCTCTTTTTCGTTTTACCAACCAGTTCCTTTTTTTGTGTGTCAGAAATAGGTGTAGATACCCTTTGTCTCAACAATACCACTACTCTGTACCCCAAAGAGATTTGGAAAAGGAAAAGGACTTTTATATACAAAAATATTTATAGCAGCTCTTCTTGTAATAGCAAATAATTGGACATTGAGGGGATGTCAATCAATTGGTGAATGACTGAAGATGTTATGGTATGACTGCGGTAGAATACTATTGCTTTATCAGAAAAATTGAAAAGAATGCTTTCTAGAAAAAAAAAAAAGCCTGGAAAAACTTAACATGACTTGGTGTAAAGTGAAGTGAGCAGAACCAAGGGGACATTGTACACAGTAAGAACAATACTGTAATGATGATCACCTGTGAATGATGTAGCTATTCTCACCAATACAGTCATCCAAAACAATTTCAAATGGCTTATGACGAAAAATGCCATCGAAAGAAAGAACTGGAGTCTAAATGCAGATCAAAGCAGACCTTTTAAACTTTATTATTCTTAGTTAGGTTTTTAAGTGGTGTTTTGCAACATAAGTGATATGGAAATGTTCTGCATTTCTGAATATGTCTAATCTATATTAAATCACTTGCCTTCTTAAGGGGGAGTAGGGGAGGGAGGAAGGGACAGAATTTGGAACTAATTTTTTTTTTTTTATTTCTAGCAATTTTTGTTTACATGTATTTGAGAAAAATGTAAAAAAGAAGGAATAGCTGCAAAGCATCAACTTTTTTTTTGGAGGGAAGAGAAGAAAGTAGTAGGATGTAAAAAGTACTTTTGTTTTAATTATATATTTCAGTGGAATAAAAAAAAAGTAAACATTGCAATCTATTTTAAAACCTTACATCTGGACGTTGTTATCCAACCATTTCAGTTGTGTCTGACTTTTTATGACTCTATATTGGTTTTTTCTTGGCAAAGATACTGGAGTGGTTTGCCGTTTCCTTCTCCAGATCATTTTACAGATGAGGAAACTTTGTCAAACAGGGTTAAGTGACTTGTCTAAAGTCATACAGCTAATAAATGTCTGAGATCAGATTTGAACTCAGAGAGAGGAGTCTTGCTGACCCCAGGCCCAGCAGCCACCTAGCTGCCCCCTAACATCTGAATAAAAAAAAAAAAAAAACAAAACAACAACAACAACAACCAATATTTCAGTTGTAGAAGCAAGATTTATTGCAACAGTAAGAAAAAATAAAATTATTCTTTTGAAAATCCTTTGAGACTGGGAATAAAACATGACTGTTAGACTCAAGGTTCTTTCTGCATGGCCTTGATGATTTAGGTGATTACAATGGAAATCTATGATTTCATTCAACCTTATAGATAAAGCATTCTAGCTCCTAGGAATTCATCAACCAAGAAAATATTGGTGACCATCACAGTGCAAGAGGAAAGAAGCAATTTCTCTATACTCTTTATCTTCATTGCTGGCTTCTGTGACAACACTGTATTTAAATCAACACCAACAAGTTATCTGGATTCTGAATACTCAACTTAACTAGCATTTCCTGAGTGTCAAAACTATTGTTCTGAATAAGAACTTTGGGAATAATAAGCAACGAATTAGCAAAAGCTTGGACTCCAAGAAGGCTCTTTCTTTTGCGTTGTGCTCATTGCTACATTCAGTGATACAGAACTACACAATAGTTGTACACTTACGTACATTTACATAGCTCTTCCTATGTACCAGACACCATGCTTAGTGCTTTACAATTCTTGTCTCATTTGACCCTCATAACAACTCTGAGATGTAGGTACTAATATTATATAATATCATCCCCATTTCATAGATGAGGAAACTGAGGGAAACAGAGGTTCAGTGACTTGCCTAGGCCACACAGATAGGAAATATCTGAGGCCGGATATTAGGTGTTCCTAAATCCAGGCCAAATATCCTATCCACTGCACCACCTCTTTTACCCAATAACTAACTATAGCATTTTGATGCATCAAAATCTATCTCTTTCACCATATTTTATTTGTTGGAATGTAGACTTTTTTACTCTTTATAGCAACATAGACATTTTGAGAGTTGATAAATTATGCAATGTAGGGGAATTATCTTCTCTCAACGTGTATTCATAAACAAGTCCTGCTTGAACCAGTCACAATTTATGTTAAGAGAATTCATAGACATTTACTAAATGAAATACATAACCTCTTATGAGTAGATTTTGATACTCGACTGATTTTTCCTTCCATAAGCAAACCATGAAATGAGCAAAAATTAAAACTGGCCTTTCATAGTGTGTAGCCATTTTTTCCTTTCACAGTGAAGGTGTGGAATGACTGACAATGGGGTAAGGAGCATTAAAATTTCCAGAGTTCTTAGATAATTTGCAAATGTGAATTTATATATCTTTTAAGATCAGGATTACTGTGAGAAAAACACTTTACAAATATTAAAGCATTACACAAATATCAGTTATATTTTTGTCCTTATTATTTTGTTTTGAAGTCTGGACCTGTCATTTAATCCTTGTGATGCATTCCCAGGGCAAAAACTCCCTTCACCTGACATATCAGTAACTCCTTTTAGAGAAGTGCTCTGAGCACTGAGAGGTGAAGTGTCTTGCCTCTAGTCAAACAGTCCATATGAGTCCAAGGAAGAATTAAACGCAGGCCTTCCTGAATTCAAGGCCATCCTTCTCTCCATCACAACCAAGATAATTCTCCCTTCTTTCTCCTAATAAAAAGCATAGGATTTTTAACTTTAATTTTAGATATGGGGAAATTAAATTATTTTTCTAGGTGATGGTGGCTCTGTGAATACCTCACAAACAACCTTTTAATGGATTTCCTCCTTTTTCTTGGTTGGAATTGAGTCTATGGGCTGCCCACTTCATATTTGTATGCTAATGGGACTTTTTAGCTGATATTGAATAGCTTTTAAATACTAACTGACCCATTGCCACTTAGAGCTCACTTTCTAAAAGCTAGAATTTCTGGGTATATAACCAAAAGCTTTTCATTTTCCTAGTGTGGTTTAGGTTTGAGAAATGTTGGACAGACTGGGTTTGGGGAAATATTGGTAGTACAGAGCATGTCATGAAACCCTTTGGCAGTCTGATGAAGCCTGTGGATCCCTTCTTATAATACTGTTTTTGAATGCATAAACTAAAATGTATAGAATCACAAAGGTAAACCATTATATTGAAACACAGTTATCAAAATATACATTTACATGCATCTATATACATGTTTTATCTATCTATGATCTATCACCTATTTCCCCATGTCTATTATCTATCTATCTATCTATCTATCTATCTATCTATCTATCTATCTATTTATCTATCTATCATCTTATCCTTGGAAGACACTTTATAGGTTCTCAGGTCGAACACCTGAATGAAACTGGGAGCCAAAGAGGTTAAGGTCACCTAGTCAGTTAAGTGAAAGAATCAGAATTCACACTTAGGTCCTTTGAACACACTTTCTATGCTTTTCATACTGACCTATCTACTTTATATCTGGAGTTGAACCCATCATAGTCTCCTCCCTTTGAAGTAATCCTTAACAAATTCCCAAACTGTCATAAACAAATGAATGAAGGGGTTAAAAACATTTATTAAATGATTTTTGTGTGCCCCAAGTGTTGAGTATATAGATTCAAAAGTAAAATATTATCTGCCCTCAGGTAGCTTACATTCTAAGGGGAAAGGCAATCCATAGAGGAGAGTAGTGTCCAGGGAATAAAAGTATCAGCTGGGAAGGCACAGGGCTAGTGATTAGAACAGAGCACTCAGTTGATATGCACTTTTCATGCTGCTGTTGTTCAGTCATTTTTTCAGTCACGTTTGACTCTTCATGACCTCATATGGGATTTTCTTGGCAAAGATCTTGGAGTGGCTTGACAGTTCCTTCTCCAGATCATTTTAAAGATGAGAAAACTGAGACAAACATGGCTAAGTGATTTGCACAGTCACACAGTTTGTAAGTATTTGAGGTCAGATCTGAACTCAGGAAGATGATTCTTCCTGACTCCAGGTCCAGGGTCCTACCCACTGCACCACCTAGCTGCTCAGCAGTTTCTACAGTCAATGGTAGTGCTGATCTAATAACACTTCTCAGAGGAACACTTGTTAAAAGGCTCATTGCCAGCAACAGATTGTACTAAAACTGCAGTAGAAGGAACTGAGTGTATGATCTGAGAGCATCTGGCATATTCTTTGATGAATCTTGGGCTTAATTTTTTCTTTCTTTCTTTAAGCTTTTCAGCTTTATTCCTTGATTCTATGAATCTCCCAGTCCCCTCCTTGGCCCAGCCACCTGTGATGGTGAATGTCAATTAGGATAATTTGCATTGACAGAAATACCTAAGGTCTGGAGAAAGGCTATAGAGAAGTCAGAGTGAGATCAAAGTTTTAGGGTAGGTCTCTGGAGATGGCCTGAAATGCCAAGAGCAAATGAAATTATGCAGAAAAACATGTAATAGCATAGCTAAGACACAGGGAAAATTGTTCTTATGTAATCTCAGGGCAGGAGGTTTGGGAGTGATAAAAATGGTGAATAGTCATATCAATGATTCCTCCTCCCACCCCACCAGACACTCTCTCTCTCTCTCTCTCTCTCTCTGTGTCTCTCTCCACCAAGGTAGTAGGAGAAAGAGAACCAGAGGAGTACTCAGAAAGCCTGGGTCTGAGTCTTTCCTAGCACTTCATTACTGTAACTGCCATTCACTTTACCATTCTGAGCCTCATTTTCTTCATCAGAAAGATGGGGGAAATGATATTTAATTCAAAAGAGTGCTATTAAGAAAGTACTTTATAGACCATGATTGTCAAGGAAAGCAAGTAACAGTATAAAAACAGTTAGATACCCATGATGGACTGAAGTCACCTGGCCCAGATGCATGATATTCTTGAGTCCTGAAAGAACTGGACATTGTGATGACTGAGCCATGGTCAGTGATATATGAAAATGGAATAAATCTCAAAGGCCTGGAAGACAAATCTTGTCCCAATTCTCAAAAAAGGATAGAGAATAGGGTCTGTAAACAATAGGCTTTGGGGCTTGAGTGATTACTGGGAAAATTCTAGAATGATTCCTTAAGGAGATGGTTGGTTAAGAATCTATGAAGGGGGGGGTGGAGCCAAGATGGTGGAGTAGAAACAGTGCGTCCAAGCCACTCTGCCCTGAGATCTCCTCCAAACTATGTAAAAGGGGACTCTGAACAACTTCTGGAGCCCCAGCACCCACAGAACGACACAGAGAAGCTAACCTCTCACTGAGGACAGCCCAGCAGCCCTGCTGGAAGGACCAGCACAGTGGTCTGGGAGCCAGCAGCTCACATCGCGCAGTGTGGGGAGCCGAGCCGAGCCAGCCCAGGTCTCCTTGAGCCGAGGTTTTAGCCCCAGGGCAGCAGGGCCAGCAGCCGGCTGGAGAGACCCCACAATACCAGAAGCTGTGGTGATTCCAGAATTATCAACATAGACATGCCTAGGACAAAGTAAGAGGTTAGTGCCCTACGGACTTTGGGACCAGTATTTGGGGAATGCGTCGGCTTCCTCCCCTGGGGGCTAGAAGCCACTGAGGAGACATGCCATTTTGTAGTTTTCAGAGGCAGCTCCAGCTCCTGGCCTGCAAACTGTAGGGAGATCCAGCGATCAGTCTTGGGGGGGTAATCGCTCTTGCTTTAACCTCCCTGGATCTGGATTGTGATCTGGGGTGGAGGTCGAGGGTGGGTTTCCAGCTTGCCAGAAACGAAAGTTGCCCCACCACACGTTTGGGACGAAAATTCCCCTATCTGGCGCCAAAGACATAGTGTGGCAACAAGCCCAAAAGTTAAGTAATTAAGTGGCAACATGCGAAGGCAAAGGAAACAAATTAAACAGAAAAATACAACCCTAGACTCCTACTTTGGGGGCAAGGAGGGTCGAAGCATGGAACGGGAAGAGGACTGTGAGGTCAGAAGTCCTGCTCCAAAAGCCCCAGAGGAAAACATGAACAGGTTGCAGGCCATAGAGGACCTTGAGAAGGACTTTAAAAATCAAATAAGAGAAGTGGAGGGAAAAATGGGAAGAGAAATGAGAAGGATGCAGGAAAAGTATGAAATGAGGGTCAACAGCCTGACTGAGGAAAATAACACATTAAAAAATAGACTAACTCAAATGGCAAAGGAAGCCCAAAAGGGCAATCAGGAGAAGAATGCCTTAAAAAGTCGAATTTGCCAGATGGAAAAAGAATCTCAAAAGATCACTGAGGAGATTCATTCCTTCAGAATTAGACTGGAGCAAATGTAAGCTAATGACTTCATGAGAAATCAAGATCCTGTTAAGTAGATCCAAACAAATGAAAGAGTAGAAGGCAATGTGAAATATCTCATGGGAAAAACCACTGACCTGGAAAATAGATCCAGGAGAGACAATTTAAAAATTATTGGACTACCTGAAAGCTATGATCAAAGAAAGAACCTAGAAATCACCCTTCAAGAAATTCTCAAGGAAAATTGCCCTGATGTTTTAGATCCAGAGGGCAAAATAGAGGTTGAAAGAATCCACCTATCACCTCCTGAAAAAGATCCCCAAAAGAAAACTCCCAGGAACGTTATAGCCAGGTTCCACAATCCCCAGATCAAGGGGAAAATACTCCAAGCAGCCAGGAAAAAAGAATTTCAATATTGTGGAAACACAATCAGAATAGTCCAGGACCTGGCAGCTTCTACACTGAGGGATCAAAGGGCATGGAATACAATAATCCAGAGGGCAAAAGAGCTGGGACTGAACCCAAGGGTCACCTACCCAGCAAAACTGAGTATTTTGTTTCAGGGGAAAATATGGTCATTCAGTGGAATAGAGGACTTTCAAGCATTCTTGAGGAAAAAACCAGAATTGAATAGAAAATTTGACATCCAGACACAAGAAGTAAGAGATGCCTGAGAAGGGAATCAGGGAAAAGAAATCAAAAGGAACTTATCAAAGTTGAACTATTTACATTCCTATATGGAAAAACAATAACTGTGACTGATGGAATCTTTCTCACTATGAAAATCATGGAAGAAGGTTGTATGGTCATGTGAATACATATGTGAATGTGTATGTATATGGTTACAGTTATATATGGATAGAGGGCATAGGTTGACTTTGTTGGGAAGGGAGGATACTCAAGGGGTGAAGTTGTGAGGTGAGAGAGGAAAGTGGCAGGAGGAGATGGGGAGAGACAGGCTAGGGTAAACTATCTCATGTATAGGAAGCAGGGGGAAGTGGTTGCTGGGGAGGGGGGAAATAGGAAGGCAAAAAGGTGAAACCACATTCTCATTGAATTTGGTTCAGGGAGAGAATAACATACATACTTGGTGGGAAATCTCAACCTACAGCAGAATGAGGGGAAGGGGGAGGAGAGGAGGGATGATGGGTGGGAGGGCATCCTTGGGAGGAGGGGAAGTTGGAGGTACCCACTATGGACGAGGGACAGGATCAAGTGGGGAATGGCCTAGGTCGGGGGTGGGATGAGGGGGAGGGAATTATAAGCAGCCTTGTACAATATATCTACTATGATAATGTTTTGCATAGCTAGACATGTACAACATGTACTGAATTACTTATCTCCCCAGAGGGAATGGGTGACAAGGGAAGAAGGAAATGGATCTGAAATTCAAGGTTTTAAATGTTTCAAATATATATAAATACTATTATTAATACTCTTTTGCTTGTAATTGGGAGATAAGATGTGCAGACATTGGGACACAAAGATTCACCTTCCTCTAATGGAGAGGTTGAAGGGGGTGTAGGAGAGGATAGGGGAGAGAGCAGATTGGTGGATGCAATGTCTTGCGGGACTGCTGTTCTGGGAGGGTGGGTGGGGGAAAAACAGGTGGGGAAAAATGATTGTAACTCAAAATCTGGTGGAAATGAATGATGTAAAACAGAAGTTAATAAAGCATTTGTTTAAATAAAAAAAGAATCTATGAAGGGATTTAAAAAAAACAATACTAATATTTATTAAATTTCTCTTTCTCTCTTTTTCTCTCCGTCTCTCTGTCTCTCTGTCTGTCTCTGTCTCTGTCTCTGTCTCTGTCTCTCTCTCTCTCTCTCTCTCTCTCTCTCTCTGTCTGTCTCTCTCTCTGTGTATCTCTCTCTCCATTATGTGGTAGGCTTTACAAACGCATGTTTGTATATGTGTGTATGTGTGTTTTTGTTTATGGTCATGTGGTTGATGGATATTTGACAAGAGGAATTTCAACAACAAACCTCTCTACAAGTCTAAAACTTTTCCCATTGATGGTGACATTTTGTAGTATTATCAAAGGTTGGGGAAAGGAAAGAGGTGAAAAACAGATTTTTACAGATCATTTCTTTTTTTTTGCAGATCATTTTTGATTTATTTGTTTTTTGTTGATTTTGTTTTGTTTGTTTGCTTTTTTGGAGGGGGGGGGGGGAAGGCAGGGCAATTGGGACTAAGTGACTTGCCCAAGGTCACATGGCTAGTAAGTGTTAAGTGTCTCAGGCCAAATTTGAACTCAGGTCCTCCTGGCTCCAGGGCTGGTGCTCTATTCACTGTGCCACCTAGCTGCCCCTACAGATCATTTGCTGAAGCAGATACACATCATCAAAGACATAGCTAAGAAGTGTAGACAATGAAAGGTACCACTATATTTATAATTTCTTAGCAAAAGCAAAATAAATTTAATATATGACTAGGGACATAGGACAAGAGTTGGCTTTAACTACATAAACACTTATGCACATGTTAAGTTTTGAATTCCAAATTCCAAATCCTCCCTGAGATGGTAAGCAGATATATAGGTTATACATGTACAATCCTGTAAAATATTTCCATATCAGTCGTTTTGTAGAAGACTTGAATAACAGAAAAAGAATGAAAGAGAGTGAAAAATAGCCTGGGTCAGTCTGTATTCAAACAATATCAGCTCTTTTCATGTTTCATCATTAGTCCTTTGGGATTTTGTTGGGTCATTTAATTGCTGAGAATAGCTAAGTCATTTATCGAACAATATTTCTGTTACTGGGTACAACTTTCTCAAAGAGCACACCTTAATGGTTTAATTTTAATCTGATAGGAGATGTCCAGTGAAGAACCTCAGAGAGCTCTCTGTGGCTTTGGAGTATATAAAATTTTTGTCAGTGATTGGGATGATAAAGGCATAGATAGATTTATCTTTGCTAATAGATAAAGCCATAGATGTCTCATCCAATTTACAGTTACATGGAACTAGGAGGAAGAGTAAACGCATTGGACAAGATAGTCAGGATCTGAAAGGATCTTCACAGGCCAGAAAACTGGGCTGAATCTAATAGGATACAATTAAAAACCAATATAAATTCTATAAAATCTATCCTATAAAAATAAGATACAAAAATCAATTTCACAAAATGAGCAAGCCACAGTTAAATAACAGTTGTTCTGAAAAAGGATGGAGTAGGACATGTTTGGTAGGTTGCCAGCTCAATATGTGTTGACCATTTGACATAGCAGATAAAGAGGCTGGTACAATCTTGGCCCACATTAAGAATAACATAATTTCCAGTAATAATGAAGTGACAGACCCTCTGTATGCTGCCCATGACAGACCTCATCTGGAATATTGTATTTAGTTCCAGACACCAGGTTTTAAGATGGGCATTGATAAGTGGCAAGACTATGAAGAAGAAGGCAGTCAGGAGAATGCCAGGCTTTGAATCCATATCATATGAAGACTGGTTGGGAGATATAGGCATATTTAGACCTGAGAAGACAAGATGATGCAGGGGATTTATAATAGATATCTCCAAATTTTTGAAGGGATGTTGTGTGGAGTAAGGATTAGACTTGTTCCATTTGTTCCCACAGGGTAGAACCAGGGGAATGCTGTGAAGGGGAAGGGGATAAGCATTTATGCGACACCTACTTAGCACTGCAGTAAGCAATTTACAAATATTATCTCATGTGATGCTTAAAAGAATCTTTTTTCAGCATCAGAATGGTAGCATTCCTCTAAATCTGTTAGAAGTCAGCTGAGCTGGGGCGGCTAGGTGGCGCAGTAAGAAGAGCGCTGGTCCTGGAGTCAGAAGGACCTGAGTTCAGATCCGGCCTCAGACACTTAACGCACACACAAAAGAAAAATCTAGCCATGTGACCTTGGGCAAGTTACTTAACCCCAATTGCCCTCCAAAAAGCAAAAAAATAAAAAATAAATAAAAAATAAAATATAAAAAAGAAGTCAGCTGAGCCAACCAACATCCAACCAAATAGAAATCTTCTCTGTAAGTTCTCCCATAAGTGAACATTCAGCCTCTTCTTGAGATTTCCAGTCATCTTCTGTCAGTCCTTCCTACTTTTGGATGACTCTTAGGAAAGTGAAATCTACCTTTCTCTAACTTTTAGAGGCTTCACCTGACTGTTTGACCCTAGGCAAGGTAAGTCATTTAACCTCTTGGTGTCCTAAGCAGTTATCTAATACTTTAAGATTCTCTTGCAGTTTCTCGTGGAACTCTCAGTTGCTAAGCTGAGGTAATAGAGAGAATTTACTTACTGGGGAGCTCTCGATATTACTGAGACATTGGGTTAGAAAATGTATATTACATTGCATAAATGCACATGCCTGTATATGTACAAGCAAATATATGTACATATACATATATGCAAATATATGCATTCATATTCACACATGACATTCATACATATTTGTAGGTATGAATAAACACATAGTATATATATATAATATATGCACATGTGTGTACATATATGACCACCTATGTGTGTATGTATATAAGTACACCACTGGTGTGGGCAACTCCCAGAGATGACTCTTCTTCTACTAATGCAAGCTAGTATCTTTTGAGCCAGACAGAGTATTATACTGTCAAAGAATCATATCTGTAGAACTGGAATTGAGTATATAAGCCGTCTTATCCAATCTTCTCATTTATCTGATGATGAAACCGAGGCCCAGGGAGATTATTGACTTGGTCAAAGTCATGCACTTCTATTCACCACAAGTGGGATCTGAATTTGGTCCTCTGATTTCAGAGCCTGTTCTCTTGCCTAGGGCACTGAGAGGTTTGGTGATAAAGGGTCAGATTAGAGGGGAGAGAGAGAGAGAGAGAGAGAGAGAGAGAGAGAGAGAGAGAGAGAGAGAGAGAGAGAGAGAGAGAGAGATAGAAGATAGGTAGATAGATTCATATGAGATTATAAAATTTTAGTTAGATTATACTTTAAAGATGATCATATTCAAAATCTCTCATTTTATAATCGATGAACCTGTGCCTAGAAAGGTAAAGTGACTTGCTCGAAGTCACATGACTAAAACATGGTAGGGTTAGCATTCACACCCCTGTCTTCAGACTTCAAATTTAACATTGTTTCTACTCCATAATAGTTATCTTCTGCTATAAATTTGAATTAATGTAATTATTTTCCAGAAAGGTCAATAATTATAGTAAAATTGAAGTTAAATTACTAACTTTCAGGAAAACATATTAGAAATGACCCTATATCCTCTTAATATTACAAAATGATGACAGAAAACAAAGCTATAAAACCTTTGATTTGAGAGAATGCTTAGAGAATGAGACATTCTGGTTCCTTAAATTTTCTGTTGAATTTTTAATCACTTTTATTTTTCACACTTGGTGAATTTATTTCTCCAACTTGCAAATACATAATCCTGCCATGTTAAAGAAAGCACAATTAATTTAACTGAAATATTCCTTTGTACAGTTTTAATAATGCCATATTTAAGGACATTCAAAATTTCAAGAAATCATTATACAGCATGAGGAACATAAATAATGTAAATGATAAAGGTGTAGGTGATTGTGTTGAATGTACGCTGATCCCTATGTTATATTTTAGGATTTGCTGTTTTGGATATATTTTCCACATCACCTCATTTTCTTGTCAGTTCTCCCATTTTCTTAAAAGTGTGTTTTTTAAAATAAAATTATGATTAATTAATTAAAATTATGATATAATTAATTTTAAAATAAAATTATAATAAATTACATTGTGGATGATTAATTTAGGGTTTTTGATTAACCAAGATTTTATTGTAAAGAGTCCTTCATGACAGGCCCTCTTTTATATTCTACTTGCAAGTTGGGAACTTGGTTAAAAGAGAAAAAGGAGAATCAGATTAGGGTTGCTCTACCTATTCTAATTCTACCTCCCTTTCCATTGCCTTTTGTACTTTACTTATGCAAGCCAGAATTAATTTAATTTAAAATATCGTTTCTTGATGCTTTTTAGAAGCACCATCAATCGTTTCTTGATTCCTGTTCTCCAGCTGTTGACTTCAACCCCTTTGAACCTGAGCTCATAATGAGAAAAAAAAGAAAAACAAAAAACAAATAGTTAAAGAACATTAACAAATGGCTCCAGCTGGCAGTGTATGAAGCATTCTGATCCAGTAGTCTCTAATCTTCTTATTATGTTATGTTTCATCATTTACTTCATGAACAATTTTAATCTTCAACAAGCTAATTAAAATAAAATATTTAACTAGTAGATATTTTCTATAGATTTTGATGAATAATATAAATATTTTTAATATTATCATTTAATTTTAACATTAATTTTAATCTTCAACAAGCTAATTAAAATAAAATCTTTAACAAGTAGATAGTTTCTGAAGATTTTGATGAACATCTGCTAAAGCTGTTAGAGGTCAATTAGGGCAGCCAACTCCCAATCAAACAGGGATCTCCTCCATGAGGTGTCCAACAAGTGATCACCCAACCTCTACTTGAAGATTTCCAATGAGGGGAAACTTATCATCACCTAAATTTGCCTTTCCTACTTTTGGATGACTGTTAGAAAATTGAAATCTTTGATTTCTAGTATTGTGTTTTGGCCTCAAGTGGACTAAGTCTTCACATCTTCAAAGATAGCTAAGTCTTCTCTTATTAGGTTAAACATCTTCACCAGATCTTCACATGGAATAATTTTGAATCCCCTTTATCACCTTCCTTTGCATATGTTCCACCTTATCAATTTCCTTCTAAAATGTGATGCCCCAAACAATAATCTAGATGATGTAATTAAGGTGAAATACACAGAACTTTAGCTTCCTTCAACCTGGTAATTATGTAATTATGTTTCCCTTAAGGGAATTAATTAATGCAGTCCAACAGTTGACTTGTTCTTTTTCTTTTTTTGGCTTTCACATTACACTGTTGACTTAGATTGAATTTGTAGTTCACAAGGACCCCCAGATGTTTTTTTCTTCTTTTTTTTTGGGGGGGGGTTATTTATTTATTTATTTTTAAAATTAATTTATCAGTTTAGTTTCAGTTAACAAGATTCAATTCCATAGTTCCTTGATTTTCAAATTTCCTTTACTTCCCTCCCCCCTCCCCACACAACAGCATATAGTCCAGTATAGGATCTGCAAATGCATTCATATTAGACATTATTCCAATTACAAAGGCGTATTGTACTAGGTGGGATGAAAGATGGTAAGGAAGAAATAAAACCAAACAATGAAAAGAACAAGATCATTTAGTTTACTTCCATCAGGATTCAGGCTCAGTTCTTTCTAGTTATATCTCTGGATGGCGCATTTCTCACTTTCTTGAGTCTTTCGGGATTAACTTATATCACTGCATTGCTGAAAAGAGTCCAGTCTGTCATAGTTGGTCATCACAGATATGGTATGTCTGTGATTGTATACAAATTTCTTCTGATTCTACTCTTCTCGCTCAGCATCAGTTTGTATAAGTCTCTCCAGGTAATTATGAAATCCGTCACCTCCTCGTTTCTTATAGCACAATAAAATTCCATTACATTCATATACCACAACTTGTTTAGCCATTCCCCAATTGATGGGCACCCCTTTAGTTTCCAATTCTTTGCAACCACAAAAGGGCTGCTAAAAATATTTTTGTACATATGGGTCTTCCTCCCACTTCTATGATCTCTTTGGGATATAACCCTAGAAGTGGTATGGCTGGGTCAAAGGGTATGAAATTATTTATAATGCTTTGGGCATAATTCCAGATTGCTCTCCAGAATGGTTGGATAAGTTTACAACTCCACCAGCAATGTATTAGTGTTCCAATTTGTCCACATCCTCTCCAGTATTTGTCACTTTCTTGTTTTGTCATCTTAGCAAATCTGACTGGAGGGATGTGGTATCTCAGAGTTGTTTTGATTTGCATTTCTCTAATTAATAGTGATTAGGAGCATTTCTTCGTATGCTTATAGATATCTTTAATTTCTTTCTCTGAAAACTGCCTGTTCATATCCTTTGACCACTTATCAATTGGGGAATGACTTGTACTCTTATACATTTGACTCAATTCTCTGTATATTTTAGAAATGAGTCCTTTATCAGAGACACAAGATGTAAAAATTCTTTCCCAATTTCCCACCTCCCTCTTGATCTTGGTTACATTGGCTTTGTTTGTACAGAAGCTTTTCAATTTAATGTAATCAAAATTATCCATTTTGCATTTTATAATGCTCTCTAATTCTTGTTTGGTCCTAAAGTCTTCCCCTCTCCACAGATCTGTCAGGTAAACTATTCCTTGCTTTCCCAAATTGCTTACAATATCATCCTTTACAACTAGACTATGCACCCATTTGGACTTGATTTTGGTATATGGTGTTAAATAATGGTCTGTGCCCAGTTTCTGCCATACTGTATTCCAGTTTTCCCAGCAGTTTTTGTCAAATAGTGCATTCTTATCCCCAAAACTGGGTCTTTGGGTTTATCAAACAATCCTGCACCTAATCTATTCCATTGATCCACTACCCTACACCTCTGCCAGTACTAAGCAGTTTTGATGACTGCTGCTGTATGATACAGATTAAGATCTGGCATAGCTAGTCCACCTTCCCTAGTGTTTCTTTTCATTAATTCCCTTGATATTCTAGACCATTTGTTTTTCCAAATAAATTTTGTTATTATTTTGTCTAACTCTAGAAAGTAGTTTTTTGGTAAATTGATTGGTATGGCACTAAATATATAGTTTAGTTTGGGTAAAATTGTCATTTTTATTATATTAGCTCAACCCAGCCATGAGCAATTGATATTTTTCCAACTATTTAGATCTGCTTTTATTTGTGTGAGAAGTGATTTGTAGTTGTGATCATATAGATTCTGGGTTTGTTATGGCAAGTAGATTCCCAAATATTTTATAATGTCTACAGTGACTTTAAATGGGATTTCTCTTTCTATCTCTTGCTGTTGAGTTTCATTAGAGATGTACAGGAATGCTGAGGATTTATGTGCGTTTATTTTATATCCTGCAACTTTGCCAAATTTATTTATTGGCTCTAGTAGTTTTTTACTTGATTCTCTAGGATTCTCTAAGTATATCATCATATCATCTGCGAAGAGTGATAGCTTGGTCACTTCTTTACCTAATTTGATTTCTTTAATTTCTTTTTCTTCTCTAATTGCTACTGCTAGTGTTTCTAGTACCAGATTGAATAAGAGGGGTGATAGTGGACACCCTTGTTTCACTCCTGATCTTATTGGAAAGGCTTCTAGTTTATCCCCATTGCATATAATAATTGCTGATGGTTTTAAATAGATGCTATAAACTATTTTGAGGAAGGCTCCATTTATTCCTATATTTTCTAGTGTTTTTAATAGGAATAGGTGTTGTACTTTGTCAAAAGCCTTTTCTGCATCTATTGAGATGATCATGTGGTTTCTGCTTTATTGCTGATGTGCTCAATTATAATGATGGTTTTCCTAATATTAAACCATCCTTGCATTCCTGGAATGAATCCTACCTGATTAGAGTTTATTATTTTTGTGATAAGTTGTTGGAGTCTTTTGGCTAATATTTTATTCAGAATTTTTGCATCTAAATTCATGAGGAAAATTGGTCTATAATTTTCTTTCTCTGTCTTATCTCTTCCTGATTTAGGAATCAGTACCATATTTGTGTCATAGAAAGAGTTTGATAGGACTCCTTCTTCACTAATTTTCCCAAATAGTTTGTAGAGTATTGGAATCAATTGTTCTTTAAATGTTTGATAGAATTCACTAGTGAACCCATCTGGCCCTGGAGATTTTTTCCTAGGGAGTTCATTGATGGCTTGTTTGATTTCTTTTTCTGAGATGGGGTTGTTTAGGTAATTCACTTCCTCTTCAGTTAATCTGGGCAACTTGTGATTTTGTAGATATTCATCCATTTCACTAAGATTGTCATATTTATGTGCATACAATTGGGAAAAATAATTCCTCATTATTTTTTTGATTTCCTCTTCATTGGAGGTAGATTCACCCTTTTTATTTTTGAGACTCATAATTTGGTTTTCTTCTTTCTTTTTTTTTATCATATTGACTAAGGGTCTATCAATTTTATTGATTTTTTTCATAAAACCAGTTCTTAGTTTTATTTATTAATTCAATGGTTTTCTTAATTTCAATTTTATTAATCTCACCTTTGGTTTTCAATATTTCCAATTTAGTACTAAATTGGGGATTTTCAACTTGTTCATTTTCTAACTTTTTCAACTGCATGTCCAATTCATTGACCTCCCTTCTCTCTGCTTTAATTAAGTATGCACTCAGGGATATAAAACTTCCCCTGAGAACTGCCTTTAGTGCATCCCACAAATTTTGGTATGTTGTCTCATTATTATCATTCTCTCGAATGAAATTATTGATTGTTTTTATAATTTCTAGATTGACCCACCAATTATTTAGGATTAAATTGTTTAATTTCCAATTAGTTTTTAGTCTATATTTCCATGGGCCCTTTATTGCATATAATTTTTATTGCATTATGATCTGAGAATGATGCACTTAATATTTCGGCCTTTCTGCACTGGATTGTGAGGTTTTTATGCCCTAGTACATGGTCCATTTTTGTGTATGTACCATGCACTCCTGAGAAGAAAGTAAATTCCTTTTTATCCCCATTCAGTTTTCTCCAGAGATCCATCATATCTAGTCTCTCTAAGATTCTGTTCACCTCCTTAACTTCTTTCTTGTTTATTTTGAGGTTAGATTTATCGAGTTCAGAGAGGGGAAGATTAAGGTCTCCCACTAGTATAGTTTTGCTATCTATTTCTTCCTCTAATTCCTTTAACTTCTTCTCTAGGAATTTAGATGCTATACCACTTGGTGCATATATATTAAGTAGTGATATTGCTTAATTCTCTATGGTGCCTTTTAGTAAGATATAGTTTCCTTATCTCTTTTAATTAGATCTATTTTTGCTTTTGCTTTATCTGAGATAAGTATTGCTACCCCTGCTTTTTTTTTACTTTAGCTGAGGCGTAATAAATTTTACTCCAACCTTTTACCCTTACCCTGTGGGTATCCCTTTGTTTCAAATGTGTTTCTTGTTTGATTTCTTTTTCTAAGATGGGGTTATTTAGGTAATTCACTTCCTCTTCAGTTAATCTGGGCAATTTGTGATTTTGTAAATATTCATCCATTTCACTAAGATTGTCATATTTATGTGCATATAATTGGGAAAAATAATTCTTCATTATTATTTTGATTTCCTCTTCATTAGAGGTAGATTCACCCTTTTTATTTTTGATACTCATAATTTGGTTTTCTTCTTTCTTTTTTTTATCATATTGGCTAAGGATCTATCAATTTTATTAATTTTTTCATAAAACCAGCTTTTAGTTTTATTTATTAATTCAATAGTTTTCTTAATTTCAATTTTATTAATCTCTCCCTTGGTTTTCAATATTTCTAATTTAGTACTAAATTGGGGATTTTCAATTTGTTCTTTTTCTAACTTTTTCAATTGCATGTCCAATTCATTGACCTCCCTTCTCTCTGCTTTAATTAAGTATGCACTCAAGGATATAAAACTTCCCCTGAGAACTGCCTTTAGTGCATCCCACAAATTTTGGTATGTTGTCTCATTATTATCATTCTCTTGAATGAAATTATTGATTGTTTCTATAATTTCTTGTTTGACCCACCAATTTTTTAGGATCAAATTGTTTAATTTCCAATTAGTTTTTAGTCTATCTTTCCATGGGCCCTTTATTGCATATAATTTTTATTGCATCATGACCTGAGAATGATGCACTTAAAATTTCTGCCTTTCTGCACTGGACTGTGAGGTTTTTATGCCCTAGTACATGGTCTATTTTTGAGTATGTACCATGCACTGCTGAAAAGAAAGTAAATTCCTTTTTATCCCCATTCAGTTTTCTCCAGAGATCCATCATATCTAGTCTCTCTAAGATTCTATTCACCTTCTTAACCTCTTTCTTGTTTATTCTGAGGTTAGATTTATCGAGTTCAGAGAGGGGGAGATTAAGTTCCCCCACTAGTATGGTTTTGCTATCTATTTCTTCCTCTAATTCCTTTAACTTCTCCTCTAGGAATTTGGATGCTATACCACTTGGTGCATATATATTAAGTAGTGATATTGCTTCATTCTCAGTGGTGCCTTTTAGTAGGATATAGTTTCCTTCCTTATCTCTTTTAATTAGATCTATTTTTGCTTTTGCTTTATCTGAGATAAGTATTGCTACCCCTGCTTTTTTTTACTTTAGCTGAGGCATAATAAATTTTACTCCAACCTTTTACCTTTACCCTGTGGGTATCCCTTTGTTTCAAATGTGTTTCTTGAAGACAGCATATTGTAGGATTATGGTTTTTAATCCATTCTGCTATCCTCCTCTGTTTTATTGGAGAGTTCATCCCATTCACATTCACAGTAATGATGACTATCTGTCTCTTCCCCTGCATCCTATTCCCTCCCCTGTTTATGTTTTTGTTTCTTCCTTCTCCCTTCCCCTCCTTGAAGTTTTCCCTTTTGACCACCCCCTCCCTCAGTGTTCCCACTCAGTGACCCCCCTTCTTAACCTACGCTCTCCCCTTACTATTTCCCTCCCTTCTAATCCCTCCCTTTAGTCTCCTCCTTTTCACCCCCCCCCCCTTTACCCTCCTACTATCTACAGGACACAGAAAATTTTTATACTTATCAGAGTAAATTACTCCCCGTTTGATTCCATACCAATGAGAGTAAATTTCAAACGTTGCTCCTCTCCCTCCCTCCTCTTCCTCTATTTAATGAATTTATGTGTCTATTCACGTTAGAATCTTAAACTTCACTGATTAATTTGATCCCTCTTTGAACCAGAACCAGTGAGAATAGTGTTTAAATGATGTTCTTCTCCCTCTTTCTTTCCCCTCTTCTATAGCGTGTTTTAATATCTCTTCAGATGGCATATTTTACCTTTTCCTATCTAATCCTTTCCTTTTTCCCATTACAGTCTCTTTGATGCCCTTAATAGTTTGTTTTTTTCTTTTAGACATCAGGTTAGTGCATTCATACCCACACCCTCTATCTAAGTATAACCCTTTTGAAGTTCATGATAATCATAAAGATTTTGAATATTGACAGTTATCAGCTCCACATATAGGGATGTGAACATTTTGCTCTTGTTGCATCCCAAGTAATGAGCGTGTGTTTGTGGGTGTGGGTGTGTGCACTTATGCATGTGTGAGTCATTGTTTCTCTTGTTTACCTTTTTATGTCTTTCTTGAGTCTTGTAATTGGAGATCAAATTTTCCATTGAGCTCTGGATTTTTCATCAGGAACATCTGGAAGTCCCTTATTTCATTAAACAGCCATCTCCTTGCCTGGAAGATTATGCTCAGTTTTCCCGGGTAGTTAATCCTTGGTTGTAGTCCTAGCTCTCTTGCCCTATGAAATATCAAATTCTAGTCCCTCCGCTCTTTTAATGTAGAAGCTGCTAGGTCCTGTGTGATCCTAACTGTAGTTCCTCGATATTTGAATTGTTTCTTTTTGGCTGCTTGTAGAATTTTTTCTTTAATCTTGTAATTCTGGAATTTGGCTACTATATTTCTTGGAGTTTTCAGTTTGGGATCTCTCTCAGGAGGAGTCCGGTGAATTCTGTTGATAGTTATTTTATCTTCTGATTCCAGGACCTCTGGACAGTTTTCTTTGACAATCCCTTGGAGGATGTTGTCTAGGCTGCTTTTTTCATCATGGCTTTCTGGTAGACCAATAATTCTTAGGTTGTGTCTCCTGGATCTGTTCTCTAGGTCAGTTATTTTTCCAGTGAGATATTGTACATTTTCTTGCAATTTTTCGATCGTCTTGTTTTGTTTGGTTGACTCTTGCTGCATCATAGAGTTCTGAGCTTCAATTTGATTGTATCTAATTTTTAGCGAATTATGGTCTTCAGTTATTTTTTGAAGTTCTTTTTTTAGGGAGGTATTTTCTCCAATTACTTCACTGAGATGTTTTTCCAAGTTGGTCACTGCCTCCCTGATTTGGTCTTTAAACTTTTTCTTAAGCTCCTCCAGGAATGCTATTTGGGCTTGAGACCAGATCATGTTTCCTTCTGTGGTCTCAGGTGTGGGTAGAGAGTCTATATTGTCCTGTGTATTTTGTTGTTCTTGCCCTGCATAGTATGCTAGAATAAACTTTTTCGCCTTCCCCTTCTCCTTCTCAGCTTCTTTTTTTCCCATTGTGACTTCCTGTTTCTTAGTTTCTCAGGCTATGAGTTTAGGGCCTGATCCTTGACTTTGAATACCTCTGGGTGGCTAGTTTATGGCTAAGTCAGGGAAGTCAATGAGGGATGTAGATGAGTAGGTATGGGTGTGTCTGACCACTTCAGATTTCTGCCTTTAAACCCCTGGGCTATAAGTAGGCTTCTGTTGGTGAGGAGAGGTGGTGCTTGTTGGGACCCCTCCCTCTCTTCTCTTCAGACTCCTGGCTGTCTCAGTTACACCCCTTCTTGGAGACTCTCAAGCCTGAGGCTATTTCCATTAACTTTGGATTTCAATCTGGATGGGAGACTTATCTTTGGGTTTTCTACTTCATGAAGGAGGGATGGGAGGATCAGAGCAGCTAGAATTTACTTTGCCATTCCAGCCCCTGTATTATACAGGCAGGCAGTTTCTAAACTTCCAGGCTGGGGGCCGAATGCATCTAGAGAAGCCGCTCTTTACCCTGAGGGCCCAACTCTCCTACCAGGCTCCAATGATCCTACCCATCTGAGAGATGACTGTGATTCCTCCTAGGTAAGTCTGCAGCCTGGGGCTTTTGCTCTCTCTGGTGTAGTCTGCTTGTCTGCTCTTAGGTCTGGGCCGTGCAGACACCACCCGCTCTTCGCTCGACCAGCCCGGACACACTAGGCAACCTCCTGGGCTGGACTCTGCCACACTTCATCTTCCAGTGGGCTCTGTCACTCCGGATTACACTCAGATTCACCCTTTGAGCCTTAGTGACCGAGATGCTCAGTGAGGTTACTGCTTCCTTTCCACCATCTTGGCTCCTCCCCCCAGATGTTTTTTCAAAAGGATCATAATTCATGTTTCCTTTATCCTATATTTGCTTATTTCATTAACCCAGGTGTAGAGCTTTACCGCTTTTAAATTTCATCTTAATAACATTGTATTGATCCTTGTGCAAATTCAATGGAGATAAACAATATCACTGTTCCAGGTTTAAAAATACAGAACCCAAAAGGAAATTGGGACTTAGAGCAATTGTCTGACTTTCTTGGGGTGTCACAGCTAGTAAAAGTCAGTGGCAGGATTTGAACACAGATCTTTTTCTTTAAATTCTGATTTTAAAGTGTGTTCTATTTTAACAGTTTTAGTCTCTTCCAGAGTCAAGGATAGCTATTGTTGCTCTTCCAGAGCACTCAGGGCCATACTTTTCTATAGATTACCGTACTGCCAGAGTGCATCCTGGGTCCTCACCAGCTGTTCTTGCCACTAGATTCTGATGACTCTGTAGCAGTGAGTAAGGTTGATGGCTTTGCACGTTTCTACCTCACTTATATTCAATTTACTTGACAGTTAAGACATCATGCTGCTGATGTCATTGGTCCTTTTTAAGAACAAAGGGCAAACTACTAGTATCAGAACATGATTGGTATAGAGCTATATCTATAAAATAATTTATTGTATACAGTATTATCATGTTTATTTTCTTGATGAAATCTAACAGTTTATTAGCAGCATATAGAAGACTTCATATCCTAGGTGACCTCTGTGGTAAAGATACACGTGTGAAGAGGGAACTTTACCCTCCTATAAAGTATCCTCACTGTCTCTCTCTTTACCCTCCATGCTTCTTGTCCCGTCTCCTACACACATGCTGACATTGTTGCTTAATCTGATGATATAATAAGGTTATAGGCTGCTGTGCTATGCAATAGAGTGGTCATGTGGTTCTGAATAGTATTGTTTCATCTGCATTATTGTGTTCAGGTCCTTTTCTTGCCAATTCCATTATCTACTATTATTTTCCTAATTATAATTAGTATTTGTCCTCTTTTCCAAAAGGAAAGGCCTCAGTTCTCAGGCTAAACCTCAACCCTCCACTATATTTGTTCTTTTTGTGAGTTACAGCCAATCACCATATACAACTAGCTAACTGGCAAAGGCTAGAAAAAGCCGTAAGGCCTAGATTAGTACTTTCTTTTGAACTCTTTAGTTTTTGGCTACATTGCTCCTCCTTTATCCAAGTTTACTACTTGAATTAGGGTGAGAACATATTCTTTTGATACCTTTCCAACCCTTTCATGCCCCACAAGATACATTCAGATCACCCTGGGATCTCCCCTTAGTAATCCTGAAAGGAGTTTGATGAGACTGAGGACCATTTTTTCTTGCATTCCTGTCAATAACAAAATTACTGCTGTTGCTACTATCGGAAATTATTCCCAAAGGCAAACACAAAAGCATTTTTTCATATTTTTGTTCAACCCTGAGGCCCTCAAGATTTGGTGATGTTGTTTGAATTGTAACAATATTTCAATAATATTAAAGAAGGATGTTATATTCATAAAATAACATACTGATTCAGAACAAAAAGATGGAGATGAGGAAGGATGGATGGTTTTATGATTTACTTTTTTATCTTTTTTAAAAATCAATACCTAGTTATTTTGATGATTACTAGTTTATAATCTATTTTGAAATCTAGCAATGCTAGATATCCTTCATTCTGACTTTTGGCCACTGCTTCCCTTGGAAATCTTGAGCTTTTGTTCCTAAAAATTAATTTGATTGTTCTGTCTAGTTCAAAGGTGTGAAAACCATGGCACATTGGCCTCATGTGTCCCATTGCAGTTCCATTATTTCTATCAACTGCCAAACTAGATTGAAATGTAATTCAGAAATATTTAATAAAATAAATTCTTTAAAAGGATAAGATTTTAAAGTAAATTAATATGAAGTCTACAGGGATCCTTTTATATAGATTAGTAGACCCCATTTCTATTTGAGTTTGACACCATTGGTATAGTTTATAAAGTTGATCAATAGCAAAATTGGTATAAAACTAAATCTGAATATTAATTTAGGTTGTATTAGTATTTTTATTATCTTGGTGAACCTCAGACATAAGTAATGAATAACTTCCAATTTTTGGATCTTACTTTACTTTCATAAATAATGTTTAATAATTATATTATAGTTAACATGTCTTGAATGTGCTATGGTAGATTAACTCCTATCTATCTATATCTATAGCTCTGTCTCTATGTCTATATCAATATATCTATATCTATATAATCTATATCTATATCTATCATCTCTCTATATTTCCTATATAGATACATAGATATGTGTATTATAGATTTTGTAGTTATTTTCAATATTTTTTTTTCTTTTAAATCTCTTGTGTTTGGTCTTTACTAGCTATATATAGAAAACTTCTCTAGTAATATTTTCTAGATTTCTTCTGGCAATATAATTTTCCCATATATGAATCACAAACAATGAATGTGTCACCTGCTTTTCTAATCTTAAGAGGTTCACTTTTACTTGCTGGATCCATGCCCTTGAAAGATATCAAAATGCTCTATGTTCTTATCCATTTGGAAAATAGTTGCCTTAGTACCTCTTAGCAGGGCCCAAGAGTTACCAATACTTCTCTCTTCTTCTTCTTATGATGCCTGGATAATCTCTCACCTGATGCTTCCTATGAGTCTACATCATCATTTCTTGGGGGACAAGAAAGTTGTTTTTTTTTCCCCCCAGAGAGTTCAGCTGTCTCTTCTCTTGGACAAAACCTACTATTTATTGCTTGGCTCAAAATATTCAGTTGTCATTCTTTTCTTTCTCTATTCTGTTACATCTTTCCACCTTCCAAAATCTGGAATCAAATCAAGATTCGTTTCTGATTCTTCAGAACTTTTTTTCCTTTTCATATTAAAACCTTATCTCTATTTTAATTATTTATTTTGCAGAAGTGTTTCATCATCCATTATAACCTCTAAAATGTTCTTTAAATCATTTGGCCTTCTTGGGTAGGAGGGAAACTAACCTATATTTTGATTATACGTACCAATCACTTGGTCAAAGCAAAATGACAAATAACACGCACTCATTGTCTGTCATCCAGAAAACAATTTTAAAATGATATATTCATTTGTATATCTTTGTATTGTATATCTATCTATCTATCTATTTATCTATCTCTTTATCTCTGTCTGTATCTCTCTGTCTCTCCATCTATCTATCATTGTAAGTCAGTTCAAAATGCTCTTAGTCTTCTGTCATTCTTTCTAGTAGCATTCCATATTACTAGGAATTGCAAAAAGGAACGGGAGCCTTCCCTACCCCTGCAAGAAAAAACAAATTACTATTTCAATCACAGTTACACCATTTGTTCATTTATAAAACTAATTGTGATTACTTTTGCCATTAATAAGAAGTACACCATTTATTAATACATGTATGACATTCTGACTTTGCTTAAATCAAACCAAATAGGAATAAGATTTCATCAAATTTGCATTAAAAGTCAGTACAGTGAACAAAAACCTAGCCGTGTAACCTTGGGCAAGTTACTTAACCCCAATTGCCCTAAAGGGGTGGCTAGGAGGCGCAGTGAGTAAGAGCGTCGGCCTCGGAGTTTGGATGACCCGAGATCAGATCCGGCCTCAGAAAATGAGCACCTACACATAAATAATAATGACTAGCCGTGTAACCTTGAGCATGTTACTTAACCCCAATTGCTTTAAAAAAAAAAAGTCAGTACAGTGAATGAAATGGCAACTTACTATTGAAGATTAGTACTTTCCAAATGATATTTTATACTTTTAAATAGTTGTTTCTGAGGAGGAAGAGGAGGGGAAGAAATGGCTATCCTACCAAGATCAAGGAAAAGTTGAACATTTGTATTATATATAAACAGATTGGTAACAAGAAAAGACAATTGTTGTGCTGCAGCAAAACCCCAATGCCTTTCAGAAACTTAAACTTCTTTTTTTTTTCTGAGAGAAACAGTATTAGTCAAGACTAATATTTTTCCCTAAGAAAAATAATATTAACCAGGAATAATATTAGCTCATTAAAAAATTCTCTCACTGAATGGAGACAGATGAATATATTCCTGCAGTATCTTGTCAAACTAGTATTTTAATATTTTTTCCCAAGACATATTAGAGTTCACCTTATACAAAGGGTCTAAGAAGGAGGCAAAAACTTCCTCATTTCATCAGTAAGGCAATACTATTGCTAGAGAAGTACAGTTTGCTGGCAAGTAGAGTTGGATTGTAAACTGGACCCTTTAGTAGTTATATCTTTCCAAGTTCCATTGTGTCTCCTTCAATCTTTAACCATCTTCCCTAAGTGGATCACATTTCCATAATCATATGCAATTCCTCAGGCCAAACTGGAAACTCAGGTTGTATATATTGACATAGTTGACACAACACATCACATTTTTATCCATATATCCCAGGGGCTAAGCCAAGCTTGACAGTTACCCAACTTCTGGGGGTCCCAAGAGCTATTATATTTAGTTTTCTGTAAGAGACATTCTCTTTAGAGGCTACAATTGCAATAAACATAATGTTATCTATGGCTGAGCAAGAAATCCCAGGAGATGCTATTACTTGCTTCTAGATTAAGGGACAAAAACTGCTCTTTTTTTCTCTAGAGGTAAGAAAAGCTTAAGTATATTGGAAAGAACACTGATTTTAGAGTCAGAACACCTTAGTTCATATCCAATCTCTGATGCTCACTACCTGGCCAAACTTGGGCAAGTTGCTTGAATTCTTGGGAATCTCAGTTTCCTCATTCATAGAAAGAAGCCAATTCTAACTCTATGCTCTATGAACAACTCAATAGGAGTTAAATCTGAATGACTGGGAGTAGGATTTGACTCCAAAATTACTTGTGAGTAACTGAGAGTGGTATTTGACTATGTGGGCTATTTTTAGAAAGTGAACAAATGACCAATAGTAATAATCCTGTCCATCTCATTCCCATTTCCTTTAAGTCTGCTAGCTCTTTTTTTGGAAAAATGCTGCTTCTGTGAATTTCAGTGAATGTCCAACTAAGCTTTTTTTGAAATAGTAACAGTAATTAATATTGAAAAGCTATGGAATACATGGTGAAACTGTAATTAGGCTAGTGCCATTTCTGCTTTTCCACTTATTTCTTTCTCTCCATTCTCACTGATTTTGGCATTTTAAGCTTTCAAATAAATAAATAAACATGACCTAGGCAATATATAAAAATAGATAGAATAGAAAATAGAAAATAAAAAAAATTATATTAAAAAATTAAAAATAATAAAAAATAGAAAATAGAAAATAAAAAATAGAATAAAAATAGATTCATAAAAGGCAACCTTTTGCCTTTATTATGTATCTATTCTTTCTAGATTTAATTTGTATATATATATATATATTATATAAGCTAATGTAATATGTATATATGTGTATATATATGTATACATACATTTATTGTATATAATGTTGTCATTGGGAATTTGATACAAATGAAATCAAAAGTCCAATGAAGACAAAAATGATGCTTATGTACATACATATACACATACACATATACCTATACACATATACATACACACTCTCATACATACACAAACAAACATATACATATATGTGTTCATGCACACACATATGGTTAACTTTAATAATTTTTAAGCTTCCTGAGAGCAAAGATGGTCTCATACCTTTGTTTTTCCATCATAAGCAGCAACTTAATAAATGCTTGATTGATTATATACACATACACACACAATCAATCAACTGAGCATTTGGTAAGTGGTGCTAGTGTTAGGAATATTAAAAAATAGAACTCTCTTTGCTTCCAAGAAGCTTACAATCTGTTAAAGCAGATGAAGAGAGGCAGAAGAATTTTTGGAATCAGCCTTGAAGAAGCAGAGAGAGAGAGAGAGAGAGAGAGAGGGAGAGAGAGAGAGAGAGAGAGAGAGGATTTCTGAGGGCCAGTTTGAGCTGCCCAGGACTTTTGAGAGCTGCCACCCAGAGCTGCTAAGGACTGAGGAGACATGGCTGTAATGTTGACATTTTGTCTGTCTGTTTTGATGTTGTTTTGCCAGATTCATTCACTGGTGAAGGACAGTGCTGTTGTTGCAGAAGTAATGGAACCTTGCTGTTGGTTCAGAAGCCCTGAAGAAGGGTTTTCTTGTTGTATGTTTACAAAAATCCTGGAAAAGGGTTTTGCTAATGTTTTCAGGACTATTCTTCAGAAAGAGAATGAATTGGGGGTGGAGCCAAGATGGCAGAAAGGAAGCAGTAACTTCTCTAAGCTCCTCTGTGAATCCTGTCACTAAACATTAAAAGGTGAATCTGAACAGATTCTAGAATGAAAGAATCCACTGGGATACAGAGCGTGGCAGAATCCAGCCCAAGAAAGTGTCCAGTGGGTCAGACTTGAGAGCAGATGAGCAGACTACACCAGAGAGAGAAGGAGCCCCAGGCAACCGACTCAACCATTCCAAGGATGAATTGCAGACCTCTCACCAGCATCTCACCTTGGGACAGGAAGAATCATTGGAGCCAGATAAAAGAAAGCTTGGGGCTCCCAGCAGAGACAGCAGCTTCTTATGGGGCTATCAGCCGCCAGCCTGGAAGTTTAGAAATCTCCCACCTGTTTTTCGAGAAGCCAGAATGAAAAAGTAAACTCTGGCTGCTCTGATTCCTCCTTCATTAAGCAGAAAACCCAAAGATAAGTGTCCCAACCAGAGTGAAATCCTAAGATAGTGGAAATAGCCTCGGCTTGGGAGTCATTATGAAGGGGTGTAACTGAGGCAGCAAGGAGTCTGAAGAAAAGAAGGTGGGGGGTCCCAACAAGCCCCAACTCACCTGACCAGCAAAAGCCTCCCTGAGCTGTATCCCAGGGGAAGGTAGGCAGAAATCTGAAGTGGCCAGAACACCCCTCCTCCACAGATTACTCTGTGCAAATCAGCATACATCACCAAGACTCCTGCCTTTGCCTCAAACTAGACACCCAGAGGATACAGCATTCAAAGTCAACGACAAGGCCCTTAGCTCACAGCCCGAGAAATTAGGAAATAGGAAATCACAATGGGAAGGAAGATGAGAAGGAGAAGGGGAAGGCAAGAAATTCGATCCGAGCTTATTATGTAGGTCAAGAACAACCAACTACAGAGGACAACTTGGACTCTTTACTCACACCTGAGACCACAGAAGGAAATATAAATTGGTCTCGAGCCCAAATAGGGGAGGGGGGGCTTGAGAAAGATTTGAAAGGCCGTATTAGGGAGACAGTGACCAAATTGGAAAAAAAAAGTTTCACTGAAGTAAGCAAATCCTTAAAAGTAAAATTAGTGAAGTAATGGGAGAAAATACCTCCCTAAAAAGGACCTTCAAAAACTAACTGAAGACTATACTTTGCTAAAAATTAGAATCAGTCAAATTTAAACTCAGAGCTCTATGATGCTCCAAGAGTCAATCAAACAAAACATGAAGATTGAAAAATTGGAAGAAAGTGTAATATATCTCACTGGAAGAACAACTGACCTAGAGAACAGATTAAGGAGAGATAACTTAAGAATTATTGGTCTACCAGAAAACAATCATGAAAAAAGCAGCCTGGACAACATCCTCGAACAGATTGTCAAAGAAAACTGTCCTGAAGTCCTGGAATCAGAAGATAAAATTGTTATCGAAAGAATTCACCAGACTCCTCCTTATCTCAGATAAAGCAAAAGCAAAATAGATCTAATTAAAAGAGATAAGGAAGGAAACTATATCCTGCTAAAAGGCACCATCGAAAATGAAGCAATATCATTACTTAACATATATGCACCAAGTGGTATAGCAGCCAAATTCCTAGAGGAGAAGTGAAAGGAATTAGAGGAAGAAATAGATAGCAAAACTATACTAGTGGGGGACCTTAATCTCCAACTCAATGAACTTGATAAATCTAACCTCAAAATAAACAAGAAAGAAGGTAAGGAAGCGAATAGAATTTTAGAGAGACTAGATATGATAGATCTCTGGAAAAAACAGAATGGGGATAAAAAGGAATTTACTTTCTTCTCAGTGGTGCATGGTACATACCCCAAAATAAACCATGTACTAGGACATTAAAACATCACAATTCATTGCAGAAAGGCAGAAATATTAAATGCATCATTCTAAGATCATGATGCAATAAAAATTATATGTAATAAAGGGCCACGGAAAGATAGACTAAAAACTAATTGGAAGCTAAACAATTTAATCCTAAAGAATGCGTGGGTCAAACAAGAAATTATAGAAACAATCAGTAATTTCATTCAAGAGAATGATAATAGTGAGACAACATACCAAAATTTGTGGGATGCACTAAAGGCAGTTCTTAGGGGAAGTTTTATATCCCTGAGTGTATACTTGAATAAAGCAGAGAGAAAGGAGGTCAATGAATTGGACATGCAATTGTAAAAGCTAGAAAAAGAACAAATTGAAAATCCCCAATTTAGTACAAAATTAGAAATATTGAAAACCAAAGGAGTGATTAATAAAATTGAAATTAAGAAAACTATTGAATTAATAAAGAAAACTAATACCTGCTTTTATGAAAAAAAAAAACAATAAAATTGATAGACCCTTAGTCAATATGATAAAGAATAGAAAGAAGAAAACCAAATTATGAGTATCAAAAATGAAAAGGGTGAATAGACCTCCAGTGAGGAGGAAATCAAAACAATAAGTAGGAATTATTTTTCCCAATTGTATGAACATAAGTTTGACAACCTTAGTGAAATGGATGAATATTTACAAAAGTTAAAGTTGTCCAGGTTAACTTAAGAGGAAGTACATTACTTAAATAACCCCATCACAGAAAAAGAAATCAAACAAGCCATCAATGAACTCCCTAGGAAAAAATAGCCAGGACCGGATGGGTTTACTAGTGAATTCCATGAAACATTTACAGAACAATTGATTCCAATACTCTACAAACTGTTTGGGAAAATTAGCGAACAAGGAGTCCTACCAAGTTCTTTATATGACACAATATGGCACTGATACCGAAATCAGGAAGAGATAAAACAGAAAGAAAATTTTAGACCAATTTCCCTCATGAATTTAGATGCAAAAATTTTAAATAAAATATTAGCTAAAAGACTCCAACAACTTATCACAAGAATAATACACTTTGGTCAGGTAAGATTTATTGCAGCAATGCAAGGACAGTTTAATATTAGGAAAACCATCAGTATAATATATCATATAAATAATAAAACTAGCAGAAACCATATGTTTATTTCAACAGATGCAGAAAAGGCTTTTGACAAAGTACAACATCCATTCCTATTAAAAACACTAGAAAGTATAGGAATAAATGGAGCCTTCCTTAAAATAGTTGATAGCATCTATTTAAAAACATCAGCAAGTATTATATGAAATGGGGACAAACTGGAAGCATTTCAAATAAGATCAGAAGTGAAACAAGGGTGTCCACTATCACCCTTCTTATTCAATTTGGTACTAGAAAGGTAAGCAGTAGCAATTAGAGAAGAAAATGAAATCAAAGTAAGCAAATTTAGGCAAAGACCCAGCTATCACTCTTTGCAGATGATATGCTGATATACTTAGAGAATCCTAGAGAATCAAGTAAAAAACTACCTAAGACAATAAATACATTTGGTAAAGTTTCAGGACATAAAATAAACCCATATAAATCCTTGGCATTCTTATATATCTCTAATGAAATTCAAAAGCAAGAGACAGAAAGAGAAATCCCATTTAAAGTTACTGGAGACATTATAAAATATTTGGTAATCTACCTGCCAAAACAAACCAAGGACCTATATGATCACAACTACAAAATACTTCTCACACAAATAAAGTCAGATCTAAGTAATTGGAAAAATATCAATTGCTCATTGCTGGCTGAAGCTAATATAATAAAAATGACAATTTTACCGAAACTAAATTATATATTTAGTGCCATACCAATCAATTTACCAAAAAACTACTTTCTAGAGTTAGACAAAATAGTAAAAAAAATTATTTGGAAGAAGAAATGTTCTACAATATCAAGGGGATTAATGAAAAGAAATGCTAGGGAAGGTGGCTTAGCTATACCGGATTTTAATCTGTATTATACAGTAGCAGCCATCAAAATTGCTTGGTACTGACTGAGGAATAGAGTAGTGGATCAATGGAATAGATTGGTTGCATGAGATCCAGCAGTTAATGAGTATAGTAATCTTTTGTTTCATAAACCATAAGACCCCAGTTTTTGGGATAAGAATGCACTATTTGACAAAAACTGCGGAGAAAACTGGAATATAACATGGCAGAAACTGGGCATAGACCATTATCTAACACCATGTACCAAAATCAAGTCTGAATGGGTGCATGATCTAGGTATAAAGGATGATACTGTAAGCAATCTGGGAAAGCAAGGACTACTTTACCTGTCAGATTTATGGAGAGGGAAAGACTTTATGACCAAATAAGAATTAGAGAGCATTATAAAATGCAAAATGGATAATTTTGATTACATTAAATTGAAAAGCTTCTGTACAAACAAAGCCAATGTAACCAAGATCAAGAGGGAGGTAGGAAATTGGGAAAGAATTTTTACAACCTATTTCTCTGATAAAGGACTCATTTCTAAAATATACAGAGAATTGAGTCAAATGTATAAGAGTACAAGTCATTCCCCAATCGATAAATGGTCAAAGGACAAGGACAGGCAGTTTTCAGAGAAAGAAATTAAAGATACCTATAAGCATAAGAAGGAATGCTCTAAATCACTATTGATTAGAGAAATGCAAATCAAAACAACTCTGAGGTACCATATCTCACTAGTCAGATTTGCTAAGATGACAAAACAGGAAAATAACAAATGCTGGAGAGGGTGTGGTCAAATTGGTACACTAATGCATTGCTGGTGGAGTTGTGAACTTATATAACCATTCTGGAGAGCAATCTGGAATTATGCCCAAAGCACTATAAATAATTTCATACCCTTTGACCCAGCAATACCCCTTCTAGGGTTGTATCCCAAAGAGATCATAGAAGTGGGAAGAAGACCCATTTGTACAGAATATTTATAGCAGCTCTTTTCGTCGTTGCAAAGAATTGGAAATTAAACGGGTGCCCACAAATTGGGGAATGGCTAAACAAGTTGTTATATATGCATGTAATGGAGTACTATTGTGCTATAATAAATGAGGAGGGGAGAGACTTCATATTTACCTGGAGAAGCTTATACAAACTGATGCCGAGTGAGAAGAGGAGAACCAGATAAAATTTGTATACAACCACAGACACAACATGTGTGATGACAACTATGACAGACTGGAATCTTCTCAGCAATGCAGTGATATAAGGCAATTCCAAAAGACTCAGGATGGAGAGAGATGACTACATCCAGGGAAATAACTAGAAAGAACTGAGTTTGAATTCTGATGGAAGCAAACTACTTGATCTTTTTCTTTTTACTGTTTGGTTTTATTTCCTCTTTACCATTTTTCTTTCCATCTAGTACAATACACCTTTATAACCTGACTAATGTCTAACATGAAAGTATTTGCAGATCATATTCTGGACTATATGCTGTCGTGGGGGTTGGCGGGACGCAGGGAAGGGAAATTTGAAACAGAAGGGACTATGGAATCGAATTTTGTGAACTATAAATAAACAAATGAATTATAAAAAATCCATATGCTCTTACAAAAAATAATAATAGTCTAGCTCAAAAGGAAAAAGAGGCTCACAAAAGACAATAAGAAGAATGCCTTAAAAAGCTGAATTTGCCAGATATAAGAAGAATGTCACAAGCTCACTGAAGAAAATAATTCCTTCCAAGTTAGATTGGAGCAAATGGAAGCTAGTGACTTTATGAGGAGTCAAGATACTATTAAACAGATCCAAACAAATGAAAAAATAGAAGACAACTTGAAATATCTCATTGGAAAAACCACTGACCTGGAAACTAGTTCCAGGGGAGATAATTTAAAAATTATTGGACTGCTTGAAAGTCATAATAAAAAAAAGAACCTCGAAATCATCCTGCAAGAAATTCTCAGGGACAATTGCCCTGATGTTTTAGAACCATAGAGTAAAATAAAGGTTGAAAGAATAGACCAATCACCTGAAAAAGATCCTGAAAAAGAAAACTCCTGGGAATATTATAGCCAGGTTCCCAAGGTCCCAGATCAAGGAGAAAATATTATAAGCAGCCAGGAAGAAACAATTTTAATACTGTGGAAATGCAATCAGGATAACATAGGATCTGGCAGTTTCTACACTGAGGGCCTAAAGGGCATGGAATATGATATTCTAGAAGGCAAAGGAGCTGGTATTAAAACCAAGAATCATCTATCCAGAAAAACTGTGTGTCAAGTTCCAGGGGAAAATATGGTAATTCAGTGGAATAGCGGACTTTCAAGCATTCTTGATGAAAAAGCCAGAGTTGAATAGAAAATTTGACGTTCAAACACGAGAAGTAAGAGAGGCATAAGAAGGTAAACAGAGAAAGGAAATCATAAGGAACATATCAAAGTTGAACTGCTAGCATTCATATGTAGAAAAACGTTAATTTTAACTTATGAAACTTTTTTCAGTATGAGAATTGTTGAAAGCAATAGACATATATATATATATATATATACATGTATATATATATATATACATAAATACATACACATCCATATATATGTCTATATAAGAGGGTATATGGGCATATAAATACACATGTGAGTATCTATATATATATGTGTGTGTGCAGGTATATATAGACAGAGCATACAGGACCAGTTCAATAGAAGGGATGATACTTAAAAGGTAAAATTAAGAGGTGAAAGAAGAATATAATGAGAGGAGATGGGGAGAGAGAATGGGGCAAAATTATCTCATATAGAAGAGGCAAGGGAAAACTGTTACAATGTAGGGAAAAACAGGAAGGCAGAATTGAATGAGTCAACCTTATTATCAATGAATTTGGCTTAGGGAGGGAATGACATACACACTAAATAGGGTATCTCTCTCAACAGGAGAGTTGGGGTAAGCTGATGAGAGGGGGGATGATGACAGAGAGGGCAGGCTGGGGGGGGGGAGGGAATTTGGAAGCCTCCACTTTTGAAAAGGAAAAGGATAAAAGTAGAGAATAGAATAAGTGGGGAGTGGGACGGGATGGAGGGAAATATAGTCAGTCTTTCACAATATATCCACTATGGAGATGTTTTGCATAGCTACACATGTACAACCTATACTGAATTGCTTATCTTCTCAGTAAAAGTGGGTGATGAGGGAGGAAGGGAAAGAATCTGGAATTTAAAGGTTTAAAATAAATGTTTAAATTTATTATTATTATTATTATTGTTGTTGTTGTTGTTGCTGTTGTTGTTGTTGTTTTGGATGTAACTGGGAAATAAGATATACAGGCACTGGGGCATAGAGATCCACCATGCTCTACTGGAAAGTCAGTAGCAGTATGGGGGAAGATATAGGAGAGAGCAGATTGGCAGAGGGGATATTCAGTGGGATCACTGTTTTGGGTGGTGGGCAGGGGAAAAATGGGGAGAAAATTTGTAACTCAAAATCTTGTGAAAACGAATGATTTAAACTAAAAAATAAAAAGAAGAAGGAAAGCACCTTAGTATCTGGTGTCTTTTCCTGCCCGTGCTAATTTTTTTTTTTAAACAAATGCTTTATTAACTTCTGTTTTACATCATTCATTTCCACCAGATTTTGAGTTACAATCATTTTCCCCCCGTTATTCCCCTACCCAACCTCCCAGAATAGTAGTCCCACAAGATATCGCTTCCTCCAATCTGCTCTTTCCCATACCTTCTCCCATACCCCCTTCGACTTTTCCATTAGAGGAAGGTGAATCTTTGTGTCCCAATGCCTGCACATCTTATCTCCCTATTACAAGCAAAAGAGTATTAATAGTAGTATTTATATATATTTGAAACATTTAATGTTACGACCTCGAATTTCAGATCCATTTCCTTCCTCCCTTGTCACCCATTCCTTCTTGGGAGATAAGTAATTCAGTATATGTTGTACATGTCTAGCTATGCAAAACATTATCATAGTAGATATATTGTACAAGGCTGCTTATAATTCCCTCCCACTCATCCCACCCCTCACCTGGTCCATTCCCTACATGATCCTGTCCCTCTTCTGTAGTGGGTACTTCCAACCTCCCCACCCCCAAGGATGCCCTCCTATCCATCATCCCTCCTCTCATCCCCCTTCCCCCTATCCTGCTGCAGGTTGAGATATCCCATTTAGTATGTATGTCATTTTCTCCCTGAACCAAATTCAATGTGAATGTGGTTTTGCCTTTTTAGCCTTCCTTATTCTCCCCCTCCTTTGCAACCACTTCCCCTTGCTTCTTCTATATGGGATAGTTTACCCTACCCTGTCTCTCCCCATCTCCTCTTGCCACTTTCCTCTCTCTCCTCATAATTTCATCCCTTGAGTATTCTCCCTTCCCAACAAATTCAACCTATGCCCTCTATCCATATATAACTGTAACCATATACACACACATTCACATATGTATTCATATGACCACACCCCTTCTTCCATTATTTTCATAGTGAGAAAGATATCATCAGTCACAGTTATTGCTTTTCCATATAGGAATGTACATAGTTCAACTTTGATAAGTTCCTTTTGATTTCTTTTCCCTGATTACCTTCTCAGGCATCTCTTCCTTCTTGTGTCTGGATGTCAAATTTGCTATTCAATTCTGGTTTTTTCCTCAAGAATGCTTGAAAGTCCTCTATTCCACTGAATGACCATATTTTCCCCCTGAAACAAAATACTCAGTTTTGCTGGGTAGGTGACCCTTGGGTTCAGTCCCAGCCCTTTTGCCCTCTGGAATATCATATTCCATGCCCTTCGATCCCTCAGTGTAGAAGCTGCCAGGTCCTGGGCTATTCTGATTGTGTTTTCACAATATTGAAATTGTTTCTTCCTGGCCACTTGTAGTATTTTCTCCTTGATCTGGGGATTCTGGAACGTGGCTATAATATTTCTGGGAGTTTTCTTTTTGGGATCTTTTTCAGGAGGTGATAGGTGGATTCTTTCAACCTCTATTTTGCCCTCTGGATCTAAAACATCAGGGCAATTTTCCTTGAGAATTTCTTGAAGGGTGGTTTCTAGGTTTTTTCTTTGATCATGGCTTTCAGGTAGTCCAATAATTTTTAAATTGTCTCTCCTGGATCTATTCTCCAGGTCAGTGGTTTTTCCCATGAGATATTTCACATTGCCTTCTAATCTTTCATTTGTTTGGATCTGCTTAGCAGCATCTTGATTTCTCATAAAGTCATTAGCTTCCGTTTGCTCCAGTCTAACTCTGAAGGAATGAATCTCCTCAGTGAACTTTTGAGATTCTTTTTCCATCTGGCAAATTTGACTTTTTAAGGCATTCTTCTCCTCATTGCCCTTTTGGGCCTCCTTTACCATTTGAGCTAGTCTATTTTTTAAGGTGTTGTTTACCTCAGTCAGGCTGTTGACCCTCATTTCATACTTTTCCTGCATCCTTCTCATATCTCTTTCTAATTTTTCCTCCACTTCTCTTATTTGATTTTTAAAGTCTTTCTTAAGGTCCTCTATGGCCTGCAACCTGCTCATGTTTTCCCCTGGGGCTTTTGGAGCAGGACTTCTGACCTCACAGTCCTTTTCCTGCTCTATGCCCCCAAAATAGGAGTCTAGGGTTGCATTTTTCTGTTTCCTTTGCCTTGGCATGTTGCCACTAATTGCTTCACTTTTGGGCTTGTTGCCACACTATGGCTTTAAGGCCAAATAGAGGAATTTTCATCCCGAACGTGTGGGGGGCAACATCCATTTCTGGCAAGCTGTAAACCCACGCACAACTTCCACCCTAGATCACAATCCAGATCCAGGGAGGTTAAAGCAAGAGCGATTACCCCCCAAGACTGATCGCTGGATCTCCCCACGATTTGTAGGCTGGGAGCCGGAAATGCCTCTGAAAACTACAAAATGGCGTGTCTCCTCAGCGGCTTCTAGCCCCAGGGGAGGGAGCTGACGCATTCCCCAAATACAGGTCCCAAAGTCCATAGGACACTAACCTCTTACTTTGTCCTAGGCATGTCTATGTTGATAATTCTGGAGTCGCCACAGCTCCTGGTGTTCTGGGGTTCCTCCAGCTGGCTGCTGGCCCTGCCGCTCTGGGGCTAAAACCTCGGCTCACTGGACCTGGGCTCAGCTCGGCTCAGCTCCTGCGCTCTGCCGGCTCCCAGACCACTGCGCTGGTCCTTCCTGCAGGGCTGCTGGGCTGTCCTCAGTGGGAGGTTAGCTTCTCTGTGTCGTTCTGTGGGTGCTGGCACTCCAGAAGTTGTTCAGAGTCCTTTTTTACATAGTTTGGGGGGAATCTGGGGGCAGAGAGGCTTGGACGAGCTGTTTCTACTCCTCCATCTTCTGCCCGTGCTAACTTTCACCTAACATATGTATGTACACATATATACAATGCATCTAGGTATACATATATGAATACAATACATATGTATACACACATGCATATATGTAAGGAATGTCATGTGTGGTTTTCAGGGAGGCTAGAATAGTAATCTCTAGTATCTTCTCTCCTCTACCATTCTCCAAGGAAGACTTTGATTCCTACCAGAAGGGGAAGTAGGAGGTTAGGGCAAGTGGCTGCTCTCCTTAGAAAGAGGGTTCTAGGCTTGACTCCTTTCCCACCAGATAACAGTTCCCCAATGACAAAGTAACAAACAGAAAATAAAACCATTTGTCCAAGTTGATACCAAAAGATAAATCAGAGAAAGTATACATATGTGAAAAGATATAATACTCAATACAGATTGAAGGAACTCTTTGATTGGGAGCAAGATATCTCAGTTCAACTAAGAGAGAAAAACTCCTAGATCTCACCCAATAGCAACCTGGAAATGTTGGGGCCACGGTAGGAATTTCTGGTGCCTCTCATGCTGACTTCTTCCCAGAGATTTTTTTAATCCTTTCAGTTACTTGAAGAGAGGTTGACATTGCAGATCTACTCTCTTAAATCTTTTTTCAATCTTTTTCTTTCTTTTATTTGTTTTTTTTTCCTTTTTTTCTTTTTATATATTTTTCTTTCTTTCTTTCTTTCTTTCTTTCTTTCTTTCTTTCTTTCTTTCTTTCTTTCTTTCTTTCTTTCTTTCTTTCTTTCTTTCTTTCTTTCTTTCTTTCTTTCTTTCTTTCTTTCTTTCTTTTTTCAAATGCTTTATTAACTTGTGGTTTACTTCATTCATTTCCACCAGATTTTGTATTACAAATTTTCTCCCCAGCATAGCCAAGATGGTGTACCAGAAACAGCACTTCTCCAGTGCTCCTGCCCACACCACTTTCAAAACAAAGAAAAGGGGACTCTGAACAACCTCTGGAGCTCCAGAACACACAAAATGACACAGGAAAGATAACCTCCTGCTGAGGATAGCCTGACAGCCTGGCAGGGAGTGGCCAGCACAGTGCTCTGGGAGCCAAGCCCTGACCCCCATGAGTTGGAGGTTTTAGCCCCAGGGTGGCCGGACCAGCAGTCAGCTGGAGGGACTCCAGAACACCAGCAGCTGTGGCGTTTCCAGAATTACCAACACATAGATGCCAATGACAAAGTGAGAGGTCAGTGTAGTATGGACTTTGGGACTGGCTGGGAGAGTGGATTGCCTCTTTCCATGGGGCCTTTTTCCACGTAGGAATGTAAATAGTTCAACTTTAATAAGTTCCTTATGATTTCTTTTCCCTGTTTCCTTTCTCATGCTTCTCTTGCTTCTTGTATCTGAATGTCAAATTTTCTAATCAACTCTGGTTTTTGCTTCAAGAATACTTGAAAGTCTTCTATCCAATTGAATGACCATATTTTCCTCTGAAACAAGATACTCAGTTTTGCTGGGTAGGTAATTCTTCGTTTTAATTCCAGCTTCTTTGACCCCCAAAATATCATATTCTAAACCCTTCCATCCCTCAGTGTAGAAGCTTCCAGATCCTGTGTTATCCTGATTGGGTTTCAACAATTTTCAAATTGTTTCTTCCTGGCTGCTTGTAATATTCTCTCCTTGATCTGGGAATTCAGGAACCTGGCTATAATATTCCCAGGAGTTTTCATTTTGGGATCTTTATCAGGAGGTTATTGGTGGATTTTTTCAACCTCTATTTTGCTTTCTGGTTCTAAAACCTAAGGTCAGTTTTCCTTGACAATTTCTTGGAGGATAATTTCTAGGTTCTTTCTTTGATCATGGCTTTCAGGCAGTCCAATAATTTTTAGGTTATCTCTCCTAGATATATTTTCCAGGTCAGTGTTTTTTCCCATGAGATATTTCACATTGACTTTTATTTTTTCATTTGTTTGGGTCTGTTAAACAATATCTTGATTTCTCATAAAGTCACTAGCTTCCCTTTGCTCCATTCTAAATCTGAAGGAAACATTCTCCTTAGTGAGCTTTTGAGATTCTTTTTCCATCTGGCAAATTTGTTTTTTTAAGGCATTTCTCTCTTCATTGCCTTTTTGAGCCTCTTTTGCCATTTGATTTAGTCTGTTTTTTAAGGTGTTATTTTCCTCAGTCAGGCTGTTGACTGTCAATTCATACACTTCTTGTATCTTTTTCATTTCTCTTCCCAAATTTTCCACCACTTCTCTTATCTGCTTCTTAAAGTCCTCTATGGCCTGTAATCAGCTCCTATTTTCCTTTGAAACTTTTGGTGCAGGAGTTCTGACTTTACTGTCTTCCTCCTGTTCCATGCTTTGATCCTTTTTGTCCCCAAATAGGAGTCTAATGTTGAATTCTCTTTGTTTTGCTTCCTTTGCCTAGTCATTTTGCCACTCAATTACTTGACTTTTGGGCTTTTTCTCTCAGTAGGACTCTGCCACCAAACAAGGAATCTTCCGTCCTAAATGCTGGGGTTTTCTCAGCTGCCAGAGGCATTAGTAGGGTGCCCTCTCTGAATGCTCCACACGCTCTGCTAAACTGGTCACACCCCCCAGGACATCCACCCTAGACTACAATATAGATCCATGCAGATTAAAGCAAGAGCAATTACTCCTTAGACTGGTCACTTGGTCCCCCTACAGTCTGTAGGCCAGGAGCTGAGTCTGCCACATGTTGCCTGTGCTGAATCATCTCAGTGGCTTCTCACCCTGGGGGCAAAAGCTGAGGCTCTCCCCACTACTGGTCCCAAAGTCCATACTGCACTGATCTCTCACTTTGTCCTTCGCATCTATGTATTGGTAATTCCAGAAATGGCCACAGATGCTGGTGTTCTGGAGTCCCTCTAGCTGGTGTTTGGTCAGGCCTGCCCTGGGGCTAATACCTCTGTCTCATGTGGACCTGTGCTAGGCTCCCAGAGTGCTGAGCTAGCTGCTCCCTGCCAGGCTTCTGTGCTGTTGTTAGTGGGAGGTTAGCTTCTCTGTGTCATTTTCTGGGTTCAGTAGATCCAAAGCTTGTTCAGTCCTCTTTTACATGAATTGGGGAAAGTGGAAGCTGGAACCCCAGGAAAGTCCTATTTCTATTCTGCCATCTTGACTCTGCCTCCCTACTCTCTTAAATCTTGAAGTCAGAAAAACTCAGGATCTCTCTTCCTCCCCTTCTTTCACACCCTACTGCATATCTTGATCTCCACAAATAAGGGGAGAGTCCCATACAATTAGTTATTTAGCCATAGCTAAATTTATATATGCATATAGATATAGATACATTTATGTCTTTATCTCTATTTCTGTTGATCTATTTCATTTATATATATTTACATGTATTTGTATTTATATAAAGCTAAATATCTACATGTGTGTACATACACACATACACATTTTGTCCCTCTAATAGAATACAAGATCCTTAAGGAAAGAATCAGTTTAATTTTTCTCTTTGCATCTCCAGAATCTAGTATAGTCTGGTATATTCATGAATAATTGGTGAATTGAAATGAATTTATATCAAATTTTTGAATTCCATATTAGAGACATTAAATGAAATTGCACTGATTTTAAACACATAAAAGTTTGTATTATAAGCACTGGTACTACCCTTTACATGAGTAAGAACTCTACCAATCTCCCAGTAATAAGAAATGTACTTTACTAAGTAGTCATGATAGATTTAATTGATACATCCATGCCTTTTTGTTTGGTCTAGATTGATATTAAAGATAGTGCCAGGTAACTCTCTAATCAATCAGTTCCCAAGCATTTAGTAAGTTAATATTATGAAGCAGGCACCATGCTTAATGTTGAGGATAAAACAACAACAACAACAACAATACATTCCTACTCTCAGGGAGATCATATTCTATCAGAGGAGAGAATAAATGTGTAGTGGCATTCTGGAACCAGTTCAAACTACCTCTCATAAGCCTATAGTTCATTTTCAGTTCAATCATATAATCCTCAGAAATCATCGAAAGTTAAAAATCAAGGCTTGGTTTATTATTCTGTTGATTGTATAGACTTAAAAATGTTTTGAGAAAGTATTAACAATGCAGATTGAATTTAGAATTCTATCCTTTGATTCCTAAACATTTGTCAGTATGTCCCTGCACAATATAATAGGACTATAATAAGTTACAAAGAAAGTGCTGGCCCTCATTCGCAGAGGGTGTTTCCTTATTGGGAAGACACTAAGCCAGTGAAATCATAAATCTCCAACCCCATAACTGATAATTATAAATATTAGTAATGTATGCTTAGAAAAATCTATTTCCAAGTGCTTATACTATATGTATATGTATATATATGTATATGTGTATATATATGTATATGTGTATATATATATATATATGTATATGTATATATATGGAAAGTAGGCAGGGCAAGAGGCATTAGTGGAAATTCAGACATTCAATAGACTCCAAAGGCATCTTTGATAGAAATCTTTGACACTATCAGTGAGGATAGTAAGCCATCAAGGAAGTGAAGAAATATGTAGATAACTAGTTCTTTAGTCAGGAATATCTGAATTCACATCCTGACTATGACACATACTGTTGCTTTGTCTCTAGATAATTTATTTAATCTCTAGGTTCCCCAAGAGAATTTCACAGCCTTTAAATTACAAAAGAGCTACATTGATGAAGGGAGTTTTCCTGTTGGTAGATCTCCACAGTCATGAAATCACTGGTCTAGACTACTATTTCTTTGACTACTATGACTACCACCACTACTACCACCACCACCACCACCACTACTTGTTATTATATAGTCATGGGTTTTTTGTTTTTGTTATTTTTGGCAATGATACTGGTGTGGTTTGCCATCTCCTTCAGTTCACTTTACAAATGAGGAAACTTAGGCAAATAGAGTCAAATGACTTGCCCAGGAACATACAGCTGGTACATACCTGAGGCCAGATTTGCACTCAGGAAGAGGAGTCTTTCTGACTTCAGGCTCAACATTCAATCTACTGTACCACCTAAATGCCTATTATAACTGTGATGACTATTACTACTACCAGCACCACCACCACCACCACTAGTACTACTACTACTACTACTACTACTACTACTACTACTACTACTACTACTGCTACTGCTACTACTACGACTACAATGATTACTATTACTACTACTATTTCTACTACTACTACTACTACCAACCCCAATAACTCATATTGTCTGACACATAATAGGCACTTAATCAAGGCATTTTGATTAATTGACTAAGTAATAACAATCAACACATAGAAGGAATTGTTTAGTCCTTTGTGGGAGAGGAGAAGGTTTTTAGTAAAAAACAGTTTAAAATGTTAGCAGGGTTGGAGAGTGGTATTAGATAATCAAAGCTCTAAAACATTTGTACTGAAAATTATTAGCTAATACAGGGAAATGAACACTAGTTATGAAGTAAGAAAATCTGGGTTTGAATTTCAACTCTTTGCCTTACAGAGTGATGTTGATTAACAAAACATCCGCCAAAATAAGGAATCCCACCAAAAAACCCCCAAAACCAAAACATGAACTGAGATATTCCCAAAGGAAAGGTCAACTTACAATATTATAGATAGAATAGGAACTAGACTCATGATTGCATCTGGTATTGGGAATTCCCAAGGAAATAAATTCCCTCAGTTAAAGGTGGGTTGGTACCTTTCCTGCAAATTACAGTCAGTTATCTAGAACACTGAGAGTTTTAGTGATTTACCCCCAAGGTCACACATATAAACCAGGACATGTCAGAAGCAGGTCTTAAACCCAAGTCTTTCTAACTTCAAGGTAAATTCTTCATTCACTAGACCCCACTGTTTATTAAACTTAGAGCTAGCTATATTTGCTCTATCTAGTCATGCTTTGTTGAATTGAACTGGATTAAACTGTGTTTTGCTAGAAACTAATGACCCAGCATGAAACTTTAAAATTGTCTATACAATACTAATCTTTCCTTTATTAGAAATAAATAATTAGAGGCTTGCTATTAATCACTTAGGAATGGGGAACTCATCACACAAAATAAACTTGCATAGAGAAAGGCTGAGGCATTTACTCTACCAGACAACAAATGATATTCAGGGTCCTGGGACCCTGAAATTATCCTGAAACTGATAGCTCTAATTCCCATTGTAAGAACAAAGCTTCATTTCTTTGTATTTTTCTGGAACTGGGCATCCCAAGGTACCATTTCTGGAGGTAAACAGCTCCTAGCAGCAAATGAAGAAAAAGGTTACTTAGCCTCTATGTGGGTGTTATTCATATGGAAATCTGAGCCCTAATTGAAGCTGCACATGCCAAGCCTAGGGCTTCAGGCCGAAACAGCATCATAGTCCATCTGTCATCCTTCACAGACACTAATGCCATGTTTCAGGTACAGTATATCAAACCATTATAATGCAATTAGCAATTCTGTCTTTCATTGGAAAGGTACCCTCCTGAGTCACCACAGCCTTGCTCCCAGCATTGTTGTCAAAGATCCATTAGGATTTCTGATTAGTAGAATAGCTTGCGGTTGAAACATGGTAGTTAAGCTTTCATCCTGAGATAATTTTCTTTCCTAAGTCTTTTTTTTTTCCAAATGCTTTGTTCACTTCTAATTTACATCATTCATTTCTGCAAGATTTTTAGTTATAAATTTTCTTCCCATTTTCTCCCTACCTACCACCCCCCAAAAAATCCCACTGGATATCCCCTTCTCCAAACTGCTCTTTCCCATATCTTCTCCGATACCTCCTCTGACTTTCCAGTAGGGCATGGTGGATCTCTGTGCCTAGTGCCTGTATATCTTATTTCCCAGTTACATGTAAAATAATATTAATAACAGGAATCCCTGTACCCTCTAAGTATACCTGTACAAATATATACACACATTCACATATGTACTCACATGCCCATATACCCTTCTATATAGACAAATATATATATGTATATATATATATATATATTTTTTTTAAGGCATTCTTCTCCTCATTGGCTCTTTGAGCCTCTTTTGCCATCTGAATTAGTCTATTTTTAAGGTATAATTTTGTTCAGTCAGAGTGTTGACTCTCATTTCATAATTTTCTTGCATAGTTCTCATTTCTCTTCCCAATTTTCCTCCACTTCTCTTATTTGATGTTCAAAATCCTTTTTAAGGTCCTCTGTGGCCTTTAACCATCTCATATTTTTCTTGGAAGCTTTTGGTGCAGGAATTCTGACTTTGCTGTCTTCCTCCTGTTCCATGCATTGATCCTTTTTGTCCCCAACATAGGAGTGTAAAGTAAGATTTCTCTGCTTGGTTTGCTTCCTTTGCCTGCTCATGTTGCCACTCAATTATTTGACTTTTGGTCTTTTTGTCACAGTAGGACTCTGCTAGCAGACAGGGGAGCTTCTGTCCCAAAAGCTGGAGTTTTCTCAGCTGCTGAAGGTATTAGTTGGATGTCTCCTGTGAAGCCTCTACATGCTCTTGCAAGCTGGTCATGCACCCCAGTATCTCCACCCTAGACTGCAATCTAGATCCAAGCAGGTTAAAGCAAGAGCAATTAGCCCTCAGACTAGTCACTTGGTCATCCTACAGTCTTTAGGCCAGGAGTTGAAGCTGCCATGTGGCAGCAGCTGCATGCTGTTGTGCCTCAACAGCTTCTCCCTCCAAGGGATAAATGCTGGACCACACTCCCAAACTACTGGATCCCAAAGTCCACAGTGCACCGACCTCTCACTTTGTCCTTGGCATCTGTGGATTGATAATTCTGGAAGCTGCCACAGGTGCTGGTGATCTGAAGTCCCTCAAGCCAGCAGCTGGTCAGGCCCACCCTGCGGCTAAACCTCAGGCTAGTGTGGTATTGGTCTCAGCTCCCAGAGAACTGTGCTGGCCACTTACTGCTGGTCTGCCAGGCTGTCTGGCAGTGGAACATTAGCTTCTCTGTGCCATTTTGTAGGTTCTTTTTTTTCTTTTTTCTTTTTTTTGGAGGGCAATTGGGGTTAAGTGATTTGCCCTATGTCACATGGGTGTGTGTGTGTGTGTGTGTGTGTGTGTGTGTGTGTGTGTGTGTGTTAAGTGTCTGAGTCCAAATCCAAACCCAGGTCCTCCTGACTTCAGGCTGGTGCTCTATTTGCTGTGCCATCTAGCTGGCCCTATTTTGTGGGTTCTGTAGCTCCAAAGTTTTTTCAGAGTCACCCTTTTGGTGAATTGAGGGAGGTGGAAGCTGGAGCCCTTCAGAAGTACTAATTCTACTCTTCCATCTGGACTTCACCCCCTCTTTCCTAAGCCTTTATGCTGTGAGTTAGGCAGTTCTGAAGTTACAAGAGTTCAAAACACTGAGCTCTTAAGTTACGGACTTTCAGAAGCAGCTCTCAATTTTTAGAATACCAGGAATCCTATTACCTATATTAAACTGGGCCAAGAATATTAGTCGTTCTTGGGGCTTCATAGGATTTATTGCTGCAAGGGATTCTGGAGATCATAGGAATGATCATAAGCTCTCTGGAGATCATAGGAATGAAGGGACAAGTTGGTAGGAACTTTAGAGGGTATTAGTTCAACCCCCTTGTTTTAAAGGGTAATAACTGAGACTTACTTTGAAAGGTTATGTCTTGTCCAGATTTACGTGACTGGGAAGTATCCAAGGCAGGATTCAAAACTGAGGTCTCACTCACTCTAAGGCTGGCACTCTATGTATCACACTACATCCTTATTTTTATAGGTGAGAGCATGGCACACTAGAAAGAACATTGTATTTTGAGTCAGAGGATTTGAGTTTTAATCTAGGCTCTCCTACTTATTGCCTGAGTGACTTTAGCCAAATCTCTTTATGTTTTGGAACTCATCATCTGTGAAATCAGGGAATGGTACTATATATGGTTTCCCAGACCTATGTCATCTGTATTGCTGTTCAGTCATTTTCAATCATATCTAACTCTTCCTGACTCCATTTGGGGTTTTCATGTTGTATCCTCCATTAGATTGTAAGCACCTTGAAAGTAGGAGCTGGAGTTTACCTCTTTTTGTATTGGTAGTGTTTAGTACAGTTCCTGGCATAGATTATGCACTTAATAAATGTTTATTTATTGATTAATTGATCTTTTTTCCTCTCAGGGGAAAAAAAATCCTAAAATCTAAAAATGCAAAACTATTCATTTGAGGTACACAAGGAACATGTTTTAATAACATTCTCAAAGCTTGGTATGCATTTTATATATGTAACTGAATTTCTCCAAAAAGTCTGGAGCATTTTGTATACTGCAGTGTTTGTGGAGGGAGATGTCGCTCCGACATTGTGATGAGTATGCTAACAGGACTATAGACTTATGGTCCTTTTGCAGAAAAAGCAACCAGTATTAGCAAACAGCAAGAAGAATTGGTTAACATAGGAAACTAACAGATGCCCGGTTTTCATCCTCAGAGTGGTGTCTCTAACTCCAGGGCTCCCATTTTATTTTCATGTTCTTGGCATAGTTTATGCCTCCTCCGTTATGGCTCTGCCCCGCAGATTTCTTCTGGACCTTCATCTTTTGTCCCGAAAGATGACCACCACCTGACTCTCTTTGATATTTATTAACCTTTTCTAGATTTTTTTGTCCTTTTATATTTTTTAATCAAATAAATGAAAATACTAAGAAAAACAAAACAAAACAAAATACTACCCCTTTTGCTCTCCCCCTCAACCCTCCAAAAACACATGAATTTATCTGATACTTTATTTGGAAGAAAAACAAGATAAGCCAGGAGAATAGGCTCAACTTGGCCAAATCCTCCAAGAGAGCCATTTTGAAAAATTGCTGGAAGTCCACTTGTGGTGTTTATAGTGCCCCAGCATTTGTGTTCACACTTGCAAGGGAAATGTCAATTCCAAGGTTGAACCTGTTGTAACAGAATCCCCCTATGTCTGCTTATGTGTTTGTTTGATATGGGTCCTTCATGTTCCCACATCTGAAAATAGAAACAACTTTAAATGTCACATCCTTTCCCTGACCAGAGTGCAAAGCAAAGAGATCCGGGAAGGATAGTAATAGTAGTCAACAAAACTCTTGCTAGAAATTACAAGATGCTTCAGTCTCTTGTGAACTTGCCTTCATGTTGGAATGATACAGGCTGAATATCTCCCTTGTGATTGATTTGTCTACATATTCCTACACTTAAGTGAAACTAGAGTGACTAGATCTAAGGTTACATTGCAGGAGAAAATTATTGTTAAAGCAACTTCAATGGCCAGAAAAAAATAAGAAGAGAAGCAATAATGTCTCACATTTATATAGCAATTGTAGATTTGCTGAGTACTTTACATATAAAACCCCATATTAACCACATGGGATGCTGGAAGGTAAAGCTTCTTGAACTGGAAGGGAAGGTCATTCAGGGTAAGGAAATCCTCGGAGTGCTAAACTCTGCACAGGAGAGGTACAGCACCTTCTTCCCAGTAGTTCCCAACACTTTCCAGAGAGGGAATATACTTCTCAGAAGTTCAAGTACTCAGTATGGGGTTATTGTCTCATTTTATGCTTTCAGCCACCCTGTAAGGTGGCTGCTTCATCTTAGAAGAAGACAAAGTTAAACTGACATCAGACTCTACCATATAGAAAATTTTGAATATATTGGAAATGGAAATAATATTATAGCCATTTTGCAGATGAATGAATGGAAAATATACATATATATGTATATACAGGTGTGTGTATATACACATTTTATATACATATATGTATCTATATGTGTGTGTATACACATATGCATACATACATAGATAGGTATATATGTGCAAATATACATATATGGGATATATATGTATTTGTTTGTGTGTGTATATATATATATATATATATATATATATATATATATATATATATATATATATAGCTATTGCTTCAGCCTCTTTATATCTATCCTTTCTTGCCTCAAGTGAAAGATTATCAGGTTTAGAATGGACTAGATTGCAATAAGAGGGTTTGAAGAGCAAACCACCAAATATCCTATGATAAGAGTTCATAAAAGTTTTTGGTTAGTGAAGACTGGTGAGGAGAGGAGCTCTGGGTGAATCTGTTTGACCCACCAAACTAGTGGATAAAAGGTAGGACAAAGGAGTGATTAGATAATTTCTTATACCCAATTTGGAAGTGAATTTGGTAGGAGTGAATGTGTTGTAGCAACTTCTTTAAATATATGAAAAGTACATAATTTATATAAGTAGAAAAGAAAGGTAGCCACTGCTTTCAAGGGACTCATGTTGCATTTGAGAAAAGCAACATATGTCAATGAAGAAACTGAGGCTCAGCAGGGTTAAGTGCCTTGTCAAATGAGTGAGGTCAGTGAATGGATTAAAATCCTGTTCTTTCTGATGCCAAACCAGTGCCCACACCTACATGGATGATCTAATTTAATCTAATATAACAAAATATGATATGATGTAATATGATATAATGTGAATACTCTCCTAAAACATTCACAGTGGTGAAAGTTCCTCTTTAATGGAGGTGATTTACATTTTGCATTCCACCCGATGAATAACATTTTGTTGTTTTTGAGATGTTGAGAAATTTTCACCCAGACAAAATGTGTCCAGACTCATAATCAAGGAAGTCTCTCTCTCTCTCTCTCTCTCTCTCTCTCTCTCTCTCTCTCTCTCTCTCTCTCTCTCTCTCTCTCTCTCTCCCTCCTTCCCTCCCTCCCTCTCTCTCTCCCTCTCTGTCTCTCTCTCTCTGTCTCTCTGTCTCTTCCTTTCTCTGTCTCTGTATCCCCCAGTCTCTCTCTTTCTCCTCCACCCCCTCCATCTGAGGAAAGTAAAGGTGCAGATTTGAGTGTTGTAACTAAAACAGTGACATCTCAACCCACTGCTGGAAGAAAACAAAAGGTAAAAATAAAGAATAATAATAATTTATCAGTAAGACATGCAATACCAGCTAAAGCCTCCTTTACCCACTGGACAGTAGTTTAAATAGTACCTAGTCACCCATTTCCCCCTGCATTTTCCTTCAGAATGAGTTGGCAACAAGTTTAAATTTTGATCTACATCGCACGTCCATACTCTCTATTTTCTGCCTCTAATGCTTGACCCTATTTGACCCACAGAAGAACCCTATAAATCCTATCTCATTTCACCAATGGAAGATACCATACCTCATCCAGAATTCCAGAGGACTGTATTGTGGCCATCCTCCCTCACTGTAAATCCACAATATAAATATCTATACCTCCTTTCCTCCCCCAAATTTACTTGATTCACTTTCTTTGTGTCCTGTCCCACCCATCTTGTGCTAAATTTTTGCTACCCTTCCAAAACATCACAGTTCTTTCCTGGGAAGCATGGGTCATTTCCCAAGACTGTGACTAGTGATTCAACATCCACACTGATACACAAACTTTTGAATTTAGAGGATATAGAAAGCAAAGGTTGAATCAAGAACTGCAAACTTCCATGGTAGCCCCCACTCCCTCCTTTCTCCTCAAGATTGGGGCTATGAATAGGACTTTGCTGCTATGGCAAATAAAAAAGATTGTTGCCTTTTTCTGAGTAGGATTTTTGATATTTCCAACCTCCCTGAGTTGGTAGTAATATGATGTGAAAAAAGAAACTGTTTCTTTTTTCCCCTTGGGAAATGGTGGATGAAAGAATGTGAAATCTTTCAAAAAACCCCCAAAACCAAAACATTCAGTTTTCACCTGTTTTAACATCAGCAAGAAGCAAAAATCAATGAAGCAATCCTTTCTGCCTGTTGTTACTCAGGTCATCTCAATGATCCAAACAGATTTTCTCCTATTTTTTTCTACCAGTAATGTCCTTTTATTTCTTAATAGCCTTCTTCCAACACATATACTTGTAGCCCTACTCCCAAGCTGTTTTTACTTATTTAGCTAAGCCATGTTTTCTTGTGTTCAAATTCTTAGAACTTGACAGAACTTCACAGAACAAATCTTCTTAATGAAAGGATTTGTTCTGTAAAACTTGCATTCAGTCAGAAGGCCACACTTGATGAACTAGATATGGAGGCTTCAGATTCCTGAAACCTTGGTAGATGATCTCCATGGTAGAAGTTTGTTTTATACTTTTGGTGGCTGAACCGGGGATAAATATCAGGTTATTGAGGATGAGACTTTATAGGCAAAGCCAGACAACTCTTCTGTGATATTAAGGGGAAAAGAAAGGGTGAGAATATACTTGTCATTCTCCTGGGGCTGCTTCTAGTTTTGTCTTCCTCTACTTTTGATCCTTCAATCTCCCTTCCTTGTTCTCCCTATCTACTACTTCTCGAATAATGTTGAGGTTCTTACAAGTGATGGACTTGTTTTTTTTTGTGTGTGTGTGTGTGTGTGTGTGTGTGTGTGTGATAAGTGGATGGGGGTTAGGGATGAGGGTGGCTCTCTAAATACTTTGACCCTCAAAAACAAAAAAGATACAGCAAAGTGAGAATTAGAGTTAGACATTTCTCCTTAACTCTTGTTGCTTTCTGGTGGAAGGCCTTGATTTTTCTGACTGCTTACTGTGATGATTTTAGAAGGGGAAAGACAGTGATATTTTATTTTTTCTTAAGGATCCTTCACAACCTGATCTCAGCCTAACTTCTCAACTTTTTAGGCATTTTTCCATTTCATGCATTCATGTATTCCAGACAAACTGATCTTCTTGCTGTTCCTAATACACGTGGCATTCCATGTCTGTTTCTGTCCATTTGCATGGGCTGTGGCCTTGCATGCCTAGAAAGAGCTCCCCTGATTAAATCCTGAAAGAATTTCAGAGCCAAAACTACCTCAGAATTCATCTACTCCAATTTTATTTCTAAAATATGAATTCAATCCCCATTCTAAAGAAGTAGTGTTCATGCAATCCATGAATTTTTAAAAATAAAATTATCTATAAAGTCTATTTCTCTAGTATCTATATTTTTATAATATTTATATTTCTCACTACTTGGTTATCTTCCCCAAATTGTTTCTGGGGATCAGATTTGTTCCTAGGTGGGATGTTAGACCCATTTATCTCAGCCTTAGGTGAGTATCACATTAGTATCTTTCCCAAATTCCCTCTGTTCCTCATTTCTCTGGCTGAGTATTTTTGCAATTTAGACAACAGTTAATATAGTAGTCCCTGCCAGCACAAGCTTCTACCTTTGGTTTTCTGTATGGGAGGGAGGAGGAGAAAGGCAGAATGGAGCTCTGTTGTAGGGAAAGGCAGAAGAGTGTTCTGTCATAAGCCCGGGTTGAGTCAGTTTGTATAACTTGGCCAGAACATGGTGGCTGGTTGGGGATTGGGTGCTGAGTGACTGTAGTAAGGGTTAGGGATCAACCTTCTCTGTTTTTAGTTCATTATCTATCTCCTATCTATGTATCTATGTATCCATGTATCTATCTATCTATCTATCTATCTATCTATCTATCTATCTATCTGTCTTTCCATTAATTCTCTTATGCATGCATGCATGTATGTATTTATGTGTTCATTCATTCATTTATAACTTTTTAGGTTTTTCGGTGTCTTAGACCATGGAGACAGCTGAAATTACCTTATCTCATGTTCATAATTCCCGATTTGGAGAATTTGGGAAGTAATGAGTATTAAAGAGCATGTTTAGCCTAACATCTTGTTTGTCATGTGTCTCAGAAGTCAGATCAATAGTTTTTAACACCATTTTTTTGTTTGTATCATAGACACCATTGATAGTCTTCTGAAATCCATGGACCCATTCTCATAATAATGTTTTTAAATTCCTAAAACAAAATCCATAATACTACCAAGGAAACCAATTATATTGAAATAAAGTTATCAAAATGTAATTTTCAAAAAAAGCCAAATTCAGGCCCTGGATTAAGAACCTTGAGAAATGTTCTCTAACATCCCATTTCAACGCTAATATATATGATCACCTGATAATGGTTTCATTCAAAATTAAAATTTTAAAAGATCTACATGATTTCCACAACTCTTAGTGCCCCCCTCAAAAGAAAATTATCTTTATTGTTATCTATATATTTTATATGCCTATGTGTGTACATGTTTCTCCTCTGACATAAATTGAAGGAGGGATTTTCTCCATTTAGGAAGGGACCTACTTTTTTTTTTTTTCTAGCACCTGTCAAAGTGCCTGGTATACAATAGGCACTAATGGGACAACTAGGTGACACAGTGAATAGAGTACTGGCCCTGGAGGCAGGAGGACCTGAGTTCAAATTCGGCCCTTGACACTTAACACAAAAACTAGCCATGTGACCTTGGGCAAGTTGCTTAACCCCAATTGCCCTCCAAAAAGCCAAAAAAAAAAAAAAAAAACCAAACCCACACACAATAGGCAATAACGAAATATTTGTTAATTAATTGATTAATTTGTGAAATCTGGAGAGTGGATGGGAGTTGGTTTATCTTCCCTTATTTTTAAGACAACAAACCGTACTTTTCAACTACTAGTCATTCTAGGTTGTAAAAGGTAGCCAGGATTATGTTTTTGGCTCCTTGTCAAAATCAATTGCCCAGAAAAAAAAAAAAAAGCAAAAGAGTAAGGGGTTTATTGTGCCAAATGATAGAAAACCTGCCAAATAGCCTTCTAAAGTTCAGGAAGATTCATTAATCTCTCTTTTCCACATACAAAGCAGCAATTTCTGCATTTCTTTCATTTGCCACCACTAGACACCTTTACACATATGAAAGGTTTAGTTTGTGCAGTGGTGTATGGTTAGAATACTCCTTTTCTGATATTATTGAACAGCTATAAATGTGGAAAAAAGAAAAAAAAAACCTTCAGAACTGGCCTCAAAATAAGTTCATAGAAAGTTAGATTTGGTTCCTAGACTCAATCTTATGGTTATAGCTACATCATTTTGTATATATAGACACAGAAGTAATTTAGACTTTGCTATTGCTTTACCCATAGAGGAAACCAAAAGAAGGCTCATTAAAATTTTCCGGGAAATATGGAAATGATCTTTTGATTTACTTAGCATAGTCTTATGTCCTTGGAGTTTTTAATAAAATTTAATTTACCCTAGGGAAATGAAAGCTTATGAGAAAAATAAGCATAGGATTAAAAAGCATCTTTAAAATTATGAAAATTCAAATGAGCCATTTAAAATATATTACTATCCTCTTATGGGATGCCATTTTCACTGGTCCCTTGCAAAGGCAGCTAATCCTCTTGACAGCTAAGGAATTCAATTCAACAAACATGAATTAAACACCTACAAAACTGTCAGATTATCATTATAAGTACTAGAGAGATAAAGATCAATTTGACATAGATGACCTAATTCAATTACCTCCAAGATCAACTATAAAATCCTCTGTTTGGCTTTTAAATCCTTTATAATCTGGCCCCATTTTATTTTTTTCTGTCTTCTTGCACTTTAGTCCCTTCCACATATTATGACATCTAGTATCACTTGCATCATTAATATTCCTCTTCCATGACACTACATCTCCTGTTCTGGGCATTTTCATGGGCTGTCTCTCATGCCTGAGATTCTCTCACTCCTCTTTATCTCCTGGTTTCCATGACTTCCTTTAAATATCAGCTAAAATCCCATTTTTTTCAGGAAGCCTTCCCCAATATCCTTAATACCTAAGATCTTATATTGCTGAGATTACTTTCAATTTATCATGTCTGATCAATATTGATAGATGTATCTATGTAGACGCACACATATATGTATATAAGCATGTGTTTATGTATATAAATATATACATTTATATCTTTGTTAGATAGCTATATATAATGTTATTGTCTTTCAGTGGTCAACTGGGGTTTTCTTGGCCAATATACTGGAGTGGTTTGCCATTTCCTTCTCCAGTTCAAATGAAGGCAAACAGGGTTAAGTGACTTTCCCAGGGTCACACAGCTAGCAAGTATCTGAGGCCAGATTTGAACTCAAGATGTCTTCCTGATTTCAAGACAATGCTTTACCCACTTAGCCACCTAATAGCCCCATGTTATCCAGACAAGTCACTTAATATCCCTGCTCTATTATCTGCAAAATGATGTAGTTGAATTGAATTACCTTTGACCTCCCTAGATAGATAATCTTATTGCTATTTTTATTTTTGCGTTTGAAACCCTAATATCTACTACAATGATTGGCAAATAGTAAATGCTTACTAAATATGAGTCAATTTATATTGAATTGAAATAAATGGAAAGGTTTGATATCCTAGCTCTTGTTACTCCAAGAGTTCAGTTAATCAGTTCTGCCGGGCTTCATCAGACTCTAGACTAAAGAGACCCAGAGGAGACTGAGATATAAATAAGAATGCTAATTTAAAAAAAAAATCTTTAAGTCAACAAATGTAGATTCGGTTCTAGACAAAACTATATTTCCCAAATAGGACTGCACCTGGGATACAAAATACATATGTGACTATGGGATTGGATAGAGATGTTGATCATGTGATGTTAATATTATAGATTCATAGCTAGAGGGAAACTTGGAAGCCAACTAGTTCAACCTTCTCAATTGCCATATGAGGGAACTAAGGACCAGGGTTCTCTAAGGAGATTTCATGGAGGTCACAGTAAAATTCAATGAACCTCCTTTTCTCACTCTAGTACTCCTGTGTGGCAATCCATTCTAAAAATGTCCCATTCCAATGGCAAGGTTGAGATTATCATGGAACAATTTTTCACTTTCAAATTCAATCAATTAATAATGAACAGGACTTTATTGGTGTGTAATATACTTCCAAGCTTACTTTGACCACATAATGAGAAGATGGGACTCATTGAAAAAGACCCAGATGTTGGAAAGATTCAAGGCAAAAGGAAAAAAAAAGGATGCTAGTGGATGAGATAGATAGATAATGTCATGGAAACAACAAACACAAAATTGAACTGGCTTTGAGAGATAGTGGAGGAGAGAACGGCCTGAGTTGGACATGACTGAACAACCCACTTCCATACTGATATCTAAGCCTTATTCTCCTTAATTCTATTCTAATTATCTCTGCTTTCAGGTTACAATAAATGCATGATATAATTCCTTCTACAGTATTTCCTTCTTATTGCTAGAGAATCTAATCTTGAGCAAAATTGTTTGCATTGATTCAAATTTGGCCAGATACATTTCTGATTGCTTTCAATAGATTTTCGCTTTAGTCTTTGCTGGCCCCACCTTTATCTAATTCTTGACATCCACTTCACTTTTGGCATAAGGGCTCTTGGCCACTTCATGTTAAACAACCAAAGCCATATCAAATAGGGGAAGATTTAAGTTTTCCTTGGTATGCAAAATAGTGACAAAAGCCAAAGGGAATGGCAGGTATGTTTCTATATAGTTTATATGTTTAAATCAGAAGTCAGGAATCACAACTACTGGAGATCCACCAGGCATAAACTGTATTTTGATTTCAAATACCTCCAATCAGTTTTCAGATGTTTTGAATTTAGCAAAGAACTATTAAAATCCATGTTGTTGGAAGGGAAATTTGATCCTTATGTCCCTGATTTCCTCATGCTCAGCTCACCAAAATGTTCTTTTGTAAGAGTAAGTAGAAGTCCAAAGAGACTTCAGAGACTATTTTAAGAGGATATAAAGCCCATTTTCCTGCAGAAACAGGAAGTTATGTCTGCCCAAGAATAAACAAACCCCAAATGGCAGTTTGAATTTGGTCTGAAATTCAGAATCCACAAAGTTTGGGTTGACTCTAAACTTAGAAAAACATTATTCTTTCCTCCCTCATTATTATCCTGTCTAGCCCCTTGCCACTACAGGATTACCCACCACAACCCAATGCTTTGTCTCATTTTAAGTTATTCATCTGTGAGGTGAGGAGGTTGGACTGGATTGCCTCTTGGGTCATTTTGTGCTCTAAATCTATGATCCTATTAACTACTGCAAGAATTCTAAACCTACACACACACACACACACACACACACACACACACACACACACACACACATATATAGCTTTCTTAAAGATGATAAATAATACAAGGTTTATAGATCAATTAATCATAAAGCATTTATTTATTAAGTTTCAACTATAAGCCAAGTACTATGCTAGGTGCTAGACTATAATATTGTAATAAGAATGGTTTTCCTGTTTGGGAGAAATTAGTTTTTCTCAATTATAAAATGATTAATGACATTTCTTTGTTTCTCCCCATATGCTATTTATGTTACTGAAGGGAAGAATGAAGGTAGGAAAATAAAAATATAGATATACATATAAGTATGATAGTTAAAAAGATACCTATTTTTCTAACTATTTATCATGATTATTTTTATAATTATCTATCTATCTGTCTATCTATCATCTATCTATTTATCTGTTTATCTGTCTCTCAAAGTAGTTATCTATCTAAGCGATCTATAACTGGAGTTACATAACCTGGGTTTCAAGCCTGGACTATTTCACATGAGACTTTCTTAATTGGTGGATAGCATACTGACTAGAAATTGTTTGCTTGTGTGAGGGGCATAATTAGGACGAGAGCTTTGCAGAAGAGAGAAATTCTTAGTTCCTTCTTTGAGAGACATATTTATGATTTCTCTCTTTCTCTCTCTCTCTGTCTCTCTGTCTCTCTATCTCTCTGTCTCTGTCTCTGTCTCTGTCTCTGTCTCTCTCTCTGTCTCTCTCTCTCGTTTGTCTTCCTAGAAACTGCAAGGATTTTCCATGTGTAAGATAGAGGTTTCTCTTTCTTGGTTTGAGTGGAGACAAAAATATGAAAAGATCATTCACTTTTGTTATTCTGGTATTTTATTACCTACATAAGTTTTTCAGTTTCTGTTTGCTATTCATTAGATAAGTGGATTTGCTTGGTATTGTCTATTTGTGATGATCTTTTGTATAACCAGCATTTGGAAGGAAGGGTGCTAAGTCAGTGGGTATGAGCTAAGGAGTGCCCTTTCCACCTTCAAGACAGTAGAGCTAATAAGGATGCCATCAACTTTTTGAAAATGAAAACAATCATTACCATAGGTCAGCAGTCATTACCAGAGTAGATAGATAAAATCCCATTTAAGTACCTTTCTCTTTTGGAAACAGGATTGAAGTCTCTCCTGGAAAGAAATGAGCAAGCTTCTAGGAATATTTATCCATGGCTTCCCTTAAGCTGAATTTACACAAGCTATATGGACATTATATCATTATATGGGTAAATACATCCATGTGTATGTGTGTGTGTGTGTGTGTGTGTATATGTATATACAATGTACATATGAACACACATACATATATAAAGACATACATGTCTTTCTTTATATGTATCTATCTCACTCTATGTATCTATCATTTCTACCATAATTTTCTGCCTCAGTTAAATAGAAAACAACAATAAAAAATTGTAATTAATCATTTGATGAAGGATATAAAACAATTCCTCCCAAACCAGAAAAAATATATTCTTTCTTATGATATAAAATGTATCATTCTGAGATTTGCAAATTAAATAGGATAAAACAAACTTCAAGAGTCTTCTGAGTTTCACTAGAAATCCTTCCCTTTAATTGTTATCTATTTATCTGAATTCAGAGTAGGATATTGGTGTGGGGGAAGGGGAATAAGGAATCTAGATCATTTCTTTGAGTCTTTTTAAACTCCTTTATTAATTTCTTCTTTATTTAAAGGGTAGAAATGTGGAGGAAAATGGAAAAAATATTCCAGAAACTAGGGTTATGGGGCATGAAGAAGAACTTTAAAATGCCATGATTAAGGTTTGTTATGTAAACATTTCCCATTTTATTTTTGTATTTTGTATCATAATTACATAACATAGTTCCTGATACATAGTAATTTCATAGATGTTTGGTGAATTGAACTGAAATCTTCTGAATGAATGAATAAATGGCACTGTGGAGGATATCCTGAAATGCCACCCAAAGCTGAAAGGTTAAGTAAGACAGTCAGAGAGCTGCTGGATTCCTTTCCCCATACCAATTAAAAATCCCATTCCTCAGACCTTTCACCATTCACCTGACGAAGACTTGCATCTGCAAAGGAAAATGGCTGCAAATCAATACTATTTACCCCAGTAAATGTGGATAGGTCTCCAGTGAAAGAGGAAGATAGATTCTTATTTAGCAAAAGTCATCTATCTTTCTTGAGATATAAGAATAGAACCGCTTCATAATTAAGCACTAGAATCAGCATGATTTACATTAGTCTATCTCTTTTTTTAGCTGTTACTGCCTATTGAAGCATTTAAATGATTGTTGGAAGTTAATGCAGGTTGAAATGAAAGATGTAACAAACAAAAGATTACCTTGCTTTGGTTGAATTCCTAACTGAAATCCTGAAAGCCTTCAAAGTTTAATCAAAGCAATGATCTTTCCATACTCTTTAATAAATTAAACCAATGATATGAAATATTGACTTTTTAAATTGAAGAAATAGTCAAATATATTTTAAGATGCTCTTAATTCTGTATAGATTTGTTATAACTCCATATATTGGAAGCATCCAAGTATATTAGATTGGATAATGCCATTTAAAAATAACATGATTTCATTAAAAAAAAGAATCATGGAGTTTGTGAAAGTGAAAAGCAACAAGTTAGCATTTAAAAAAAAATTTCTCCCTCATCTATTCTTCTCCAATTATTAACCACATTATAAGATTCGGTTCTCCTCTCTGCCAAGAAATCTTCCATGATGACTCCAGCCCAGGGTAATTTTTCTTTTCTCTTAGTTCTTGTAAACCTTGTTGTCTGTGCCATTATTAAACAATAACACCATACTACTTTGTGGCATTTCTTGTAATACTGCTTTAGATTGTCATTCAATTGTTGTTACTGAAATTGTTACTGAAAATAGTGATTTTATAATCATTTTTATTGACTTCATGTGTGTGGCTTCTTTCTCTTACTGAATTGCAAGAACCTTGAAGAAAAAGATCAAGGATTTGAAATTTATCCTCTATGTTGAGCATTTTGTTATGCTCTGGGGATACACACCAACAAGAAAAAAAATGGTACATATCTTGCCCTCGTGGAGCTTGCAGTTGAGTAAATAAATGATAGATACAAAGAAGTATAAAATACAATAGAATAGGGTAAACACATAATAAGGTGTGAAAAAAAATGATTTGAAAGGACCAATGAACAAAGTTTCACTTCCATCTAGGAAGCAGTTAGACTTTGTGGCCAGATTGCATCCTCCAGATAAATACGTATATATGTACATACAACACACACACATGAATACATTTATGCATACATGTGTGTTAAACATACTCTACAATTGAATGAATTAATGGATAGATGAACATTAAAAAAAAAATCAATGCTGGGACGGCTAGGTGGTGCAGTGAGTAGAGCATTGGCCCTGGAGTCAGAAGGACCTGAGTTCAGATCCAGCCTCAGACACTTAATGTACACACAAACAAAAACCTAGGTGTGTGACCATGGGCAAGTTACTTAACCCCAATTGCCCTACAAAAAGCAAAAAAAAAAAATCAATGGTTTTTTTTTGGGCAAAAATATTTTTTTCTTTTCATATCCTAGGACATATGAAAATATATTTTATGATTATCACATTTTAAAATATTTCTTTTTAAAAGTTATAGACCTTGTTTTTGCATAGTTCCTCTTAAGACTGGATGTAGTGGCACTTGCCTACCATCCCAGTTCTAAGTCTAAGGTTGAAGGATCTCTGGAATGAAGAAGTTCTGAGCTACAGTGGGATATGCTAATGGGGTGTCCACACAAACCATGGTGTAAATATGGTGAGTTCTCAGGTGCTGGGTGTGGTAGTGCTGACCTAGAATGATTAAGGAAAGGATAACATGGGTTAGATTGGAAATGGAGCAAATCAAAGCTTTCCTGTCAATCAGCATTGGGACAGGGGTTGAATGGCAGTTTTTCTTTCAGACATCCAGCCTGGTTGAGATAGAGACTGGCTTACAAACACTAGCAACCAATGTTAATAGCAACACTGAAGGTAACACGACAATGGCAGCAATAAAGAGATACCACCTCAAGCTCCTAAACATAAATTTTATTACAAAGTAAATTATCTAAAAAAGCTTATAGATTAATAACAGAAAGGAAAACTGTCCTTTAATTTACCAGTATGGTGCTAATATTGACTTCATATTTATTGGAGTTTTGTTGCTGTTCTTTTTTTCTTTTTTTCTTTTTGGTCTTTATTAATTTGTTTGTTTACTTTTAGTTTACAAGATTCAGTTCTACAATTCCTTGAGTTTTTTTTTCTCTCCTTCCCTCCCCTATCCCCACCATGGTGTCATACAATCAAGTATAGGTTCTGAAAATACTTTCACATTAGACATTACTCAAGTTATAAAGAAGGATTGTATTAGATGAAATGAACAACGGGAAAGAGGAAAGATTTGTTGCTTTTCAGTGTTAACTTTTTTTACACTGTTGCAGTAATTGTTTATGTTGTTCTTTCGATTCTGTTTCTTTCAATATGATTCACTCCATTCAAGTCTTTTTATGTTTCTCTGGATTCTTTAAATTCTTCATACCCTAGTGTAAATAATATACTAATACTAGTGTATAATACTATACTAATAATACTAATACCACCATATTCATATAATATAATTTATTCATTCTTCTCTTATTGTTAGATGGTTATTTTATTCCAGTTTTGCTTTATCAAACATAATTTTCCTAAGAATATATTTTACGCATAGGTCTTTCCCTGGCATCAACAAACACATTTCACTATAGCTTTCATGATAAAATTTCTGAGTTAAAAAGTATGAGCAACTTAGTAATTTTTCTTACTTAGTATCATTCTTTTTTTTTTTTTTTTGTCAGACTGGTTGGATTATCTTAGAACTCTAGCAAAATTGAATTAGCAATCTATCTTCCTGAAGTATTTTTTCATCTTTTAACGTTTTGCTTGTATAAAGTATGTAAAGCAATACTACCGGGCTACTTTGATTTTTAGTTCTTTTGATAATTAGTAATTTTGATTTTTAGATAGTACGTTATTTTGAAAACTTTGTTCATATCCTTTTCCTCATCTTCCATTGGGGGATTACTGAATCATGTGCATTTCAGAAATTTCCCTACAAATTTTAGATGTCACAGCATTATCAATTATATGTAATGTATACATTTTACCAATCTCAGTCTTTTCATTTTAGCAATATTGATTTTACTTATGCAATTTTAAAGGTTATACATTTGAGATTGTTTATTTTATGTTACATTATCATGTGTACACTGTGCCTGGTGGTAAAGTTTTCTATTATTCATAAATATAAACTTCCTTCTTTGAAAATATTTTAAGGAGAGATATTTTTATAATTTTGATGATTTATTTATTCATAATTGTTTGGATGTAAGGAACAAGATGCAGATCTAAACCTATTTTCCATCTGACCATTTTTCAGCTTCCTTAGTAGCTTAGATTAAAAAAATAAAAAAACAGCAGCAAATATGGTAGAATAAAGTAATAGTCAGCTGAACTCTCCCAGCATTGCCATCCAAATATTTTATAATAATCCTTCATATCAAATTATGGATTGGCACCTAACTAAACATCAGAGTGAGATGTTTCTCGAGCCCAAGATGACTTAGGATATTGGAAAGTGAGATCTATGGCACAGGGTTGGAGGCTAGCCCATAGTCCATCAATGGTGGGACTAGATTGTAGAAACAGAAGCAGTCATAGCTTTAGGAACTCCTAAGGGAGAGGTGTTATAATAACCTAATAACTGTTCAGAAAGAGATTACAGGGACCCTTGTGTTAGCACTGGATGCAGAACCACATGCTGTTTGATATTTATACCCTCTTTTGTGAAACTCAGTATGGGTGGAAAGGAATGTTTTTCAGCAAGAGGGAGAAGAAGCCCTGAAGGATAGTATCAGTAACTGCTGAAACGACCCTGAGGATCAGTATTATTTCTTATTCCAAGGAAGGCAAGGCCCTGAGGAGGAGTATTTATTGTAATCCCAAAGGGTCTGGGCCCCTTTTTGAGAAAGAGAAGAATGCAAATGGAGAGAGCAGTAAATACACTTTTCTCCAGATCAGTCCACCTTGGAAGCACTGAAAACTTCCAAACCCTCAGAACTAGTTCTGAAAACAGTAGTGCAAAAAATAAAACTAAAACATGAGATAGACGCCCCCCTCCAAAAAAAAAAAGAAAAAGAAAAAAAAGAAAAGAGATAGGAACAGAGGCTAACATTAACATCAAGATCCAAATCAAGAAATAAAGTGGAAAGATGAGCAATGAACAGCAACAAAACAACCTGACCATAAAAAGCTACTATGATGACGAGGAAGAGAAAAACTACTGGGAACAATCCCACCAAATCTTCCTAGAAGAACTAAAATGATTTCAAAAATAAAATAAGAGTGGTAGAGAAAAAATTAGGTAAAGAGAGCAAAACAAGAAAATTATGGAAAAGAAACAGCATGGTTAAAAAGGGTGATAAAGCACAAAATACTGAAATATTTTAAAAACAGAATTGGTCAAATGGAAAAAAAAGTTACAGAAATTCACTGACAAATATAATTTCTTAAAAATTAGAATAGGGCATACGGAAGCTTAATGACTCTGTGAGATAACAAAGAACAATTGAAAAAGTAAAAAGACTGAAAAAAATGCAAGAAGATGTAAAATATATCATTTAAAAATGACTGACCTGAAAAATAGATTAAGGAGAGATAATTTAAAAATTATTGAATTACCTGAAAGCCATGGTCAAAGAAAGAAGATAGATATAATATTTCAAGATATTATTAAAGAAAACAGTCCAAATATCCTAGAACCAGAGGGTAAAATTGAAAATGAAAGAATACACCAATCACTTCCTAAAAGAGATCCTAAAATGAAAACTTCCAGGAATGTTATAGCCAAATTCTAGAGCTCCTCAGGAAAAAAAGAAAACACTTCAAGCAACAAGAAAGAAATCATTCAAAGACTATGATCGAGTGGGATTTAAACCAGGAATGCAAGGCTGGTATAATATTAAGGAAACTCTCAACATAATTGACCATATCAATAACACTGGCAACAAAAAACATATAATTGCATCAACAGAGGCAGAACCCTTTTAAAAATACAACAATAATTCCTATTAAAAAACACTAGAAAGGATAGGAATGAATGGAGCCCTTATATTTTTTCATTTTTGACAATTAAAAGATCACTGATAACTTTTTTAATTTTTTTAATCCTTTTTATTTTTAAACTTATTTATTTTTAGATTTCAATGTTCGCTTTTGTAAGATTTTTATTTCTAAATGTTCCCTCTTCCCTTCTGTCTTCTCCCCCTCCCTGGGAGAGCATTCATTCTGATATAAGCTATTTGTGTACAATCATATTTAACATATTTCCACATTAGCCATTTTGTGAAAGAAGAATCAGAACAAAAGAGGGAAAATAAACCCCGAGAAAGAAAAAAAAAAAACCAAACAAACCAAAAAAGAGAAAATAGTATGCTTTGATCTGCATTCAGACTCCATACTTCTTTCTCTGGATGTGGATAGTATATTCCATCATGAATCTTTTGGAATTGTCTTAGATCATTGCATTGCTAAGAAAACCTAAGTCTATCAAAACTGGTCATTGCACAATGTTGCTTTATTGTGTACAAGGTTCTCCTGGTTCTGCTCATTTCACTTGGCTTCACTTCATGTAAAAATTTCCAGGTTTTTCTAAAATCTGTCTCTTCATCATTTCTTATGGAACAATATTATTCCATTGCTTCCATATATTACAACATGTTCAGCCATTCCCTCATTCATGGACATTCCCTCAATTTCCAACTCTTTGCAACCACCTAAAAGGCTGCTATGAATATTTTTGTGCATGTTGGTTATTTTTGCTTTTTTTGGTGTTGGGACACAGCCCTAGTAGTGGTATTGCCAGATCAAAAGGTATGCGCATCTTTATAGCCCTTTGGACATAGTTCCAAATTGCTCTCCAGAATGGTTGAACCAGTTCACAGCTCTACTAAAAATGTATTAGTGTTTCAATTTTTCCACATCTTCTCCAACCCTTATTTTCCTGTTTTGTCATATTAACCAATCTTATAGGTGTGAGGTGAAACCTCAGTGTTGCTTTAATTTGCATTCTCTAATCAATAGTGATTTAGAGCATCATTTTTTAAAAATATGACTATAGTTGCTTTAATTTATTCCTCTGAAAACTGTGTTAATATTCTTTGACCACTTATCAATTGGGGAATGACTTGTATTCTTATAAGTTTGACTCAGTTCTCTATGTATTTTAGAAATTGAGCCTTTATCAAAGACACTGGCTGTAAAAATTGTTTCCCAGCTTTCTGTTTCCCTTCTAATCTTGGTTGTATTGGCTTTATTTGTGCAAAATCTTTTTAATTTAATGTAATCAAAGTTATCCATTTTCCATTTCATAATGTTCTCTATCTCTTGTTTAGTCATAAATTCTTCCCTTCTCCATATATCTGACAAACTATTCATTTCTCTCCTCATTTGCTTATGGAATCACCCTTTATATCTAAATCATGCACCCATTTTAATGTTAGTATACTGTGTAAGATGTTGGTCTATGCCTAGTTTCTGCCATACCATTTTCCACTTTTCCAAGCAGTTTTTGTCCAATAGTGAGTTCATATCCCAGGAGCTAGAATCATTGGGTTTATCAAGCAATAGATTACTATATTCATGAACTACTGACTCTTGTGTACCTAACCTATTCCACTGATCTTTCATGCTATATCTTAGACAGTACCAAATAGTTTTGATGCTTGCTGTTTTATAATTCAGCCTCAGATCTGGTAGATATTGGCCACCTTCCCTTGTTTTTCTTTTCATTAATTCTCTTGATATTCTTGACCTTATTTTTTTCTAGATGAATGTTCTAAATATTTTTTCTAGCTCCATAAAATAAATTTTGCTAATTTGATTAGTATGGCACTGAATAAGTAAATAGTAGAATTGTCCTTCTTATTATATTATCTCAGCCTACCCATGAGCAATTGATAATTTACCAATTGCTTAGATTTGATTTTGTGTGAAAAGTGTTTTGCAATTGTTTTCCTAATAGTTCCTGAGTTTGTCTTGGCACATAGACTCCCAAATATTTTATATTGTCTGCAGTTATTTTAAATGAAATTTCTCTATCTCTTTGTGGGCTTTGTTAGTAATTTGTGGAAATGCTAATGATTTATGTGGGTTTATTTTATATCCTGCAACTTTGCTAAAGTAGTTTTTTAGTTGATTTTCTAGAATTCTCGAAGTACGCCATCTTGTCATTTGCAAAGAGTCAAAGCTTTCCTTCTTCATTGTCCATTCTAATTCTTTCACTTTCTTTTTCTTCTCTTATTCCTAAAGCTAACTTTTTTGCCTTTTGGAGGGCAATTGGGGTTAAGTAACTTGCCCAAGGTCACATGGCTAGGTTTTTGTTTGTGTGGGTTAAGTGTCTGAGGCCAGATCTGAACTCAGGTCCTTCTGACTCCAGGGCCAACGCTCTACTCACTGCGCCACCTAGTCACCCCTAAAGCATTTCTAATGCAATATTCAATAAAGTGGCAATAATTGGCATCTTGTTTCACCACTAATATTATTGGGAATGTTTCTAGTTTATCCCCATTACATATGATGCTTGGTGATGGGTTTAGGTAGTTGCTACTTATCATTGTAAGGAAAACTTTGAGGTAGTCTTTCTTACAGTAATAAGTAGTATCTACCTAAAACCAAGAGTAATAATTATGTCTGATGGAGATAAATTTGAAGCCTTCCCAATAAGCTCTGGAGTGAAGGAAGGATATCCATTATCACCACTATTATTCAGTATGGTACTATAAATGCTAACTATAGCAACAAGAGAAGAAGAAAAATGGAAGGAACTAGAATGAGGAAACAAAACCATCACTTTTAACAGATGATATGATGGTATATCTAGAGAACACGAGAGAATCAACTAAAATGCAGTTGAAATAATTAACAATTTCAACAAAGTTTCAAGATGCAAAATAAACCCACAGAAATCATCAGGAAGAGATAGGAAAAATTCCACTTAAAATAACTGTAGCCAATATAAAATACATGGGAGTCTACCTGTCAAGACAAAACCAGGGATCATATGAGCACAATTATAGAATATGTCACACAAATAAAAAGCAGACCTAAATAATTGAAGAAAATTAATTACTCATGGGTAGGTCAAGGCAATAAAATAAAATAATAATTCTACCAAATTTTATTTACTTTTTCAGTGCCATACCAATCAAACTACCAAATAATTATTTTATAGAGCCAAAACATAATAAACAAATTAATCTGGAAGAACAAAATATAGATAATATCAAGGAAGTCTATTGAAAAACAATGTTAAGGAAGGTGGTCTAGCAATTCCAGATTTCAAAATATTAAAAAAAATTGTAATCATCAAAACAATCTGGTACTGGCAAAAAAAAGTAGAGTGATTCATCAGCAGAATATGATTAGTTATACAATATATGATAGTAAATTACCATAATAATCTTGTGTTTACGAAAAAAACTCAAAGATTTTGGGGTAAAAACTCAAAATTTGACAAAGTTACTATGAAAACTGGAAAGTGGTTTGACAGAAATTAGGCAGAGTTAATTATCTCACTTCATATACCAAGATAATATCAATATTGATAAATATTTTAGGCATAAAGGGTGATATCATAAATAAATTAGGGGAGCATGGAAAAATAAACCTGTCAGATATATCAGTAAGGGAAGTTTATTATCAAACAAGAGATAGAGGATATTACAGAAAATAAAAGAAATAATTTTGATTGCATGAAATTTAAAATTTAATTCTTATGCTGCCCTCCCTCCCAATTACTTTTCAATGTAGTTAATGTTTTAGAGTGTATCAAATACTGAAATTATGTATACATTTGTTTCCAGTTCTTGCTTATCTAAGTCTATCTCACTGATCTATTTTATTTTACCAACACAAAATAGTTATAATGGATTTTTGTTAGTGTAATTTTTTTTAAAGCAATTGGGGTTAAGTAACTTGCCCAAGGTTACACGGCTAGGTTTTTGTTTGTGTGGATTAAGTGTCTTAGGCTGGCTCCAGACTCAGGTCCTTCTGACTCCAGGGCCGGCGCTCTATTCACTGCGCCACCTAGCCCCCCCGTTAGTGTGATTTAAGAGCTAATATTACCAATTCACCTTCTGGACTCATCTAAAAACAAGTCTTAATGATCATGACCTTTTGTTCCACCAAATCAATTTTATTATTATTTTGTCTGATACCATAAAGTCACCCTTTGGTAATTTTATTATCACATACTAAAGATATTCATTAATTTTGGTAATATAGTCATTTACACTTGATCAATGTAACTCAGTCATGAGCATTTAATTATTCTCCATTTTTGGCCTTCTTTTATTGTGGAAAAATTCTTAAAGTTGTAATTATATATGTTTTACACACATTTTACTAGGTCAACTTTCAGATTTTTTTCTTTTGTTTTTTGGAGGGTTAAGTGACTTCGACAAGGTCTCATGGCTATAAGTGTTATATGTCTGAAACTGGATTTGAACTCAGGTCTTTCTGACTCCCGGGCCGGTGCTCTCCTTACAGTGCCACCTAGAAGCCCCTGAAGTTTCAGATTTTTGATTAATTTTGTCTTAAATTATCATATCTCTTTTCCCCCCAAATAATATACAGAAAAGCTAATTTTTAAAAATGTATTTTATATATAAAATATTTATATATTTTACCTATTTTAATCAAGTCCTGATTAGTCCAAATAATGAATTATCTTGAATTAGCCCCATTACTCAAATTTACACATCATTATTTCCATTAGACTAGAACCAATGACCTTATTTTGCATAATCATAATTTCAAATAGTATAAGTTCAAATACATGTGAGCACTTCAGGACATTCATTATTCATGATAATTAGGAAGTAGCTATATTTTACTACTTTACTGAAGGTGTTAATTGCTTTGATTATTTTTATGTAGATTCTCTAAGATTCTATGGAGAGAAATGCCTGCACATCTTATCTCCCCGTTACATGCAAAGTAGTATTAATAATAGTATTTACATATGTTTGAAACATTTAATTTTAAAACTTTGAATCTCAGATCCACTCCCATAGTCTCTTGTTACCCACACTTGCTGGGAAGATAAGCAATTCAGTATATGTTGTACATGTATAGCTATGCAAAACATTCCCATAGTAGATATATTGTAAAAGACTGACTATATTTCCCTCCCACCCATCCCACCCCCACCTGGTCCATTCCCTACTTTGATGCTGTCCCTCTTCAAAAGTGGGGGCTTCCAACCTCCCCTGATCCCAGAATACCCTCCCATCCATCCTCCCCCCTCTCATCCCCCTACCCCCCTACTTTTCAGCAGGGTGAGATATCCCATTTAGTATGTATGTCATTCTCTTCCTGAGAGAAATTTAATGAAAATATTATTTTGCCTTTTTGCCTTCCTGTTCTTCCCCTCCCCTGCAACTACTTCCCCTTGCCTCTTCTACATGAGATAGTTTACCCCCCCATCTCTCCCCATCTCCTCTTGCCACATTCCTCTCTCACCTCTTAACTTCACCCCTTAAGTATCATCCCTTAGCACTAAATTTGACCTGTGCTCGATATCCATGTATACCTGTAAACATATATACACATATTCACATATGTATTCATATGCCCATATACCCTTCTTCCATTATTTTCATACTGAGAAAGGTTTCATCATTCACAGTTTTGTTATTCAATGTAGGAATGTAAATAGTTTAACTCTGATAAGTTCCTTTTGATTTATTTTCCCTGTTTATCTTCTCAAGCATCTCTTGCTTCTTATGTCTGAATGTCAAATTTTCTATTCAACTCTGTTTTTTACCTCGAGAATGCTTGAAAGTCTTCTATTCCAGTGAATTACCATATTTTCCCCTGAAACAAGGTATTTCGTTTTGCTGGGTAGGTAATTCTTGGTTTTAATCCCCCTTTGACCTGTGGAGTACCATATTCCATGCCCTTTGATCCCGCAATGTAGAAGCGGCCAGGTCCTGCGATATTCTGATTGTGTTTCCACAATATTGAAATTGTTTCTTCCTGGCTACTTGTAGTATTTTCTCCTTGATCTGGGAATTCTGGAACCTGGCTATAATGTTCCTAGGAGTTTTCTTTTTGGGATCTTTTTCAGGAGGTGATCTGTGGATTATTTCAATGTCTATTTTGCCCTCTGAGTCTAAAATATCAGGGCAATTATACTTGAGAATTTCTTGAAGGATGCTTTCTAGGTTCTTTCTTTGGTCATGGCTTTCAGGTAGTCCAATAATTTCTAAATTATCTCTCCTGGATCTATTTTCCAGGTCAGTGGTTTTTCCCATGAGGTATTTCACATTGCCTTCTATTTTTTCAATTGCTTGGATCTGTTTAACAGCATCTTGATTTCTCCTAAAGTCACTAGCCTCCATTTACTCCAGTCTAATTCTGGAAGAATTAATCTCCTCAGTGAGCTTTTGAGATTCTTTTTCCATCTGGCAAAGTTGGCTTTTTAAGGCATTCTTCTCCTCATTGCCTTTTTGAGCCTCTTTTGCCACTTGAGTTAGTCTATTTTTTTAATTAAACAAATGCTTTATTAACTTCTGGTCTACATCATTCATTTCCACCAGATTATGAGTTACATTTCCCCCATTTTTCCCTACCCACCCCCCCAGAATAGCAGTCCCACTATATATCCCCTCATCCAATCTGCTCTCTCCTATATCTTCTCTCATATCCCCTTCGACTTTGCCATTAGGGCAAGGTGAATCTCTGAGCCCCCATGCCTGGACATCTTATGAAACATTCAATTTTAAAACTTCGATTTTTAGATCCATTCCCTTCCTCCCTTGTCACCCACTCCCTCTGAGAAGATAAGCAATTTAGTATGTGTTATACATGTATATCTATGCAAAACATTACCATAGTAGATATATTGTAAAAGACTGCTTATATTTCCCTCCCACCTGGTCCATTCCCTACTTTGATCCTGTCCCTCTTTGATAATGGGAACTTCCAACCTCCCCTCCCCCTAGAATGCCCTCCCCTCTATCATACCCCTCTCATCCCCCTTTCCCCTACTCAGGAGAGTGAGTGAGGGTAAGATATTCCATTTAGTATGTATGTGATTCTCTCTCTCCTTGAGCCAACTTCAATGAGAATATGCTTTTGCCTTTTTGCCTTCCTGTTCTTCCCCTACCCTGCAACTACTTCCCCTTGCCTCTTCTACATAAGATAGTTTACCCTAACCTGTCTCTATCCATTTCCTCTTGCCACTTTCCTCTCTCACCTCTTGAATTCACCCCTTAAGAATCATCCCTTCCTTGGGGCAGCTAGGTGGCGAAGCGAGCAGAGCACTGGCCCCAGGGCCAGAAGGACCGGTGCTCGGATCTGGCCCCAGACACCCAACACACAAACAAAAACCCAGCCGTGTGACTCCGGGCAAGTCACCCAACCACAATTGCCCTCCAAAAAACAAAACAAAACAGAATCATCCCTTCCCATCAAATTCATCCCGTGCCCACTATCCATGTTTACCTGTGAACATATGCCAAGTACCCTTCTTCAATTATTTTCATAATGAGAAAGGTTTCATCAAACACAATTATTGTTTTTCCATGTAGGAATGTAAATAGTCGAACTTTGATAAGTTCCTTTTGATTTCTTTTCCTTGAATACCTTCTTAAGCATCTCTTGCTTCTTGCGTCTGAATGTCAAATTTTCTATTCAACTCTGGTTTTTTCATCAAGAATGCTTGAAAGTCCTCTATTCCACTGAATGACCATGTTTTCCCCTGAAACAAAATACTCAGTTTTGCTGGGTAGGTGACCCTTGGGTTCATTCCCAGCTCTTTTGCCCTCTGGAATATCATATTCCATGCCCTTCAATCCCTCAGTGTAGGAGCTGCCAGGTCCTGGGCTATTCTGATTGTGTTTCCACAATATTGAAATTGTTTCTTCCTGGCTGCTTGTAGTATTTTCTCCTTGATCTGGGGATTCTGGAACCTGGCTATAATATTCCTGGGAGTTTTCTTTTTGGGATCTTTTTCAGGAGGTGATCTGTGGATTCTTTCAACCTCTATTTTGCCCTCTGGATCTAAAACATCAGGGCAATTTTCCTTGAGAATTTCTTCAAGGGTGATTTCTAGGTTCTTTCTTTGATCATGGCTTTCAGGTAGTCCAATAATTTTTAAATTATCTCTCCTGGATCTATTTTGCAGGTCAATGGTTTTTCCCATGAGATATTTCACATTGCCTTCTATTCTTTCATTTGTTTGGATCTGTTTAATAGTATCTTGATTTCTCATAAAGTCATTAGCTTCCATTTGCTCCAGTCTAACTCTGAAGGAATGAATCTCCTCAGTGAGCTTTTGAGATTCTTTTTCCATCTGGCAAAATCTGGCTTTTTAAGGCATTCTTCTCCTCATTACTTTTCTGATCCTCTTTTGCCATTTGAGTTAGTCTATTTTTTAAGGTGCTATTTTCCTCAGTCAGGCTGTTGGCTGTCATTTCATACTTTTCTCGTATCTTTTTCATTTCTCTTCCCAATTTTTCCCCCATTCCTCTTATCTGCTTCTTAAGGTCCTCTATGGCCTCTAGCCAGCTTGTATTTTCATTTGGGGCTTTTGGTGCAGGAGTTCTGACCTCACAGTCCTCCTCCATGCTTTGAGCCTTTCTGCCCCTAAAATAGGAGTCCAATGTTGAACTTTTCTGTTTATTTTGTTTCATTTGCTTAGCCATGTTGCTACTTAATTACTTGATTTTTGGGCTTGTTGCCACAATAGGACTCTGCCACCAGACAGGAGAGCTTCCGCCCAAACGTGGGATCTTCACAACTTCCTCCAGTTGTGTGGCCTCTGTAAAGCCTCCACCCACCCTGGCAAGTTAGTTACCCACCCCAAACTGACCCCCCAGACCCCAATCCAGATCCAGGCAGTTTAAAGCAAGAGTGATTAACCCCCAGATTGATTGCTAGATCTCCCTACAGTTTGCAGACCAGGAGCTAGAGCCACTACTGATGCTGCAAAATGGCTTCTGTGCAGCTGTTTCTTCAGCAGCTTTTTGCCCCCAGGGGAGGAAGCCATGTGTTCCCCAAATACCGGTCACAAAGTCCATAAGGCACTAACCTCTCACTTTGTCATAGGTATATCTGTGCTGATAATTCTGAAATCACCACAATTGCTGGTGTTCTGGGGTCCCTCCTGCCGGCTGAAGACCCGGCCACCCTGGGGCTAAAACTGTGGGCCTGCACTCGGCTCTGTGCGCTGTGCTTTTGGTTCCCAGCGCTCTGTGCTGCATGCTCTCAGAGCGCTGTCCTGCCTGCTCTCAGAACGCTGTGCTGGCCGCTCCCTGTAGGGCTGCTGGGCTGTCCTCTGCAGGAGGTTAGCTTCTTTGTGCCATTCTGTGAGTGCTGTGGCTCCAGAAGTTGTTCGGAGTCCCCTTTCACATTGTTTGAAATTTGTGTGGGGCAGAGCACATTGGAAATGCTGTTTCTACTCTGCCATCTAGCTATTCTATTTTTTACGATGTTATTTTCTTCAGTCAGGCTGTTGACTTTCATTTCATAATTTTCTTGCATTATTTTCATTTCTTTTCCCAATTTTTCCTCCACTTTTCTTATTTAGTTTTTAAAATCCTTCTTAAGGTCCTCTATGGCCTGTAACCTGCTCATATTTTCATTTGGGGCTTTTGGTGTAGGAGTTCTGACCTCACAGTCCTCCTCCTGTTCCATGCTTTGATCATCTTTGCCCCCAAAATAAGAGTCTAATGCTGCATTTTTCTGTTTATTTTGTTTGCTTTGCCTAGGCATGTTGGCACTTAATTACTAAACTTTGGGGCTTGTTGCCACTGTAGGACTCTGCCACCAGAGAGGGGAGCTTCTGTCCCAAACATTGGGGTTTCCTTAACTACTGGAGGTATTAGTTGGGTGGCCTCTGTGAAGCCTCTACACACTCTGGCAAGTTGGACACATACTGCAAGACCTCCATCCCAGACCACAATCCAGATCCAGGAAGGTTAAACCAAGAGCCATTACCCCCCAGATTGATTGCTGGATCCCCCTACAGTCTGCAGGCCAGGAACTGAAGCTGCAAATGAGGCTGCAAAATGGCATCTGTGCCGGGTCTCCTCAGCTGCTTCTCACCCCCAGGGGAAGAAGCTGAAGGTTCCCAAATACTACTCCCAATGTCCATAGGGCACTAACATCTCACTTTGTCCTAGGCACCTATGTGTTGATAATTCTGGAAAAGCCACAGCTGCTAGTGTTCAGGGGTCCCTCCAGCCAGCTGCTGGTCAGGCCACCCTGGTGCTAAAACCTCTGACTCATGAGGTACTGGGCTTGGCTCCCAGAGCACTGTCCTGGCTGCTCCCTTCTGTGCTCCCGGGCTGTCCTGAGCAGGAGGTTAGCTTCTCTATGTTGTTCTGTGGGTTCTGGAGCTCCAGAGGTTGTTCAGAGTCCCCCTTTTGCATAATTTTGAAGTGGTATGGGCTGGAGTGCTGTGGAAATCCTATTTCTCCTCTGCTATCTTGGCTCCGCCCCCTATGTTTATCTTTTCTACCCTTTCATTTCCTAAGGAATCTTTTACTTCTAATCACTGACTCCCTTAATCTATCATCTCTCAGTCTCTCTGGCCTCTTAACTCCTTTTCCTTCCACTTCCCTTTTTCTGTAAAATGAATTTCTATACCCTTCCCTCCTTGAATCAGTTTAGATGAGAGTGAAGTTCAAGCACCTCCCATTTCCCCTGACCAACCACCTTATTGCATAAACTATTCATTTTAAATTCCATTTATGTGTGATAATTTTCTTCATTATTCTCTCTTTTCCCCTTCCCTAACCTTCCATTCTTCTTTTGTAATCATCCCTACAAAATGAACTCACATCCATGATCTCTGTGTAATTACACTCCCTCTAACTACTTTAATAATGATAATATTCTTATGGGGTTACATGTGTCATCTTCCCACATGTAAATGTAAACAGTTTAATATTTTTAAGTTCCTTATGATTTCTCACTCATACTTAACTTTCTATAATTCTCTTGTGATTTTTTTTTTGAATGTCATTTTTTTTTTTTATTCAGGACTGCTCTTTTCATCAGGAGTGTCTGGAAGCCCTTTATTTCATTAATGCCCATTTCCCACTTGTAGGATTGTATGCAGTCTTGCTGGAAAGGTTATTCTTGCCTATAATCCTAGATCCTTTTGTGTTCTAGACATATCTTTATTTTAAGAACTGTCTTCCTTTATTGTGATAACTGCTAAATCTTGTGTGATCCTGACTATGGCTCCACAGTATTGAATGATTTCTTTCTTTCTGGTTCGAGTATTTTTCCCTTGCCTTGGAAGTAGTGGATTTTAGCTATTATATTCTTGTGAATTTTCATTTTGGTATTTCTTTCAGAAAGTGACTGATGGATTCTTTTTATTCCCACTTCGTCCTCTAGTTTAAAGTTCTGAAGGCAGTATTGCTTTATAATTTCTTGTAATATGGTTTCTGAGCTTTTTATTGTTGCTGCTCTTCATGGCTTTGAGTTAGTAAAACCATTCTTAAATTTTCTCTTCTTGATATATTTTCCAGGTCGGTTGTTTTCTCCTAGGATATATTTAACCTTTTATTTTATGTTTTCAGTCTTTGAATCTTAGATTCCTTAATGACTCTGTAATGATTACCTGCCATTTAGCCAATTCTAATTTTTAAGGAATTGTTTTCTTTTCCATAGCTGTTAATTCTCTTTCACAAGTTTCCTGCATAGCTCGCGTTTCCTATTTTTCCTCTGCCACTCTTAATTTATTCTTAAAACATATATTTTTTCCTTTTTAAATCTCTTTCATAATTCTTTTCTGAATTATTATCTTTCCTTAACTCTTCTAAAAATTATTTCTGGGCTTGTATCTTTTTTTTTGAAGCTTTTCTTGTAAATATTTCAAGTTATTTTCTTCTGGTTTTGCATCTTGACCTTTACTCTTAATGTAATAGCTCTTTATGGTCAGGTTCTTTATTGCTTGGTCATTTTTCTATCCTACTTCTTCCCTTTGACACTTCTTGCCTTTGACTTTCTTTAATGTTGCACTCTTCTCACTTCTGGGGTGGGGGTGGGGGGCAGAGGATATGTCTGGCATGAAATTCTGTCTTCTTATGTCCTTCTACTCTTTTCACAGATCAATTTGGGGGACTGAAAGTTTTTGATCCTTCCAATGTGTTATGATTTGGGGATAAGTTTATTTCCTCTCCTGGTGTAAATTCTGAAAGTTTCTATCACAGGTTTGAATCTATCAACTTGTGCATAATTGAATTTCAGTAGATTGCTACTGTTAGCCTGTTGGGAAGTTCCATAGGTTCCAAGTGACTGCACTGCTTGATTCTCCCTTGGTATTGGCTTCCACCCCTGCTTATTCCATCATAGACATGTTCAGGGCTAAAAATTAGAACCTAGGACCCCTCTGTTCTAGGGCTCAAAGCCACACAACTAAGGTTTTAGAACTTATTCCTTGATCTGTACCCAGAATCTCTCTTGCCCATGTCAATTCCTCCTTCTAAGGTGGTAATATACATACACACATATACACATATATACACATGGCTAGCATATATAAAAACACATATATGTATATGTGTGCATGCATGTATGTATGCACACACATAACTAGCCTGTGTGTACATACATACATACACATCACATGAACATAGCTAGCATGTATATAACACATTGGAACTTGCAAAGCATTTTACATACACTCTATTACTTTATGATCCTGAGATATTAATATGATTATTATAGTATCAAAATGTTTTAGTTGTCATATTGATAGCAATCATTATCATTATTATATATATTTACATACAAATATTTGTGCATGTGTATATATGTATATGTGCACATTTGTGTATACATACATACATACATATCTATCTATACACATACTGCACTTTGTGATAACTATTTGTACACATCTTTCACTCCTACTACATTTTAGACTCCTTAGAGTTAAGTGAAGTCAACAAAATTTTATTAAGCAAGTACAATATTTCAGACACTGTAGTTCTGGGAATGTAGCTATATTAAAAGAAAAAAAAACAACTCCTTCACTAAACCTTAAAAAGTGAATCTGAGTGGATTCTGGAATGACAAAATCCACTTGAAGACTGAGTGTGGCAGAATCCAGCCCAGGAAATTGTCCAGTGCATCCAGACAGGACGAGTGCAGAGCACTTGTGGTCTGCACAGCTCAGACTTAAGAATAGACAAGCAGACTACACCAGAGAGAGAAGAAGCCCCAGCCTGCAGACTTACCAAGGATGAATCATAGTTATCTTACCTTCATCTCACTAGGGGACAGGAGGAATCATTGGAGCCAGGTAGGAGAGTTGGGCCCCCAGTGGAGAAAGCAGCTTCTCCTACAGTGTTCAGCTCCCAGCCTGGAAGTTTGGAAACTGCCTACCTATGTAACACAGGGGCTAGAATGGCAAAGTAAATTCTAGTTGCTCTGGTCCTCCCATCCCTCCTTTCTGAAGTAGAAAACCCAAAGATAAGTCTCCCAGCCAGATTGAAATCCCAAGTTAATGGAAATAGCCTCAGGCTTGGGAGTCTCCAAGAAGGGGTGTAACTGAGACAGCCAGGAGTCTGAAGAGAAGAGAAAGAGGGGTCCCAACAAGCCCCACCTCACCTTACCAACAAAAGCTTGCTTATAGCCCAGGGGTATAGAGGCAGAAATCTGAAGTGATCAGATTGATTCACCTCCACAGAATACATTCCTCTCCATCATTCCTGCCTTAGACTCAAACTAGACACCCAGAGGCTACAGCATTCAAAGTCAACAACCAGGCCCATAGCTCATAGTCTGAGAAATTAAGAAATAGTAAATCACAATGGGAAGGAAGGAAGCTGAGAAGGAGAAGGGGAAGGCAAGAAAATCGATCCCTGTTTACTATGTAGGTCAAGAACAACCAAATACACAGGACAATTTGGACTCTCTACCCACACCTGAGACCACAGAAGGAAATATGAACTGGTCTCAAGCCCAAATAGCATTCTTAGAGGAGCTTAAGAAAGATTTAAAAGACAAAATCAGGGAGGCAGTGACCAACTAGGAAAAAAGTCTCAGTAAAGTAATTGGAGAAAATGCCTCCCTAAAAAGGACCTTCAAAAACTAACTGAAGACTATAATTGGCTAAAAATTAGAATCAATCAAATTGAAATTCAGAACTCTATGATGCACCAAGAGTCAATCAAACCAAACAAGATGATTGAAAAATTGGAAGAAAATGTAAAATATCTCACTGGAAAAAAAAACTGAGAATAGATCCAGGAGAGATAATTTAAGAATTATTGGTCTACCAGAAAACCATGATGAAAAAAGCAGCCTAGACAGCATCTTCCAGGAGATTGTCAAAGAAAACTGTCCTGATTTCCTGGAATCAGAGGATAAAATAGTTATCAAAAGAATTCACCTGACTCCTCCCGAAAGAGGTCCCAAATTGAAAACTCCAAGAAATATAGTAGCCAAATTCCAGAATTACATGATTAAGGAAAAAAATTCTGCAAGCAGCCAAAAAGAAACAATTCAGGTATCAAGGAATTACAGTTAGGATCACACAGGACCTAGTAGCTTCGACATTAAAAGAGCAGATGGACTGGAATTTCATATTTCATAGGTAAGAGAGCTAGGACTACAGGCAAGGATTAACTACCCAGAAAAACTGAGTGTAATCTTTCAGGCAAGGAGATAGTCGTTTAATGAAATAAGGAACTTCAAGACTTTCCTGATGAAAAAGCCAGAGCTCAATGGAAAATTTGATCCCAAATTACAAGACTCAAGAAAGACATAAAAAGGTAAACAAGGAAAACACAGACTCACACATACATACATGCACACACCCAGATTCATACACACATGCTCATTACTTGGAATGGAACAAGAGCAAAATGTTCACATCCCTATATGAGGAGCTGATAACTGTCAATATCGAAATTTTTATGATTATCATGATCTTCAAAAGGGTTATACTTAGATAGAGGGTGTGGGTATGAATGTACTAAACTGAAGACTTAAAAAAAAACTATTAAGGGAACTAAAGGGACTGTAATGGGAAAAAGGAAAGGATGAGGTAGGAAAAGGTAAAATATGCCACGGGAAGAGGTATTAAAACACACTCTAGTAGAGGGAAAAGAAAGAGGGAGAGGAACATCATTTAAACACTATTCTCACTGGTTCTGGTTCAAAGAGGGATCAACTTAATCAGTGAAGTTTAAGATTGTAATGTGAATAGACACATAAGTTCATTAAATAGAGGAAAAGGAGGGAGGGAGAGGAGCACTGTTTGAAATTTACTCTCATTGGTTTGGAGTCAAATGGGGAGTAACTTACTCTGAAAAGTATAAAAAAATTATTGTGTTGTATAGGTAGTGGAAGGATAAGGGTGAGGCATTGAAAAGGAGGAGACTAAAGGGGGCATTAGATGGGAGGGAAATAGTAGTAAAGGGGAAAGTGTAGGTTAAGAAGGAGGGTCACTGGGTTAGAACATTGAGGGAGGGGGTAGTCAAAAGGGAAAACCTCAAGGAGGGGAAGGAAAAAGGAAGAAACAAAAACATAAGCAGGAGAGGGAATAGGATGGAGAGGAAGAGACAGATATTCATCAATACTGTGAATGTGAATGGGATGAACTCTCCCATAAAACAGAGGCAGATAGCAGAAAGTATTAAAAACCTTCATCCTACAATATGCTGTCTACAAGAAACACATTTGAAACAAAGGGATACCCACAGGTTAAAAGTAAAAGGCTGCTTTTTCCTTCTCGTTCGGCGCCGCCAACATGGTGTTCAAGCGCTATGTGGAGATCGGCCGGGTGGCCTACATCTCCTTCGGGCCGCACGCCGGCAAGCTGGTGGCCATCGTGGACGTGATCGACCAGAACCGGGCTTTGGTTGATGGCCCCTGCAGTGGTGTGAGGAGGCAGGCCATGCCATTTAAGTGTATGCAACTCACAGACTTCATTCTCAAGTTCCCACACAGTGCCCGTCAGAAGTATGTCCGGGCTGCGTGGGAGAAAGAAAAGATCAATACAAAATGGAAAGCCACTCGATGGGCCAAGAAGATCGAAGCCAGAGAACGGAAAGCCAAGATGACAGATTTTGACCGTTACAAAGTCATGAAGGCCAAGAAAATGAATTATCAAGCATGAAGTGAAGAAGCTCCAGAAGGCATCTACCCAGAAGGGATCTCCCAAGAAGGGAGCTGCCCAGAAGGCACTTGCTGCAAAGGTCTCCGCCAAGAAGATCCCCTCAAAGAAGGCTGAGGGCCAGAAAGCAGCCCCTGCCCAGAAGAGCCAGAAGGGCCAGAAAGCCTCTGACCAGAAGGCCCCAGCCAAGAAGGCACCTGCCCAGAAGGGACCTGCCCAGAAAGCACCCGCCCAGAAAGCAGCTGCTCCAAAGGCCAAAAAATAAGAGGCTGCCTGAAAGCAAATAAAGATTTTCCTATACAAAAAAAAAAAAAAAGTAAAAGGCTGGAGTAGAATTTATTATGCCTCAGCTAAAGTTAAAAAAAAAAAGCAGAGTGGGGCGGCTAGGTGGCACAGTGAGTAGAGCATCGGCCCTGGAGTCAGAAGGACCTGAGTTTGGATCCGGCCTCAGACACTTAACACACACACACACACACACACACACACACACACACACACACACACACAAAAACAAAAACCTAGCCGTGTGACCTTGGGCAAGTTACTTCACCCCAATTGCCCTCCAAAAAGCAAAAAAAAAAAAAAAAGCAGGGTTAGCAATCCTTATCTCAGATAAAGCAAAAGCAAAAATATACCTAATTAAACGAGATAAAGAAGGAACATATATCCTGCTAAAAGACACCATCCAGAATAAAGTAATATCATTACTTAATATATATGAACCAAGTGTTATAGCATCTAAATTCCTAGAGGAGAAGTTAAAGGAATTAGAGGAAGAAATAGGTAGCAAAACTATACTAGTGGGGGACATTAATCACCCCCTTTCTGAACTTAATAAATCTAGCTTCAAAATAAACAAGAAAGAAGTTAAGGAGGTGAATAGAATTTTAGAGAGACTAGATATGATGGATCTCAGCAGAAAACTGAATGGGAATAAAAAGGAATTTACATTCTTTTCAGCAGTGCATGGTACATACTCAAAAATAGACCATGAACTAGGGCATAAAAACCTCACAATCCAGTGCAGAAAGGCAGAAATATTAAATGCATCATTCTCAGATCATGATGCAATAAAAATTATATGCAATAAAGTGCCATGGAAAGTTATACTAAAAACTAATTGGAAATTAAAAAATTTAATCCTAAAGAATGGGTGGGTCAAACAAGGAATTATAGAAACAATCAATAATTTCATTCAAGAGAATGATAATAATGAGATAACATACCAAAATTTGTGGGATGCATTAAAGGCAGTTCTTAGGGGAAGTTTTATATCCCTGAGTGCATACTTGAATAAAACAGAGAGAAGGGAGGTCAATGAATTGGACATGCAATTGAAAAAGCTAGAAAAAGAACAGATTGAAAACACCCAATTTAGTACTAAATTAGAAATTTTGAAAAGCAAAGGAGAGATTAGTAAGGCTGAAATTAAGAAAACTATTGAATTAATAAATAAATCTAAGAGCTGGTTTTATGAAAAAAAAAAACCAATAAAATTGATAGACCTTTAGTAAATATGATAAAAAAAAGAAAGAAGAAAACCAAATTATGAGTATCAAAAATGAAAAGGGTGAATCTACCTCCAATGAAGAGGAAATAAAAAAAATGAGGAATTATTTTTCCCAATTGTATGCACAGAAATATGACAATCTTAGTGAGATGGATGAATATTTTAAAAATTACAAGTCGCCCAGATTAACTGAAGAGGAAGTGAATTACCTAAATAACCCCATCTCAGAAAAAGAAATCAAACAAGCCATCAATGAACTCCCTAGGAAAAAATCTCCAGGTCCAGATGGGTTTACTAGTGAATTCTATAAAATATTTAAAGAAAGGGGGGCAGAGCCAAGATGGCGGAGTAGAAACAGCTCATCCAAGCCACTCTGCCCCCAGATTCCCCCCAAACTATGTAAAACGGGACTCTGAACAACTTCTGGAGCCCCAGCACCCACAGAACAACACAGAGAAGCTAACCTCCCGCTGAGGACCGCCCAGCAACCCGGCAGGAAGGACCAGCTTAGCAGTCTGGGACCTGGCAGCTCGCAGAGCACAGGGAGCCGAGCAGAGCCCAGGTACGAGTGAGCTGAGGTTTTAGCCCCAGGTTGGCAGGGCCAGCAGCCAGCTGGAGGAACCCCAGAACACCAGGAGCTGTGGCGGCTCCAGAATTATCAACATAGACATGCCTAGGACAAAGTAAGAGGTTAGTGTCCTATGGACTTTGGGACCAGTATTTGGGGAATGTGTCAGCTCCCTCCCCTGGGGGCTAGAAGCCGCTGAGGAGACACGCCATTTTGTACTTTTCAGAGGCAGCTCTGGCTCCCAGTCAGATTGGCTAAGATGAAAAAAAACAAGAAAGTGACAAATGATGGAGAGGATGTGGACAAATTGGAACACTAATACATTGCTGGTGGGGTTGTGAACTTATCCAACCATTCTGGAGAGCAATCTGGAATTATGCCCAAAGGATTATAAATAATTTCATACCCTTTGACCCAACAATACCACTTCTAGGGCTATATCCCAAAGAGATCATGGAAGTGGGAAAAAGACCCATATGTACAAAAATATTTATAGCAGCCCTCTTTGTGGTTGCAAAGAATTGGAAACTAAAGGGATTCCCATCAATTGGGGAATGGTTAAACAAGTTGTGCTATATGAATGTAATGGAATATTATTGTGCTATAAGAAATGAGGAGGTGATGGATTTAATAATTTCCTGGAGAGACTTATACAAACTGATGCTGAGTGAGAAGAGTAGAATCAGAAGAAATTTGTGTACAATCACAGACATACCATATCTGTGATGACCAACTATGACAGACTGGACTCTTTTCAGCAATGCAGTGATATAAGTCAGTCCCGAAAGACTCAAGAAATCGAGAAATGCGACTTCCAGAGATATAACTAGAAAGAACTGAGATTGAATCCTGATGGAAGAAAACTTATTCATCTTTTTCTTTTGATTGTTTGGTTTTATTTCTTCTTTACCATTTTTCATCCCAACTAGTACAATACGCTTTTGTAATTGGACTAATGTCTAATATGAATGTATTTGCAGATCCTTAAAAAAAAGAAAAAAACAGTCCTTTATCTCAAGGATCTTACATTCTAATGGAGAGATAGAATATGCCACTTATATAGGAGTATCTGGAGAAACAGAAGGTGAGCTAAGAGAGGAGTGAAGGAATGAATATGAATGACACAGGTACTTCCTCAAAATGGAGGCAACGGTCTTTTCCTGACTCTTCACACTTCTTGACTGTTTTTCTACAGCCTTCTTACCCTGGTAGATACTGTCCTGTGAAAACGCTTTTATCCCTTTGACTTCCCTGGGTATAAACTCTACTTGGTGTGTTTCTCCTTAGAGCAGAGATGAGTCTGTCTTCATTTCTTTATCCCCTGGAGAACCATCAGTATATTTTGCACATAGTAGGGTAATTTATATCTGTAAAGCACCTGAGCACAAGTAAGTTCAGGACTCTCATTTTAAAAATTAGGATTTAGGCCCAGAACAGTGAAATGGACTGCTTAATGTAAAACAGAATATAATTCTATCTGTGCTACTTACTACCCATAGACATTGGACAAATCACATCAGCTCTCAGGTTCTTTATTTGTGAAATAATGGTACGTAAGGACCCAGAGGTCCCTCTACTAGGTAATCAATAAATGTGTATATTTGTTTGGGAATAAAACAACTACCTGCAGAGGGGGTAGAGATGCTTCAGTGTTATCACTGACAAGATCCAGTGTACCCATTTATTTATTTATTTTTTCAGTCAACAACCATTTATTTTCTCTCCTTCCTACCTTCCTCTGCTGAGGGAAAAAGACAAAGGAAATCCTTGTAATCAATATGCATAATCAAGAAAAATAAGTATTTACATTGGGCATGTGTAACGTATACATACATGTATAATTCACACACACATACATGCATATACACATACATACACACACACATATATATATATACGTGCATGGGTGCATTTGTGCGTGCATGCATCCGTGTGTGTGTGTGTGTGTGTGTGTGTGTGTGTATGTGTGTGTGTGTGTGATATTAATTCCTCTTTCATCACCTTTCTGTCAGCCGTTTCTTGCAAGTCCTCTAGAATCATGGCTGTTCACTGAATCAATAAGAATTTTAAAGCTTTTTAATATTGTTCATGTTTATAATGTTATTGCTATATTATAAATCGTTCCCCTATTTCTGCTCACTTCAGTCTGCCGCATAAATTCATGTAAGTCTTCTCAGATTTCTTTGAAACCATTCACTTAATTTTTATAGCAGTTGGTTAATCCATTCTCCAAGTGACAGGAACCCCCTTGGTATTTGTTTGTCATCACAAAAAGAGTTTCTATTAAGTATAGATGATTTAGTATAAAGGGTATTTTACTTTTTCTTTGATCCCTTTGGTTAGTATGCCTAGCAGTATTTCTACTGAGTCAGAGGGTATGCACAGTTCAGTAAATTTTTGAATATAGTTCCAAATACATTTACTGAGTAAGTATAGCACAGTCACTATTATTAATTGCCTTCTAATTAATTACATAAATAGATGACTGAAGGTAGCCCAGAATATTTGATTTTAAAGATATACTTCCACCATTGCCCACAATGTCTCTAGGGTGTTTGGCACCTCAATACATACTTGGCAGGGCAGTGCAAACCTAGATGTACGGTTAGAGCATGAGTGTATGTAGCTGATCCAAACAGCTGACATTCCTACTATATAGTAAGAGATTATTGTGGAAAGTGAAAGTGTGGACGAGTGGAAAATGTCCTGGGTTTGCATTCAGGGAACTTTCATTTGGATTCTGGCATAGTTCCTTACTACACATATACCCATGTACACTTACTATCTGGGCCTTATTTGCCTCATCTGTAAAAGGAAGGGATTGGATTTTTCAGGAGATCTTAAGTTTGTTTGTTTGTTTGGACTAGACGACCTCAGAGATCCCTTACAGTTCTAGGTCTACACACACAGAACCTAGCAAGGCCATAAAAAATCTTCAGTATTTCTATTTTGTCTCTCTTCTTTCTATCTCAAATGAGATATTTATTAAACATTTTGCACAGTGCCTGGTACACAGTTGGTGCTTAATAAATGCTGATTCCTTTCCCCCTTTCCTTCTGTATATCATTAGAGTATCTGATGACTGGGGAAAATTTTTTGGTGTCATTGAAGGACCTCTCCTTTCTGAGCAGAGAACAGTCCACAGCTGATACAGCTGACTCAATGTTTAACATATCATCAGCTTCTCCAAATGGGTTAGTTCCAGTTTGTTTTCTCCTTCACAAAGCTTGTCAGCACCTCACTTTAACTGCTCCTGTAAGGACCACCCACAAAGAGAAATTGAGCAGAATGCAGGGATATTTAGCAATTTTATACTTATGCAGAAGATGGAGAAGGAGAAGGAGGAGGAAGAGGAGGAGGGAAGTATTTTGGAAAGTCAGAGGACTCTAAGTGGATTGGGGTGGAGGGGAAGATAATATTTTAGGATTTTTCTTTTCCTCCTGGATTCCATTTTCTATTGCAAAAATGCAGTTCCTAACCTTGGAATCATTTATTAGTACAATTCCATCTGATTTTACTCTCCATCTGGAGAGTATATGGATTTTTTTCCCAAACAGAAAATTAAATTCCTGTCTTGATACATCTGGAAGAGTCATGTCTTTATGGGTATACTCAAAACTGCATTTTCTGGTCTTTAATATATCTGGGATAGGGTCAAATTTTTAAAGAAATTCAAATTAGTAGAGTGGGGAAAATATAATTTTCTCATTATTAGCATGGTGTGATAAAAGTGGTTTTCACATCTGGAAAAACCAAACAAAACTTTCCTATTTTCAATTTAGTCTTAGCCAGAATATGGTACATTTGAAAGAACTTGAAGTCACAGAACCTGTGATCAGAACTTGTTGCCGCAGGGGACTTGGAAAGGTCCCTTAAACCTCAGCTTCCTCATCTGCAAAATGAGACAGTAGGACTTGATGAATTCTGAACTCCCTCCTAAATCTATACTCTGATAAAAATGGCTTATTTCCATCTGAAAGAAAAGGTCATTTGTTTTCAATAAAACTTATTTTTATGATTATAATCCTATAAGAATTGTAGGATTTTTTTTTTAGGGAGGGGCTTTTTCTATTTTGGTCCAGATTTGTACTTTTGTGAAAGTGGAAAACTCCTGTAGAAGAAAGTTGATATGGGTTATTAAACAGTTCTCTTAGAACAAGGTTTTAACCTGAGGTCTGTGAAATTTTATACATATATATGCACATTATATAGATATATACACTTATACAATAAACACACGTATTTATATGTATAGCATGTATAGACATACACATGTGCATGTGCAGGCATAGATGTGTATGTTCACATATATACATTTGTGCATGCAAGCATGCATATAAATGAGTGTGTATATATGCATGATTATATATGTACACACAATATATACATGTGTGTGCACACATGTATACATACACACATGTATGTATATGTATATATATAATTTTAAAATAATGGATTCCCTTTATAGTCCAATGCATTTTATTTTGTGAATTTTATAGTATTATCCTTAGAAGACCTTACCTGACTGCCAATGGAGTGCATAATGTGAAAAAGGTTAAGAACTTTTATCTTATACTGTTGCAGCTTATCATTTATACTGTAATTTATAGTCTAGAGAGTTGACCAGATCATTGAAAGGTAGCATGATTTGCTCAAGTTATATGGCCAGTATGTGTCAGAGATGGGACTGAATCTAAATATTCAAGACACATCATAATTTCAAGGTACATGTTCTATACACCTTGTCATATGGCTCCTCTTCTTCCTTCCCTCTCTTCTTTCTCTCCCTCTCTCTGTCTGTCTGTCTTCTTCTCTAAACATACACACACACACAAACACTGAATATGTTCATATTCAGAAACCTTTTTGTCATTATCAAAGGCATCTGCAGGATATATATTGTGTATATGTATATGCATATGCATATGTATATGTATGTACACACACATATATACACACACATACACACATATACATGGACACATATACACCCATATACACATACACACATTAGACACAGAGCACACACACATATACAATACACACACACACATATATATACACATACACATAATTAGGTAATATATACTTATATATATTTCTGTATCTCTCTATATTCATATGTATGTATATATGTATGTGTTTATGTACATACATAATACATACAGACACTCCGAGAGAGAGAGAGAGAGAGAGAGAGAGAGAGAGAGAGAGAGAGAAAGAGAAAGAGAGAGATTTTATGTTGGATCTAATGCTCTAAATTTCTACTTGGGAGAGTCTTCAGACATGGTTTTTCAAAAGAATTAAATACATTTTCCTCAAGGAAAATACCACTGCATGTTATCACAGCAACTGAACAGGAAAGTCTATTTTGGTTCAATGCATTGATTTTTCTGCCTGGTGAGAACACCAGTAATAAACAGTGTCCTTACTTAAAGATCACAGGAGTATGTTGGCCAGAGCTTCTCAGTAGCTTCACAGCCTCGGCAGTCTTTGTTGGACCACTGCGTGAGTTCCTTCCAGTCTGAAAAAGCTCTGCAGAGCACATGAATATTCTTTTTTTCTTTTTTTAAATAGAATAATCATTGGGATGGGATGTTTACAGAAAGATGATTCCAGATGGCAACAACTCTAGTTTAAGTGAAAACAGATGGGGATCTTCTCGGGAACAATCTGTCGTGAGAGAGCTGTCTCCTGAGGCAATGTGCCATGCTAGACAGCCATGTCTGGTCAGGAGGCTCTGGGTTCAAGTTGTATTTCTATAACATCCTAGCTTTGTGACCTTGGGGCCAGTCATTTCATCTCCTAGAGAACCAGGCAACTCTCTAAAAATAAAAGTGGTAGAATAATTGCATGTCTGTGCTGAGAAAAAGACATTTTTTTTTTTTACCCAGAGATCCTGATGTTGAAGAAATCATAGGGCTGGCCCAATAAACAAGCAAACAAAATATTATTGCCTCTATAGGGATGGGCAAATCAGTATGGCCTTCACATTTACCTAACAGCCTAAATTCTAAGAAAAGACAAGCAGGATAGGAAGCAGGACCAACTAATGCCATTTTTTTTTCAGATTCTTAGTAATTACTTTCAAATTATTGACATCTCGTGAAAAGCAAACATAATGTAGGGGATAAAATGTTGGATATGGAGTCAGGAAGAACTTAGTTGATATTTAATATCTATCTGAGAAAGTCACTTAATCTAGATAACAGTAGTCAAATATTTCCATTGGTAGATGGAACTCCCATATCAACAAGGTCTCAAATCCTTGATATAATAAAAAATCTATATATTCATAACTACCTATCTTAATCAGTCATCTATAGCTATATCCATCTATATCTATATTCATTTATCTATCTACATCTGTCAGCTATATCTATTTTCATATCCATCTATATCTACATCTATGTCTATATTAATATTCATATATCTTAATCTACATCTGTTATCTATATCTATATTCATATCCATCTATCTACATTTATACCTACAGCTATATCCATCTATATCTATATTCATAAATCTAACATCTATATATTCACATCCATCTATCTCTATCTACATTTGTCATCTATATCTGTATTCAAATTCTTCAATGTGTATCTGTCATCTATATCTATATTCCTCAGTTTATCTATATCTCTAATTTTTATCTATCAGTATTATCTGCATCTGTTTCTATCTCTCTAAATATACACAGATGTACATAATTTGTGTATATACATACTGACATATTCATATATATGCATATATATCATTATATACATATATTTGTGTGGGAAGAGAGCAGACCTATTATTTCAAAAGAATTTGTTTCATTGATATAAATCGACAACTATTTTGTTCTGCAGTTTATAGCCTTAAAGAGTTACCTGGGACAGTGAGATGTTAATTATATTTTTCAGGTTAACACAATTCATGTATCAAACTGGGACTTGAACCCAGGGTTTTCTAGAACCAGAAAACAAAATAGAAATTGAAAGAACCAAGCAATCGACTTTTGAGGGGGGTCCCGAAATGAAAACTGTCAGGAATATTTTAGTCAAATTTCAGAGCTACCAGATCAAGGAGAGGACATTGCAAGCAGCTGGAAAGAAGCAATTCCAGTATCATGAAGCCACAGTCAGGATGACATAAGAGTTAGCAGCTTCTACATTAAAAGATTGGAAGGCCTGGAATATGATATTCTAGAGGCCAAAGGAGTTAGGATTACAACCAAGAATCACCTATTTAACAAAACTGATTATAATCCTTCAGGAGGAAAATGGACATTCCATGAAATAGAGGACTTTCAAGCATTCTTGATGAAAAAATCAGAGTTCAATAGAAATTTGACTTTCAAATACAAGACTCAAGAATAGCATAAAACGTTACAGAAGAAAAGGCAATCATAAGAGACTTAATAAGGTTAGACTATGTATATTCCTACATGGGAAGATAATATTTGTGATTCATAAAACCTTTGTCATTCTTAGGGCTGTTAGGAGGATGGATAAGATAGATGAGAAAAAGAGAGACACAGAGACTGACAGAGATAGATAGAGAGAGAGAGAGAGAGAGAGAGAGAGAGAGAGAGAGAGAGAGAGAGAGAACACAGGTATGGGTTGAATATGATGGGATATCTAAAAATAAAATAGAATTAAAGGTGGGAAGGAGGAATGCACTGTGAGAAAGGGAATAGGAGGGGTAGAATGGGTTGAATTATGACACATAAAAGAAGCAAGAAAAAGCTTTTGCAGTGAAGGAGGGGAAGGAGTGGGGTGAGTGAATTAACCTTATTCTCATCAGAATTGTCTTTAAAAAGGAATAACATTCACACTCAATTGGGTATAGAAATCTATCTTACCCTACAGGAAAGAATGAAAGGAAGGGGATAAGGAAAGGATTGGGGGGGGGTGATAGAAAGCAAGGCAGATTGAGGAAGGTATCAGTCAGGAGCAAAACACTTTTGAGGAGGGATGGGGTGAAAGGAGAGAGATAATAGAATAAACAAGCAGGAAAATAGGAAGGGGGAAGATACATATAGCAATCACAATTGTGAAAAAAATATTGAAGCAAGTTTCTCTGATAAAGACCGCATTTCTCAAATACAAAAGGAAGTGAGTGAACTTTATAAAAATAGGAACCATTCCCCAATTGATAAATGATCATAAGACATATACAGTTTTTGGATGAAGTCATCAAAGCTATCTATTGTCACATGAGAAGGTTCTTTAAATCACCATTGATTGGAAGAATGCAAATTGAAACAATTCTGAGGTACAACCTCATACTTATTAGATTGGCTCAAAGGATGGAAAAGGAGAATGACAAACATTGGAGGGGATGTGGGAAAAATGAGACATTGTTGATGGAGTTCTGAACTGATTCAACCATTCTTTCGAGCAGTTTGGAACTATACCCAAAGGGCTATAAAACTCTGCATACCATTTTACCTAGCAGTGCCACTACTATGTGTGTATCCAAAAAGAAATTAAAAACAAAAGGTAAAAGTGACTTGTATGGAGGGAAATATTTATAGCAGCTCTTTTCTGATGACAAAGAATTGGAAATTGGGAGGATGCTCATTAACTGTGGAATTGTTGAAAAAATTGTGCTATGTGATTTTGATGGAATACAATTGTATAAAAATGATGAGCAGAATGCTCTCAGAAAAACCTTCGAAAGATTTATATGAGCTTATGCAAAGTGAAATGTACTGTGTACAAAATAACAGCAATAATGTAAGATGATCAGCTGTGAATAATTTACTTGTTTTCATCAATAAAATGATTCAGAACAAATCTGAAAGACTTATGATGACAAATATATCCGTCCCCAGAAAACAACCAATAGTGTCTGAATACAGATTGAAGCACACTTTTTTCTTTTAGCTTTCTTTTTTTTGTGAAAAAAATTATCTATGTTTTCTTTTTCTGTTTTCTTTTATAACATGATCGATATGGAAATATATTTTGCATGACTTCAAATGTATAATCTATATCAAATTGCTTGCATTTTCAATGAGGGGATTGGAGAGGGAATAAGGGAGAGAATTTGAAAATGAAAGTTTTAAGAAATGAATATTGAAATTATTTATATGCAATTGGGGAAAAATAAAAAAATACTTAAAAATGTTAGCTATTATTCTTATTACTATTCCCTTGTTAAATTTTCCTTCTGACAGAGACAATGAAATAAATTAATAGTCACTGTTACCTCAATCTGAATGAGTTTATTGCAGCATTCCCAAAATTAGTAATTTAATACCAAACTTTAAAAGAAATAAGTGAGGGAATTTCCCCAAAACAGTAGGCTTAAGTAGCCAAAAAGACCCTTATCAAAACATAAATGGCTTCAGGCAAGAAGGATGATATTATTTATAGCATTACCACCATTGCTATTACCTAGGAAAGGAAATGGATGTGGCAGAGTTTCAAAAATAATGAAAACAAACAAAAAACCAAACTTAAATAAAAACAATTACAACAAAAGTCCCATACATGTTATCAACTTTCCACATTTTCCCCATGGCCAACCCTACCAGAATGATCACTTCTAGGATAAGCAGTCACAAGCAACTAACCATGCTGGTATTTGGTAGGATCAGGAGGGGGTTGGGAGGATAGGTGGAGGAAAGAATCAGGATAGGTGAATTTCCCTTTTTCAAATTTAGGAAATTTTGGATTTTATTATTTATTTATTTTTTAAAAAATAGAATGGATCCTTTCTAACTTAGAGTTTGCCTTGATGCTACATAACCTTGTATTCCTTTAAATCCTTTTCTATTTCATGGAAGGCCTCCAAGAACTCTCCCATGGTCTTCCAGAATGAACAACTGACCCGGGAGATATATGGAGGAGAGCTCATCTTTTCCTTAAAACAATTCTCCTAGTTGCCCATTTTCAGGGTAGTGTGAATACCCATTTTCAGGGTAGTGTGAATTTTTTGTTCAAGTCTTTTGTTATTTCAATTCAATTCAACAAACACAAGTTTATAGGACTTCAGTTTTAGAACTGGAAGGGATTCAAGGGTCATTTAGTTCAACTCCTTTATCATACAGATGAAGAAACTGAAGAAAAGAGAAGTGAAGTAACATATATTATTTAGTGCCTGTTAAATTTGAAGCACAGTGCTTGGTAAAGAGTTAAAATTACAAAATGTGAAAAAAATGGTCTCTACAGAAAATGATGTGGCATAGTAGAGTTCTGGACTTAAACTCTTGAGCCTCAGTTTCTTCATCTGTACAAATGATATCTATTTCATATAATTGTTGTGAGATTCATAAAATAATGTATTCAAAGTGCTTTTACAAACTTTAGAGAATTGCATATGATCATACGTTTACAGCTAGAAGTGACTACATTTGACTACCTCATTTTGCACATGAAGAAACTGGGGCCCAGGGACAACATTTGCCTTTCTAGAGTCACACAGTTAGTAAATGTCAGAGATAGGATTTGAGTTCAAATCTTACCCTTAAACTTTGACATCACACTCTATATTCTTACTTGTATGTAAATTGGAGATCATAGCAGTAATGTATCTTGGGAAATATGTATATCACGAGGAAACAGGAACTCCTAGTTGGAAAGCTCTTTGCAAATCTAAGATGATATAGTGAGATTGAACATTGTTCCTCATCAATATTTTGAGTGTTTGTGGTCACCCATCCCTCTGCAATATGAGAGCCAACATATATATTAGTCTATCCTTAGTGAAAGCCAGAAACAATACTGGAACAATGACTTTGACATCTCAGCTTCTTGAAGGTGAAGATTTATATGGCTGAATAAATAAATAACCTTTCCTGGTTTCATTTTGAAATCATAATTGATAGAAAGGAAATATTTCCTCTCAATACACTCGAAGTGTTGTTGCTGTGCTAAGGTCAAAATAACTTTGAAAACATTAAAGTGGATCAATACATATTGAATGTTAAACCCAGCATGACTTAAGAAGGTTTATTTCTTTGTATGTTATGCTCTTTTCCCATGTGGTGACGACTTGCAGATGTTACAAATCAAGTTGAAGGGAGGGGAAGCATTTAAACTGGAAGTTCCATGCTAAGAAATCTGGAATCTTTCTTAATCCAACTAATAAAAAAAAGGAAATTGTGTGTTGTACAATCTTAATTTTAAAAGTATTTTGCGTAGACAAAACTGGTGTAAAGATTATAATCATGAAAATATTTATTGGCCTATCTGCAAAATGCAAAATAATTGTGGAATAGGTAACTATGAACTTTTTTTGGGGGGAGGGTCCAAACCTGTGGAGTTATTGGTATAGGGAAATATCCTGGAGGAAACTATCCTGTATCAAGAATTGGGCTGTTACAAGTACTTTGCAACTTCTAGTCTTAAAATGCAGAGAGAAGGGTCTCTTTCTTACTTCAAGCCATTTTTAAAAATCTTTTACCAACCTGCCTCTCATTACAGATATTACTTATTCATAAATCCGTTCTTTAAAACCAACTTTCAGGGACCATATCTATTTCACCATCTGTGACAAGTGCAGTCATTTTGGTAATTTTTGTCTTTCTTATTTTCAACCTGGATTAATTCACCAGGTCTAAAAACCATGCTTGTTTAATGGAGTTGGAGAATTTTCACTAAGAAATAGAGCCAGCAACTTTAACCACTTCCCACAATGAAAACATTTGACTTAAAATACAATCAAACACAAGAAACATGAAAAGGACCTTATGGTATAGAGAATTTAAAAAATGATTTATTTTCATCTTAATTTAAATTCATTGAGTTTCTTTCTCATCCCCCCTCCCATTTTGGCTGAAAGTTATTTTTGAGAAATCTCTCTTTTCCTAACATTTATATTTCTATACTACAAACCAATATTGTTTCTAAAACCTAGTAACATCTGGAAATAAGCAGGATGCTTTTTTTCTTCCATTTTTGTAAGTAATATTTAATAGTAAATGGTTCTGAATCTAATAAGAGTTATTCAGAAAAAAGACACACATTGGACTCATTGGATACTCCTGCAGGCATCAAGGAGACTAAAAGCCTCAAAGGAAATGAAGCTGAGCTGCCTGTGAAAGAAAATTAAGGTTGAGGAAGACATTCAAAATATTCACTTGGAAAGGGCAATTTGAAGTTGTTGGGGGCATAAAAAGGAAAAAATATATATATTTTGTCTGGAAATGCCAATCAGTAGGAAGGCCCTTATCATACATAGAAGGAATGGATTCAGAAAGAGGAAGACTAAGGAAAAATTTAGAAAGGAAATGCTCGTGAGGCAAAGTCTGTTTAACTGACTTTGCATAGCATCCAGTCCAATGCCATATATATGCGTTGGTTAATAATTGTTTTTAAATTTTTTAAAAATATTTTATTCTCACATTGTTTAGTTTCCAACACTATAGCCAGATAGTTTCAGACATAGGCAATGTAAAAATTATGGAAGTTGAATAGGATAAGGACTGGACCTCTTTGATGTCATTGGTATAGGGAAGTATCAGGTGAAGGAACTCTTACTATTCCCTTTTCTTCTTCTACTTCTAATACTCCTATTCCTACCACCACCACTACTATTACTGCTGTTGTAACTGTGACTACTACCATTACTCTTACTACTACTACTACTAGTACTACTACTACTACTATTACTACTATATTATAATAGAATAACTAAGAGCTGAAGTGACTTATCCAGGGCCATACATTTAGTATGATTTGGAATTGGGAATTACATGTTTACTTTCTTAGTTTCGAAGTCAGCTCTTCTAAGACTATTCTTTTTCGCAATTAAAGAGCTAAATTATTCATTTTATTTATTTCACTAAAGCATAATATAATAATAATAATTTGAAAGCAAAGTAATAATACTACTACTACCACCACTACCACCACCACCACCCGTAAAGTTGCTCCTCCTCCTCCTCCTCCTCCTCCTCCTTCTCCTCCTCTTCCTCCTCCTCCTCCATTATAACTAATGACACAGAAATAAAGTCCCAGGTTTGCAGGAGTCATTTACAATTCTGGATCTTTCAGGCATCAAACTATTTGATTTAGATTTCCCCAGGTAACTGCAGAATTTGAATTTTTGTCTAGTTCTATTCAGAAATATATAAGGCCCTTAGCTTTTATGAAAACTCTCAAGTTAATGATTTACCCAAAAAAGAACAGGTTCCTTTTTTAATAACAGAAGAATATAAAGGCTTCAAACATGGGTCTATAAATATTAAAGACAACACTTCCACTTCTGGAGGTCCTTTGTCTCCCCTAGGGATGCATATCATTCTCTAGACTAGTCAAAATAAATTTTAGGGTTGAACCTCGCTTTATAAAAGAAAATTACTTCTCATTACTAGAGAGCAAAAACAATCCTCTTACTCCTAGGAGCTCCAAATCTCAAAGATCTAAAGAATTCCCTAGACTTAAAAGTAGTCCTACCCTTTCTCCAGAAAGGACCTTTCTCCATAACCCTCTTCCCTATCACCTTCCACTCACTTAGGGGAAACATTTATGGTCACCAAAAGGTCAAGACTTCCAGTGATTTTCCTTAAGTGTAGCTTTGACCCATCACTCCCTTAATCAACGAATTCTAGTGGTTCCCTGTTGTCTCTAGGATAAAATGTAAATTCCTGTGTTTATATTTTAAAACCTTTTACAAATTTGCTCTACTTGTCTTTCTAGCCTCACTGTGTATCACTTCCCTTCCCAAACTCTGTAGCTAAGATAAACTGGCCTGCTCTTGGATTTTTATACACGGCACACCATCTATGCTTTTTTTTTTTTTTTTAGCAATTGGGGTTAAGTAACTTTCTCAAGGTTACACGGTTAGTCCTTATTTATGTGTGAGTGCTCATTTTCTGAAGCCGGTTTTGATCCCGGGTCATCCCAACTCCGAGGCCGGTGCTCTTACTCACTGCTCCATCTATGCTTTTAGTACCTTTGTACTGACTGTGGCACAAGCCTTAACATATGTGTACAATAACTCTAACCCTCCTTCCCTCCCACCTCTCTCACTCCTCTCCTTTTTTCTTTCCTTCCTTCCTTCCTGCCTGCCTTCCTGCCTTCCTGCCTTCCTTCTTTTCTTCCTCTTTCCCTTCCTTTCTTCTATCTTCCCTCCCCTCTTGCCTCCATTTCACAGAATCCTTCCCTTCCTTCATGAGTAGGCTCATAATGGCTTCTATATGAGCTTTTCCTCATCCCTCATGCCTCCCTTCTCAAATGACTATATATTTCAATGCTTTCCATTTATTCTTTTTATTTTATTCTGCACATAGTTTTACATGTGCTCATTTCTCTCCCTAGATATTAAAATCCTTATGAAGAGGGAATATATCTTATGTATTCTGTTTATATTCCTAGAACCTAGAACAGTACCTGACACATAGTAGTTGTTTAAAAAAGTCTTGTTGATTGAAGCTTGCCCTTTCCTAACTCCCCTCCACCCTCCAGCCATACTCGCAGTAAAAGTGAAGGGCAAAGTTTGGGTTTGTCTCTCCATATTATATTTCCTTCCCTTGTTGCTCTTCAGCTCTCACGCCTGTTTGGCCCTTGATCTCAACTCCTTCATGAAAGAAAATTTTTTTATGTTTTACTTATCCAGGCCCTATTTGTTCAGGAATTGCTTCCATCTGTGGCCATCTCAGGAGACCTATGGTTTCCTGAAGAGGTCACAGAGACACACAGACTTCCATCTATGGAACCAAGTCTGCCCTTTGGGAGTAGCCCCTCTCCACTCAGTACCTTTTTGTGTATTATTTAGCTCTATTTCTGTTCCCAGATTTCCTTTTAAAGGCAAGACCTACAGTAAAGGAATAATCCATGAATCAGTCAATCAACTTCCATATTGTTTCATTAAGTTAGCAAACACCCAGGGGAAAGTGAGTCCAGCCTTTGCTCTCCCATATATTCTCCACATGGAGACCAAATGGATATTTCTAAGGGACATATCTGACTTGTCACTTCCTTACTCAGGAAGTCTCAGTGACTCCCACTTGTCTCTAGATTTAAGTACAATTTTCTCTGCTCGTCACTTAAAGATTTTCACATTCTGTTGTCAGCCTACTTTTTTAGGATCATCACACATTAATTTCCTACATGTTCTCTCCATTCCAGCCACCTGGGTTTCTTGTCATTTCTAATATATGAAATATATTTTTTCCATCTTGGTGTCTTTGCACAGGTTATCTTGTGTACCTGGAACACACTCCTACACATCTTGTTCCCCATCCCTCATCTCCTTGCACACACTTCAGTGTCCAAGCTCAGATCAAGTGATATCTTCTCCCCAGAGCACATTCTGATCCTCCCTACACATTCATCTCCCAGTTACTAAGGTCTTATCTCCCAGAAATTAATTTATCATTATATTGAGTACATTGTATATGGGTCTATCTGTATATTGGTTATTTTTCTTGAAATTGAACTTCTCAAGGGAGAAATTATGAACTTATGAGAGTCAGCATGTCATAATAAAGAGCTGACTTCAGAGTCGGAAAGACCCGGGTATGCCCCTGACACAGTGTCTATGTGATTTTTATCAAATCACTTAATGATTCAGTGCTCTGGGGGGCTCAGTAGATAGATGACTGGGCCTGGAGTCAAGATGACATGAGTTCAAATCTGACCTCAGGCACTTTCTAGCTGGGTGACCATCAGTAAGTCACTTGATTTTTCTATGCCTTGGTTTACTTACCCATAAAATGGGGATAATAATAGCACCTACTCTCAGGATTGTTATAAGGTTCAAAGGAGATAATAATTGTAAAGCACTCAGCACAGTGCTTGGCATATAGCAGGGACCTGCTAAATCCTTATTCCTTTTCCCTTCTGGATAACTTGTTAAGTTTCAGAAAAGGTGTAAGCTTGCTTTGGAAGAGGTAGTTTCCTTATCTGGTAGTTTCCTGCACTGTTGATATCACAAAACCACTTTGTGCTCCCTACTATGGTTTTAAACTTAACAAACAACCATAACTATGAACAGTTAAGTATGCAAAGAAAAAAAAACCAAGAGTATTACAGATGAAATCATAAATTTCTGTTATAGTCTTTTTTTAAGTGCACATCAAATTTGAGAAGGCAGAAATAAAGTTAGCATCTTATTCTGACCCCTTCTAAACATTTATTTTTTGTTATTTCTTCAATTTAGATTTATTGGTACTTTTTTGACTTGTTTTCTTTTTTAACCTCTCTTACTACACACTAATTCATCCCCCCTTCCAAAATACAAGCTTTACATTGTAATAAGTAACTATATTCAAACAAAGAATCCAATTCATTGACCATTTCTCAAAATACATGTCTCATCTTTTACCTCTAGTCCATCACCATTTTTGCCAAGCAGTAGTTGGCATGCTTCAACATTAGTCTTCTGAAGTCATGCTTAGTCACTGCATTGATTAGAAATCTATAGCCTAAGTTGCTTCCCTTTACGTTGTTATGGTAGTTGTGTAAAGCTTGTCTAATTCTACTCATTTCATTATGCAATCATTTGCAATATTCTTCCCAGGATTTTTGGAGTTTATTCTATTCATAATTTTTACAACTCAATAATATTACATTACATTAATATACCACAATTTTAAACCTCTTTTAATATAAACTTTTCAAACATTAGAAAATATGAACATATTAATTTAAAAAGAATAGAAAAAGATGATTAAATATGAAACTATGAATTTCTATTAATATAGTTTGGTAAAGTATATATTGAATTTAAGGCAATAGCAACACAACTGTCCTACTGGTCTAAATGCCTTTCTCAACTTTCTTAGATTGTCCACTTCATTGACAGTTGTTTTGTAAATTTTGTATAGTTATCCTTATCAATATACACCCCACTTTTCAAAATTAAAAACCCATCAACGTAGCAAGTAGCTAGAGTCTAGCAACATAAATACATACATTGGTCATGTATGAAAATGTATGTGCAGATTCTGCATATGCACCCATCACCTCTTTTTCAATAGGAGGCAAGCATTAATTGTCATCAGTTTTTTGGAGCTATGCTTGGTCATTCCATTAATCGTAGTTCTTGAGTCTTTCAAAGTTATCTTTTTTTTAAAAGTTGTTATAGTCATTGTTTAAATTGTGTTCCTAATTCTGCTAGCCATATTCTATCTCCATAACCAGATACAAATATTCCCATTCTTTAAAAAAAATCTGCTCCCCCACCATAATTTCTGTTATTTCTGATAGTACAATAATATTTCATTCTCTTCATATACCATGACTTGTTCTGCCACTACAGAATGGATAGGGCACCTGCTCTGTTTCCAATTCTTTGCTACAATAAAAAAGTACTGATATACCCTCTGTCTTTGGGTTAGGTTCCCACTGGGGACAGTGTTGGGTTAAGGGGCATGCAGAATTTAATGACTTTTGGGGCATAATTCCAAATTGCTTTTCAGAATGGCTAGGTCAATTTACAGCAGTGCATTAGTGTGTTTGTCACAAAATCACCTACTTCTCTGATAATTGCCATTTTCATCTTTTAAAAGTGTGAGGCAGAACCCTAAATTTGATTAAATTTTCAATTCAATGATTATTAATGATTTATAGTGTACCATTAGCGAACATTTTTATATGTTTTTGATAGTCTGCCTTTGAAAACCACCTGTTTATACCTTTTGAACACTTGCAGAGTAACTTTTGTCCTTATATGTTGTAACAATTTCCCATATAACTTTGATAGTATGTCTTTATCAGAGAAATTTACTGGAAATATGTTTCTCTGTTTAACCAATTTTTCTTAAATATTTAAATGCATTGTTTTTGCTTGTGCAAAATCTTTTCAATTTTACATAATCAAAATTGTGCTTTTTATCCTTTATATTCTCTCTCTTATTTATTTAATAACTCTCCCTATTAACATTATGTAAACTATTTCTCTCTTCTAATCTACTTTAAAAATAATATGAACTTTTCTATTTAGATCACATATCCATTTGGAAATTATTGTGGTTTATGTCATAAGGTGCTGGTTAAAACTAATTTTTACCAGATTTATTTTCAGTTTTCCTAGTAATTTTTGTCATTATATTGTTTTTAAAATGAACAAAATCAAATACATAGTATTATAAAGTAAACAAATTATAGTAAAATGCAGTATAAATATATATATATATATATATATATATATATATATATATGTATGTATGTATATATCCAAACACATACCTACCTGCCCACTCACCCACCTCTCCTCCCACCCCACACATACACGTTACATACATACATTACTTTATTAAGGTAAGAATCCTTCATTAACAGATGCTAGATTTGTTAATTAACATTAACTATTTGAAGAGTTATAATGTGAAAGACAATTTTGAATTTTTTTCTTGAATGGAACCAGAGGATAAAACTAGGGCCAAAGTGTGAAAAAGTTACAAAGAAAAAAGATTTAGACTTTTCTAAATATTTTTTGGAGGGGGGTAGGCAGTTGAAAATTATGACTTCCTTAGTATAGGCAGCTTCCAGAAGAAGGAATTCTGTCTGCCGATGGAAAGCAACATTTACTCTGCAATATATAGTCCTAGAGAATTGCCATGGTTGGGATGGGGAGGGGAAACACAAGTTTTCATTTAAAAAACTGAGTGAAATTGATTGGTAGAAATGTATAGGAATAAGACCCAGTGTAGCTGACCCTGTCTTCATTCTTTCTATTTGATGGTTTTAGAAGCATTCCTATGACATTCTAAATTCAATGACAAACATGTTCTTTACAGAGAACTTTTCCCATTTTATACCTTAAAATTTAGATTTAAGTCTCATTTTCCATTTTAAAAGACTATCATTATATTCACAGATTCCTAAAATAATGGACTTGTCCATACCTAGGCTAATGCAGCTTTGGAACTAGAACATAAGTTTTTAGTTTAAATAGTCTATATGAAACTTCTAAGAGAATAAAAACACATTTTGATGCTGTAAGTTCTTTTTTTTCTTTTTTAACTCAAAGTGCAAATGTAACTACTCTTCAAAAAACAAAAAGGAAAAACTAGTAAGAAATTACCTGTACATAGTAAATCACATATGCTCATTAATCCCAAATTAAGGCATGCTTTACTTTTCATCTTGAAGTCCATTGGTTTTATTTTTATGTTTCTATGGTAAATCATCCTTCGTAAGTGGGAGAAAATTACAAAGTAATGCTTCTCCTGATGATCACTTTTACATTAACGCCCACACAAAATGCGTGCTGCATGGACCTCAAGTCACAAACAAGGAAGAAGCTAGAATACTCTCTGATGCATATAGGAAGAAAAATGTTAACATACAGCCCTTCTCACCAAATCATTAGGAATTTGAATTTATTGTCATCTTTGCTATCAGGTAAAGGGCTGCTGAATATTAAAAGCAGAGAAAGTGGCCTGGAATGTATTGTTTGGTGTGAAGTGGGTTGCATTTTACTTTATTTGTTTGTTTGTTCATTTATTTATTTATGTATCTACTATGGAAGGGACTGAGTGGTAGTGGAGTTAACAGAGGAGCTGGTTTTCAAATTAGAAAGACCCAGGTTTAAGCTTGCCATGGTTACATTCTAGTTATGTGATTATGGGGAGATTATTTAATCCTTCTGTGCTTGAGGCCATTCTCTAAAACTACAGTTATGGGAGGATGGAGGTTCCATACATGGAGTTCTCTATATGACAAAATCACAAGTCCAGAATTTACAAAAATAATGCAACAAGATATTATCCCTGTCATGCTTAGAGGTACATTGTTTTTTTTTTTTATTCTTGCATCTTCATTTGTTATGAAATGTAGGTGTCAACATTACTCCACACTGGTTTTTTGATCTGAACGCTTTTAGTAGAAATGAGATCCTTGGAATGATTATATTAAATTTGTGTAGGACATGACTTGAAGTCATGAATTTAGGCATGGACTTAAGGGATCAGTGATAAGAGGTTAAGATTTGTGACTAGAATTCATCTAGCCCCAAAATTAATTTTATAGATTATAAAAATGAGGATCTGATACAGTTAGTGTTGTGCCTACAGTCACACAGGTAGTGAGTTGAAGGGCTGGCTTTCAAATCCAGTTCCTCTGACTCCAGTTTAAAAAAGAAAAAAAAAGGTTCTTCCCCTTTTACCCCATTTTAGCCCATCAGACAGCTGAATCTGTCATATGACTAACTGAACATCTAGTGGTTTTGCAGGGTAAGAAATAAAATATTTAGGTCGAGAAACTTTGACTTTATCCACTACTTTTAAATCAGCGATAGTCAAAACCTGGGAAAGACTTAGGACATTGGGTTAGGATGAGGAGGATGTTTTGCTTGTCTAGTAGGATTCAGGAGAAGGAGAGCTTCAATCCTCCATAAAATGACTTATGTTATGACTTATACTACAACATGGAACCTTCTCATACTTTCCAACATTCTATTTAATAGTTTTCTTTCCACCAGCCACACGAAGAAATGTATTCCTAATAATTTGTATGGTATTTTGGATATAGTGCCAGTGTCAAGTCAGGAAGAGATGGGTTCCAGTCTTGCCTCTAAAATGTAGGTTGTATTTGATCATGGGCAAGACATCTAAACTCTTACTTTCCTTAAGCAACTTTCTAATACTATAAACTACTGGAGTTGCCTATATGAATTGGTGGAGGGAATTTTTATTCTAGAAATTTCTCACACTAATAATATCTTTAATTTCAAATCTCCTTCCTATCATCCCTTTAAATATAGCACATTTATTTAGCACCAACTATATACAAGGTACTGTGTCTGAAAGATACTTGGTGACTTCCACTGTACAGGTACTGGAATAGAAGTATGAAAAATGATACAGCTCTTGCCTTTAAAAGGGTTTATAGTGTAATAATATGACATCTATTCAAATAAGCATGAAATAAGTATAGCATTGGCATTGAATCTTACTAACTAAAGCTTACTTACATAATCTGGATGCCAGGGAGCAACTTCTACTTTGCCCCTCAAGATTCTAGGAGTGAGCCAAAGGTGCTGACAGTTGTATATTCATCAATCTTCTTTTAGTGTGTTATCCTCAATATCAATTGGCCAGTTAACATCAATTAGGTTTTACAAAGGAAAATTTACTCAGAAGGTATATCAAAGACCACAATACAAAAATGTCCCCCAATACCCTCCCCCCTCAAAATTCTTTGATATATTCTGCACTCTCCCACGTGGATCCTTGGGAAAATGAACTCAAATTAACTGTTGCAAATTATTTCCCCACCCAGCCCTGGAAGTGTACTTCTTTGTTTAAGGAATTATTTCCTCTCCTTGAGAAGTCCCCACCAAGTTAAGTTCTGAGTATGCTATATGTGACAAGTGTTCTCTCCATTTCTGGATTGATTAAAATTTCAGTTGAGTCAAGCAGGTTGCTCCTCTGAGCAGGTTCTTCCCCAGACAAAGATATTTTTGCTCTTGGCTTTGATTGCTAAGGAGACAGTTGATAGCTCTTCAGAAATTTTGAAGCTTAAAAAGTTTTCACTTCATAAACTTCACTTCAGATACTCATTTATCTAAGATCAGGAAAGGACAAACACAACAAAGAGACAAAAAAGAAAACAACAGAAATGTCATGCATTCAAAGACACATGGTGGTCTTGTAGGAGAAAGGGCACAATTCCTTTACCTAAACCAGTGAATCATGTCTACCATTGCCTCACTCATTACTAGGGAAGATAGAATTAATCATTTGAACCTTTGATATATCCAATCAGTTCTGGATCAGCAGTCATTTGGAAGGTGTTTTATTTTATTTTTTATTTATTCGTTTATTTATTTTTATTTTTATTTTTACTTTATAGGTAAAGGTTAGAAGAAATGTCTCCCTGCTCTGAAACAAGTAGCGAAAGACTTTTTTTTTTTTTGCTTTTTGGAGGGCTATTGTGGTTAGGAAACTTGCCCAAGGTCACACGGCTAGATTTTTGTTTGTGTGTGTTGTGTCTGAGATCAGATCTGAACTCAGGTCCTTCTGACTCCAGGGCCCACGCTCTACTCACTGCGCCACCTAGCTGCCCCCTCGAAAGACTTTTTCTATCACACATCGGTGAAGAAGGTACTCCAAAATTCTTTGTGGATTGGCAGTAAGCACAATATATTTCCCATGCTCTCAGGAGTAAACCTTTATTGGCCAGTCTCTCATTATTCCAGGTAAATGTGATAAAAGCAAAGGAATTATCCAAAGTGCTGTGAGATAAATTGAGGTGGGAGAAATCATCTGAGATGGATGGTACAGAAGGTAATCAGGGTAGACTTTATGGAGGAAATGGCATCTAATCTGATCCTTCAAGGAAGAAAATTATTTAAAATAGAGAGGAAGAAACAGTGTGTTTAAATATGAGGTATGACCTGGGCCAATACATGTAGCTGAGAAAGTCCAAAAAGAAATTGTTTCCCAATCAGTCATCCAGTTGGTGGGAATGCAGACTGCATGGTCATCAGTAAACTAAAAATCAGCATGGAAAGTTATGATGGTGTTAGACAATGAAGGATTTTATATTTAAAGCTAATGAATTTCTACTTTATATTATAGGTAATAGGAAGTCAGCATGGCATTTGAGTAGATGAATGTGATTAAGCCTGTTTATTGGGAAAGTTATTTTGTAAAAGCACCCCATGGCTCTTTTGTATTTATATATCATATCTATATCACAGTGAGCAGAAATCAGTTGATATTCTTGTGCCAGTCCAGCCTGTCCTCAATTCATATTCCTTTGCTGTGTTGTTTTCAGTCATGTCCAACTCTTCATGACCCGATTTGGGGATTTTTTTGGCAGAGGTATTGACATTATTTGCCATTTCATTCTTCAGCTCATTTTACAGATGAAGAAACTGAGACAAACAGGGGTAAGTGACTTACCTAGGGTCATGCAGTTAGGAAGTGTCTGAGGCCAGGTTTAAACTCAGGATGTTGATGGAATTGGAAAAAAAAGTTAGTTAAGATGTCATTACAATGTCCAAGAAGGAAATTTAATGAGGTTCAGTACTAGGGTGTTGAAAATGGGAGCTAAGAAGAAGGTCATGTTCTTTATTAGTCAATAAATATTTGTTGAAGACTTTAAATGTGCAGGGTTCATTACTATACTATTTCCAGTTAAAATAATTTGCTTAACATCTCCACTAAATTTTTCTGACAATCTTTTCACAAATAATTTTTCATATCCTTTGTATTCCTATTCTGAAGTAGATACAGGAAATCTAGCCAGATTCTAAACAGTATCTAGGGTTAAGAAAACTGCTTATGCTACAAAAAATGAAACAACAATAAAATTATTCTTAAAAAATGAAACAAAGTCACCCACAAACATCCTCAAGAATACATGTCACATTGAAGTGCTTGTGACAGTACTGGGGAAAATCAAAATGACAATCTCAAGCTATTCATATTGTTTTGATCATGTGTGTGCATGCCCTTCTATTCAAACGTGCCTAAGGCAGTGTGCTGGAGTGGAGAGAATTCTGGACTTAATAACTGAAGATGGGTTCCAATTCTGTTTTGTCTATTTCCTAGCTTTGGGTGACTGACTTAAACTACTATAAAATGAAGATAGTATTACTGTCCTGCTATATATTTCACAAGTGACATATAGTATGTGAAAATAGCTAGTAAGCTTTAAGGGAAAAGTGAAAAGACTGCAGTAACCACTGATGGGGACATTAAAAGAATGACCATTTTATTCATAGGGTTTTGAGAGTTAGAACTGAAAAGGACCTTCTAAGCCATATGATCCAACCTCCTCATTTTGCAGGTGAAGAAATTGAGACCCATGGAGCTTGAGTGCCTTGCTCTGACAGGTAACAAGTGACAGAGTCAAGAATTGAGCTGAAATTCTTTGGCTCTGAAGCCAGTGGTCTTTCCATTATTGTCACTCTGTTCTCTGGATGATTTATTTATTTGATGACCAGCATCCTCACCAAAGATTGTTAAACTTTTTAATCCTCAAAACTAGGATCATAATACTTTAGGATTGTAAATTTAGACTAAAGCAGTGAGGTGGCATGGTAGATCTAAGGTTAGGAAGATTCATCTTTGTGAGTTCAAATCTAGCTTCAGGAATTTACTAGCTATAATCTATTAACCCTGTTTTCCTCAGTTTCCTCATTTGAAAAATGAGAAGGAAATGGAAAACCACTACAATATCTTTGTCAAGAAAACCCCAACCTGGGTCACAAAGCATCAAACAGTACTGAAAAACAGTCGAACAACAACAGATTTAGAACTGGAAGGGAACATAATATTGATTTAACCAGTTCTTTCATTTTTCTAGATTAGTCAGTTAAGAATTTATTAACCACCTACTATGTGCCAGGAAGTGTAATAAGCTCTGGGGATATAAAAAGAGGCAAAAAGATAACTCCCTGTCCTCAAAAAATTCGTAATTTAATGGCAGAGACAAGAAGTAAACAAATATGGACAAACAAGCTACATGAAGAATTAATAGGAAATAATTTAAAAATAAAGAAGACACAAGAATAAGAGAAATTGACAAAGGTTTCTTATAGAATATGGAGTTTTAGTTGAGACTTAAAGGGAAGGCAATACACAGAAAAGAGGAGGCAGAGTATTCCAGGCATGGGGTCAGCTTGTGAAAATAGCTAGAGTCAAGAGTTAGAGTGTCTCGTTCAAGGAAGAGCCAGGAAGCTGGTGACATTGGATCAAAGACCTTATGGATGGGTATAAGTTGTCAGCAAACTGCAATGATAGGAAGACATTAGGTTGTGAAGGATTTTGAATACCAAACAAAATATTTTGTATATGATCCTAAAGGCAATAAGAAGCCACTGGAGGATGCAGTTGAGGCCCAGAGAAGTAAGATGCTCACACAACTAATAAATAACAGAAATAGAATTTTAAACCAGGCCCTCTAATGGCCAATCTACTCATCTTTGATCTTTTGCCATGCTAAAGATTAATAATTATAATTAGTAATAACAATATAATATATATATAATTTAGTTTTACAAAACACTTTATATGTGTTTTTTCATTTGATCCTCACAAAAATTCTTTTGAAGTGGATGCTATTAGTATACCCATTTTACAGATTGAGAAACAGACACAGAAAAAAAAAGGTAACTTATCAAGAGTCACATGACTAGTCAGTATCTAAAGATAAGATTTAAGCTCAGGTCTTCCTGAGTCTATTCCTTTAGCTCTATCTACAGTGCCACTTAATTTCCCATATATCTATATATCTATATATACATATATATGTATATATATATCAGCATGCACACACACATATCTGAACATATACACATGGATAAAATGAATATATATGAATATATGTATATATACATATATATAAACTGGATAGATATGTTATAATTATATATATAGATATATATGTACATATATCAGTGCCTAAATACTGAATACATGGTATTATCCTATGATTTCTTAATAGGGGAAACATTTTGGAAATTATTAAAAAATCAGTAAAATGAGTATTGGTCTAAAATGATCATATTTTTTCCTGGCTTCTTTAACACAGTCTCTGCCAGATTTTGAATTATATAGATTAAAAGTCAAGACCAAAATTTTAAATTCAAAGGAGATTTGGAGTGTGGGGTTGTAGGGACCTGGATACCAGGAAAATTCAAACCTGTGACATTGAGAATGTTCACCAAGGGGATAGAAGAAAGATTTGAAAGAAATCCAAACAATTTCCTGGAATGGCTGAAGAATGACTAAACCATCAGTGACAAAAACTGAGTTTATTCAGTCTCTGAAAAAAGATAGTTTTCAGCAACAAAACAAGTAAGAAGATAATCCTGAAATTGGAAGGTCAAACAAAGAGATGCCTTGGAAGTATCGCTAATTCAATCTGGGATAATTATTGAATATTGCCAGAGGCCATGTGAAATCCAACATACACTATTTTCCTTCAGAGAGTAGGGCTGCTGAGGAAATATTGCTACCTATAGGCAGGGCCCTGGTAACTGTAATTGTTATTAGCATCTGCAAATGTTATTTCTATAGCAGGATTACATGTTGTGCTCCTCTGTTTTTTCCCACATAGTTTCTACCATAGAACCTTGAACACAATGCAGAAAGAATTGGGACCAAAAGATGTAAGTTACAGGAAATCACAATTCAATTCAGGATAAAGGACTACTTAAAGACACCAGGGCAGTGAAGTTGCACAGTATATAGACCCCTGGGCCTGGAGTCAGAAATATTTGAGTTCAAATCCAACTAAGGAGTCTTACTAGCTGTGTGACGCTAGTCAGGTTATTTTACCTCTGTCTGTTTCAGTTTCCTTATCTGTAAAATTAGAATAATAATAACACTTACCTTCCAGAGTTGCTATAAGGATCAAATGAGATACTATTTGTAAAGTACTTAGCAGACCTTATATAAATGATGGCATTTATTATTATTATTATTATTATTATTATTATTATTATTATTAAAATGGAATATGCTTGATCATCAGGTAGGGAATTTTCTGCTTGGAAATATTCATACAGAGGCTGAACAGTTAATGATCATGGATATTGAAGAAAAGATTAACAGATTGGGCAGTGGGAGAATGAGATGCATGCTTCTATTTTGGCTTAGACAATTAAAGCTGTGGAAAAATTCCCCTTTACTATGCTGAGTGCTCTGCTAAGAGGCCTGTGAGGGTTAGGGTGTGGGATAGTTTAGTTGTTTTCCTTAAATAATATCAAAACTTAATTGTCTCAGGATATTAATGTAGCTTCCTGGTTATGTGAATAAAAGTGAGCCCCCAAAACTCCAATCTGACTTCAAGACTTCAGACCAGCTCAATAGCATGATCAATGTTGCATGACTAATACCCCAAAATTGGTCTTCATTGAATCCTTAATGAATATTTTCTCCTGTCATTCCCCTGCTAGGAATAAGCATATATCCTTTGATAATGGTTAAATGAACTATTTAATATTTTCTTTAATTCTTATCTAGAAAGTGAACTAGCAGATAAGTATGGTCAGCACTGGTATATTTTTGGGAGACCTCCCACTGCAATGGCAAACTATTTAGGGTTTCGACACTTGAAATATTTTTTTACCTTGGTCATAGTATTATTGGAGGCAGACAACTCCCAAGTAATTCTGTGATTTTACCTTAGAAAAAGAGATTAAGTGCCTATGATTTGCTGTTCTTGGGGCAGCTGAGTATCATAGGGGACAGAATGTCAGGCCTGGTAGTAAGACTCATTTTCCTAAGTTCAAATCTGGCCTCGGATATTTACTAGCTGTATGACCCTGGGCAAGGCACTGTTCACCTAAGTTTCTACACCTATAAAATGAGCTGGAGAAGGAAATGGCAAACCATGCCAAGAAAACGCCAAATAGTGTCAATGAGAGTTGGACATGTCTGAAATGACTAAATGACAATAAACAAGAAGAGATTCTTGGAGACTGACAGCTCCCAAACAATAATATGATTTTGTATGAGGAAAAAGAGATTTGATGCCTATAATAAAGAATTTGAATGTAGAAAGAAAAAATGAAATAATCAAGATTTTTTAAAAATGATGCAAGAAAATATGTGCAGCAAATGTGTTGGATAAAACACAAAAACTAATTTAGATATTAAAAGTTAACATCTGGTCCTTTTAGGATAAAAGGTAAGAGATTACAATTTACTAATGAGTATCCATCTATAATTAGTAATCACTTAACAGCTAAGCATAAAAATGAGTGATATACAAATGAAAACATCTTTGAAACATCACTCCAAAATGTCAAAAATAAGTAAATGGAGCAAAACCAACATCTGGTGTGATTATGAAGAAATGGTTGCCCTCATACACTGTTGGTTAGAAGGTAAAAAAAAGTCAAAATATAGATAAATTAATGTTGAATCATGGAATCATAGAAAAAGTTTTGCCTCACTGGACTGCTAGAAAAGAAAGGAGTTGAACTTCTCTTCTGGGGACCAGAAAACACTTAGTTCCATTGTTTAGTCAGATATGTACAAAAGCAAGGTAAAGAGAACACCAAATCTAATCATGCACTGACCAAACATGACTTTAGAAGACTAGTATTGGAGCATACCTTAAACCCCTGGTAGGGGTTGGGGTGGGGAATGATAATGGTGCTCTAGATGCAGAATACAATGTATTTTAGCACCGGCAAAGGTGGTCATTTGTTTTGCTAGATTATACTTAAAAAGCATGAGCATCCATTAATAACGATGATGGTGGTGATGTGTGTGTGTGTGTGTGTGTGTGTGTGTGTGTGTGTGCAGTAAGGGGAGAAACAAAGTAGTGAATAGTGATAGATATCCATAATTTAAAGGATATCCATAATTTAAAAAAATACACAGAATAAAATGAAAAGAAGTCTTAATGGAATTTTTCGAAAGAAAATTTCATTGCTATCATATAAATTGTAATCTACTCAAATAATATACAAGAAGTTCACAGTTTAAAAATAATTTCTTTTGGTCTTCCTCATTTATCAAAATAATAATAGCTAGCATTTATATAGAGCTAAATACTTAATTATATTTATATTATTTATTATCATATTATATAAGCATATTAGTTTAATATAATTAATTACATCTATATAATATCACATTTATTATAATTATATAATAATACAATATTATATAATTTATAATAATATAATTATAGTATAGTATATAATTATATATGTATGTTGTTATGTATATTTAATTATAATTATATGTTCATTTTATGTATTCATTTATTATATATTTATTATTACTTATCTATTTTATATTCATTATATTATGTATTTATATAGTGCTATATATATTTATAAAATTGGAAAAATTCTTTTATATATTATCTTAACCTTCTGTGAGGTAGGTGTTAGTCTTATTCCCAATTTACAGATGAGGAAACTGAGGCCTTAAGTGACTTACAATGGGTCACACAGCAAGGTGTGTCTGAGGTAGGATCTGAACTCAAGTCCATCTTGCTCCATTGAGCCTCCAAGTTGCATTCTTTGTGTTTCTTGCTTATTGTTATGTCCAAAGTAAAAAAGAAAGTTCAAAAGAAAAAAGAGAAAGAAAGCAGAATGAAACCTCTTCTCAGCTGAAAGGAAGGGAGAGTAAATTAAGAAAGACCCTGGAAGAATTCATTCTTGAAGTCCATCCCTACATCTGGTCAAGTCAAGTCACATATTAGGGCTCCGACCTGCTATTCCTTCTCTGTAGGGTGTAACTATACATTAACTTCTATATTCCAACCACTGGAGCAAAATTTCCAATGAAATCCCGGATTGAATTCCTATCTCTCCTAAACAGAACTCTGCCTCTTTAATCACAGAACCCCATAGTTTTGAATCAAGGAGGCCCTGATCAATTAACAGAGAACTACCCCCTTCCTTATGTCAACATTTAGGTGACATTCCTCCCAGCAGAGATTTTTAATCTCTTCTAAAGTGTATATCATGGACCCCCATGGCAGCCAGGCAATCATGGACCCCCTTCTCAGAATAGTCCTTACAAATGAATAAAATATAATATAGAGGATTACAAAATAAAACAATTATATTGAAATACACTTATCCAAATTTGCATGTGAATATAAGTTTGTGAATCCCAGATTAAGAACTTCTGTGAGACAGTAGTGGTATAATTCTAAATCTTTGTGAGACAGTAGTGGTATAATTCTAAATCTTTTTTTCCATTAGAAAATATCTGGAAAGTGACTTGTCAGTTGTTAAATAGGATATCACTAAGGACAGCTAACTAGGAAGATTCATAAGAAATCTTTTTTACCTGAAAATTTCTCTCTCCTGGCCATCATACCTACCTTCCACTTAACCCAACTTGTTTCTTCCTCTTGTTCCTTAGATAAAATTAATAAAATTAACATTTCCATTGCTTCTGAACAGGATATATCAGAGGACTATGGCTCCTCCTCCAATCTCTGTGTCTCCCTAGATCAAAATATCCTTCCCCCACTCCCTATTGCAGAGTTTTGTTGGAGTCAACCCTTTGGAGCCTGAGAGCTGACTGTTAAATTTTCATTGTCAAAATTTATACTTGTGAAATTGGTAAACACTACAAATCAGAGCTTAGCTTATTGCTTTATTGATTTCCTAGAATTAAGAAAATGATGGAGGGGGTAGCTAGGTGGTATAGTGAATAGACCACTGACAATCAAATCAGGAGGACCTGAGTTCAAATTCGGCCTCAGACACTTAACACAAAAACTAGCCATGTGACTTAGGGCAAATCACTTAACCCCAATTGCCCTCCAAAAAGCAAAAATAAATGATGGAGTAAATAGTAATAATGCAAATTCAACTTAAAAGTGTGCTATACATTATGACTCAGTTGTTAAACATTTAACAACATACCCCCACTATATGTGTTTTTTTCTATTAGAATGTAAGCTTCTTTTGTCTTGTATTTTCAACCTCATTGATCAGAATAGCACTTTACACATCCCCAGTACATAATAAATACATTTCCATTCATTCATTCCTTAGGTTTTCCTTAAAAACTTTACTTATCTTTCTTTTCCCTTAAATGCCCTACTTTGAATTAAACTTATTTGTATCCATATTGCACCCTCCTTAGTAGAATATAAGATATTCAAGGGTTAAGAATAATGTTATTTTTAACCTTTTAATCTCCAGGACCTAGCATTACTTATTATGGCCAATAAGTACTTAATAATGTTAGTCAGATTTGAATATAGTTTTTATGCAGTTTTTTATTATTATTATTTTTCTTTTTGACTGCCTAACTTGGCTTTATTTTCCTGTAAGTTTTTGCTGTTTTATCCACCCAATGGTTTTTAGCATGAACACAGGAGCTCTTCAAGTTTAATTTCTTGCCTAGTGATTGCTTGCAGAGTTCCACCTGTGCTGTTATCTATTTCAATTAGAATTGCAGTAAGGTCTGGTCTCTGAGTTTTGCCTCCTGTTCCATATTCATTAGATAGCCTAGTCTGGGAGACACTTAAGTGAAGAATAAAATTTTGAGATTATTAATTCACATGATAAAACACTCTTTAATTCTTACTAAAGGTTTTCTGTATGAGGGGGAAAGTGGAGAGATGTATTGGTAATTTCTGTGGTTGCACTTTTTACTCCATGAGAAAAGAAAGCCTAACCTGGGAGGGCTAGCAGTGGATTGAGGAAGAGGAAATCTGAATTCCCTAGCTTCAAGTAGAACTCTCCTGGGAACCAAATCTATGTGTAACTAGGACTCTCTTTTGGAGCATATCATTCCTGGTTCTTTTCCACCAGCAGGAAATTTTGAGGTCCTTTTTCCATCTATATATGACTTGTTGCTTAAGAGGCTTGCACACTGAGATGACAGGAAGTTCTTGTGAAATGGAGGAATTGGAAAAGCAATAACTTTACCCTCAAAGAATCCTTTTCTGACTCTGAATCATGTCAAGGCCGTTTCAAGTCACTTCCCAAAATGAGAGAGAGTAACAGTGGGAGCTTGATCTATTCTCTACCTGGACCTCCATGTATGGGCACATGGCACCCTGCCTTATCAATTCTGAGCTTCTAAGCCTAGGATTGGATTGCCATTTTTTTTTTTTTGCTTTTTCTATAAAGATCTTAGTTAAAGGCATCTCTATCTTGAAGTCAAATTTCCCAGGATTAAGAAAAGTTAAAATCAAATACCCTTGAGAATTTGAGAGTTCTAGACGTCCTGTGTCCCAATGAATGGAGCTACCTACCAATGAGTGGAATTAGTTCTCTTGGTCCTGTTCACTTCTACTTATTTACTATTTTATTTAGCAATCTTATTAGCTCCAATGGATTCAATTATTATCTCTATGTAGTTAATACCCAGATCTATATATACAACTTTGTATATACTTTTCCTGATGTCAATTTCTATATTACCAACTGCCTTTTGTACATCTCTAATTGAATGTCCCAAAGTATCTCAAATTCAAAGTTCCCAAAAGAAAACTCATGGTCTCCCCCAACAAACTGTCCCCTCTTGCAAACTTTACTGTTTCTTTTGAGAGCACCAAAATCCTTTCAGCCAACCCAGTACATGACATCAGTATCATCCACAAATCCTTTCTTATATTCACTCCACCTATCCAAGCTACCATCAAATTTTGTTGTTTCTATCTTTGCAACATATCTTATAAAGTCCCCCTCCCTTCACTCACATAGGCACCACCTTAATACAGGCTCATTCATTTGGATTATTATGATTGCCTTTTGGTTGGTCTTTCTTACCCAACTTTCTCCTCACTCCAGTATAATATCTATTTAATGCCAAAATGATTTTCCTAAAATACAGGTCTTATTATACCATCTCCACACTGAAAAACTCCAGTGGCTCCTTCAAGATTGTATATAAAATTCTCTGCCATTTAAAGCCCTTCACAACCTCTTACAATCTTGTACTTTACTCCCTCCTTGAAGCTTCAAATCTGTCTATTTAGTATATCTTGAACATGATTCTCCATCTTCTGACACATGCCTTTATACTGGAAGCATTATATGTTCATAATGTCTTGCTTCTTCAACTCTACTTTTTAGCTTTCCTTAATTCTCTTAATATTTAGCTCTTATCCCACCTTCTGTAGTAGGTCTTTCATGCTTTCCTCTTCCCCATCTCCTCCCTTTCCCCAGCTAATAGTGACTTCCCCTAGAGATTATTTTCCAAATATTTTGCATTAGAAATGTGGGCTTTTTAAAGGAAGGGAGAGTGTTTCTGTATTTCCAGGCATAGCATAATGCTTGGAATATAATAAGCACTTAAATTGCTTATTAATTAACTTAGTGACTAATAGACTAACAAGTGGTAGAAGAAGCTTCTTTATCAAAGAAGATGCCCACTATTAAAAGGATTGACTCAGTTTTAGCATGGAAAATAATCCAAATACGTTTGGACACTGCAGATCCAAAGCAAAAAGTAAAATGCTTAATGAGTAATCCCACAAACTGCTATGTGTCCTAATAAGGTTTAGTTACCAATCTCTAAGCAGATTATAACAGTAATTATAAGTTGTTACCAAATACTGTTTTAAGTTTTCTTTCATCATATATGGACTTGTGAGTATACTCTTCTTGTCTGTAGGAAATAAATAACTGTCCCATACCTGATTCATATCATATTTTGAGTAGCTTTGTAACTCTTCATTTTGGGAAAAAATTCAACATTAGGCAAAACTTAATCTAAAAGCAATGTCCCCCTTAGGGAACTATTATAAAGGTTTAGCTAGATGAGGAGTGTGAAAAAAGGAAGCTCAAACCTTCTCGTTAAAGGCCAGACTTGCATAGGTCTAAAATCATTCCAAAGCATGTACAAAAGTCCAGAATAGGGAGTGGACACAGTACCTAAACCCCAGTAAGTCCTTCAGTAATTCTTTAATGTTATATAAAAATCAATAAAAGTTGAGTTTGTTTTCTTTTTTTTTCTGGCACATTTGTGTTTTAAGACTTTCCCCCCCTGAAATTCAATTCATTTCAACCATGCCATAAATTCCATATTTTAGAGATGAGGTAAGGACAGACAAGGGGGAAAGTGCCTGTGATGGAGATGGGTGGAAGGGGAAGAAAAAAAAGGAACATTTTAATTATAATTTGAAAGCCAAGGAAGACACTTTCTGTATCATGGAGTATAGCTCTTTCACTTAATAGATGAAGAAACTGATGCCTATATGGGTTGTTTGACCGGTTCAAGCAAAAGCTAGTTGCAATAAGAGGATTTTAAGCCAAGTCCTCTGATTCCAAATCCAATGGTTGTTTTTCACGTTACCATCTCTGTAAGATGCTACAGATACAGGAACAGATAAAAATTGGCTTGCTACTATAGCTTGACATTTACTGTTATTTACAAACTAATTTGTATATATGGACACTGAATAGATATCTTTTTAGGGAGTGGTAGCAGTCTATTGTTTATTATTTCATATTCCCTAGAATGAAGATAGTACCTTTTTAGGAGAATGTTGAGAAGGCTAATAAGGTACATGGTAAATCATAGAGTTTAAGGGGGCATCAAAAGTCATTTAGTCTAATCCTATACAAAGCCAAGCAGCATCTACTCAAATCCTTGCAAGTGATGGGGGACCCATGCTATAATGTTGGATTTTTGTCCAATTCTAAATGAGTGATTTTTTTCTCCACACAGTGAGTTGATATTTGCCTTTTTGAAATTTCCACATATTAGTCTTAATTCTATTTTCTGTAGTCATATAAAATAGGTTTGATCTATTTCTGCAAACTTTTAGAATATATTTTATAAACAGTGATTATGTTGCATACACTGAGAAAATGTAAGTGCCTTGGGGGTAGGAACTATTACATTTCTTGTCTTATTGTTTCTGGCATCTAGGACAGTGCCAGTACTTGATAAATCCTTGATGAATGATCCATTGAATATGTCTCCATCTAGGAAACATTAGATAATTTCATATTTGGATGGGAGCTAATATAGCTCAATCTCCTAGTAAAGCAAGGATGTAGTAAACTATCACTGGTGGTATAAATCTGGACTTTTCTCAAATACCTTTACTGAATGAGGAATCATTTCCCTCCTAAAGATGCCCGTTTCATTTTATCCTCTGATTGTTAAGAATTTCATCTTTAAAAAAAACTTACAAACAAAACAAAACAAAATAATACAAAATAATTTCATCTTTGGGTTGAGCAAAAATTTTCCGCACTGCAACTTTGAACTATTGGTTCCACTTGTGCTCTCTAATTTCAGGCAGAAAAGTTCAAATGTCTCATCTATCCTGGAGAGCCCTGTAAAGATCTCAAGACTGTAATCATACCCTTCATGTTTTTTGTTCTTCTCTGTGCTATAAATCTCTGTTTCCTCTAGCTGGCCTTCCCATGGCATAGATTAAGGTCATTTCACCATCCTGGCCACCCTATTCTGGCTGTGTTCCAGATTGGAGATTCCCATATATATACTTGTCAAGTATATATATATATATATATAGCTTGTCAAGTACTTGAATAGAAAACCTTTAATATGAAGCCTTCTAATTCCTCCAATATGGAATATCTCTTTTAGGCTTTTAGGCAGGACATCCTAACTTGCCAGTGGTGATTTTTTCCCTAATAATTGACTATTTCTATTTTTGTGACTGTGGATTAAGGATAAATACTGGGATATGATACCCCATACTTTAACTGAAGGGTTCTTATGACATTTTAGTGTCATGGACACTTTTGGCAGACTAGTGAAACCTTTAAACCCCTTCTACGAATAATATTTTAAATACATACAATAAAACATTGAATCATAATGGAAACCAATTGTATTGAAATACAGTTATCTACTGATTTCTCTCTTTCACTCATTCTCTCTCTGTCCCTGTCTCTTTCTGTTTCTCTTTCTCTGTCTCTCCCTCTCTGTCTGTCTCTCTCCACTCCCTACACAGCTGCAAAAATTATTTTCCTATGCATATGTACATGCATGTATGTTTAGAAGTATGTATATATGAAAAGATATGTGTATGGTTTATGCATGTATACATATATACATATGAATACCCATATATGTACAGATATTTACAAGTTTATTCAAGGGACCCGGATTGAGGCTCCCTGAAAATGTGAACTTTGAGAAGTCTTTAATAGTGGATTTATCAGTTTTCCAAGAAAGGAAATAATCTAATATTGAGAATATTCTGTTAATTGTTGAACTATCAGTATTCTGAGGTAGAGATTTATCCATAAATCCCTGCTTCCATTTTAACCTGAAGAGTCTTCATATGGCTACCCTTTGAAAGGATTATTTAAGCATGTTTAAGATAATTAAGCATATTTAATACTATATAGCCCAAACTATTTAATATTTCATTATAAAATATTAATGTATTGTGATAGGACACAGCCTTCCTTTGTAGAAGAAAATTGTGTAGTTTTGAATAGCTTTCAAGTATAAAAATGGTTCAACATATGGAAAGATTTAGTTAAAAGTATATTGATATGTGTCATCAAAATACTTTATTTCAGAAACAAACACTAAGGTTGCCAACTTTTTTAATTGCAAATATATTGGGTACAGAGGTAGAGCCAAGATGGTGGAATACCAGCAGAAACCCAGCTGAACTTGATCAACATTCCCCTCTAAACACATTTTTAAAATAATGTCTCAAATCAAATTTTGTATCACCAAAGCCAACAACACATTTCCCAGTCTAAGACAAATTAAGAGGTTGACTGAGAGGTCTGTGGCACTGGGGTGGGAGCTTGCTTTGAGTGCAGCATCACCACCCACTGGTGGTTAGCCTTGGAGGCAGTCATGAAAGCAGTATCACCAGCTTTAGGAGTTCTTAGTCCAGAGATGATAAGGAAATTGGACAACTGGTCAGAAAGAGATTATCGGGGGCCCCTTTGCTGGCACTGGGTGCAGATGGCTCCAATAGGTAACTCTATAGCAGTTCCAGGTTCAGAGAAGTATTTGTGATTGGTCACAAGGAAGCAAGGACACTGGTAACAGGATTGCTGTGAGGATAAAATTATATAACATTTGTAAAGTTTTTGCAGGCCTTAAAGCATGATATAAGTGATAGCTATTATCATTATTAACAGAACTAGAGTCCAGACCTCCCAATTTTCAAATGAGTATCAGCTATCATGAAATGGTGCTCCAAATCAATTAATATTTAACTGGCACATTTTCCTAAGACCTTAAAATATTGACCTTAATCATGTGACCTAGTAACTTCGACATACCAGAAACCATACTATACCTCTATATTGAGTACATAAAACACCAAAGACTCTGAGGTTATCCACTTCATCCAGGGACAAAACATGTTATCTTGACTTTTGTCTTGTCAGTGGACTTCAGTGACTCTGGAAGACAAAGTGAGTTTTATGCAAATTCTGCCCCACTTAAATCCAATTCATGTCTATGTCAAGGCATCACTTGTGATTTCATTGGTCCTCTTTGAAAATGAAATTTGAACAACAATGGTGGTTAATGTTATTTAATAGGAAAAAAAAATGATATACACTGAGAAGCCAACAGAAAAGAGCAAGGCAATTTAAGGGCTTGGGGACATAATGAACCAGTAGAGGTAAAGTCAGATGTATTCTATGAAAAAAAAGATGTCAGTTTTGTAAAAGAACCTTTGAGGATATAGCAATCTTATAAAACCATAGTGAGTTGAAGCTAGTAATATTTCTTAAGGCAAACTGGATAAAAGAGTTCAGAATTTTAAATCTAGAGAGTGGCAGTGGCCTGTGAAATTGAGGAACAAAGTTTCCGGCAGCACATAAAAGCGGTAAAGCAGTAGTGGCGGGATGTTATTTTTGCTCAGGTGCATTCCAGAGTGCATAAAGTTGGAAAAATAAAACTAGGTATATAGTAATTTATGATATCTGTGAAGAATTGATTTCTTTTATGGACTCAATTTATAGAAAAAAGTAGTACTACCTAATTCTCTTGCTCCCTCTCCCTATCTCTTCCTCCCCCCCCCCCTTCCACCCCATACTACAAACTGGAAGTAGTAGCATTCTAGTATATGAGCAGGGGAATCAGTGACAATGAACATGGCTGCAAAGAGTAGAGGAATATGCTTCTCCTCCCCCCCCCCCATACAAATAGAGAAATTACATTTAAAATAACTGTAAAATATTTGGGATTCTATCTGCCAAGATACCCTCTCCCTTTCTTTTCTCTTTCTCCTCCTACTTCCCTGTAGGGTATATTTCTATATTCAACTGACTGTGTATGTTATTCCCTCTTTGAGCCAAATCTGATGAGAGCAAGGTTCAAACAATAATCACCCTCTCCCTTATTTCTCTCCACTCTAATAGATCTTTTCTACTTCTTGATATGATGTTATTTACCCTATTTTGCATCTCCTTTCCTCTTCTTCCAGTATAATTCTTTTTTCACCCCTTAATTGTTTATATCATCACATTGAAGTAAACTTATATCCACATGCTCTGTGGGTATATACCTATTTTAAATGCCCTCATAAAGATACATCACTGAAGCGTTACAACTATCATCTTCCCAAGTAGGGATGTAAATAGCTTAACCTTATCGAATAATATTTTTTCCTCTTTCCTGTTTACCTTTTTTATGCTTCTCTCTAGTTTTATATTTGAAAATCAAATTTTCTATTCAGCTCTACTCTTTTCATCATAAATGATTGAAAGTCCCCTATTTCACTTACTGTTTATCTTTTACCCTGAAAGGTTATGCTCAGTTTTGCTGGGTAGTTGATTCTTGGTTTTAATTGAAGTTCCTTTGCCTTTCAGATATCATATTCCAATGTTAGATAACATATTCCCTCAAATATGTTAATGTAGAAGCTACTAAATCTTGTGTAATTCTGACTGTGACTCCATGATATTTGAATTGTTTCTTTCTGGAAGCTTTCAGCATTTTCTCCTTGACCTGAAAATTCTAGAATTTGGTTACTATGTTGGAGTTTTCACTTTAGGATCTCTTTCAGGAGGTGATTGGTGGGTTCTTTAAATGACTATTTTACTCTCTGGTTCTAGGATATCAGGGCAAATTTCCTTGATAATTTCTTGAAAAATGCAGTCCAGGCTCTTTGTTTGATCATGACTTTCAGGTAATCTAATTATTCTTAAATTATCTCTCCCAGAGAGTCTCATGTGAGCTGTGCAGTCCCAGACCTGGGGCGGCCCTAACCAGTGGCACAGACTGGCCAGAGCAGACTTCAGGAGAGTCAATCACCAGAAGCTGTGGTGGTTTCTAGACTTCTCAATCCGTAAACACCAAAGAAAAAGTAAAAGGTCAGTGGGGAACTCTGTTGGAACAAGGTAATGGAAGATCATAGTTCAGCCCCTGCCCCCAGGCTGAGAGGAGGAGGTTACCTGGTAGCTGCACTGCTGCCATGTGGCTGGTTGCCTCTAAAGCTCCTGGGCTGCAGATTGTAGGGGGACCAAGTGACCATTCAGAGGGTAAATGCTCTTGCTTTGACTTCCTTGAATTTGGATCACAGTCTTAGGTGGTGGTATTGGGGTGAGAAACACCAGTGTGCCAGAGCTTGTGGTGGCTGTAGAGAGGGCACCTTTCTCAGATCTCTCATAACATCTGTGAAAACCCCAGTGATTTGGGACAAAACTCTCTCCATTCGGGGAGCAGAGTTCTACCATGGCAAAGAGCTCAAAAGTCAAATAATTAGCAGGCAAGATAAGCAAGCAGAGGAAGAGCAATCAGGCCATAGAATCTTTTTTGAGGACAAAAAGGAACACAACATGGAGCCATAAAAAGTCAACAAAGGCAAAACTCATGCATCAAAAGCTTCCAAAAATATGAAGTGGTTACAGGCCATGGAGGAGCTTAAGAAGGATTTTGAAAATAAAGTAAGAGAAGTAGAGGAAAAATTGGGAAGAGAAATGAGAATACTGCAAGAAAATCATGAAAAGTGAGTCAACAGCCTGCTAAAGGAGACCCAAAATAAATGAAGAAAATAACACCTTAAAAACAAACTAACTCAATGGCAAAATTATATATTACTCTATGATTTTGTGCTTCTTCTTCTTTTTTTTAAACAAATGCTTTATTAACTTCTGTTTGACATCATTCATTTCCGCCAGATTTTGAGTTACAATCATTTCCCCCCCCGTTATTCCCCTACCCAACCTCCCAGAATAGCAGTCCCACAAGATATCGCTTCCTCCAATCTGCTCTCTCCCATACCTTCTCCCATACCCCCTTCGACTTTTCCATTAGAGGAAGGTGAATCTTTGTGTCCCAATGCCTGCACATCTTATCTCCCAATTACAAGCAAAAGAGTATTAATAATAGTATTTATATATATTTGAAACATTTAATGTTAAAACCTCGAATTTCAGATCCATTTCCATCCTCCCTTGTCACCCATTCCCTCTGGGGAGATAAGTAATTCAGTATATGTTGTACATGTCTAGCTATGCAAAACATTATCATAGTAGATATATTGTACAAGTCTGCTTACAATTCCCTCCCACTCATCCCAGCCCCCACCTGGTCCATTCCCTACATGATCCAGTCCCTCTTCTATAGAGGGTACTTCCAACCTCCCCTCCCCCCAAGGAGGCCCTCCCATCCATCATCCTTCCTCTCATACCCCTTCCCCCTATTCTGCTGTAGGTTGAGGTATCCCATTTAGTATGTATGTCATTCTCTCCCTGAACCAAATTCAATGAGAATGTGGTTTTACCTTTTTTGCCTTCCTATTCTCCCCTCCCTTGCAACCACTTCCCCTTGCTTCTTCTACATGAGATAGTTTACCCTACCCTGTCTCTCCCCATCTCCTCTTGCCACTTTCCTCTCTCACCTCATAATTTCATCCCTTGAGTATTCTCCCTTCCCAACAAATTCAACCTATGCCCTCTATCCATATATAACTGTAACCATATACACACACATTCACATATGTATTCATATGACCACACACCCTTCTTCCATTATTTTCATAGTGAGAAAGATATCATCAGTCACAGTTATTGCTTTTCCATATAGGAATGTAAATAGTTCAACTTTGATAAGTTCCTTTTGATTTCTTTTCCCTGATTACCTTCTCAGGCATCTCTTGCTTCTTGTGTCTGGATGTCAAATTTTCTATTCAATTCTGGTTTTTCCTCAAGAATGCTTGAAAGTCCTCTATTCCACTGAATGACCATATTTTCCCCTGAAACAAAATACTCAGTTTTGCTGGGTAGGTGACCCTTGGGTTCATTCCCAGTTCTTTTGCCCTCTGGAATATCATATTCCATGCCCTTCTGTCCCTCAGTGTAGAAGCTGCCAGGTCCTGGGCTATTCTGATTGTGTTTCCACAATATTGAAATTGTTTCTTCCTGGCTGCTTGTAGTATTTTCTCCTTGATCTGGGGATTCTGGAACCTGGCTATAATATTCCTGGGAGTTTTCTTTTTGGGATCTTTTTCAGGAGGTGATGTGGATTCTTTCAACCTCTATTTTGCCCTCTGGATCTAAAACATCAGGGCAATTTTCCTTGAGAATTTCTTGAAGGGTGATTTCTAGGTTCTTTCTTTGATCATAGCTTTCAGGTAGTCCAATAATTTTTAAATTGTCTCTCCTGGATCTATTTTCCAGGTCCGTGGTTTTTCCCATGAGATATTTCACATTGCCTTCTAATCTTTCATTTGTTTGGATCTGCTTAACAGCATCTTGATTTCTCATAAAGTCATTAGCTTCCATTTGCTGCAGTCTAACTCTGCAGGAATAAATGTCCTCAGTGAACTTTTGAGATTCTTTTTCCGTCTGGCAAATTCAGTTTTTTAAGGCATTCTTCTCCTCATTGCCCTTTTGGGCCTCCTTTGCCATTTGATTTAGTCTATTTTTAATGTGTTGTTTTCCTCAGTCAGGCTGTTGACCCTCATTTCATACTTTTCCTGCATCCTTCTCATTTCTCTTTTCCACTTCTCTTATTTGATTTTTAAAGTCCTTCTTAAAGTCCTCTATGGCCTGCAACCCTCTCATGTTTTCTCCTGGGGCTTTTGGAGCAGGACTTCTGACCTCACAGTCCTTTTCCCGCTCTATGCCCCCAAAATAGGACTCTATGGTTGCATTTTTCTGTTTCCTTTGCCTTGGCATGTTGCCACTTAATTACTTGACTTTTGGGCTTGTTGCCACACTATGGCTTTAAGGCCAGAGAGAGGAATTTTCGTCCCGACCATGTGGAGGGCAACTTCCGTTTCTGGCAAGCTGTAAACCCACCCACGACTTCCACCCTAGATCACAATCCAGATCCAGGGAGGTTAAAGCAAGAGTGATTACCCCCCCCCCCCCCCAAGACTGATGGCTGGATCTCCCTACAGTTCGCAGGCCAGGAGCTGGAGCTGTCTCTGAAAATTACAAAATGGCATGTCTCCTCAGTGGCTTCTAGCGCCCAGGGGAGGAAGCCAACGCATTTCCCAAATAGTGGTCCCAAAGTCCATAGGACACTAACCTCTTACTTTGTCCTAGGCATATCTATGTTGATAATTCTGTAGTCGCCACAGCTGCTGGTGTTCTGGCGTTCCTCCAGCTGGCTGCTGGCCCTGCCATCCTGGGGCTAAAACCTCGGCTCACAGGGACCTGGGCCCCGCTTGGCTCGCCTCCCTGAGCTCTGTGCTCAGTGTGCTGCCCGGCTCCCAGAGTGCTGTGCTGGTCCTTTCTGCAGGGCTGCTGGGCTGTCCTCAGCAGTATGTTAGCTTCTCTGTGTCGTTCTGTGGGTGCTGGTGCTCCAGACGTTGTTCAATGTCCCCTTTTACATAGTTTAGGGGGAATCTGGGGGCAGAGTGGCTTGGATGAACTGTTTCGACTCCGCCATCTTGGCTCCGCCACTGTGCTTCTTCTTTTAAGCTGAATCATCTGAGTATCTCCCTCAAAGTAAGTATTCCAGGGGGCTACTGAGTTTGTTTCTATTTGACTATAAACAGCCATCAAGAAATAGGAATCTGGACCAATATGACCAGATTGCTTAAGGAAGGAATAAACAATGAACTGTGACCCTTGCCCTAATATTAATTTCTAATTGGTTTAAGATTTCTCTCATGTAGAGAGCTCCTCATTCGGAAACAACACTAGCAATGTACTTTCTTTTCTTTTTTTTTTAAAGCAATTGGGGTTAAGTAACTTGCTCAAGGTTACACGGCTAGTCATTTGATTTATGCGTGGGTGCTCATTTTCTGAGGCCGGATCTGATCTCGGGTCATCCAAACTCCGAGGCTGGAGGTCTTACTCACTGTACCACCTAGCCGCCCCGCAGCAATGTACTTTCAACATTTTTCTACAGCTTAAAGTCTCGGACTTGCCTGGGACACTGAGGGGTTAAGTTACTTACTTCAGGTAACACGAGTAGTTGTCAAAAGCACCACTGAACACAGTTCAACTCCTAGTCAGAGACAGAAACACACACAGACAGACTCTACTACAGCATAGTGCCTCCATGACCCAAGAATGGATAAATTCATTAAACATTTATTAAACTCTAACTTTTTGGCAAATGCTGGGCAAGTTATTAAGTTTAGATATGAACTCTTTTCCTGAGTATAGTTTTTAGAATATTTCTAGCATCAATTCATAATGGCTTGTATAAATAACATTTCATAATATGTGGCTTCTTCCCCTCATGGAGCTTCTAGTATGGCAGGATAATTAGATATATAGAGAACCATGAAAAAATTGAAAATGTCACAGTAATGCAATGATGACAACAACAAGAAAAAGTGATATTCAAGATGGGGACAAATTTGTTCCTGGCTTAGAGGACAGGCAAGACTTCCTCAGGAGGTGGCATTGGCTTTGAGTTGGATTTTAATGACTGGTGATAGGTGAGAGGATAGGAAGACAGATGTTGAATGTAGGCATCACAGTAATAAAAGGCACAAAGGAAGGGAAGCATAAGCGTGTATGAAAAATTGCAAGTCGTTTTATTTGGCTTAATTTAAAGTTTATAAAGGAGAATGGGGTGAGACTGGAAAGGCAGGATTAGGGCAGATTATTAAGAGCATTGAAGACCAAACTAAGTTGTGTCAACTTATGAAGGCAACAGGGAGTCATCAGAGAATTTACAACACAGAAGCAGCATGAATCCATCTCTTTAAACTTGTGTCTATGAGTATCACAAAAAATCTTCCTATACTAAAGCAAGAAGGGAACACATGTCTTAGTTAATTAATCTTAAATCATAGTTAAAATCTTAAATCATAGCCTTAAGAATCATCATGTGACAAGATAAGAAAGATCTATTCCTTGTAAAAGATCCCTAAGTTTTTTTTAAGGCAATTGCATTTGTTGGTATATTGAAAATTAATTAAAAAAAGAATTAATGTTTAGTTTTCAACATTCAGTTTTATAAAATTTTGAGTTCTAAATTTTACCCCTCCCTCCCCATACTCCTTCTTAAGATAGCGTGTTATCTATATGCTATACATGTCCAATAAAATTAAACTATTTCCACACCAGTCATGTTATAAAGAGGATTCAGAACCAAAGGAAAAAAAAGGACATAACAAGGAAAAAAAAGGAGAGAAAATAAAATGCTTCAATCTGCATTCAGATGAAAATTAATTTTTAAAGTACCAATATGAGTACCATCTCAGCTTCTTGTCTATAGATACAGCTAGCAAAGGTGGGCACCAGACCTTTAATTTCATTGATATAGGGAGCTCCTTGATGGGGAAACTTCTTCTACCAATACAGATTGGCACATTCTCTGTAATGCAGACCCTTACAGATGTGCTAAGGGCATTGAGAATTTAAATGATTTGGCCAGGATGTACACAGCCAATAAATATCCAAATCAGGATTTGAACTCAGGGCTTACTTGCTCTAAGACTAGTTTCCTATTCACTATACCATTCTGCTAACAGTGCATTGTCCCATGAGAACCTAATACTCTATAGGAGCAGATCAAAGACAAAGACAAAGAAATCATTTAGGTAAGAAAACAATCTAGCTAATATTTCATGATTTTGTGGAGACAGAGCACTTATTTGAGTCTTTTTTAGGGGGGGAGGGCAGGGCAATTAGGGTTAAATGACTTACCCAAGTCACACAGTTAGCAAGTGTTAAGTGTTAAGGCTAGATTTGAACTCAGGTCCTCCTGACTCCAGGGCCAGTGCTCTATTCATTGTGCCACCTAGCTGCCCCCCAGAACCCTTATTTGTTAAAAAAAAAAACAAAAAACAAAGAAAGAAAGATTCACCTTCAATATTTATTTAAATTACCCTTGATTTTTGTGTCTTCCAGAGAAACAAAAGTAAAGTAATTTTTAACGATCTAAGTTCATCAAAATATGATTTCACACCAAATAAACACTGAATCTTGTATGGGTTCCTGTAACTTAGAAGTAGGGCTTCTGGTTGTGATTCTAGTGTAATGGATGACTTTAAGTGATCATTTAACCTTTCATTAATAGTTTATAACTTATTTCAAATATTTGTTGCTAGGGTAAATATTTATGCAGAACCTGAAATTAAGAGAGTGGTTATTTGGTAGCTAAGGAAGAGCTTTAAATCTAATCACATTGTGCATTTTAACCTACTTTTCTCTGTGTGTATGTGTATATGTGTGTATGTAAATATGTGCATGTAGTGTGCGTGCACAGTGTGTATGTAAGTATATATTTGTGTATGTCTATATGTGTGTGCGTAGTATGTGTTTATGTGTGTGTGTGTGTATATATATATATATATATATATGTATAATGTGTGTGTGTGTTTATGTGTGTGTGTGTAAATGGCAGCCTGCTTGCTCTTCTATAGGCCACAAACCTATGCTGCTAATTTTCCCAATGACTCACTTTGTATCCTTAGGCAAATTATTTAAACTTCCTGTGACTCTGAACTTAGAGGTGAAAGTTGGAAACAGGCATTGTTTACAGCATTCCAACTCTCTTTGTCCTATAATTCCACTTTAAAAAACAAACAAAGTGGGGTGGCTAGGTGGCGCCGTGAGAAGAGTGTCAGCCCTGGAATCAGAAGGACCTGAGTTCGGATCCAGCCTCAGACACTTAATGCACACACAAATAAAAAAAAAAAAACCTAGCCGTGTGACCTTGGGCAAGTTACTTAATCCCAATTGCCCTCCAAAAAAGCAAAAACAAAAACAAAAAACAAAGAAACACCTACCATATGTAATGTATAGTATAAGATAAAAAAAAAGAGAAAACTTTTACATAAGGCACCATCTTTGCCCCCATGCAACTTAGAAAATAATAATAATCACTGAGAACTGGCAAGGGCCTCACACCACACCTGCTTGAACTCACTTATTTTACAAATAAGGAAACTGAGGCCTACAGAGCTAAAATGATTGAAGTAATTTTTCCCATATCAGTCAGCAAACATTTATTAAGTTCTTATAGTGTCATACTGGTGCTATATGACAGAGGGAAGATTTAAAACTAGATCCTTTCATTTGAAACCCACTGCAGAGAGCAGAGTGACTATTTCATTTTTGTCTTTGTAACTACAATGTCTAGTACAGTTCTGCATAGATTTGGTGCTCAATAAATGCTTGTTGACAGATGCAGTCAAAGTGTCAATGATTGTTGTGGACTGCAATTCACTTAACTTTCACAGCTACATGCCTGAGTGATCCACTGCTAAATGTTGTTCAAGATGATAGTGATTATTTCTTTATTGTAACTGTGACAATTACAAGAAGAGATGATCATATATTCCATGAAATAATATTACTTTTAACATTGGGTATATGTAGGAATCAATTGCACAAGGTCCCTTTTTTCCTTCTCCAATGAAAACGTTTTTTTCACCCATTTTCATGTTTAATGGTAAAAAATGAAAACATTTTCATATTTTTCTCTGTCTTCTCATTTCATTTATTGTGACAGTATCAATCTGGATATAATTTATTCCAAGGATGGGTAACCTGAGGCCTTGAAGCCACATGTGATCCTCTATATCCTCAAGTGAGGCCCATTAACTGAATCCAAACTTCACAGACCATATTTTTATTGGGGATTTGTTCTGTGAAATTTAGATTCAATTAAAGGACCTCACCTGAGTCCTTAGATCAGGGGTGGGGAAGCTGTGGCCTCCAAACCACATATGCCCTTCTAGGTCCTTGGGTGCAGCCTTTTGACAAATCCAAATTTTACAGAACATATACTTTAATTAAGGGAATTTGTTCTATGAAGTTTGGATTCAGTCAAAAGGCCTCACCCAAGGACCTAGAAGACCACATGTTGTGAGCCTGTCAGTACTTAAACAAACTGACCCTTGGTCAGATGGCATGTGTGATATGGTTATAAGGATACTCAATGCCTTTTCTGTTTCATAGAGCTAACAAGACCTTGTGCTCCAATGGAATAGCCTGTAACACCCCAGTTAGCTCTACATCAAGGTGAGACATCACAGGACATTAATGGAGAGCATGATAATTATTGCACTATAGTGAGAAAATCAATATTCATGATTTTTTTGTCTGCGTAGAAGAGAGGCAACTCATTGTTCAGAAGATTATAAAAATTTAAATGGTGTGGGCAGCGTCAAGATGGCAGAGTAGAAACAGCACTTCCACAGAGCTCCAGCCCACACTACTTCAAAATTATTTAAAAGGAGGATGCTGAATGACCTCTGGAGCTCAAGAACCCACAAAATGATATGAAGAAGCTAACCTCCCACTGAGGACAGCCTGCAGCCTGGCAGAGAGTGGCCAGCACAGCTCTCTGGGAGCCTAGCCCAGGCCAAGGTGAGTAGGAGGTTTTATCCCCAGGGTGGTCTGACCAGCAGCCAGCTGGAGGGACCCCAGAACACCAGCAGCTGTGGCATTTCCAGAATTACCAACACATAGATGCCTAGGACAAAATGAGAGGTCAGTGCCCTATGGACTTTGGGATTGCTTGGGAGAGTGCATCAGCTTCTTCCTTTGTGGGCGAAAAGCCACTGAGGAGCCTGTGCATCTTCTGCCATGTTGCCACATTGCAGCTTCATCTCCGGGCCTGCAGACTGTAGGAGGGTCTGGCAATCAGTCTGATGGGGTAATCACTCTTGATTTAACATGCTTGGATCAGGATTGCATTCTGGGGTGGAGGTCTTGGGGTGTGTGACCAGCTTGCCAGAGTGTGTGGAGGCTACAGAGAGGCCACCCAACTAATACCTCCAGAAGCTGAGAAAACCACAGAGTTTGGTACAGAAGCTCCCCGGTCTGGTGGCAGAGTCCGACTGTGGCAAGAAGCCAAAAACTCAAGCAATGGAGTAGCAACTTGCTTAGGCAAAGGAAACAAAATAAACAGAAAAATGCAACATTGGACTCCTATTTTGGGTGCAAAGAAGATCGAAGCATGGAACAGGAGGAGGACTTGGAGGTCAGAACTCATGCAACAAAAGCCCCAAATGAAAATACTATCTGGTTATAGGCCATAGAGGACCTTAAGAAGCAGATAAGAGAAGTGGGGGAAGAATTGGGAAGAGAAATGAGAAAGATGCAAGAAAAGTATGAAATGAGAGTTAACAGCCTGACTGAGGAAAATAACAACTTAAAAAATAGACTAACTAAAATGGCAAAAGAGGCTCAAAAAGGCAATGAGGAGAAGAATGCCTTAAAAAGCTGAATTTGCCAGATAGAAAAAGAATCTCAAAAGCTCACTGAGGAGAATTATTCCTTCAGAATTAGACTGGAGCAAATGGAAGTAGCAACTTTATGAGAAATCAAGATGCTGTTAAACAGATCCAAACAAATAAAAGAATAGAAGGCAATGTGAAATATCCTATGGGAAAAATCACTGACCTGGAAAATAGATCCAGGAAAGATAATCTAAAAATTATTAGACTACCTGAAAACCATAATCAAAGAAAGAATCTAGAAATTATCCTTCAAAAAATTCTCAAGGAAAATTGCCCTGATATTTTAGAACCAGGGGGCAAAATAGAGGTTGAAAGAATCCACCTATCACCTCCTGAAGAAGATCTCAAAAAGACAACTCTTAGGTATATTATAGCCAGGTTCCAGAATTCCCAGATAAAGGAGAGAATATTACAAGCAGCCAGGAAGAAACAATTTCAATATTGTGGAAACACAATCAGGATAACCCACGATCTGGCAGCTTCTACACTGCGGGATAGAAGGGCATGGAATATGATATTCCAGAGGGCAAAAGAGCTGGGATTAAAACCAAGAATCACCTACCCAGCAAAACTGAGTGTCATGTTTCAGGGGAAAATATGATCATTCAGTGGAATACAGGACTTTCAAGCATTCTTGAGGAAAAAAAAATAGAATTGAATAGAAAATTTGACATCCAGACACAAGAAGCAAGAGATGCCTGAGAAGGTAATGAGGGAAAAGAAATCAAAAGGAACTCATCAAAGTTGAACTATATTCATTCCTATATGGAAAAACAATAACTGTGACTGATGAAATCTTTCTCACTATGAAAATAATGGAAGAAGGGTGTGTGGTCATATGAATACATATGTAAATGTGTGTATATGGTTACAATTATACATGGATAGAGGTCATAGGTTGAATTTGTTGGGAAGGGAGGATACTCAAGGGGTGAAATTATGAGGTGAGAGAGGAAAGTGGCAAGAGGATATGGAGAGAGACAGGGTAGGGTTAACTATCTCATGTAGAAGAAGCAAGGGGAAGTGGTTGCAAGGGAGCAGGAGAATAGGAAGGCAAAAAGGCAAAACTACATTCTCATTGAATTTGGTTCAGGGAGAGAATGACATACATACTAAATGGGATATCTCAACCTGCAGAAGAATAGGGGGAAGGGGGATGAGAGGAGGGATGATGGATGGGAGGGCATCCTTGGGTGGAGGGGAGGTTGTAAGTACCCATTATAGAAGAGGGACTGGATTATGTAGGGAATGGACCAGGTGGGGGGTGGGATGAGTGGGAGGGAATTATAAGCAGCCTTGTACAATATATCTACTATGATAATGTTTTGCACAGCTAGACATGTACAACATATACTGAATTACTTATCTCCCCAGAGGGAATGGGTGACAAAGGAGGAAAGAAATGGATCTGAAATTCAATGTCTTAAGGTTAAATGTTTCAAATTTATAAAAAAAAAAAAACATTTATCAAACACTTTAAGGTTAAAAATGATTATACATTTTCTTTCATCTAAGACATTACTCCTGTGAGGTAGATCATATTGTCATACTGATTTCATAGGTGGGAAATTTGATACTGATCAAATATAATACATAGGATTACTGGAATCCAATTACTTTTTTTTTTAATTTCACAGAACCAAGAAAAGGAACCCCTATGGAAGTACTAGTAGTCTAGATCATCAGTGTCAACCTTAAATAGAAATGGAATTTACTAAGCCATTCATAAAGATCCCTGTGGGCTCTATATTGCCTTAGAAAATCACGTATATCAATATTATATACACTTTATTGTATTTCTATTTATTTTGTTAAATTTATCTTAGTTACAGCAAAATTTGATTCTGGCCACATAATGGCATTATTATGGCCTTCCAACCATAGTAATAGATATGACTCAAATAAAATCTAAAGGAGGACTGAAAGGAGACTCTGCTCTGAGGAAATATGCTTAAAATTGCAATGAATAAAAGGCAAGATTTCTGTTTCTAAGAACCACCTCTTTAAATCTCCATTTTTTGCTCCTACCATTGAATTTATCATGCCTGATTTTTGTCTATGATCTGTGTCTATCCATATATTCTATCTATACATCTATTTCTCTCTCTCTCTCTCTCTCTCTCTCTCTCTCTCTCTCTCTCTCTCTCTCTCTCTTTCTTCTTGCCCCAACTTTGTATACACTTAAATAAATGCATTCTAAAGAGATTTACTCTTGAACTATTCAGCAGATATTTAGCTCTAATAAAAGCATTCCTCCCCCTCTCTGTCCAAACTTTATAAACACTTAAGTAAATTAACAGGAAATGGAAAAAAGGAGATACAGATCCAAGAAGCTTGTTAAATTAAATGGGAATTCTTTCTCCTAGAATTAATACCACCTTTCCTTGGAAACACTTTAGGTTTCTTAAATTGCTTGCTTGGGTCAGAGTCATTGGCTTTGTTTTGTGGATGTTTCAAATGTAGGTGAAATGTTTCACATTAAAAGAAAAATAAAAGATCTTTGTGATTTAGTGTTTTTTTTTAATTTTTTTTTTTATACCAGCTGGAGCTTTTCACCTCTCTATTTCAACATCTTTCAGTTTTTGGGGAAAAAAAGAAAGCATGTTTCTCTTACATTACCTTAGCCACTTTTTGTCCAATATATTACTTTAAGGAAATATTCCAGTCTCCTCCTATAAAATTTTTCTTAATCAAGTTGGTTAGATTTTCTGAATATTGATATTCTGACCTCCATTTTAGTTAACAAGGGTGAGGATGAAGTTAGAGATTGCTTCTGCATATACAAAATTTTGCTCAAAATCTGGACCTTCTTTAGTGAACAGTTAAGAGGGTTTCTAGGGAAGATTTTTATTCTCCACTGTGTTGAAACCCTATGTGGAATAATTTGGCTTGCCAACTACATCCCCAAGAGGTAAGGTCCATAGGATTATTGAAATACAAATTGTAAAATCACAGATAAGGATTTAGAAAGGATCTTAGAGATTGCCCAGGCAAATGTTAGCAGTTTATAGATAATGAAACTGAGGTCTAGCTAGATTTGTTAAGTGCCTTGCCCAAACTAACAATGGTAGCAAGTATCAGAGATGGAATTCGTATTCAAATCTGGTGATGCCAAGTTCAATATTTTTTCTTTCTGACGGCTGAAAGTATTCTGTTTCACTTCCACTTTACTTATATGAAAGAGTGGGGAGACTGATGGGTTTTGAGCCAGAGATTCTGGGCTTGGATCCCAATTCTGCTACTCATGACCTGTGTGACCTTGGAAACGTAATTTCCATTTTCTGGGACCTGGTTTTCTTATATATAAAATAAAAGGATTGGAAAATATAATTTCTAAGCCCTTTCTATTTCTTAATTCTATAAACTTCTTTGTCCATTTCTACTGGAATTATGAGGGAGTGAGGGTGTTGATGGATGGTGATTTGTGGATGTCAGTTTAGTTGATGAGTCAATGCTAGGAAAAGGAAGGTATAGTTCTGACTCACACTTTCATAATTTCTGCATTTTTTAAACTTTTGACAATTTTTCAGTAGTTTACAGAAATCCCCTTTCACACAAATATAAGAACTCAAAAGTCAGCAACTCCCCCTCTCCTTTCAGAGAAGTTATTTCTTCCAAAAATATACCCTGATGCCATTAAGTATATAAGTATAGTAAGAACCTTTCCTACTTTTGATGCTGGGGGTCAGAACCGACACCTATATTCTGGGTGAAGCATATTACATCAGTCTTTTATTATATGTAGCTGTGATGGAAGGTAGTCTTTGATAACAACATCACTGGATATGCTTTAAAATGGGTCATGTTATATAATGGTATTCTACTGTAGCTGATATTTTAAAAATCACTTATGAGAGAGATAGCATGTGGTTCAGTCAAAAGATGACTGTACTGGGAGTTCAGAAGATCGGGTACTTTTCTCAACTCTGAAGCTTACTACCTTATGACCTTGGCCTTACCATTTGATAATAAATACTCAGATGATATAGCTGTGGAAACACAAGTGGGGATGGAGGAAGCCAAGAGATTTGTCTAAGGTAGTAGAGTAAAAAAGCATCTGAGCCAGGATTTTAACAGAAGTCTATTGGTTTGGTTTACTATACTTCATTGCCTTTCTTATGCTCAAGTTTCTTCAGATGAAAAATAAAGGAATTCTCACCAAGGACCTTCAAGCTGCTTTCAAATTCTAAATCCTGTAAACATAAGTGCACTGGTCAACAGGTCAAAAATAAAACATATTTCAGAATCTATTTAATTATGTGTAGCTTTTGGAAAGAATGATTTCATTGGGCATTTCCAAGCTGAAAATTTCCGTACATGTCCCAAGGTAATGCCCATTGGCTAATGTCAAGGCAATTACAATTAGGCTCTACTTATACCCTGTGCCACGTAGTGACCTTGCCCTGAGTATGAACGAAGTGGAATACCCAAATGCTGATTTCTTTTAGAAGCTCCAATCAGTGTCACAACAGATAATTTCTTCATTTCCTCTTGAGAACAATTTGGGTAGTGAAGAAATTGGTTATCAGCTGTAGGTGCAGGTTCCTGTTGGTAGAAGCAAGGAAGCCATGTCAGGTGTCCTACAGAGCCAGTAATACCTTCATTCACCATTTAGAATTTAAACTTTCTTCCCAATTCCTATAGTGCTTGGAGTTTTAAACTCTACCCTACGTTCTCTGCACATCTGTGAACTCATGACATATTGTTCAATTCCAAGTTGACAAGAGGCCTATTTTGGAAAATAAGAATGATTTAAAAAGCAGCGAATCTTATCTGATGTGACAGATGAAAGCAATTGAAAAAGATATTATAACTTCCATCCCAAGTTTGCATGAACTTTTTCTTTTGCCAATAAGGATCTTTCTCACTATGAACAATAATAAAAAAAAAAACATAAACACTGATTTTATAAGCATCTTTTATCTAGAGACCTAAGAATGGTTTACAAATAACTCCCCACATTTTTATGAGGGATCTGATAGTCACACTCTGCTCCATTATAGTGGCAGAAGCTGAAAGACAGACATTTAAGGAACAAAGAATCCCAGCCACACTGTGCTCTCTCTCTCTGTCTTTGTCTGTCTATCTGTCTCTCTCTTTCTCTGCGTCTCTTTCTCTCTGTCGTTCTCTGTTTCTGTCTCTTCCACCCCATCTCTCTCTGTATCTGTCTCCCTGTGTCTTTCTCTCTCTATCTCTCTGTCTCTCTCTGTCTCTCTCTCTCTCTCTGTCTCTCTCTCTCTCTGTCTCTCTCTGTCTCTCTCTGTCTCTCTCTGTCTCTCTCTCTCTCTTCTTCTTCTTTCTCCTTTTTCCCCTTTCTTCCCCATCCCTTCCTCTTCCTTCCTCTCTGTCTGTCTTTATCTGTCTCTGTCTCTCTCTTTCTGTCTCTCTCCCTCTCTCTCCCTCCCTCTCCCCTCTCCTTATTTCTCTCTCCTTTTCTCCTTCTTTTCCTATCCTTCCATCCAACTCTCTCTCTCCCTCTCTCTCATATAAAGCTGAAGTTTTTCTGTTCTCAAGGAGTATGAAATCTACCTGGAAATACAGTATAACACAAAGACTAACAATAAAATAACTGTTGTTAGCTTCAGAGGAGTGGGTTGTTGTATCCACTAAACCTCTAAGGAGGCCCTCTGCTTTGAACCCATAAGCAGAGTATGGACTGGGTCAGATCCTGGGAGAGCCTAGCATGTGATTAAAGGGAGGCTAGGCTACTTTTCTCCACACTTTCTAGCTTGGTAAACCCCTACCCTATAGAGCTGAAAACATTACTTAGAACTTGGGTTTTTGGCTCATTTCTAGGGTCCCTTGGAAGAGATCATATAAAAAATAGTCCACGTACAGTGTATATGAGATATTTAATTTATTTCATCATAAAAGTAAAGCTAATGAAGAAAGAGTCACAGTCCCCTTGATAAAATGATTTGAAACAACATAGGGCAACTTAACTTATAAGTGATGGTTACAATCTTATGGGAAGTTGATACCTAAATCATCACGACATAAATCAGGTTCTTGGACCACTGACTAGACAGGGTCATATGTCACCTTGCTTACTCTTCACTGTCCAAACAACCAGAAGTTGATAGTTGTCTTTTCCAATGAAGAAACCCCCCTTGCCACTTGTCATTTGAATCTGTTGGACCTCAGTACCTTCCAAACCAATAATGTCACCTGCAAGACCACATATGTTCATAGTGAGTTTAATGTTTGGTTGTCTATTCAGGGAAGATAAAGAGAGAAAAGAATCCAGGTTCTAACTGATAAAGAAGAATAGCCCTACTCTAGCTGCTCTGTGAAAGAGGTCCTCATGATGTCAGCATGGGTAAGGACAAGCACACCCCATGCACACCCCAATCCTTCACTGGAAGTTTCCGAGTTATAAGATTCCATTTGGCAGGTTGAAGAAAGAGAAAGTAGCCAAAAGCTGCCTCTCCTTCTACTTAACACATCATCTGTCATCACTGTTGCTGTCATGGGCCAAGTTAGGACCAAAGAGCTACTTAGTTTTGGTGTGTGTGTGTGTGTGTGTGTGTGTGTGTGTCTGTGTGTGTGTGTGTGTGTGTATGTGGGTGGGTGTGTTATCAAAGAGACCAGTGTTTTCATAATTGAGCCATCACTTGGCTTGGATCAGTGAGGAGTTCATCATCCTGAAGAAGGACCACAATACCCTTGGAGTCCCTGAAAACTTCCAGAGATACTGCAGGTCTTTTCTAGGATGGCCTTTATAGACTAACCCAAAGTCTTATATAAGAGGAAAAGAGAGCTGGCTGAAGAAAGCAGAATTTGAAAATTTCTCAAAGGATGGTATAAGCAATAAATGCCATTTTGGATATCCAGCGTCTGGGAGATCTACTTGTTTCCCCTCACCTACCATGGCATCTTTGCACAAAGGCCTATGGCATCTTCTATTCCCAGAATGGTCTTTCTCATCACCCCTTATTCTTGGAATCCAGAAATGCACTCTAGGCTTAGTTCATATATTATCTCCTATAAAGCTTTTCCTAATTGCCCCTTATTACTTTGCATTTACTCTGTGCATAGTTTTACAATTACCTCTCTGTTTCCATGCCATATTCCCTTGTAGAATGTAAAAACTCCTTGAAGGCAGAGAGTGGTCTCAGAATTTTTTCTTCATATTCCCAGGACCTACCTTGGCACAGAGTAGGTCGTTAATAAACGTTTAATGTACTTAATTGCCTCAAAGCTTACTTTGAGCTGGTGGGTAATCAGGCAAAGTTTGATAGACAAGGGAGGTAGGGTTACAGTTGGACCATCAAGGATGAGGAATTGGTTTCAAGAGAGGAATTTGGCATTTCAGACAGTAGGGCAATTTTACTTTTGAGAAAACTGAGGCCGATAGAGGATAAGTGATTAACCTGTTTCCATCTCCAGCTCATTTTACAGATAAGGAAGAGGAATATTATAATGTTGGAGATATTGACATTGAGGCCCACCAAAGGACAAGTAAGCAATGGAGAAGATGTCATTAATGAAACATATGGCTAGAGAGGAAAGATAGGTCAGTCATAAAATGAGAGGGATAGCTCTCATATTCTATTGGTATTCCTAAAATGCCGAGTGAAGGTAAGAGAAACTCCTTGTTTCTTGCCAAAAAGTCGAAGGGGGTATGGGAGAAGATATGGGAGAGAGCAGATTGGACGAAGGGATATCTTCTGGGAATGCTGTTCTGGGATGGTGGGTAGGGGAAAAATGGGGAAAAAATGTAACTCAAAATCTGGCAGAAATGGACGATGTAAAACAGAAGTTAATAAAGCATTTGTTTAATTAAAAAATAAAACAAACAAACACAATAAAACACTTTCAGCCCAAAATGAAAATAAAATAAAATAAGAAAAGAAGGAATAGAGTCCCACAGGATGGCCAGGCAGGACTAGATTCTGATCTGTAGCACTTGAAAAAATATCCATATCAATAAGTTCCATACATCTACCGGAGAATTGGCATTTAGGATGATACATTTTGTTCCCCATTAATAAGTGTTAGCTAAGTAAATGGCAAAAACCATGAGTGTATCAGTATATGTTCTCTGCTTCCCAACTTATTTACTCTTAAAATTCAAAGGTAATTACATGACTCAGTCAAATGAGTCCCACAATAATAGTTTTGATGTAAACATGTAAAATTAAAGGTACAGTGGCATTATAGAGACTGAGTTGTGACTAAACTTGAGTTCTCCTGAAGGAATTTGTTGTTGTTCGGTCATTTTCCAGTTGTGCCTAACTCTTCATGATTCCATTTCTGGCTGTTTTGGCAAAGATAGTGGAGTGATTTGCCATTTCCATCTCTAGCTCATTTTACAGATTAGAAACCTGAAGCAAACAGGGTTAAGTGACTTACCCGGGATCACAAAGCTAGTGTCTGAAACCAGATTTGAACCCAGGAAGATGAGCTTTCCTTTAGTAAATTTATTTACTTCCTTTACTCCAGACCAGGCATTCTATCCACTCTATCACCTAGCTGCCCATTCTAAAGAATGTTTTTGCAAAAAGGTTGCCTTCAATGAGTGAAATTAAAATATAGGAGGGAACATTGAATTGAAATTTGTTATGTTCATAAAAGGAAAATAATGCTGTCATCCTTACTTTTTGTCTATTTTAAGCATCCTGACAGTATAGTTCAAATTATATGAAGTTAGAAAAGAGGAACAGAGCAAGGGGGAAGGGTCAGTATTTTATTCATTCATTCATTCATTCATTTATCTATCTATTTATTTATTTTGCTTTTTGAAGGGCAATTGGGGTTAAGTAACTTGCCCAAGGTCACAGGGCTAGGTTTTTTTTTTTTTGTTTGTTTGTTGTGTTTTGTTTTTTTGCTTTTTTTTGTTGTTTTGTTTTGTTTGTTTCTGTGTGTTAAGTGTCTGAGGCCGGATCTGAAGTCAGGTCCTTCTGACTCTACTCACTGTGCCAACTAGCTGTCCCCAGGTTCAGTATTTTAAAGGCCTTAGTTCAAATCTGGGCTCAGATACTTGCTAGTTGTGTGACCCTGAGTAGGTCATTTAACCTTGTTTGCCTCAGATTCCTCATCTGTAAAATGAGATGGAGAAGGAAATGGCAAACCACTCCAGTATCTCTGCCAAGAAAACCCCAAGCAGGGTCACAAAGAGTCAGACATAACTGAGAAACAGCAGAAACAAAATTGTAAAGGCTCTTATGTGTTTGGAATCAATTGAGCTGGAGAGAGCTGGTTGTTAAATGTTCATGATGAACATTTATACTTTGGAAATCAGAGTAGGCCACACATCAGGCCTTACTTTATTGTTTTGTTGATTGTCTATACTTAAGAAGGGGGAAGCATAATGTTTTCTTGTTAATAAGCTTCCTAGTGAATTGTAGAAAAATCAGAGAATTCCCAAAGTAGTTAATCCAGAACATAGAACAAATGCATCCTGTATTCCTTGGAAGTAGGAAGGTAACCACTATGCCTTCAAAATGTGAATAAGAACATGAATAGAATAAGACAAAGGTATCATTTCAGGTACTATGCTAATAACTGCAACTATTATCTCATTTGATCCTCACAACTTTTCGAGTAACCCCAAGAAGCAGCAGAATCTGATTCTGTCCAACCACCTGAAGTATAGGACAAAAAGGAGAGAGAAACCAGAGACCTAAAGATATGCCATATAAGATACCTGTCCAGGGGCTGAGAGAAAGTTCATGGGAAACCAAAGTGTGTCTATTCTCCTGCCCTTGAGGTTACTTAGGACAAGGGAATGAGAAAGAGAATCTTAAATATCCTTCATCTCAGGAGGCAGAGGAAACTCTTCAGTATAAATTCAGTGCCTCTACTGTACCAGTAAAAGAATAGAAATCAAAGAGCAGGTGACTAAAAATATAATAATAATACAAAAGCCAAAATATCGAAGTTCTCAAGGCAAAAAGAAATAGCTTAGTAGATAGATAAATCAATAGCAAGAAGACAAAGCAAAATGAAGAATGAATAAAATAATAAGAAAAAGGAAATGTATAATTAGTAAATATTACAAAATAAAGGAAATTAATCAATAGTACCTCATGAAAGGCAGAATCTTATAAACCCCTCAGAGATCATAGAACAACAACAACAAAATCTCATAATAGTTCCAGTCAGTTTCAGGCAATCAATAAATATTTATTAATCACCTAGTATGTGTCAGGCAATGCATTAAGAATTAAGAACTGAAAGAGGGGCAATACACTATTCCTGCTCTCAAGTAGCTATCATTCTATTGTGTGTGGGGAGATCATGCATATGACTATACAAACTTTGTGTGTGTGTGTGTGTGTGTGTGTGTGTGTAAGTTGGAGATAATCCAAATAGAAAGAAACTAAAATTGAGGGAAAAAAGGCTACTGAAGGTAGGATTTTAGCTGGGAATGAAGGAAGCTGCGGAAGCCAGAAGGTAGAGATAAGAAAGAAGAAAATTCTAAGCATGGAGTGAAAGCCAGTGAAATGAAAGTCATAAAACAATGAAAAAATGAATTTAAGTAAAAAAAATAGAGAGCTCTCAATGCAGAAAATTATATTCAACAAAGAACTTAAAACACAATTCAATATTCCATAATTGGCCAGTTTCTCTCTGAAGAAATGAAAGATACTTGGAACATAAAAACACTAACAGCAGAAAATTCGGTCAAAGATACGAAATGAATACATACCAAAGCAAAGCGTCTTGCAGACAGGATGTACAAATATAACATAAAGATCAGGTCTCTCAAAAGAAAATGATTAAACCACAAGAAAAGAAATCCTGAATATCACTATGCAAGAAATAAGGCAAGAAAATTATCAGAACTTCTAAATATACAGAAAGCCTGGATTGATAGAATTCAGATACCTGTCAGAAACAACAACAACAACAACAACAACAACAACAAAAACAAAAACAAAAACAAACTGGTCTTCAAAATGGTCTTCGATGGTCTTCACACTCTTAGAGGTATAGTTACTAAATTGAATGATTTCAATAACAAAGAAAAATTTTTGCTTTTGGCCAAGAGAAAGGCCAGAGGACCTTCAAATGTGAAAGAAGGGTAATTTGAATATAAGGATTGTATTTTTGCCTGTTTTTTATTCTTTGTTTTTAAAGATGGTCTTCTAGATAGGAAGAAATATATATGTTGGAAACTGCAAATGTTGCAAAAACAAAAAAATCAATAAAACACATTCAACTCTCTTTACAAAAAAGTAGAGAATGGAAAAAAAGAAGAGAAAATTTAAAAGTATATCATGCACATGTCCCGACTACCCAACCCCCAGAGATCCAGTTGTTAAAGATTACCAGCATGCCGGTGGGTTCAATGGTTTTTCAGAGAGAAGGTCTGGGTTCAAATCCAACCACTGCTGTATTCTACCTATTTGATCTTCCCTGGGCTTGGTTTTCTCATCTACAAAATGAGAGGGTAGGACTAGAAAGCCTCTTAGGTCCCTCAACATCTATGATCCAATGAATAAGACAAAATATTCCACAGCTATCTGAATGTAATAAACTCTAAGCAGTGAAGTTGATCAGGAGTTCACTTTTTTATTTAATTTTAATTTCCTTCTGGCTATTAAAAATATAACTTGTATTCATGAAAATATTACATCAAAGTAGCCATAATAAATAATTAGGCCTTTATCAAAGACAGTTTTGTCCTTCCAGCTGCTAGGATTGTGCAGGCACACATTTATTTACATAGGATTGTGAAGAGACTCAAGAACAGCTGGGATTTTTATGTAAGCCATTCCATGATTGGAACTTAAATGGATTTTTCCAGCATTTCCTTTTGGAGTTTAAAAGCAACAACAAGAGTCTAAAACCCATTTTTGAAAAAAAAAAGTTTTTCTCCTATCTAGAGAGCAAATTAACTTTGATTGGTTCATGTTGACTATGAATGAAAATGGAATGTGTTAAAAATTTAACTTGAAATTATGTATTTTCAGTACGATTTTCCAGATGATGGGGTCATGATAACTACAATATTCCTAGTCTAGCCCTACTGTTTATTTCCCTCAAAACACACCACTAGGTAAAACAATGAGGCAAGAGTCACTTAGTTCTTTAGGAACAAAGATATATGTTGGAAAGCTGTTTCTGAATAGCCAAAATTCTAAAAATAGGAATAAAACAGAGAAGAAAGGAGAGATGAAAGATGTAAGAGCATTCTGTTGACTCAGAACTTTCCTCCCTCTCTCCCCTCTTTCCTTTGTCCTGTTTCCTTAATTCACCTCTCCCATTCCTCTCCATTTTCTTCCCTCTTTTTGCATGCCTTTATTTTGGAGGAGGGCAGCAAGATGGTGCAGTGGATAGAGTGCCTTACCTGGAGTCAGGAAGACTCATATTCTTGAGTTCAAATCTGACCTCAGACACTGACTAGCTGTGGAACCCTGGGGAAGTCACTTAATCCTGTTTGCCTCAGTTTCCTCATCTGTAAAATGAGCTAGAGAAGGAAATGGCAAACCACTTCAGTATCTTTGCCAAGAAAGCCCCAAATGGGGTCATAAAGAGTGTGAAATGACACAACAATCACAACATGTTTTGGGAGATGATGGAAAAACAATCTGTTTTGTTTTGTTTTGTTTTTTTGGTTTGGTTTTTTGTTTGTTTTTGTGGGGCATTAGTTGGATTTGCTTCTATTTACCAACCTGCCTGTATATTTATGTGTATGTTTGGGAGTGGGGCAGACAATCACCACCAAAAGATGATATTACATTGGGAAATTTTCAAAAATGGGATTTACTTTTATTGTGGTAATGAAGTAATTGCAAAATGATGGTGATTGGGTCTGTCTGTTATTTTCTTTGTTTCCGTATTGCTTAGTGTCTGGCACATAATAATCACTTAATAAATTCTGATTGACTGAGTGACTCACTGGAGCATACCGTTATGTGAATAATATGACTCATACTCCTAGAGGATCCTCCTCCTCTTCCTTCTCTTCCTCCCTTCCTCTCTGTCCGTCTCTGTCTGTCTGTCTGTGTCTCTTTATATATACCTTTCCTTTTTAGCAAAAGACCCAATTTCTCCCTCCACTCTTCTACTCTTCTTCATATAAAGTTCACTCAACAAGCATTTCTTAATCAACTCTTAAGTTTCATACACCATCCAGATGTTGGGGTACAGAAACAAAAATTAAGCTGTCCTTGGCCTCATTGATGTTACATTCCACTAGGGAAAACAACATATACAGCTTAGTTGGGCTGCAAGGAGTGGGCATTCAGGAAAGTCTTTATGTAGAAGGCAACAAATGACTTGAGCTTTGAGAGAAAGTATGAATTTGAAGAAATGACAATGGGGAGAGTACATTCCAGGCAGAGAGAATCAGAGACAATGTGAGGAACAGCAAGAAAGTCAGTTTGGCTGGAGCAAAGACTGGAAAAGAAAAGTGATAATATAGAATGTATCTATACATTCTTTTAAGCCTCAGGTGACAACTAAAAAATGAAGCCATACCCATGAGGGTCACAAATTGCTATTCATAGTGAAGGAAGAAAGATAAAGAAAGAAAGGAGAGGAAGGTAGAAGAGTGCTATTTATGGCACCAAGGACTGATCTATCTACTTTCTTTTTTATCTTCATCATCTTTTTTCTTTCATCTTATTTTGAATTTATTCAGTATTTTTCTCCAGTTACATGCAAAAACAACTTCTAACACTTGTTTATAAAACTTTGAGTTCCAAATTCTCTCCCTTCTTCCACACTCCCCAATTGGGAAGGCAAGCAATTCAATATAGGTTATACATGTGTTGACATGCAAAAAACATATTTCTATATTTGTCACATTGTGAAAGAAGACAGACACCCCCCCCAAAAAAAAAAACCCTCAAGAAAAGAAAATTGAAAAAAAAAGTATGCTTCAATCTGCATTCAGACCACCACCAGTTCTTTCTCTGGGCAAGGATGACATTTTTCATAATAATGGCATTGGGGGTTGTTTTAGATCATTGTATTGTTGAGAATACTTAATTCATTCACACCTTATCATCTTAAATATCACTGTTACTTTGTATGTAATGCACTCAGTTTGTATCAGCTCATGTAAGTCTTTCAGTGTTTTTATGAGAGTATCCTGCTCATAATTTCTGATAGCACAATAGTATTCCATCAAAATCACATAGTACAATTTGTTCAGTCATTCCCTGATTGATAGGCATCCCCCTAAATTTCCAGTTCTTTGTCACCAGAAAAGAGCTGCTATAACTATTTTTGAACATATAGGTCCTTTTCCTTTATGTTTTTTAATCTCTGTTGGGATATAGACATAGTAGTATTGCTATGTCAAAGAGTATGCATGATTGTATAGCCCTTTGGCATTGTATCAAATTCATGAATTCACCAACAGTGCATTCATGCCCCATTTTTCCCATACCCCTTCCGACATTTGTCATTTACTTTTTCTGTCCTATTAGCCAATCTAATAGGTATGAGGTAATAGCTCATATGTATTTTAATTTGCATTTCTCTAATCAATAGTGAGTTGGAGCATTTTTAATATATGGCTACAGATAGCTTTGATTACTTCATCTGAAAAATTTTCATATCTCTTTCTCATTTATCAGTTGGGGAATGGCTTTTGTTTTTATAAATTTGACTCAGTTCTCTATATATTTGAAAAACGAGGCCCTTATCAGAGAAACTTGTTTCAATTTTTCCCAATTATTATTGCTAACCATATTTCCCTCCATCCTGACACCTCACTGTATATTCTATTCTCTCTCATTTCACCCTGTCCCTTCTCAAAAGTGTTTTGCTTCTGACTACCCACTCCCCCAATCTATTCTCCCTTCTATCACCCCACCCCCTTATCTGCTTCCCTTAATATTTTCCTATAGTGTAAGATATATTTTTATACTCAATTGAATATATATGTTATTCCTCCTTTGAATCAATTCTGATGAGAATAAGGTTCACTCACTTCCCATCATTTCGCCTCTCTTCTTCTTTATTGGAAAAAGCTTTTTCTTGCCTCTTTTATGTGAGGTAACTTACCTCATTCTACCTCTCCCTTTCCCTTTCTCTGAGTACATTCCTCTCTCACCCCTTAATTATACTTTTCTAGATATCATCCTTTTATAGTCAACTTACACCTGTGCCTTCTGTCTATATATACTCTTTCTAATGCTCTGATAATAAGAAAGTTTTTTTTTTTTTAATGAGTTTCAAGTATCATTTGACTAAACAATTTAACCTTATTATGTCCCTTATGATTTCCTTTCCAGTTTAGCTTGTCAGGTTCTTTTGAGTCTTGTATTTGAAAGTTAAATTTTCTATTAAGCTCTTGTCTTTTAATCAAGAATGCTTGAAAGTCCTCTTATTAAATGTCCATTTTTCCCCCTGATGGAATATGTTCAGTTTTGCTGGGTAGGTGATTCTTGGCTGTAATCCTAACTCTTTTACCCTCTGGAATATCACATTCCACGCCCTCCAATCCTTTAATGTAGAAGCTTCTAAATCTTCTGTTATGTACTGGTGCAGTGGCTCCCAAGTTCTATTCCTGTTTGCTGGCTCTGGGTCTGTGCTGGGGTAGTTTGTGTTGGACTGTGCTTCATTCTCATCTAGGGGTGAGAGATATTTCCTGCTGCTCTTCTAAGTTTTCTTTGACCAGAAAAAATATTTCACCCTGTCTTTTTGTGAGTTCTGCTGCTCCAGGAACTGTTTTATGGAATTTTTTAAAGGTGTCTGGAGGGGTTTGGGGGAGAGCTCAAGTGAGTTTCTGCCTTTTCTCTGCCATCTTGACTCTTCCTCCACACCATCTATTTATTTTCTACTAAATCTAAGGAGAACTATCCCAGAGTGGAGTAACTCAGAAGGCAGTGAGTTCTGTCTCACTGGAGGCATTCATAAAAGGTTGGATGACCACTAGTCAAATATATTATAAAAAAGTTGCCTATTCCATCATTAGCGGGACTCTGGTTTCTCTTTCAGATGTCTCCATGGTTCAGGATCTCAATTCTATGCATCTAACTATGCTTCCTTCAGTTTGGTTAGTTGACCGGGTGTCTCGACCCTTTCCCTACCACAAAACCCCAACTTCACTCTCCACATTTCATTAATAGGTAAAAGAACCATAGTGACTTTTATAAGATCACAATTATTAAGTGAAAAAGTTGAAATTTGAACCTAGACTGGATCATTAAAAAGCCAACAATCTTTTTACTGGGAATGTATCATATTGCTTCTCAATATCCCTAGTGTGTAGCACAGTGTCTTATGGAACACAGTATACAAAAACTTAATAAATATCTCCTTAATTACAATCATTTCCACCTGCTAGTCAAATCTTCCTTTTCTAAAAGCTTTGCATATTGTTATCAGGTAAGGAATTGTGGATTTCATCATACCATATATTATTTGCCAAAGAATATTTGAAAAGACCTGGAAGGAAACTAACAATTTTTTTTAAATCAACATTCTAGCAGATAAGGTGAGTGATAAGTATAGTTTGTTGGTGGTTAAAGAAAATACTTGAAACTCTTAATAAATGCTGTTTGCAGTAGAAACAGCACTTCCAAGGTGCTCTGCCCCACACAACTTCAAAACAATATAAAAGGGGACTCTAAACAACTTCTGGGGGACCCAGCACCCACAGAATGACACAGAGAAGATAACCTCCCACTGAGGAGAATGCAGCAGCCCTGCAGGGAGCGGCCAGAGCAGCACAGTGCGCTGGGAACTGACAGCACAGTGCTCTGGGACCTGAGCCCAGGACATCGTGAGCCACAATTTTAGCCCTAGGGTGTCGGGGCCAGCAGCCAGCTTGAGGGATCTCAGAACACCAGCAGCTGTGGTGATTCCAGAACTATCAGCACAGATATGCATAGGACAAAGTGAGAGGTAAGTGCCCTATGGCCTTTGGGACCAGTATTTGGGGAACCTGTCGGCTTCCTCCCCTGGGGGCGAAAAGCTGCTGAAGAAAAGTGGCACAGAAGCCACTTTGCAGCTTCACTGGAGGCTCTAGCTCCTGGTCTGTGAACTATAGGGAGATCCAGCAATCAGTCTGGGGGTTAATCGCTCTTGCTTTAAACTGCCTGGATCGGGATTATGGTCTGGGGGGGGGGGGGGTTTGGGGTGGGTATCAAGCTTGCCAGAGCATGTGGAGGCTTTACAGAGGCCACCCAACCTTCGGAAGTTGTGAAGACCCCATGTTTGGGACAGAAGCTCTCCTGTCTGGTGGCAGAGTCCTACTGTGGCAACAAGCCCAAAAATAAAGTAATTAAGTGGCAACATGCCTAGGCAAAAGAAACAAAATAAACAGAAAAATTCAACATTGGAGTCCTAATTTAGGGGCAAAGAGGACCAAAGCATGGAGGAGGACTGTGAGGTCAGAACTCTTGCACCAAAAGCCCCAAATGAAAATACAAGCTGGCTACAGGCCATAGAGGACCTTAAAAAGCAGATAAGAGGAGTGGGGGGCAGAGCAAAGATGGCAGAGTAGAAACAGCGTGTCCAAGCCACTCTCCCCCCATATCACCTCCAAACTATGTAAAAGGGGACTCTGAACAACTTCTGGAGCCCCAACACCAACAGAATGACACAGAGAAGCTAACGTCCCTCTGAGGACAGCCCAGCAGCCCTGGAGGAAGGACCAGAACAGCACTCTGGGAGCTGACAGCACAGTGTGCAGTGTGTGGGGAGCCAAGCACAGGTCTGCCTGAGTTGCGGTTTTAGCGCCAGGGCAGCCGGGCCAGCAGCTGACCCTGAACAACAACAGCTGTGGTGATTCCAGAATTATCAACTCAGATATGCCTAGGACAAAGTGAGAGGTTAGTGCCCTATGGACTTTGGGACCGGTATTTGGGGAATGCATCAGCTTCCTCCCCTGGGGGCTAGAAGCCACTGAGGAGACACGCCATTTTGTAGTTTTCAAAGGCAGCTCGAGCTCCTGGCCTGCAAACTGCAGGGAGTTCCAGTGATCAGTCTTGGGGCTTAATCACTCTTGCTTTAACTTCCCTGGATCTGGATCGTGATCTGGGGTGGAGATCTGGGGTGGGTTTCCAGCTTGCCAGAAAAGGAAGTTGTCCCCCACACCTTCGGGATGAAAGTTGTCCTGTCTGGCGGCAGAGCCATAGTGTGGCAACAAGCCCAAAAGTCAGGTAATTAAGTGGCAACATGCCAAGGCAAAGGAAACAAATTAAACAAAAATGTGCAACCTTAGACTCCTACTTTGGGGGCAAAGAGGATCGAAGCACGGAACAGTCAGAGGACTGTAAGGTCAGAAAGCCTGTTCCAAAAGCTCCAAAGGAAAATATGAGCAGGTTACAGGCCATAGAGGACCTTAACAAGGACTTTAAGAATCAAATAAGAGAAGTGGAGGAAAAATTGGGAAGAGAAATGAGAAGGATGCAGGAAAAGTATGAAATGAGGGTCAACAGCCTGACTGAGGAAAACAACACCTTAAAAAATAGACTAGCTCAAATGGCAAAGGAGGCCCAAAAGGGCAATGAGGAGAAGAATGCCTTAAAAAGTCGAATTTGCCAGATGGAAAAAGAATCTCAAAAGTTCACTGAAGAGATTCATTCCTTCAGAGTTAGACTGGAGCAAATGGAAGCTAATGACTTTATGAGAAATCAAGATGCTGTTAAGCAGATCCAAACAAATGAAAGATTAGAAGGCAATGTGAAATATCTCATGGGAAAAACCACTGACCTGGAAAATAGATCCAGGAGACACAACTTAAAAATTATTGGACTACCTGAAAGCCATGATCAAAGAAAGAACCTAGAAATCACCCTTCAAGAAATTCTCAAAGAAAATTGCCCTGATGTTTTAGATCCAGAGGGCAAAATAGAGGTTGAAAGCATCCAGAGATCACCTCCTAAAAAAGATCCCAAAAGAAAACTCCCAGGAATATTATAGCCAGGTTCCAGAATCCCCACATCAAAGAGAAAATACTACAAGCGGCCAGGAAGAAACAATTTCAATATTGTGGAAACACAATCAGATTACCACAGGACCTGGCAGTTTCTACACTGAGGGTTAGAAGGAAATGGAATATGATATTCCAGAGGGCAAAAGAGCTGGGACTGAACCCAAGGGTCACCTACCCAGCAAAACTGAGTATCTTGTTTCAGGGGAAAATATGGATATTCAGTGGAATAGAAGACTTTCAAGCATCATTGAGGGAAAAACCAGAATTAAATAGAAAATTTGACATCCAGACTCAAGAAGCAAGAGATGCCTGAGAAGGTAATCAGGGAACAGAAATTAAAAGGAACTTATCAAAGTTGAACTATTTACATTCCTTTATGGAAAAACTGTAACTGTGACTGAGGAAATCTTTCTCAGTATGAAAACAATGGAAGAAGGGTGTATGGTCATATGAATACATATGTGAATGTGTGTATATATGTTTACAGTTATATATGGATAGAGGGCATAGGTTGAATTTTTTTGGGAATCGAGGATACTTAAGGGGTGAAATTATGAGGTGAGAAAGAAAAACCTTCTTAACTTGTGCAATTGTTGTCCATACTTTTCCTCCAACCCTCCTTAGGAGACACACTCACTGTTCTGGAGGCCTTCTTGTCATACATTTGATATTCGTAGTTACATGTTCAACCTGTGAGCTAGTACTTCTGCTACACATCTGCTCTACTGCTTTTCTCAATCATATAAGTCCCTGAGCATCACTTAACAAAAGTGTATTTAAGTCTTCCTTTGTAATAGAATGCAGGCTAATATTCCTATAATGCATCTCTTCATTGGCCTTTGGGACTTCTGAAATTCTAACATTTTAGGATCTGATTGATCACAATTAATGTAAAAAGAAAAGCACTGTTTTGTTTCAGTGAGAAATATAAAATCATTGAAAGTGCTGCATAATTTCTTTTGTCAGTTGCCAAGCCTGTTCTAAAAACCCAGCCCTGAAAGATTTAAAACTTTCATACATAAAATTCTTAGTCTGGGTCCCTGCTACTTTGTTTAGTGGTTGACTCTTTTGCCCACTATATCTAGACCTGGACTCTAGCCATACCTCACTTTGATCCCTGATCTTCTCCTTATTGGCTACCACCAGCTCTCCATCCTCTGCCCCATTTATGAAAATTATTCTGAGCCCAATCCAATGTCAATCTGTGGTCCCTTTCCAAATTCTACTTATTGCTGGATCAGAAATGAAAGTAGTCCCTGACCTGATGGAGTTCACATTCTACTGGGCGAAATAATATGTACAAATAAATAAACACAAAATACATACAAAGGAAGTTCAGGATGAAATACTAACAATGTGGGGTGAGAATCAATAAAATCCTCTTATAGTACCTGTAGTTTCTTATATCACTTAGGTTGATCCTCAAAGGAAGTAAGAGGTGGAGGAGGAGAGAAAATTCAAGAGGGGAATATGTTACAAATTGAAAGAGGCTGAGATGAAATACCTGGAGCAAGGGATTCAAGTAAAGTAGTTTGTTTTTTTTTTTTTTCTGTCTCTGTTTCTCCTCCTCTCCCACTCTCACTGTATGGTGGTGGTGGTGGAGGCGAGGAGATCATGGAAAATTAACCAGTAAGGACAAGTTAAAATAACATTTGATGCCCTCAAATGCTGAGTAAAGGAGTTTGTATTTTATCTATGACCAATAGAGAGCCATTAAATTTTATTGATCAAGATGATGTTGTTAGAACTGACAATTTAGAAAATGTAGCCCTCTTATCTCCATATAGAAACACATCTGGATATCAGGGAAGGATAGAGTAAAGGATGTGTTGACTCATAGGTTACACATGACAGGGGGGTTTTTTAGGGTCTTAGGTGGCTAGAAAACTGTCAGACAAGCTGGGGTCAATCAGTCCCATTTTAGTGCCACCCTCCCCCATTTTGTGAGTGACAAGAAAGAAACTGTCAGAAAAATGCTGGGGTCATCACAATGACCTTAAAAGTCTTTTCATGATGACAGAAGGTTCCAGAGGATGTGGATTATTCCTGTGGGAGAGGGATCAGGGCTTGAGGAAGATTTAATAAGAAATGGAAGAATCAAACTCTTAACAATTTGATTGAGCTAGATGTATTGGCATGCATTGGTCCATGGGATCACAAAGAGTCGGACACAACTGAATGACTGAACAACAACAAGAAGGAATAAACAATATTATAAATACATTTTTTAGAATTTTAAGTATGCTCATGCACTGCATAATTTGTATGCTTTATCACACTAGTTCTGAAAAGGAGATTCGTATCTCTATTTGGGCTAAAGTCAAATAAGCCCTTGAAATGATTTTGGTGCTGGTTTAGTTTTTGTTAATTTTTCTGTTGTTCAGTTGTTTCAGTCATAATTGATTATAATGACCATATCTGGAGTTTTCTTGGTGAGGATACTGGAGTGATTTGCCATTTCCTTCCTTAGCTCATTTTATAGCTGAGGAAACTGAGGCAAATAGCATTAAGTGACTTGCCTAGGCTCACATAGCTAGTAAGTATCTGAGGTCAGAAGATGAGTCTTCCTTACTCCAGACCTGGTGTGCCTTCCATTGTGCTACTTAACTGCCCTTTGGTAATTTCACATAATTACAAAATCACCAAATCTCCAAGTTGAAAAGACACTAGAAATAACCAAATCCAAATTGTACTTATAATAGAAGTATTCCTATCATACAATTAATCAATCACACATAGATTGAGCACGCAAGGTACTGTACTTGATGTACATGTACATGTACACTGTACATTCACAGGGATACAAAGACAAAAGTGAAACAGTCCCTGAACTCAAGGTGTTCACATTCTAAAAAGGTGGTCAATATCTTCTTATATTGGTATATACATAACAGATACAAAAAGAATAAAAAGGGTTTTGGGAGAGGGAATGTCTTTGGAGGTGATATGGGATGGGGGTGGGGAAGGAAATCAATAGAGACTTTCTATAATGTACCTGATAATATGTCATCCAGTCTTTACTTCTAATCTCACTTCCTTCTCATGATAGGAAAGTCATCTCATTCTACTTTGGGACATCTTGAAATTCTAATTAAGGGTTTCCTTATATAAGGTCTATAAATTGCCTCCACACAATTTCTACTCAGTTTGAATCCTGGAACCAAGTAGAATAGGTCTAATCTATTTGTGACATTCTGGCCTTTTGTATACCTGCAGATTGATGAAGCCTTTGAGAGAGTGATTGAAGGTCACAAAGATTCTGAAAGACTGAGCATTTTATAACTTTAACTTTTTAAAAAATTATTTGGTAGTAAAAGAAAGGCAGGTGTATGGATCCCATTAATAGTTCCCTGAGGATGTGTACTTTCAGTCACTCTGTCTCTATTTCTCACTATTACCTCTTGGTTTCTGAGCTAGGAATATGCCAACCATGACTTTTTATTCATATGACTCCTCCCTCCTTTGCTGGTCATGCCCTTTCCTTTCCAGACCCAGTATTATATCAGTCACTGATCGCCACTGATCTTGAATATTTTCATTTAAATGAAATGAAAACATAGCAAATGAATATGAAATATATTAAATTATCAATACATTAATTATAATATAATATAGTACATTATATGATATAAAATAACAAAATAAAACATAGTAAAATAATAAGTACAGGTATCACACGCACAAAAATATATCTCTTTTCAGCTCAATCCTTACAGGTAACCTAAGCCATCTTTCAGGTTAGATGCCTATTCCTCCCTCTTTATCCTCCCAGGCATAACATGCTTGGGAGAGAGCGAACTCAGAAATCAATATCATATAACAGCCTTCTCTTTTGGTGAATTTTACAGTTGCAGCTATATAAAACAAAAGGGGAAAAAAGCTACTATCTCTAGGTTTCTGTAACTCTTCTGTGGTCTAGCTTACATACCTCCCACTCCTTGAAATTCCCTGCATTGAAAAATGCCAAGACTTAAAGATCCAAGGGCCATTATCATTCAGAGCCCAGGGGAAGAGGGGCTAGTATGATTAAGCTCTACTATCATCTCTTGCTACCATTATCTGCCAGTCTATCCCTTCTCCTTCAGCATTCCCAAATAATACTTTGCAACTCATGCCATTATGTCCTTTCGACCTCCTCCTCCCCACATCTCTCTTTCTAGTCTAAGCAGAAAGAGACAAAAAGGGCAAATGATGCCTGTTAGAAAATTAGGGTACTGGCAAATACCCTGGGCCCTTCTTAAATTTTTACATTTAAAATCTTTTTTAAAATAAACTATTTATAGATCTATGTTCCATTGCCCTAAGTATTTGCCCCTTCAATGTATAAGGCATAAATGACCAATTGTACCAAAGTAGGTCTACCTCAGTTTTGAAGTGATAGCTTAGCCACCAAGGACTTTATGCCATTCCATATCCTCACTACAAAACTGTATCATTCTGTTCAAAGATCTCAGATGTAGCTAGGGGGTATAGCTTGACATACATACACAGCTTCTATTCTATTTAATTTTTTAGATACCTTTCTGTTTCCCAATAGAAATTCTTATGTGTTAGTTTTACTTGTTATAGATAACTTTTCCAGCCTGACCTATTTTTAATTTGAGTGAGAAAACTGAAATGTTAATGCTTTCCTTTCTTGCTTTCCAAATTCTTACCAATCCCCTCCCCTCAGAGAGAGAGAGAAAGAGAGAGAGAGAGAGAGAGAGAGAGAGAGAGAGAGAGAGAGAGAGAGAGAGAGAGAGAGAGAAAGAGAGAGAGAGAGAGAGATTGTATCATTTTAGTGAGGCAAAGGCAAGGTTTAGTTTCTTTAAAGTACATTGAATTTCTGAAACTGTCATTAATGAATACTGATCATGTGTGTTCCTTAGAAGGACAGACGTTTAATCAGCTGTTATCTAAAAGTCTAAATATAGACACTGCCAAGTCTAATGAAATACATTAGATTTTTTAAACTAAGTTCAATGGTAGTTACAAACTCTGGAGATTCAACAGTGTTTATGGCTCCTTTCTTAAAGCCCTCAGAGATGCTCAAAATATCAATTGTCTCTCTTCTTTCTGTACAAAGAACAATGAATACTAGAAATATCAGGCATATGGCATGGATGATGAAATTTCTGGCATAGGCACCAATTATCATCCCAGGTTAGGGTACATCTTTGGTAAGGTAGCTATCATCTTATATTCATTCTGTCCTGATTCCAGGGTCAGTACCCTAACTTTTCCCATAATGAATGCCCCACACCAAGTGTTTCTTGACCTCTCCTTATATCCAGTCAAAACTTTATTTTTTTTTTATTTTGTTCATTCACACATTTCTTCATTCGTTTATTTTTAGTTTTCAACATTCACTTTTATAGGACTTTGAGTTTCAAATTTCCCCCTTCCTTTCCTTCTACTTCCCCAAGACAGCATGCAATCTGATATAAAGCACACATGTAGACATATTTCCACATTAGACATAGTTTGAAAGAAGAACCAGAACAAAAGGGAAAAAGCATGATAAAGAAAAAAAAAACAACAAAAAAGAGAAAACAGTATGCTTCTATCTGAAGGACTTTCCTTTCTGAGTCCCAGGGGAATGAGAGGAAATAATAGTAAATTTCTCTTTAAAAGCCTCTGTAGGGAGACTACATCCTTATCCCATGGAGACTTGATAAGCTCTCTCTGTCTCTGTCTTTCTCTCTCTTTATCTCTGTTTCTCTGTCTCTGTGTCTGTGTCTCTTTCTGTCTCTGTGTCGGTGTCTCTCTGTGTCTCTGTGTCTCTGTGTCTCTCTGTCTCTCTCTGTCTCTCTGTCTCTCTGTCTCTGTCTCTCTCTGTCTCTCTCTCTCTCTCTCTCTCTCTCTCTCTCTCTGATCAAATGAAGGGTACGTGAATGATTTGACTACTGTATGTAGCTTACTTAGGGGACAGGTATCTTAAGCCCTTGAAGATTTTCCTGAAGGAAAGGATAAGAAAGGTCAAGAGACACTCACCTGGAATTATATAAAACAACAACAATAACAACAATCACCAAGACCAGTTCCTACTTATTGGGTAAATATTCCCAGAGATTGTATACAACTACTGTCTTAGTGTGCCCTTCCCTTTCCTAGAGTGGCACTGATTCTTTGCAAATTTGGTTTCTAGGAGAAGAAATACCCAGCCCCAGTAGTCAGGGGTATGACAATGTGAGCACAAGCAAGGTAGGATTTGTGTTGTGTTTCTTTTTCTTCTTGTTGTCGTTCAATTTACTAGGCTCAGGCTAAATTGTAAGCATCTCCTTTGAACCCTGACAATTCATAGTTGTGCTGAGTTAAGTAGGTTGTGTGCCTTCTGGCTCTGAGCCAATCAGAGGTCTAGTCTTTGCTACATATTCTGGGAAGTTGGCATTTTGCTTTGGTGGTTTGCTTATGAGAAAGACTTTTTGATTTCTTGGACAGGACTCTGAATAACTGTATGTTCAGAGCCCCCTGACCACTCAGATGTCTATACTCCCTTAAGTGTATTGCAATATTGCTGTGTTCAAACAGGTGGTTTCCTGTCTGTTAGTCTTTGTGGTCATTTATCTGCTTTTATTTTCTCCATGTTCCAAGTACTGACCTTTCCTTTGAACTAGTGAATGTAATTAAAGTAAGATTGTTAACCCCTTTAAAAGCCAATCAAAGAACCTGTGCTAGCAGGCCATCCTGGGTGTGCTAGGGTTCTTGCTATTACAGACAATGAAATTATTGTTTTGCAGGGGGCAGAACTTTTTCCAAGATAAGACTGAAGGTGGTCAATTTGTCTGTTAAGTGAAGGTCGAAGTTTACAAGGGATAGATGGGCACTTTGATTAGCATGAGGAACCATGGTAGGGAGATTTACCTGCATTGTGCTTAATTAGGAGGATCTTTTGCTCAGTAAAATAAGTTACCACAACTCTTCTGTTCAGGTGGGCTATGTGCCCATTCTACAATCTCTGCCATTCTCATAATGGCATCAACTTGGTTTTTTAGTTCATCAGAGGGCATATGAGGTCTCAGATGAATTATAACATGTCCCACAAATAACTGTCTTGCCTCAGTGGGAGGTAATGGTGAAATTCCTCCAGTGTTGTTGACATCAAAAGGAAAGGCTTTGATTGTTAAATCCTGTTACCTCCAGGCTGCAGAGGACTCAGCCAAAATGCCTCAACCACTGTCCAGGAATTAGTGCAGATGAAGATCTTATCTGAACCATTTTTTCAAAGGTCTCTTACATGTTAACCATGTTCCTTGCCATGCAACTCAGCCAAGTGGATGGAGTAGCCAGGAAAGATATCCCTCAGGGTATCCTCCACTATAGAATCAATGGCTTATGGTGGTGTGGTTAGCTTTATTGAACTACTTTTTTCCTATTTTTCTTTATTAATTTTTAAATAAGGAATGATTCTGGGATAAGAATAGTTTTAAAGAAATATTAAAAAAATAAGGCATCAGTAAGATAATTTTTATCACATTTGAAAGAAAATGTTTAGAAAGTAGACTATCCCATATTTTCAATGGCATTATATGTGAAAGAAGTGTCATGCAATATGTCATTAGGGAAATACATAATCAGAAAAACGGTGGGTAGTCATGATCAAGACTGAAGGATGGGGGTCGGAGTCAAGATGGTGAAGTAGAAACAGCATTTCCAAGAAGCTCCAGCCCACACCACTTCAAAATTATGTCAAAGGGGGACTATGAACGACCTTTGCAACTCCAGAACCAACAAAATGACACAGAGAAGCTAACCTCCTGCTGAGGACAGCCCGGCAGCCCGGCAAGGAGTGGCCAGCACAGCTCTCTAGGAGAAGACAGCACAGCTATCTGGGAGCTGAGCCCAGGCCCACGTGAGTCACGGTTTTAGCCTGAGGGTGGACAGACCAGCGGCCAGCTGGATGGACCACAGAATATCAGGAGCTGTGACATTTCCAGAATTATAAACAAATAGATGCCTAGGACAACGTGAGAGGTTAGTGCCTTATGGACTTTAGAAATGGTTGGGAGAATGCCTCAGGTTCTTCCCCTGGGGGTGAGAAGCTGCTGAGGAGAATACGCAGCTTTCACCATGACACTGCATTGCAGCTTCAGCTCTTGGCCTTCAAACTGTAGGGGGATCAGGCTATCAGTCTGATGGGTAAGCACTCTTGCTTTGCCGTTCTTGGATCTGGATTGTGGTCTGGGGTGAAGGTCTTGGGGTGGGAGACCAGCTTGCCAGAGTGTGTGGAGGCTTCACGGAGGCCACCCAGCTAATACCTCTGGAAGTTGAGAAAACCCCAGCGTTTGGGACGGAAGTTCCCCTGGCTGGTGGCAAAGTCCTACTGTGGCAACTAGCCCAAAAGTCAAGTAATTGAGTGGCAACATGCTTAGGCAAAGGAAACAAAATAAACAGAAAAATGTAACATTGGACTCCTATTTTGGGGGCAAAGATGATCAAAACATGGAACAGGAGGAGGACTGTGAGGTCAGAACTCCTGTACCAAAAGCCCCAAATGAAAATATAAGCTAGCTACAGGCCATAGAGGACCTTAAGAAGCAGATAAGAGAAGTGGGGGAAAATTGGGAAGAGAAATGATAAAGATGCAAGAAAGGGTTGAAATGAGAGTCAACAGCCTGACTGAGGAAAATAACACCTTAAAAAATAGACTAACTCTAATGGCAAGAGACCCCAAAAGGCAATGAGGACAAAAATGCCTTAAAAAGCCAAATTTGCAAGATGGAAAAAGAATCTCAAAAGCTTACTGAAGAGAATCATTCCTTCAGAATTAGACTGGAGCAAATGGAAGCTAGTGACTTTATGAGAAATCAAGATGCTATTAAGCAGATCCAAACAAATGAAAGAATAGAAGGCAATGTGAAATATCTCATGGAAAACAAAACAAAACAAAACAAAACACTGACTTGGAAAATAGATCCAGGAGAGATAATTTAAAAATTATTTGACTACCTGAAATCCATGATCAAAGAAAGAATCTAGAAATCATCCTTCAAGAAATTCAAAAGGAAAATTGCCCTGATGTTTTAGAACAAGAGGGCAAAATAAAGGTTGAAAGAATCCACAGGGGGCAGAGCCAAGATGGCAGAGTAGAAAAAGCAAGTCCAAGGCACACTCCCCCCAGATCACCTCCAAACAATGTATAAGGGGACTCTGAACAACTTCTGGAGCCCCAGCACCCACAGAACGACACAGAGAAGCTAACCTCCCTCTGAGGACAGCCCAGCAGCCCTGCAGGAAGGACCAGCACAGCACTCTGGGAGCCGGCAGGACAGCACGCAGAGAGCCGAGCCAAGGTCCCTGTGAGCCGCAGTTTTAGCCCCAGGGCAGCCTGGGCCAGAAGCTGGCTGGAGGGACCCCAGCTGTGGAGAGTCCAGAATTATCAACACAGACATGCCTAGGACAAAGTGAGAGGTTAGTGCCCTATGGACTTTGGGACCAGTATTTGGGGAATGCATAGGCTTCCTCCCCTGGGGGCTAGAAGCCGCTGAGGAGACAGACCATGTTGCAGTTTTCAGTGGCAGCTCTAGCTCCTGGCCTTTGAACTGTAGGGAAATCCAGCGATGAGTCTTGGGGGGTAATCACTCTTGCTTTAACCTCCCTGGGTCTGGATTGTGGTCTGGTGTGGAGGTCGTGGGGTGGGTATCCAGCTTGCCAGAAATGGAAGTTGTGAAGACATCACACATTTGGGAAGGAAGCTCCCCTGTCTGGTGGCAGAGTCCTACTGTGGCAACAAGCCCAAAAGTCAATTAATTAAGTGGCAAGATGCCAAGGCAACAGAAACAAAATAAACAGAAAAATGAAACATTAGACTCCTATTTTAGGGGCAAAGAGGATCGAGGCATGGAACAGTCAGAGGACTGTGAGGTCAGAAATACTGCTCCAAAAGCCCCAAAGGATAATATGAGCGGGTTACAGGCCATAGAGGACCATAAGAAGGACTTTAAAAATCAAATAAGAGAAGTGGAGGAAAAATTGGGAAGAGAAATGAGAAGGATGCAGGAAAAGTATGAAACGAGCCTAACTGAGGAAAATAACAATATGCTAACTCAAATGGCAAAGGAGGCACAAAAGGCCAATGAGGAGAAGAATGCCTTAAAAAGCCGAATTTGCCAGATGGAAAAAGAATCTCAAATGCTCACTGAGGAGATTCATTCCTTCAGAGTTAGACTGGAGCAAATGGAAGCTAATGACTTTATGAGAAATGAAGATGCTGTTAAGCAGATCCAAACAAATGAAAGTTTTCTTTGGCAGTAAAGGATTGGGTTATAGTTATCTTATATGAGTCCTTACCTCACTGAGATAACTGCACTGGAGAATTACTTTGAAGTAATTCAGAATTTGTTTTAGGGACCCTTACAACAAGAATAGCTCTGGTTCACTTTGAGGACTTCATCATTTCTCTGGCCGATAGCTCCTACCTAGGAAATCTGAGACTTAATGTGCTAATGAGAACTGTCCTGGCAAGTGACAAAATTCACAGTGTAAAAGAAAGACAGTTTTATTGAAATATGAAAGGAACAAAATAAAATTCACAACAGATATCTTGAAAAATGAAGGCATCTCCGTGGGATGTTTCCCAAATTCTGTCTAGAGTCTTACATCATAACTTAGTAGCATTCATGTCAAGTGTTGCCTTCTGGTTTTCCTCACTAACTTGTATAATGACAAGAGTAAATCCCTTTCTGGCTAGTCTTGTCAATTTTGCACAACTCTCAGAAGGTGGCATCAGACATCATTCCCCATGATAGCTCTCATAGTTCACAATCATCATCATTAAGTGAAAGTGACAGGTATGGCACAGTTCCTTAAAAGATTGCACTCTGGCTTGTTTAGGTTACACCACCTCCCCAACCTCATCCTGGACCACCACAAAACATGGCCCTCTATTCATTCAACACTGACATGTCACCCCAGTAAAGAAATTCGTACTACAAACATTTCTGTAACAAGCATTCCAAAGATTTATTGTACAAATGGGTGTGTCAGCCAGGTCAATTTGTGCAATTTCAAGATATTGCCGTGGACCAAATCCTGATCAAAATGCTATTGGCTTCTAGGTAAGCTTCTTAGCATGAATAGAATCATCTAATCTCTGCCGTGGGGGAGGTTAGATTCTCCTTGCAATCTATATAAGCCAGAAAGTGCGTAGAATTCAAACACAGAAGCTATTACAATTTTTAGTAAATGTGATTTTTCAGCTTCTCAAATAGGAACCTTCCTTTAAGGGAGCAGTGTGATTTTATCTATATAAGACTTAAATGCTGACCTAGTATTATTCACAAAATTAGAACTTTAAGGCTGAGATGGACTTTGGAAATAATCTCGCTTCCCTTTCCCTTCCATTTTGAAAGTGGGAGAACTGTTTGATATTTAAGCCTTCGTGACTCTCCCATGGTCACACCTTTAGTGCCCAGCATAATGCTATGCACATAATAAGCACTCAGTAAATATTTTGTTGAGTATGTGAATGACTCAGAGAATATTTCTGATTTAAACATCATTATTTTCATATTAATTAATTTCCTAATCCAATAAAGGACAACTACACTAATGCTTCTATGAGTGTTGTTAAGAAATAATGAGCAGGCAGGAGCCGAGCCGAGCCCAGGTCCACGTGAGCCGAGGTTTTAGCCCCAGGGTGGCAGGGCCAGCAGCCGGCTGGAGGAACCCCAGAACACCAGGAACTGTGGAGACGCCAGAATTATCAACATAGACTTGCCTAGGACAAAGTAAGAGGTTAGTGTCCTATGAACTTTGGGACCTGTATTTGGGGAATGCGTCAGCTCCCTCCCCTGGGGGCTAGAAGCTGCTGAGGAGACAAGCCACTGTGTAGTTTTCAGAGGCATTTCCGGCTCCCAGCCTACAAATCGTGGGGAGATCCAGCGATCAGTCTTGGGGGGTAATCGCTCTTGCTTTAACCTCCCTGGATCTGGATTGTGATCTAGGGTGGAAGTTGTGGGTGGGTTTACAGCTTGCCAGAAACGGAAGTTGCCCCCCACACGTTTGGGACGAAAATTCCTCTATCTGGCCTTAAAGCCATAGTGTGGCAACAAGCCCAAAAGTCAAGCAATTAAGTGGCAACATGCCAAGGCAAAGGAAACAGAAAAATGCAACCCTAGACTCCTATTTTGGGGGCATAGAGCGGGAAAAGGACTGTGAGGTCAGAAGTCCTGCTCCAAAAGCCCCAGGGGAAAACATGAGCGGGTTGCAGGCCATAGAGGACCTTAAGAAGGACTTTAAAAATCAAATAAGAGAAGTGGAGGAAAAATTGGAAAGAGAAATGAGAAGGATGCAGGAAAAGTATGAAATGAGGGTCAACAGCCTGACTGAGGAAAACAACACCTTAAAAAATAGACTAGCTCAAATGGCAAAGGAGGCCCAAAAGGGCAATGAGGAGAAGAATGCCTTAAAAGTCGAATTTGCCAGATGGAAAAAGAATCTCAAAAGTTCACTGAGGAGATTCATTCCTTCAGAGTTAGACTGGAGCAAATGGAAGCTAGTGACTTTATGAGAAATCAAGATGCTGTTAAGCAGATCCAAACAAACGAAAGATTAGAAGGCAATGTGAAATATCTCATGGGAAAAACCACTGACCTGGAGAATAGATCCAGGAGAGACAATTTAAAAATTATTGGACTACCTGAAAGCCATGATCAAAGAAAGAACCTAGAAATCACCCTTCAAGAAATTCTCAAGGAAAATTGCCCTGATGTTTTAGATCCAGAGGGCAAAATAGAGGTTGAAAGAATCCACAGATCACCTCCTGAAAAAGATCCCAAAAAGAAAACTCCCAGAAATATTATAGCCAGGTTCCAGAATCCCCAGATCAAGGAGAAAATACTACAAGCGGCCAGGAAGAAACAATTTCAATATTGTGGAAACACAATCAGAATAGCCCAGGACCTGGCAGCATCTACACTGAGGGATCGAAGGGCATGGAATATGATATTCCAGAGGGCAAAAGAACTGGGAATGAACCCAAGGGTCACCTACCCAGCAAAACTGAGTATTTTGTTTCAGGGGAAAATATGGTCATTCAGTGGAATAGAGGACTTTCAAGCATTCTTGAGGAAAAAACCAGAATTGAATAGAAAATTTGACATCCAGACACAAGAAGCAAGAGATGCCTGAGAAGGTAATCAGGGAAAAGAAATCAAAAGGAACTCATCAAAGTTGAACTATTTACATTCCTATATGGAAAAGCAATATCTGTGACTGATGATATCTTTCCCACTATGAAAATAATGGAAGAAGGGGGTGTGGTCATACAAATACATATGTGAATGTGTGTGTATATGGTTACAGTTATATATGGATAGAGGGCATAGGTTGATTTTGTTGGGAAGGGAGAGTACTCAAGGGATGAAATTATGAGGTGAGAGAGGAAAGTGGCAAGAGGAGATGGGGAGAGACATGGTAGGGTAAACTATCTCATGTAGGGGAAGTGGTGCAAAGGAGGGGGAGAATAAGGAAGGCTAAAAAGGCAAAACCACATTCACATTGAATTTGGTTCAGGGAGAAAATGACATACATACTAAATGGGATATCTCAACCTGCAGCAGGATAGGGGGAAGGGGGATGAGAGGAGGGATGATGGATGGGAGGGCATCCTTGGGGTGAGGGGAGGTTGGAAGAACCCACTATAGAAGAGGGACAGGATCATGTAGGGAATGGACCAGGTGGGGGGTGGGATGAGTGGGAGGGAATTATAAGCAGCCTTGTACAATATATCTACTATGATAATGTTTTGCATAGCTAGACATGTACAACATATACTGAATTACTTATATCCCAAGAAGGAATGGGTGACAAGGGAGGAAGGAAATGGATCTGAAATTCAAGGTCGTAACATTAAATGTTTCAAATATATATATAAATACTATTATTAATACTCTTCTGCCTATAATTGGGAGATAAGATGTGCAGGCATTGGGACACAAAGATTCATCTTCCTCTAATGGAAAGTCGATGGGGGTATGGGAGAAGGTATGGGAGAGAGCAGATTGGAGGAAGCGATATCTTGTGGGACTGCTATTCTGGGAGGTTGGGTAGGGGAATAATGGGGGGAAAATGATTGTAACTCAAAATCTGGCGGAAATGAATGATGTAAAACAGAAGTTAATAAAGTATTTGTTTAAAGAAAAAAAAAAAAAAAAAAAAAAGAAATAATGAGCAGGGGCTGCTAGGTGGCGCAGTGAGTAGGGTGCCAGCCCTGGAGTCAGAAGGACATGAGTTTGGTATCTGGCCTCAGACACTTAACCTACACACAAATAAAAACCTGGGCAAGCTACTTAACCCCAATTGCCCTCCAAAAAGGCAAAAAAAAAAAAATAATAATGAGCCTGTATCCTGAGAAATGTTTTTGACAAATTATAGAATTAAAAAATAAAGACAATGATAAAATTATTAGGTTTTTAGGCTTCCACATAAAGTTTATTACACAATTAGAGATAATAGAAACATCAATTTAGAAGTAGGTGGGACCTCAGAAGTTATCTCATACTATCTTACTAATGGTTCAGAAAACTTTCATGACATGTTCAAGGTCATACTTGCATACAATGTAACTGAGCTAGGATTGAAGTCCATGTCCTTTTGACTCTAAAATTGGAATCATTTCCCCTCCCCCATACATTTTTCATGGTGCCTTCATATCTAGTCAACAAGTATGTATTGAGAATTTATTATATATGTCCGGTACTATGCTAAAAGTTAGGCACAGAGAAAGATAAAAACAAGGTTCTTGTCATTAATAAGCTTACATTCTAGGGAGGAAACACAGCCAATAATTGTGAATATGAAAGGTATATTCAATGTAAATGAAAGATCATCTCAGAGGGAAAACAGAAGTGTAGTGCATGGAGGTAAAGAGACTAGGATGAGACAACATGAATGCTTAATGGTGGAATTAAAAATAAACAAATGTGAAGTATCCAAATTTAATGATGAAATATCTAGAAATATTATGACTTCATGAATTTTTATTTAGGTCATAAAAAACTCCCTTTTTGAGGAGCCGAGATGATGGAATAGAAACAGCACTTCCAAGGTGCTCTGCCCCCAGATTAAATCCAAACCATGTAAAAGGGGACCCTGAACAACTTCTGGAGACCCAGCACCCACAGAACAACACAGAGAAGCTAACCTCCTGCTGAGGACAGCCCAGCAGCCCTGCAGGGAGCGGCCAGAGCAGCACTCTGAGAGCAGGCAGCACAGCGAGCTGGGAACTGACAGCGCAGCACTCTGGGAGCTGAGGCCAGGACCACGTGAGCTGAGGTTTTAGCCCTAGGGCAGCTGGGCCAGCAGCTGGCTGGAGGGACCCCAGAACACCAGCAGGTGTGGTGATTCCAGAACTATCAGCACAGATATGCCTAGGTCAAAGTGAGAGGTTAGTGCCCTATGGACATTGGGACCAGTATTTGGGGAACACGTGGCTTCCTCCCCTGGGGGCAAAAAGCTGCTGAAGAAACAGCTGCACAGAAGCCATTTTGCAGCATCACTGGTGGCTCTAGCTCCTGGTCTGTGAACTGTAGGGAGATCCAGCAATCAGTCTGGGGGTTAATCGCTCTTGCTTTAAACTGCCTGGATCGGGATTATGGTCTGGGGGGGAAGTTTGGGGTGGGAATCCAGCTTGCCAGAGCATGTGGAGGCTTTACAGAGGCCACCCAACCTGTGGAAGGTGTGAAGACTCCACGTTTGGGACAGAAGCTCTCCTGTATGGTGGCAGAGTCCTACTGTGTCAACAAGCCCAAAAATCAAGTAATTAAGTGGCAACATGCCTAGGCAAAAGAAACAAAATAAACAGAAAAATTAAACATTGGACTCCTAATTTAGGGGCAAAGAGGATCAAAGCATGGAGGAGGACTGTGAGGTCAGAACTCTTGCACCAAAAGCCCCAAATCAAAATATAAGCTGGCTACAGGCCATAGAGGACCTTAAGAAGCAGGTAAGAGAAGTGGGGGAAAAATTGGGAAGAGAAATGATAAAGATGCAAGAAAAGTATGAAATGACAGCCAACAGCCTGACTGAGGAAAATAGCACCTTAAAAAATAGACTAACTCAAATGGCAAAAGAGGCTCAGAACAGCAATGAGGAGAAGAATTCCTTACAAAGCCGAATTTGCCAGAAGAAAAAAGAATCTCAAAAGCTCACTAAGGAGATTCATTCCTTCAGAGTTAGACTGGAACAAATGGAAGCTAGTGACTTTAGGAGAAATCAAGATGCTGTTAAAGAGATCCAACCAAATGAACGAATAGGAAGCAATGTAAAATATCTCATGGGAAAAACCACTGACCTGGAAAATAGATCCAGGAGAGATAATTTAAAAATTATTGGATTACCTAAAGGCCACGATCAAAGAAAGAACCTAGAAATCATCCTTAAAGAAATTCTCAAGGAAAATTGCCCTGATGTTTTAGACCCAGAGGGCAAAATAGAGGTTGAAAGAATCCACTGATCGTCTCCTGACAAAGATCGAAAAAAGAAAACTCCTAGGAATATTATAGCCAGGTTTCAAAACTCTCAGATCAAGGAGAAAATACTAGAAGCAGCCAGGAAGAAACAATTACCATATTGTGCAAACACAATCAGAATAGCACAGGACCTGGCAGATTCTACACTGAGGGAATGAAGGGCATGGAATATGATATTCCAGAGGGCAAAAGAGCTGGGATTGAAACCAAGTGTCACCTACCCAGCAAAACTTAGTATCTTGTTTCAGGGGAAAATACGGTCATTCAGAGGAATAGAGGACTTTCAAGCATTCTTGAGGAAAAAACCATAGTTGAATAGAAAATTTGATATCCAGACACAAGAAGCAAGAGATGCCTGAGAAGGTAATCAGGGAAAAGAAATCAAAAGGAACTTATCAAAGTTGAACTATTTACATTCCTACTTGGAAAAACAATATCTGTGTCTGATGAAATCTTTCTCATTATGAAAATAATTGAAGAAGGGTATATGGGCATATGTTTACGGGTATACATGGATAGAGGGCATAGGTTGAATTTGATGGGAAGGGATGATACTTAAGGGGTGAAGTTAAGAGGTGAGATAGGAAAGTGTCAAGAGAAGATGGGGAGAGACAGGGTAGGGCAAACTATCTCATGTAGAAGAGGCAAGGGGAATTAGCTGCAGGGGAGGGGAAAAACAGGAAGGCAAAAAGGCAAAACCATATTCTCATTGAAGTTGGCTCAAGGAGAGAATCACATACATACTAAATCGGGTATCTCACCCTGCTGGAGAGTAGGGGAAAGGGGGATGAGAGGGGGCATGATGGAGGGCGAGGGGAGGTTGGAAGTACCCACTTTCAAAGAGGGACAGGATCAAAGTAGGGAATGGACCAAGTGGGAGGCGAGATGGTTGGGAGGGAAATATAAGCAGTCTATTATAGTATAGCTACTATGCTAATGTTCTGCATAGCTATACATGTACAACACATACTGAATTGCTTATCTTCTCAGAGGGTGTGGGTGACAAGGGAGGAAGGGAATGGACCTGAAAATCGAAGCTTTAAAACTAAATGTTTCATAAGATGTCCAAGCTCAGAGATTCACCTTGCCCTAATGGTAAAGTTGAAGGGGGGTATGGGAGAAGATATGGGAGAGAGCAGATTGGATGAGGGGATATCTAGTGGGATTGCTATTCTGGGGTGGTGGGTAAGGAAAAATGGGGAAAAATTGTAACTCAAAATCTGGTGGAAATGAATGATATAAACCAGAAGTTAATAAAGCATTTGAAAAAAACAAACAAACCAAAAAACAACCCCAAAACTCCCTTTTCCCACACTATCTTCATTACACAATGAAATAATCTTATTCATAGATCAGATCATGATACTTTCCTTCTCAAAAGTCATTAGTGGTTCCCTATTGCTTACGGTGTTAATTTCAGATTTCTTTGCTTGGCCATCAAAGGTCTTAATAACCTATAGTCACCTTACTCTTCCTGCCTTTTCTCTTCCCTTTAAAACACTCTATTGCCCCTCCAACTTAGATTACAGTCTCTACCCTCTAAAACATACACCATGGTTCTATATGTTCTGTGCATTTCATTGTTTATGTTCTTCTCTAAGTCTAAAATATTCTGTATCTCTCTTTGTTTTGATTGAACTTATTACCCATCACAAAACCCAATTCTAATGCCACTTTTTCGGACATCTTCCTGATCTCATTTATCAGTAATGACCTTTCCCCTTGAACCTTATGTGGGCAAAGTTTCCTCTTTATTCTTAGTGCTTTTCCTCTGAGATTTCCCCTCACTTTTGCAGTATATACCTTGTTGACATATAGCTGCTGTACTCCCCCATTAGCCTGTACTCCTTAAGAATGGAGATTTTTTTTGCCTTCCTTTGTATCCATAGCATAGAATAATTAGCATAGAGCATGGCATGTAACAGGAACTTAATAAATAGTTGTTGACTGACCGTAATTTCTTTTTCTGATAAACAATATTGTCTTGGTGTTCTGTATTTGTGCCTTATTTGTCTACTGGACTATATGCTCCATGAAGGCAGGGAATGTGCTATAACCACATTTTGCATTTCACTTATATCACAGTGCTCTTCAAATAGCAGACAATATACAATATCTGTTGAATGGATGTGATACAACAATTTTTCATAGAATATGTTACATAAATTGTATGAATGAATCAGTGAATGAAAAATCCTTAGTTTTAATCACTGGAGCTACAAATATAAAAGCAAACTAATTCCTGCTATCAAGAAGCCCCTATTCTAATGGAAGAGATATTCCAAATGGAAAGCTCCATAGTCCTTAGGGTGAATTACCAAAAAAATAAAAACAAGTAAACAAAAATAAACTATGTAGTAATGTATTTTTCTTTGTATTCTTGTCCTTCATTCCTTCTTACAAGATAAAGTACTAAACTTTTCAAATGGGAAGATACTCACTATTATCGGTACAATTTTTAAGAAACATGATTTAAAATGCTATATGCATTAAGAAAAATGTGATTAAGAAAAATGAATGATTAGGATGTGGACATAATATTTTATGTGATATAGAGTTAATGACCAAGAAAAATAAAAGGCTATTTTCAGGCAGTTGCTCAATGTCAAATAGTCTAAGGAGGATTGACATTTAAACAATGGCAATACAAAAAAAATAACTTTGATTTGGGAAGAGTTTAATTTGCCAGGGTCTGGAATTTACATGAAATGTGTTTACGTGAAATGTATTTACCTGAAATGTAAAGAAGTTTGCACTTTATGTGGGTTATTTTATTATTATGTGATTAACAATTGGTCTCTGGAAGTGTCAGTATGCTAGCTGGGGGTGGGATGGATTTGAAACCTATGCCAGTGACTTCACAACCTATAGTTATATAAGGAAAATGGGTTTGAAAAAAGGAGAAGGAGGATTGGCTAGGTGGCACAGTGAATAAAGTACTGGCCCTGGAGTCAGGAGGACCTGAATTCAAATTTGGCCTCAGACACTTAACACACACACACACACACACACACACACACACACACACACACACACACACCAAAAAAAAAAACAAAACTAGCTGGGTGACCTTGGCAAGTCACTTAACCCCAATTGCCCCTCCAAAAAGCAAAAAAAAAAAAAAAAAAGAAAGAAAGAAAGAAAAAGGAGCAGGATCCTTGTTGTCAGTAATTGCAACCTGGATACTCTTGTGGGGTCTTGAGCAATTTCAGTTGATATCTGGTCATGATTCAGATAGGGGAGAATAGAATCTATAACTCAGAATTTCTCTGCCCAGAAAGAATCATAACCTCATTGGACAGTGGTGGGGTAGAAGGGAATAAACTGTCTAGTAGTGGTGGTGGTATGTAGGATAAATGCACAAAGTAGGTGTTGGGGAGAGTAAGAGAGGTTTCACTCAAACAGAGTGGAGGAGGTCAGCTGAACCAATAATTTTGTAGCTACCTATTTTAACTGATTACTTTTCCAACAGGTGCCAAGTCCTGTTGTTTCTACACTATGGAAAGACTGCAAGTACTGCCAGAGTTCTCTAAATTTGGCATTCTGGGGCAGAAGCTTGATTGTCCCAAACTATATTAAACTCTGAGTATGTCTCTAGAGTAGAGAAAAAATTGTGATTGCAAACTTAGGACCCTTCACATAGGATAGGTTTGCACTTAAGATTTGAAATCTGTCTGAGAATCCAAAATTCTAAGATATTCAATTGAGTTTAATTCAATTCACTTCAATAAACATTTAATAAGAGTTCAGGCACTGAACTGTTAAGCACTGAGGATATAAATATGAAAAAAAAAAAGAGACAGCCCTCTCACTCAATGAATTTTCAATCTAATGAGGGAAGATGTTATACAACAGGAAGTTGAAAGGTTGAGGGGAAAGGAAACTGATGGGTGCCTGCCTCTGGAGCATGATGTTCTGTGGAGAGCTAACCAAGCAGGGTTGCTGCTAGAAAGTTGAGAATTACCCAGAAAATCCAGATTTCAGCCCTCTCTAAAGGAAAGTTTTGGGAGGAGTTGACAACTCCTTTTTCCAGCTGTATAATCAAAGGTGAGAAATTGTTCCAAGCAAAAGTGAGAGTTAAGAAAGCATTTAGTACCAAAAACTGAGTCAATCAGCATTGATGATGAGATTTCAGATGATCATCTTATCCTGTGTGAGGCATGATGTTCCCTGGAGTCTGGACCAGACACAGCAAGCCCTAGGCATAGCAGAAAACTTCTTAAATTAATTCTGCTATCAGCCTCTTCTTGAACTCCACTACAACATACTGAATGATCTATAAGTATTTAATTTTTATTCCTTTTGTTTTCCCATTACTTAATATAATGCCCCATATATGACAAGTACTTAATAAATGCTTATTGAATTTTGTTCAATGACTATTCTTTTAAAATCTGAATTAAAACTACAGTTGTAGAAATGCAGTCAATTTTCAATTATCATTGCTAATGTAAGCTCCTTGAGACAGTGACTGCTTCATTTTTTCCCTCTAAATTTCTAGAATCTAGGACAGCATCTTTAATACATAAATGCTAGTTGAATGAATGTAGTCCAGAAGACAGACAGATACATACACACACAAGATACAATATATATACATACAAGATACACCATGTAAAATACAGATAATTAAAGGATGATTTGAGGTAGGAAAGTGGACTAAAATCTCAGATGATGAAAAAAGGTTTTCTGGAGGAGGTGGCACATGAGTTGAACCTTATAGGAAATTAAGACTTTCAAGAGAAAGAGGTGAAGAAGGAATGCCTTCCAAGCATGGGGAGTATCTTGTGCAAAGATACAGAGGCAGGAGATGGAATGCCAAGTGTCAGTAATAAGAAAAAAAGATGAGTGTAGCTGGAACACAGAACGTCTGTAAGGGAATGATGCAAAAATAAGCTTGGAAAGGTTGGATGGAGTTGGATAAAAAATGACTTTAAACACAAAACAGAGGAACTTGCATTGTTTCCCAGGGTCAATATTGGAAGTCACAGGAGCAGAAAGATGACATACTCAAAACTATGTTTTAGGAAGATTAATTTTAGCATTTACATTTAAGATACGTTGGAAAGAACAGGGACCAGAAGCAGAAACAAATTAAGTAACAAAATAATCCAGGTGAAAGATGATGAGGTGGGACAGTGACCTTTTTAGTGTAGAGGAAGGAACAGGTTTGATAGGATTTGACTTGATTAGATATGAGAAGATGAGGGAGAGGGAAGAGTTGAGGAAGCCTCTGATGTTAAGAACCTAGGTGATTACTTCTGATTACCATTTACACTGTACATATCTTTTATGTACCACTTTTGATTTTTGACATGTTGTCTTTCCCATTATACTGTGATGCCAATTGAGAGAGGTGACTAAATTTTCCTTTCTTTGTTCCTTTCTTCTCAGTTCTTCACACTATTCCTGACACATAATAGGTGCTTAATAAATGCTTGATTACAAACTGAGTGACTACAAGATTGGTGGCATCTTCAATAAAAATAGGGAAATTTTAGAAATGGGCTAAGAAGGGGAAGATAATGAATTGTCTTTGTGCTTGTTGGGTTTGTGACATCTATGGGGCATTTGTGTTCTATTTGGGAATGGGTTCAGAGATTCAAAGAAGCCCACAGGGAAGAAATGAATTCACTCATCATGTGGCCATATCCCTATTTTAACTTCATCTCACTTGCTTTTACTTAAGACTAGTAGTATTGTGGAACAAGAATGACCCTTGCACAAAATAAAATAAGCAGAGATATCTCCAAGTAGAGACAGGATGGATTTATTTAATTATTTCTTCTTGTAAGAAGGGCGGTCTTGCTACTAGAGGCAGTCTAGTAGGAAAGGCAAAATACAAAATGGAAATCTTGGTTATATACCCAAAAGACCACTCCTTTCTCCTTCCCCTCCCTTGTTCTGTCCTGTTCCCATTAACTAGGAACTGAGGCACACAATTTTAACTGCAAAAATCTACTGGCATTTGTAGATGAAATGTCAATAATATAAAAAAAAAAACAGAAGGTATGTGTCTAGCAGCCATGAAAACAGACAGAATATGTCATCAATATCAACTTAGATAGAAAGCAGAAGATAAATGTTATAACAGTATCAATATAGATATGAAAGTAGACAATATTTTATGAATCATGGGTATTTTAGGACATGGTGACCTTCCTGGAGTTCTGCAACAGGATTTACATTTTTCTATTTGTACAGGTCAGATGGTGGTCAGGGGAAACATGTCCGGGTCATTTGGAACTGTGGTTAAATTTGCAGCGTCTGTTCTTCCTCTCCTATGCTTAGCTAAGCCTAGAAAATACTTCAACTTATGATCAGGGAAGTAAGGCAAGGGTCCTAGGCTCCTAGCCCAAGTTATTAAGTCTTTGGTACTTTATTACAATTCTGTTCAGATTTCTGGAATGTTACCAGAGAAATTTTCACTTTTACTCCTTTCAGTATCAAATCCTAGAAAGGTTAGGACAGGTATGACATCTATGGGAGGAAGTTTTGGTCAGAAATAACAAATGCATCCTGGTGGTGTGAAGGATCATACATGATGGTTATGTAGTCAAATTATGGATGGCTTGCTTGTTATGGTTTAGTGACTGTATTAATCTGATCATTTCTAGGTTTTCTCATCTACTCATTAACCCAGCATTAGAGGGTAATTACCATATTCAAGACGCACACTGTATTAAGGAATTACATTGTCTTCTCTTTGATATTAGTTATCTCTGAACTACAAAAAAGGAAGAAGGGTGAGAATGGATTGTCTGTGTGTGTGGTGGGGGTGCTTTAGATGGAACTGGTGTTTCATAGGTTCATGGATCTACAGCTGAAATGAACTTTTGTTAGTTCCTAGAATATGGTAGGTGTTTAATAAATGCTTGTTTCCTGAGGGACTGATTAGTCAACACGTAGTACAGGGGTTTTTAGCCTAGAAGCCAGCAAGAAGTTCAAGTCTTCTCTCTCTCAATCTCTCTCTCTCTCTCTCTCTCTCTCTCTCTCTCTCTCTCTCTCTCTCTCTCTCTCATTTACCTAAGATCATATAGGTAGTAAGTCATCAAGCTAGATATTGAATTCAAGTTCTCTCCAACTTCAAGTTTCAAAACTGTTTTTTTCAATGCACTAAACTGCCTCTCAACTATGGGTGCCCATGAGTAATCCCTAGGGCACACGTCTTTCTGAGGATAATGAAAAGCTTATTGTAGACTCATGATACAGTTTTATGGTTCAGATTTTCCAAATGTATATATTTCTTTTGGACAGAGTAGTCTATTTAAACTAAGTCTATTGAATTAAGTGGATTTCCTTGTGTAAAGAAAATAGTATTTGTAAGATCTGTCTTCCAGATGTGACAAGAACATTTTTTGTTCAGTGTAGTCCAACCACAGAGAGCACCTGGATAGTGTACTCCTAGAGAAGACACAGATCATCATTGCCATGTAAAGAGACCCAGCAGAAGCTGGATTAATTTTAAACATCAAGAGGGTCTCTATTTCAATTTATATTCGAATGGAAATAAACAACAGAAATGATGTTTATTTAGACATCCATCTTAATCCCAACAGCTTCCCCATGCCTCTAGGAAAAAAATGCAGCATGTATGTAATAAAATCTGCTTACAGTAGAAGAATCTGTTTGAAGCAATACATCTAGTTAGGCCACACTGTTATTTTCTTTTCCTATCAAAAGAGAAGTGACTTCTGTCTATAGATCAACTACTCATTCATTTATTCATTCTTCATTAGTTTGTTTATTTATTCATCCATCCATCCATCAATTGATTCATTCCTTTGTGTTTCCATTGCTTAGCACAAAGGCCTGTTGACTGATTGATTCATTTAGTCATTTAATTAAAAATTAATTAACTGAATTCAAATTAATCAATTAATTCAAATTCATCCATTGAATGAATGTTTGCTACGTAAAAACCACACTGCTACTCCTGGAGGAAATAAAAAAAATAAAATGTGTTCCTACCATTGAGCAGCTTTCAGTCTAGCCACGATGTGACATAGCATGATAGAATGCTGGACTTCGAATTAGGAATACCTGGGTTCAAATCCCTATAGAGACATTTGAAATCTATGTAACACTGGGAGAGTAATTTTCTGGGCCTCAGTTTCTCCCCCTGTAAAATGAGGAGTTCAGAGGAGATTATGTGTCAATTTGCTTCTAGCTTAAAATTTATGATCTTATATCTCTGTTGAGGGAAGAGGAGAACATTACAGATACTTGGGTTGTGAGGGTTTAAAGAATAGAGAAAAGAACATTCCAGTGTATATAGAGTTGCAGACCTGATCAAATTGAAAAAAAAATTCCAATTTATTCATTCTTTGTATTGGCTAATTGTATAAAGAGGACAAATCATAGACTCATGTACTTCATAATTCAATTCAATTGACCAATAAGAATATGAATTCATTTATGAGATTCTATTTGTGTCATAAGAAAAATACTTAAAATGCTTCAATATCTTCTTTATTGAGGTTCATGGGTGAGTATGAGGGTTCCAGGGATTTGTTTATGCAAAAAAGGAGTAATCATAGGGTAATAGATCTATAACTGTAAAGGGACCTTGGAGGTGGTCTAATATAATGCTTTTATTTTATACCTAAGCACAAGGAGATATGGGAAGGTGTAGCAATTTGCTTAGGGTCACAGGTATTAACCATCAGAACTGGAATTTAAAGCCAAGTCTTTTGATAAAAAAGAGAGAATAGAAGAGTGTGATTGAGAGAATATGAAAAGGAAAGAGTAGAGGAAAAATAGAGAAAAAAAGGAGGGAGAAAAAAGGAAACAAAAGGAAAAAGATATAGATTTGAGAATTCTAGACAACCAATAATGATTCCATTGGTTAAGTCTAGTCATTGGTAGCTTTCCATTGTATCATTAACTCTTAGCCCCCATATACTCAGAATGGGGGCTACTTCTCTATCTAATGGAAAAGTAAAAGACCTAAGTTTAAAAAATAATCTAAATGAAGCACCCTTTGATCATGTTTGCAAACACTATTGACTAAGTAAAAACTATGTTGGTATCTCAAAGCTTGAGACTACAAGTTTGATTTTCCTTGAGAGAAAACAGGTACATCTGTGAGCTGTCAGGGAGGAGAGGTCAGAGGTCTCTATGTCTCCCTGTATTTTATTCCCCTCTTTTTTTTCAAATAAGTCTTTAGTTTCACAAAAGCTGCTTGTGGTTGTTTTTGGTTTCATTTTCAATATGAAATAAAGATTCAAAACTTCACTTTTTTGATTTTATATTTAGCCTCCAAAAGCTAAAATATTCCAAATGTCAGAAAGGCAAAAATAATAATATGCAAAGATTTTGAATGTTCCAAGGAAAAGCCAATATCTGCTGATTCAAATTATTATTAATGCTTTGAAGTTAAAATATTCTGATAAACCCTTGATGAAGTTTCAACTGCAGACTTCCTCTGAATAATACAGTGAAAGTGAGAAAACCAATTTATTTTAATTGCAAGCAAAATGAAGCTTTCTATAAAGCACATTCCTATCTTGTCCTAAATTCACTCAAGCCATCTTAAAAATAGCCATACTTAACATAATGACCTGCAGAAACTAAAATTTCATGCATGTCATTTGGATCTCCTTTTGAAAATAACAAACTTGCTGACACTATTACTATAACCTAGGTTATCAATAGATACATTCCAGCAAAGTGGATTATTATAAAAATCATAAATCTGGAGCAGGGGTTCTTAACTATTTCTATGTGTCATTGATCCCTTTGACAATTTATGAAAGCCTATGAACTCCTTCTCAAAAAATTGTATTAAGTGCAATAGAATTACAAAGAAAACAAAGTAACTTGAAATGTGGTTAACTATAATGAAATGTGTTTATCATAAATGTATACACTCATATGTATATTTACAGACTTCAATTTAGTTATATAGCAATGTTCCCCGAATTATCAGACCTGCTTTCATCTATACCCCCTGCTATCATTGAGAGAAAAATTATTGTAGAGAGACAGTTTCTGTTCCTTATCATGAGTCATTAATAAATATTTAAATAGCTATGAGCCAGGCAGTGGACTAAGTGCTGGGGATCCAAAAAAAGGAAAAAGGTAGTTATTTGACTCCAGGAACTTCCAATCCCATGGAGAAGACAATATGCAAAATGAAGTTGAAAATGAAGAGGGAGGTAGGGTACCCAGCACGGGGACATGATGAAGAAGTTTGAAAGATTGCCAGCAATGTGGGAGATGAAGTGATGGCTATCTAGGACACTGACCAGGGCATTTCCTTAAATGGGAGAGATTTGCACTCCAGCTTTCCAATCAGGAAGAGTTCGGGGGGCAGAAGGTACTGATGAAGTGTGAGTCCCTGGGCTGATGTGATCCTGAATGATAAATACATTCTTGAAACAAATTCTGAAGAACAGGCAACACCAGGAAGATAGTGTAATAGTAATGGAAATTAAAGATCTCCCTGTATTGGCTTGGTTTTCAGGTGGAGTGTTAAGACCCAGAGCTTATGAATCACACTTGTTGGGATGGACTTGTTGATGTGAAAAGACAGGGCTGAACTGGGAAGAGCTGGTGCCGTGAATTTGGAGAGGCACAAGCAGACAAAGAGAGGCAGAAGAATTTTTGGAAGCAGCATTGTGGAGGCAGAGAGAGAGAGAGAGAGAGAGAGAGAGAGAGAGAGAGAGAGAGAGAGAGAGAGAGAGAGGATTTCTGAGGGCCAGTCTGAGCTGCCCGGGACTTTTGAGAGCTGCTACCCGGAGCTGCCAAGGACTGAGGAGACATGGCTGTGATGCCTACACTTTGTCTGTTTTGATGTTGTTTTAACAGATTCATTCACTGAAGGACAGTGCTGTTGTTGCAGAAGTTCTGGAACCTTGCCATTGGTTCAGAAGACCTGAAGAAGGGTTTTCTTGTATGTTTACAAAAATCCTGGAAAAGGGTCTTGCTAATGTTTTCAGGACTGTTCTTCAGGAAGAGAATGAATTAATGAGGATACTGGCAATGTATATTGTGGCCTTGTAAGGCTTGGTCTTCCCAGGAAGAGAGATTGCTGAGAACTTGCCTTGGGTCAGGATGAAGAAAACACCTCTCTTTGGGTATTAAACGCTGTGATGATATATTAACCTTGTTGTAACTCAGGCGTAGATGGCCTTTGGGCTCTCTATGGCTGCTTTTGAGAAGGTGCTTGGTGGTTGACTGATAATTGTAATTCAGTTGTTATCCAGGGGCGGGATTTTTGACTTTTTTTGTGCTCTGTGGCTGACCAAATGAATGTACTTTGTTTATGACTGGAAACTAATCTCCATTTGAGAAGAGGAGTTTTGTGATTGACTAAATAAATGTACTGTCCGGGGGTGGGGTAGTACTTGGAAATTATTGAATTACACTTGGTGAATACTGTATTTTGTATTATGCTGTATTTTGATTTTCTCTGTTCTTAATTTGTCACTGAAGAAAATGGAGAGCTGCTATACTGGTATTTTGAACCTTGGAAGTTGCCTTTGCTTGGCATTATAGATAGGAACAAGAGCCATAGAAGTGGTAGCATCCCTCACCCTAGGACACCAGTTCTGCTTTCAGCTTAGCCTTCTCTGCCATCATCTAGGAAAGCAGCACATGTGGAGAGGGAGCCAGCCATGCTCACCAAATGACAACTAACTGCCATACACCGTACAGTCTATTTGACAGTGAAGCACTCTGAGGAAGAGACAAAGACAGCTTCTACCACACAAATCAAACTATCCCCACCACTATCACCTTGACCACCACCTTGTAAACCCTAATGAAGATAACCCAGGACCCTGAACACCAGAGTGTTGGGAATAGCAATGCTTCCACTCCAGTGGTCACAGTCCTTGGGAAAATGCAGCCTGGCATTTGCTCCTGCAGATGCTAAAGTCACAGCTAGTGAAGATCTAGAAAAAGAAGGCTCTTTCTACCGAAGTCTTCAGCACTGACCAAAGATTCAGCATCAGAAACCAATGACCTTTTATTAGTGAAATGAAAATAAATGAGAGACATAACAATCTCGTTTTCTTCTGTACCCTAAGGACCATGGGACCTCTCCATCTGACTTGCATTGCAATTAAACCCTCCAATATGTATTGTCTCTTTCATTAGAATGTAAGGTCTGTGAGAGCAAGGGTTTTCTTACTTTTCTATTTGTATCCCAATGGCTTAGCACAGAGCTTTGTATATAGCAAGCACTTATTCTATTTATTCATCTCTCTCTCTCTCTCTCTCTCTCTCTCTCTCTCTCTCTCTCTCTCTATCTATCTATCTAACTTTTCTATACGATCTGGTCCTCTTTCTCCACATTTTCTATTCATCTATCTATCTTTCTGTCTACTTATCTATCTACATAACAATCTCAAAAGTGTAAATATTCAGGTGGAGCAAAGATGGCAGAGTAGAAACAGCTCATCTAAGCCACTCTGCCCACAGATTCTCCCCAAACTATGTAAAAGGGGACACTGAACAACTTCTGGATTCCCAGCACCCACAGAATGACAAAGAGAAGATAACCTCCCGCTGAGGACAGCCCAGCAGCCCTGCAGGAAGGACCAGCACAGCACTCTGGGAGCTGGCAGCACACAGCATGCAGAGCATGGGGAGCCGAGCCAAGCGGAGCCCAGGTCCCTGTGAGCCGAGGTTTTAGCCCCAGGGCGACAGGGCCAGCAGCTGGCTGGAGAGACCCCAGAACACCAGCAGCTGTGGCAATTCCAGAATTATCAACATAGACACACCTAGGACAAAGTAAGAGGTTAGTGGCCTATGGAATTTGGGACCAGTATTTGGGGAATGTGTCGGCTTCCTCCCCTGGGGGCTAGAAGCCACTGAGGAGACATGCCATTTTGTAGTTTTCAGAGACAGCTCCAGCTCCTGGCCTGCAAATTGTAGGGAGATCCAGCAATCAGTCGGGGGGGGGGGGGGTAATCGCTCTTGCTTTAACCTCCCTGGATCTGGATTGTGATCTAGGGTGGAGGTTGTGGGTGGGTTTACAGCTTGCCAGAAACTGAAGTTGCCCCCCACATATTTGGGACGAAAATTCCTCTATCTGGCCTTAAAGCCATAGTGTGGCAACAAGCCCAAAAGTCAAGTAATTAAGTGGCAACAAGGAAAAGGAAACAGAAAAATGCAACCCTAGACTCCTATTTTGAGGGCATAGAGCAGGAAAAGGACTGTGAGGTCAGAAGTCCTGCTCCAAAAGCCCCAGGGGAAAACATGAGAGGGTTGCAGGCCATAGAGGACCTTAAGAAGGACTTTAAAAATCAAATAAGAGAAGTGGAGGAAAAATTGGAAAGAGAAATGAGAAGGATGCAGGAAAAGTATGAAATGAGGGTCAACAGCCTGACTGAGGAAAACAACACCTTAAAAAATAGACTAACTCAAATGGCAAAGGAGGCCCAAAAGGGCAATGAGGAGAAGAATGCCTTAAAAAGTCGAATTTGCCAGATGGAAAAAGAATCTCTAAAGTTCACTGAGGAGATTCATTCCTTCAGAGTTAGACTGGAGCAAATGGAAGCTAATGACTTTATGAGAAATCAAGATGCTGTTAAGCAGATCCAAACAAATGAAAGATTAGAAGGCAATGTGAAATATCTCATGGGAAAAACCACTGACCTGGAGAATAGATCCAGGAGAGACAATTTAAAAATTATTGGACTACCTGAAAGCCATGATCAAGGAAAGAACCTAGAAATCACCCTTCAAGAAATTCTCAAGGAAAATTGCCCTGATGTTTTAGATCCAGAGGGTGAAATAGAGGTTGAAAGAATCCACTGATCACCTCATGAAAAAGATGAAGAAAACTCAGAGGAATATTATAGCCAGGTTCCAGAATCCCCAGATCAAGGAGAAAATACTACAAGCAGCCAGGAAGAAACAATTTCAATATTGTGGGAACACAGTCAGAATAGCCCAGGACCTGGCAGCTTCTACACTGAGGGATCGAAGGGCATGGAATATGATATTCTAGAGGGCAAAAGAACTGGGAATGAACCTAAGGGTCACCTACCCAGCAAAACTGAGTGTTTTGTTTCTGGGGAAAATATGGTCATTCAGTGGAATAGAGGACTTTCAAGCATTCTTGAGGAAAAAACCAGAATTGAATAGAAAATTTGACATCCAGACACAAGAAGCAAGAGATGCCTGAGAAGTTAATCAGGGAAAATAAATCAAAAGGAACTTATCAAAGTTGAACTATTTACATTCCTATATGGAAAAGCAATAACTGTGACTGATGATATCTTTCTCACTATGAAAATAATGGAAGAAGGATGTGTGGTCATATGAAAACATATGTGAATGTGTGTGTATATGGTTACAGTTATATATGGATAGAGGGCATAGGTTGAATTTGTTGGGAAGGGAGAATACTCAAGGGATGAAATTATGAGGTGAGAGAGGAAAGTGGCAAGAGGAGATGGGGAGAAACAGGGTAGGGTAAACTATCTCATGTAGAAGAAGCAAGGGGAATTGGTTGCAAGGGAGGGGGAAAATAGGAAGGCTAAAAAGGCAAAACCACATTCACATTGAATTTGGTTCAGGGAGAGAATGACATACATACTAAATGGGATATCTCAACCTGCAGCAGAATAGGGGGAAAGTGGATGAAAGGAGGGATGATGGATGGGAGGGCATTATTGGGGGGAGGGGAGGTTGGAAGTACCCACTATAGAAGAGGGACTGGATCATGTAGGGAATGGACCAGGTGAGGGGTGGGGTAAGTGGGAGGGAATTATAAGCATCCTTGTACAATATATCTACTATGATATTGTTTCGCATAGCTAGACATGTACAACATTTACTGAATTACTTATCTCCCCAGAGGGAATGGGTGACAAGGGAGGAAGGAAATGGATCTGAAATTCGAGGTCTTAATATAAAATGTTTCAAATATATATATATATATATATATATAGTATTATTAATACTCTTCTGGGAGATAAGATGTGCAGCATTGGGAAAGATTCACCTTCCTCTAATGGAAAAGTTGATGGGGGTATGGGAGAAGGTATGGGAGAGAGCAGATTGGAGGAAGCGATATCTTGTGGGACTGCTATTCTGGGAGGTTGGGTAGGGGAATAACGGGGGGAAAATGATTGTAAGTCAAAATCTGGTGGAAATGAATGATGTAAAACAGAAGTTAATAAAGCATTTGTTTAAACAATAAAAAAAAAGTGTCAATGTTCTCCATTCTCTAGGGCCATAGATTTAGAGACAAAGGAATATGAAGATCATAGCATTTACACCATTTATTTTCCAGTTTTATGGCTGACGAAACTAATAAATTGCATTTAGGATTTTGCTTACTTCCTAATTTTTTGTCTAATTGCCTGTTAATGCTTAATTCAGCATCACTTACTGAAGGCTGATTCTGGTGCTTCATTCTGGCCCTGTGTTCTCGAAAGCTATGTTAGCAGGCAAAGTGACAGATTTCTACCCCACCCCCACCCTCAACTCTTACTTAGAAAAGAAGTTCAGGTCCAATGACACACTGTTTTTTTTTTTTCTTTTTTGGAAGGGGGAAGGCAGGGCAATTGGGGTTAAGTGACTTACCCAAGGTCACAAAGCTAGTAAATGTGAAGTTTCTGAGCTAGGATTTGAACTCAGGTCCTGTTGACTCCAGGGCTGGTGCTCTATTCACTGTGACACCTAACCACCCAAATGATGAATTATGTTCCAATTTAGCTATGTTAGGTGTCAGGTGATCATCTGATACCTACCATAGCTAAATTGGAACATAATTATCACCAAGTTGTGTCTCTGGATGATAAATATTCTAGAGAAGATTCTTGTAGTATCATAGATTAATACTTGGAAGAAACTTCCAAAGCCATCAGATCCAACCTCCTCATTTAACAGAGAAAGAAACTGAGGTCCACAGGTGGGGTAAAGGGAATTGCCCAAAGTGACAGAAGTGGTAAGAGTCAGAGGTAGGACTCAAACCTAGGCCCCCTGATTTTAATTCCACTGTTTTTTCCCACCTTTTCAACATTTTCTTCAAAAAATCTGTACTACTAAAAGCCCCTTCAGTATTGTATTTTATGTTTCTAGTTTCACTGAAAAATAGAAAAAAAGCAAACTTAACTTACCAGTAAACACACATTTATTAAGCACTCCCTATATCCCAGCCACTGTGCTAAGCAGTGGGAATTGAAAAGAAAAACAATAGTTCCTGCTCTCTAGGAGTTCACATTTTAATGGGTAGGCATCATGGTATTTACTGACTCCACACAAATAACTTTCCCAGAGAAATGGGTCTCCTCTGTGTGAATTGGGTCAAGATTTCATAAAGACAACAGTCACTGATTCTGAATACTTGCTTTTTAAGTTTTACTGGATAAAACTAGGACCATTATTTGATTAGAGAGCTTTTGGAGGTGATATCAACTTAACTGAGATCTGTTTACATGAACATGCAATAGAGGACTGTAGGTAACTCTTAGTCAGGAAGTGTTTTGTGTTGTAGAAGCTAGAAGATGCCAATGAGTATGAAGCTAAAGGGATTTAAGGATTACCAATGACAAGCTTCACAAGCTTCCTAAAGAGACTTCGAAAAACCTTGTTCCAATTTCTCCACCTTCACCCCTTTCTCACATGAAGAGGTGACCTCTGTCCTGACAAAGACAAATACCTTAATGTACACCCACGATTGCATCCTCTCCCATCTTCTCCAGGACATTACAAAATAAGCACTATTATTGCAGTTCTCTGTCTGATCCTCAATATGTCTCGATTGCATCCTTTCCTGCTACCTATACACAGTCATGTTGCTCCTACATTTAGAACTTTCTCACTTAATTTGAACATCTCTGATAGCTACTATCCTACATCTTTCCTCAATTTCTCATACAAATTCTTGAGAAATCTTTGTATTAGGTTCCTTCCCTCCTCCCTACTCCTACTCCACTTCCTTTCTTCTCATTAGCTTCTAAGACCTTTCTAATTTGGCTTCTGGACCTCATTATTCAACTGAAATTGCTCTCTTCAAAGTTACAGCTGTGACCTTAGTTATCAATTCTAATGCCCTTTTCTATATTTCCTCCTTCTTGACCTCTCTTCAGTGTTTGTAATTTGATACCCCCAATCACTCTTTTCTCTCTAGATTTTCATGATCGTGCTCTTTTATGGTTTTATTCCTAGCTCTATAACTACTCCTTTGCTGGATCATTATCCAGGTCATGTTCACTAAGGACAGGTTTTCCCCAAGGTCTGTCCAGTGCATTCTTCTCTTTTCCCTGTTTACTGTCCTGATTTGGGATCTAATCAAATGTTATCAGTTCGATAATGATTTATATGCACCCACAATCTCTCTCTTGAGATTCAGCTTCAAATTACCAATTGCTTTTTGTACATCTTCAAATGGATATATCACAGGCAGCTCAAACTTAAATAGGTCCAAAATGTCTTTCTACCTCACCCCTCCTCCCAACTTTCCCATTACTGTCAAGGGTACCACCAACCTTGCACCACTCAGTCTTAACATAAATGCCATCCTTGACTATGATAATTTTATGTATTTAAACTGTTGTCAAGTCTTATCATTTCAGCATTCATGATATCTCCTTTATACATCCTCCTTTTCCCATTCACACAACCTCTATCCTATTGCAGGTCTTCATTGTATGGTTTGTCCTTTGGTCTGGAACAGGACAAAGACATCAGGAAAATTATGACATGACTTGCAATGGGACTGAATTTGAGTGAGGGAGGGCTCTGCAAAGTCACCAACCTTACTTTCTCCTCCAGAGCCATCAGTGTCCAGTGTCCAAATATAGATAAGGATAACTAGAGGTGGTCCAGGATGCAATGGGAGACCCTGACCTTTTTAAATTAAGGTCTTTCCAAGGTCTCATTTTGAGTGAGGCAACACCCATTCAGTGAATAGGTTTTTTTTAAAGAAGTGATTCAAGGGATGGACCCTTTAATTAAAACAAACAAAAAGCAAACAAAAAAATCAAAGTGGGGGAGGAAGACTCTTGGGGTTGCAAGCCCAAAAAGAAAAATAAATTACTCTTTTCATTCACTCTGAACAAGCAGGTTCCAAAAAGTAACCATTAAGGGGCCTCACATCTGGGCTATTACAATAATTTTCTAATTTGTTTCCCTGCCTTACCTTTCTCCTACACTCAGATGTCAAACTAATTTTCTTAAAAATGCAGATCTGACCATGTCACCACCATTCATTAAACTCCGTTCACTCCCCAATACAGGATCATATATGAAATATTCTGTTCTCCATTAAAAATCAACACTACTTTTACAATATTCTTATAATTTATTTCTCTATACACACTATAAGATTCACTAACATTGGTTTTCTTGTATTTCTCTAAGAACACCTTGTATTTCTCTAAGACTACATGCCTTTTCTTCATTTTAAAGCAAAAATATTTTGATAGTGTTTATTTTTATATTATCCAGATGTACTGCTATACACCTCCTCCCACAGATAGCTATCCTTTCTTTAGACATAAACTGGGTACTGGATAAGGACTTAGCCTATTGACAGCCACACTTACCCTGGCGTAGTATGACACTGTGAGCCCAGTTATAGAAACAAGCTTCAGTAGAGGAAGCCTATGTCCTTCCAGGAGGGACTTCCTTATGCAGAAGATTGTCATAAAAATTATAACTAAGGCCGCCACCAGTCAGAACAAGGGACCCCCTGAGCAAGAATACAGGGCAAGAAAGGATGAAGTTTCTGGTGCTTCCTAACTTTCCCAATTACTTTTGTTCACTAGGTGCTGCTCTCTGCTCTTTACTTGTTACTAAAAGACTTCAAATTTTGGCCACACTTTCTAAATCATTTTCCCTCTAAATTCAGCACCCTAGGACAAAGATCAGGTTGCCCTGCCCTGTAAATTTCTGTTTTTTTGAATGTCAGGGTAATATTTTTTAATCATATTAGATAAAAGGGAAAAAAGAAAGAACTTTAGATTCAAACTCAAAAGTGGGCAGAGTTGGGAGGGGAAATTTGGGGTAGAAGGAAAATATCTTTAAGTCTTCTTTCCTTGAAAAAATTATCAGATTATAGTATTTCCCCTCTCCCCCCAGGATAAAAGAATACAACCCACCAGTTAGGACATTGATGCCAATCACATTATGAGATAGTTATAAAGAACCTATTTTAAGTATGGTATTAATGGATACAAAAGCAAGTTACAGTCACTAACTCAAAGAAATTTAATTGTGATAATGGATGAATGACATGTGTACAAATAAATGTAATATAATATAGATTGTGATGGAGGAAAAAGAGAAACTATTTCACATGGGAAAATGAGGGGAGAGTCAATCGATGATTTGTTAACAATTATTTATTACTTATCATACAAGGAATTGTGCAATCAACGGTCCTTACAAAGAAAGATAAAACTACTGCTCCTTCCTTCAAACTGCTCACTTTCTAGTGGGGAGAAACCACTTTAATTAGAAAGGACGAGGGGAGGCTTCATGAAGGAAAGAAGAATCCTATATTGAAAGCTGGAAGGAATAAGGTCCTAGCTTATTTCAACTATTTCATTTTGAGGATCAATTCTACTCATTATTTATGTGGCCTTGGATTGGACATATAACCTCACTGTGCCCAATTTTCCTCATCTCCAAAAATATTGGGTTAGTTGGCCTTTGATGTCCTTTCCAGATCTAAATCTATGACCCTAACATCCTATGGTTCTGGATGTAATGACTTGTCCAAGGTCACACATGCAGTAGGTATTGAAGCTAGTATTCATACTCAGGGCCTTTGACTCCCAACCAAGTATATTTTTTAAAAATTTTATCTTCATACCACTTTATTTATCTATCTGTCTGTCTGTCTGTCTGTCTATTTCATCTCTATTTATTTTTGTTGCATTCCTTTAACTTTGAATTGGGAGAAAAATATCAAATAGACACAGTAGAATAGATGCCAGTGGGGGGCGGCTAGGTGGCGCAGTGAGTAGAGCATCGGCCCTGGAGTCAGAAAGACCTGAGTTTGGATCCGGCCTCAGACACTTAACACACACACACACACACACACACACACACAAACCTAGCCGTGTGACATTAGGCAAGTTACTTAACCCCAATTGCCCTCCAAAAAAAAAGCCAAAAAAAAAAAAAAAGAATACATGCCAATGATTCTGAGATACATAAATAGGCTGAGAGAATAGACCTGGGGCATAATGTAAAGGTCTGTTGCTAAGGCTAAAAGGGATTTTGTGGAATCATTAGATGAATCAGGCAATGCTCAAAGCAATGCATCCCTTCAGTCACTGTGCTAAAAGGAAGGCCATGTGTAGCTCCAGCTCCCACAATTTCCAAATTCATGTAAAAGGGGACTCTAAACAACCGCTGGAGCTCCAGAAGACACAAAATAACACAGATAAGCTAACCTCCTGCTGAGGACAGTCCAGCAGCCTGGAAGGGAGTGGCCGGCACAGATCTCTGGGAAGCTAGCCCAGGCCCAGGGGAGTTGGAGGTTTTAGCCCCAGGGCAGCCTGACCAGCAGCAAGCTGGAGAGACTATAGAACATGAGGAACTGTGGTGCTTCCAGAATTACCAAAACATAGATGCCATGGACAAACTGAGAAGTTAGTGCCCTATGGACTTTGGGAATCATTAGTTGGGAGAGCACATACCCTCCTTCCCTGGGAGGAGAAGCCACTGAGAAGCTTCAGCACAGCCACAGACACATGTGACAGCTTCAGTTCCTGCCCTGCTAACTGTAGGGGGATCAGGCAATCAGTCTTGGGGGTAATCACTCTTGATTTAACCTTCTTGTATCTGGATTGTGGTCTGGGATGGAGGTCTTGGTGTGTGTGACCAGCTTGCCAGAACGTGTCGGGGCTTCAAAGAGGACACAAAGCTAATAGCTCCAGCAAGTAAGTATGCCCCAGCCTTTGGGACAGAAGCTCCCCTGTCTGGTGGCAGAGTCCTACTGTAGCAACAAGCCCAAAAGTCAAGTATTTGAGTGGCAACATGCCTAGGCAAAGGAAACAAAATAAACAGAAAAATTCAACATTAGACTCCTATTTGGAGGGCAAAGATGATTAAAGCAATGAATAGGAGGACAGTGAGGTCAGAACTTCTGCAGCAAAAGCCCCAAATGAAAATACAATCTGGCTACAGGCCATAGAGGACCTTAAGAAGCAGATAAGAGAAGTGGGGGAAAATTGGGAAGAGAAATGAGAAAGATGCAAGAAAAGTATGAAATGAGATTCAACAGCCTGACTGATAAAAATAACACCTTAAAATAGATTAACTCAAATGGCGAAAGAGGCTCAAATAGGCAATGAGGAGAAGAATGCCTTAAAAACCCGAATTTGCCAGATGGAAAAAGAATCTCAAAAGTTCACTGAGGAGACTCATTCCTTCAGAATTAGACTGGAGCAAATGGAAGCTAGTGACTTTATGAGAAATCAAGTTGTTATTAAGCAGATCCAAACAAATGAAAGAATAGAAGGCATTGTGAAATATCTCATGGGGAAAACCCCTGACCTGGAAAATAGATCCAAGAGACACAATCTAAAAATTATTGGGCTACCTGAAAACCATGATATAAGAAAGAATCTAGAAAGCATCTTTCAAGAAATTATCAAGTAAAATTGCCCTGATGTTTTAGAAAAAGAGGGGGAAATAGAGGTTGAAAAAATGCACAGATCATCTCCTGAAAAAGATCACAAAAAGAAAATTCCTAGGAATATTGTAGCCAGGTTCCAGAATTCCCAGATCAAGGAGAAAATATTACAAGCATGCAGGAAGAAACAATTTGAATATTGTGGAAAGACAATCAGGATAACACAGGATCTGGCAGCTTCTACACTGAGGGATAGAAGGGCATGGAATATGATATTCCAGAGGGCAAAGGAGTTGGGACTAAAACCAAGAATCACTTATCCAGCAAACTGAGTATTTTGTTTCAGGGGAAAATATGGTCATTGAGTGGAATAGAGGACTTTCAAGCATTCTTGAGGAAAAAACCAGAGTTGAATAGAAAATTTGACATTCAGATACAAGAAGCAAGAGATGATTGAGAAGGTAAACAGGGAAAAGAAATCACTGTGAACTTATCAAAGTTGTACTATTTACATTCCTACAGGGAAAAACAGTAACTGTAACTGAAGAAACTTTTCTCAGTATGAAAATATTTGAAGATGGGTATAGGGGCATATGAATACATATGTGAATGTGTGTATATATGTTTTCAGGTTCGATAGATAGAGGACAAGGGTGAATTAAATAGGAAGGGATGATGATTAAAAGGTGAGTTTAAGAGGTGAGAGAGTAATGTGGTGAGGGGTAATGGGGAGAGACAATGGGGTGAACTGTCTTGTGTAGAGGAGGCAGGGGAAGGTGGTTGCAGGGGAGGAACAGGAAGGCAAAAAGGCAAAACCCTATTCTCATTGAATTTGGACCAGGGAGGGAATGACATGCATACTAAATCGGGTGTCCCAGCCTACAGGAATGTGGTGGATAGGGGGATGGGGGAAGGTGGTGGAGGGGAAGGAAGGCTGGGGAGGGAGGGATGTTGGAAGCATCCACTTTTGAAAAGGGACAGGATCAAGTTGGGGAGTGGACCAGCTGGAAGGTGGGATGGGAGGGAGGGAAATATAGGTAGTCTTTTACAATATATCTTCTCTGGTAATGTTTTGCATAGCTACACATGTACAGCATATACTGAGTTGCTTATCTTCCTTTTGAAATCAAATTTTTAAAAAATATATATAAATACTATGATTAATACTATTTTGCATATAATTGGGAGATAAGATGTGCAGGCAATGGGGCAAGGGGATTCACCTTGCCCTACTGGGAAAAGTCAAAGGGGGTATGGGAGAAGAGAAGGGAGAGAGCAGATTGGTTGAGGGGATATCCTGTATGACTGTTATTCTGGGATGGTGGGTAGGGGAAAAATGGGGAAGAAATTGTAACTCAATATCTGATGGAAATGAATGATGTAAACCAGAAGTTAATAAAGCATTTGGAAAAAATAAAAGAAAAAAAATAATGGCACTTCAGTGATAACTGTCTTTGTTTTTAGTTAACTTTGGAGAGACAGTGTGGCTAAATGCAAAACAAGTTGGATTTTGAGTCAGAAGACCTTGCTTTGAATGTGAGTGTAATATAAGAGAATTAAATTGAAGGGTAGTATAGCTTCACAGGGCTATCAATTTACAAGTCTTTATTGCCACTCTCACAAAGAGGAGTACGATAGATGCCAACAGGGAATATTCTCTATGTGTGGCCTACGTTATTCCTGTCTAAGGGAAGTACACAATGGGGTGACTTTCAGATGTGGACTGCAATGGCTTTTGCACTTCCATTGAAGGCCAAAAAACCTTGAGGGATCAAACTTATGTAGAATTTTAGAGAGAGTGATTCCCTACTGGATGTTGGCCTGTTATCTAGAGGAATACAGCCAGAACCAATGAAATGAGGTTATTTTTTAAATTGCCCAATAAGGAGTGAAGAATGAGGGGCAGGGTCTTGTGAATCTTAACACTAATTGTGCCATCCACCCAGGAGTCTGTGGTAGTGAGGGAGGAGATAAGTCTCTGGATTTATTAGTCTTTGTTGGTTGTTGTTCACTTGTTTCAGTCTTGACTCTTCATGACCCCATTTGCGGTTTTCTTGGTAAATACCTTGGAGTGGTTTGCCATTTCCTTCTCCAGATTATTTTACAGAGGAGAAGACTTAGGCAAATAGGGTGAAGTGACTTGTCACTTAGGGTCACATAGCTAGTAAGGGTGTGAGGCCACATTTGAACTCAGGAAGATGAGTCTTCTTGACCCCTGGCCTACAACTCTATCCCCTGAACCACCTAGTCTTAGCATATAGTCAGCCTGGAGACCTTGGATTCTCTCAGTCAAATTAATTTTCACCAGTTCAAAATTATCACTGAAATCTAATTACCTGTGTGACCTTGAACAGCTACTGTCACATCTCTGGGCCTCAGTGTTTCCACATGTAAATGAAGGAATTGGTCTACATGTCCTTCAAGGTCGCTTTCAGCTCTCTATTTTTGATTCTATAGTTCTCAAGTAACAGATCTCCTCTCCATAGCCAAGTTCATAATTGAAGCTTTTCAAGCATGTTGAAATTTTACAGAATTTGTGTTTGGCTGTCAAAACTATGGGAACCCAGTACTACTTTCACACCATGATAAAGCATTTGGTTAGATCTTTAGTGGAAAATGTTATTTCAATCTCAGAAATAAAGTATATGTGTGAATCACATGGTCTGAGTACCATCACTGGAATCAGGAACTAAAATGATTTCACTGAGCAGAGTATATTTCCCAAAGTAGATTGATTGAAGTAATTTTAAAATGCCAATCTAACTTTCAGCCAATCAGGAAACTCTTCAATTACAGAGATACTTTTTGGTGCTTCACCTATAATAATGAATTCTGATAAACTTTATAATGAAATCATTTACATCAAACAAATATATATATATTTTAATACTATGCTCCTTTAATGCAAAGGTAAGCATAGGGGAAACTATTTTTTTAATGTCAGAAAACATGGTTCAGGCATAAGAGTATGAAAAGCCACAGGCTTGTGGAATATATACAATCCTCATGTTTCACATTGGAGAAGAAAACGAAAAAGCACTCCAGTAATTTTGCCAAGAAAACCAAGAAAAGCTTTAGAGCCAAGATGGAGTAGTAGAAACAGCACATCCAAGGTGCTCTCCCCCCAGATCACCTCCAAACCACATAAAAGGGGACTCTGAACAACTTTTGGAGCCCCAGCACACACAGAATGACACAGAGAAGCTAAGCTCCCGCTGGGGACAGCCCAGCAGCTCTGCAGGAAGGACCAGTGCAGCACTGGCAGCTCAGTGCACAGTGTGGAGAACCTAGCCCAGGTCTGCCTGAGCCACAGTTTTAGCCCCAGGGCAGCCGGGCCAGCAGCCAGCTGGAGGGATCCCAGAACAACAGCAGCTGTGGCGATTCCAGAATTATCAACTCAGATATGCCTAGGACAAAGTGAGAGGTTAGTGCCCTATGGACTTTGGAACCAGTATTTGGGGAACCTGTCGGCTTTCTCCCCTGGGGGCTATAAGCCGCTGAGGAGACATGCCATTTTGTAGTTTTCGGTGGAAGCTTCAGCTCCTGGCCTGCAAACTGTAGGGAGATCCAGTGATAAGTCTTGGGGTTTAATCGCTCTTGCTTTAACCTCCTTGGATCTGGATTGTGATCTGGGGGGGAGGTCTGGGGTGGGTATCCAGCTTGCCAGAAAGATGTGAAGACCCCAACATTCGGGACAAAAGCTTCCCTGTCTGGTGGCAGAGTCATACTTTGGTAAGAAGCCCAAAAGTCAAGTAATTAAGTGGCAACATGTCAAGGCAAAGGAAACAAAATAAACAGAAAAATGCAACCTTAGACTCCTATTTTGGGGGCAAAGAGGATCGAAGCATAGAATAGGAAGGGGATTTTGAGGTCAGAAATCCTCCTCCAAAAGCCCCAAAGGAAAATATGAGCTGGTTACAGGCCATAGAGGCCCTTAAGAAGGACTTTAAAAATCAAATAAGAGAAGTGGAGGAAAAATTGGAAAGAGAAAAGAGAAGGATGCAGGAAAAGTATGAAATGAGGGTCAACAGCCTGACTGCGGAAAACAACACCTTAAAAAATAGACTAACTCAAATGGCAAAGGAGGCCAAAAAGGGCAATGAGGAGAAGAATGCCTTAAAAAGCTGAATTCACCAGATGGAATAAGAATCTCAAAAGCTCACTGAGGTGATTCATTCCTTCAGAGTTAGACTGGAGCAAATGGAAGCTAATGACTTTATGAGAAATCAAGATGTGGTTAAGCAGATATAAACAAATGAAAGAATGCAAGGCACTGTGAAATATCTCATGGGAAAAGCCACTTACCTGGAAAATAGATCCAGGAGAGACAATTTAAAAATAATTGGACTACCTGAAAGCCATGATCAAAGAAAGAACCTATAAATCACCCTTGAAGAAATTCTTAAGGAAAATTGCCCTGATGTCCTAGACCCAGAGGACAAAATAGAGGTTGAAAGAATCCACTGATCACCTCCTGAAAAAGATCCTAAAAGATAACTCCCAGGAATATTATAGCCAGGTTCCAGAATCCCCAGATCAAGGAGAAAATACTACAAGCAGCCAGGAAGAAACAATTTCAAAATTGTGGAAACACAATCAGAATAGCACAGGACCTGGCAGCTTCTACACTGAGGGATCAATGGGCATGGAATATGATATTCCAGAGGGCAAAAGAGCTGGGAATGAACCCAAGGGTCACCTACCCAGCAAAGCTGAGTATTTTGTTTCAGGGGAAAATAGGGTCATTCAGTGGAATAGAGGACTTTCAATCATTCTTGAGGAAAAAAAACAGAGTTGAATAAAAAAATTTGACATCCAGACACAAGAAGCAAGAGATGCCTGAGAAGGTAATCAGGGAAAAGAAATCCAAAGGAACTTATCATAGTTGACCTATTTACATTCCTACATGGAAAAACAATAACTGTGACTGATGAAACCTTTCTCAGTATGAAAATAATGGAAGAAGGGTGTATGGTCATATGAATATATATGTGAATGTGTGTATATATGTTCACAGTTATACATTTAGAGAGGGCATAGGTTGAATTTGTTGGGAAGGAATGATACTTGAGGGGTGAAATTATGAGGTGAGACATGAAAGTGGCAAGAGGAGATGTGGAGAATCAGGGTAGGGTAAACTATCTCATGTAGAAGAAACAAGGGGAAGTGGCTGCAGGGTAGGAGAAGAATAGGAAGGCAAAAAGGCAAAACCACATTCTCATTGAATTTTGTTCAGGGAGAGAATGACACACATACTAAATAGGATATCTCAACCTGCAGCAGAACAGGGGGAAGGTGGATGAAAGGAGGGATGATGGATGGGAGGGCATTCTTGGGGGGAGAGGAGGTTGGAAGTACCCACTATAGAAGAGGGACAGGATCAAGTAGGGAATGGACCAGGTGTGGGGTGGGATAGGTGGGAGGGAATTATAAGCATCCTTGTCCAATATATCTACCATGGTAATATTTTGCATACCTATACATGTACAACACATACTGAATTGTTTATCTTCCCAGAGGCAATGGGTGGCAAAGGAGGAAGGGAATGGATCTGAAATTTGAGGTTTTAAAATTAAATGTTTCAAATATATATAAATATATATATATATATATATATATATATATATATATATATATATATATATATATATATATATATATATACTATTATCAATACTCTTTTGCATGTAATTGGGAGATTGGTTGTGCAGGCATTCGCGCATAGAGATTTACCTTGCTGTAATGAAAAAGTCGAAGGGGGTATGGGAGAAGATATGGGAGAGAGCAGATTGGATGAGGGGATATCTTGTGTGACTGCTATTCTGGCATAGTGGGTAGGGGAAAAATGGGGAAAAATTGTAACTCAAAATGAATGATGTATTTGTTTAATTAAAAAAAAAAACACAAAATCAAGAAAAAATGGGGCCATGAAGAGTCAGACATGACTGAAAAAGAATAACATGTGTCTATAGCATGACCACAAAATGAACAAAAGCAAAAGAAGAAAGCAAAAGAATGAAAAATGGAAAAAATTGTCAAAATAAGTATGAACAATTATTTTCATCAACATTCAATTCATTGGAGCCACAAAATGTTAACTCCAATAAGATAATTGCATGGGTAAGTATAAATATTAGTAAATACTACAAAGCACAGTTGAACTAGAGCAAGTTTCTCAAAAGGTGTTTGTTGCAGATGACATTGTTTGAAGACATTGATGCTCACAATCACGAAAAAAGAGAATTTGGCAGGAGGAAGGGGGCAGAAATTACAGATTAGAGGAATCATCATAGAATCATAAATTTATTTATTTTTTTTAAAAGCAATTGGGGTTAAGTAACTTGCTCAAGGTTACACGGCTAGTCATTATTTATGTGTGGGTGCTCATTTTCTGAGGCCAGATTTGATCTCGGGTCATCCCAACTCCGAGGCCAGCGCTCTTACTCACTGAGCCACCTAGCAGCCCCTTTAGGGCAATTGGGGTTAAGTAACTTGCCCAAGGTTACACAGCTAGGTTTTTGTTTGTGTGGATTAAGTGTCTGAGGCCGGCTCCAAACTCAGGTCCTTCTGATTCCAGGGCCGGCGCTCTATTCACTGCGCCATCTAGCCGCCCCAGAATCATAAATTTAGAACTGAAAGAGAAATCAGAAAACATTTAGAGGGATTTCCTTATTTCACAGAAAGAGGTCAAGTGCCCAAGGAACTTGCCCAATATCCCACAGGTAGCAATCAATAGAGCAGACATTTGAACCCCAGTCTTTTGACACCAGATCCAACATGCTTTCTACCATTGTAATATAATTAATAATTATTTATGTAATATAATTAATTATGTATTCATAATCCTTTTGAATCTCAATTTCACATCTGTTAAAATTGGAGAAAATAATACATTTATTCCTGATTTCACAGGGTAATCATATAGAAGTTTGTAAATCTTTTTTTAAATTAATTTATTAGTTTAGTTTCAGTTAACAAGATTCAATTCCATAGTTCCTTGATTTTCAAATTTCCTTTACTTCCCTCCCCCCTCCCCTCACGACAGTATATAGTCCAGTATAGGATCTGCAAATATATTCATATTAGACATTATTCCAATTACAAAGCATTTTGTACTAGGTGGGATGAAAGATGGTAATGAAGAAATAAAACCAAAGACTGAAAAGAAAAAGATCCTTTAGTTTGCTTCCATCAGGATTCCGGCTCAGTTCTTTCTAGTTATATCTGTGGATGATGCATTTCTCTCTTTCTTGAGTCTTTCGGGATTGGCTTATATCACTGCATTGGTGAAAAAAGTCCAGTCTGTCATAATTGGTCATCTCAGATATGGTATGTCTGTGATTGTATACAAATTTCTTCTGATTCTACTCTTCTCACTCAGCATCAGTTTGTATAAATCTCTCCAGGTAATTATGAAATCTGTCACCTCCTCATTTCTTAGAGCACAATAATATTCCATTACATTCACATACCACAACTTGTTTAGCCATTCCCCAATTGATGGGCACCCCTTTAGTTTCCAATTCTTTGCAACCACAAAAAGGGCTGCTATAAATATTTTTGTACATATGGGTCTTTTTCCCACTTCCGTGATCTCTTTGTGATATAACCCTAGAAGTGGTATTTTTGGGTCAAAGGGTATGGAATTATTTATAATCATTTGGGCATAATTCGAGATTGCTCTCCAGAATGGTTGGATAAATTCACAACTCCACCATCAATGTGTTAGTGTTCCAATTTGTCCTCATCTTTTCCAGCATTTCTCACTTTCTTGTTTTGTCATCTTAGCCAATCTGACTGGAGAGATGTGGTATCACAGAGTTGTTATGATTTGCATTTCTCTAATCAATAGTGATTTAGAGCATTTCTTCATATGTTTATAGATATCTTTAATTTCTCTGAAAACTGCCTGTTCATATCCTTTAACCATTTATCAATTGGGGAATGACTTGTATTCATATAGATTTGCCTCAGTTCTCTATAAATTTTAGAAATGTTTCCTTTATCAGAGACACAAGTTCTAAAAATTCTTTCCCAATTTCCCACCTCCCTCTTGATCTTGGTTACATTGGCTTTGTTTGTAGAGAAGCTTTTCAATTTAATGTAATCAAAATTATCCATTTTGCATTTTATAATGCTCTCTAATTCTTGTTTGGTCCTAAAGTCTTCCCCTCTCCACAAATCTGCCAGGTAAACTACTCCTTTCTTTCCCATATTGCTTACAGTATCATACTTTATACCCAGATCACGAACCCATTTAGACTTGATTTTGGTATATGGTGTTAGATAATGGTCTATGCCCACTTTCTGCCATACTGTATTCCAGGTTTCCCCAGCAGTTTTTGTCAAATAGTGTATTCTTATCCCCAAAACTGTGGTCTTTGGGTTTATCAAACAATAGATTACTATATTCATTAACTGCTGGGTCTCCTGTGCCTAATCTATTCCATTGATCCACTACTCTACACCTCTGCCAGTACCAAGCAGTTTTGATGACTGCTGCTGTATAATACAGATTATATATGGCATAGCTAGTCCACCTTCCCTAGCATTTCTTTTCATTAATTCCCTTGATATTCTAGGCCGATTGTTTTTCCAAATAATTTTTTTTATTATTTTGTCTAACTCTACAAAGTAGTTTTTTGGTAAATTGATTGGTATGGCACTAAATATATAGTTTAGTTTGGGTAAAATTGTCATTTTTATTATATTAGGTCGACCCAGCCACGAGAAATTGATATTTTTCCAACTATTTAGATCTGATTTTATTTGTGTGAGAAGTGTTTTGTAGTTGTGATCATATAGATTCTGGGTTTGTTTTGGCAAGTAGATTCCCAAATATTTTATAATGTCTACAGTGACTTTAATTGGGATTTCTCTTTCTATCTCTTGATGTTGAGTTTCATTAGAGATGAACAGGAATGCTGAGGATTTATGTGGGTTTGTTTTATATACTGCAACTTTGCCAAATTTATTTATTGTCTCAAGTAGTTTTTTACTTGATTCTCTCTCTAAGTATACCATCATATCATCTGCAAAGAGTGATAGCTTGGTCACTTCTTTGCCTAATTTGATTCCTTTGATTTCTTTTTCTTCTCTAATTGCTACTGCTACTGTTTCTTGTACCAGATTGAATAAGAGGGGTGATAGTGGACACCCTTGTTTCACTCCTGATCTTATTGGAAAGGCTTCTAGTTTATCCCCATTGCATATAATACTTGCAGATGGCTTTAAATAGATGCTAACAACTATTTTAAGGAATGCTCCATTTATTCCTATACTTTCTAGTGTTTTTAATAGGAATGGATGTTGTCTTTTGTCAAAAGCCTTTTCTGCATCTATTGAGATGATCATGTGGTTTCTGCTAGTTTGATTGTTGATATGCTCAATTATACTGATGGTTTTCCAATATTAAACCATCCTTGCATTCCTGGAATGAATCCTACCTGATTAGAGTTTATTATTTTTGTGATAAGTTGTTGGAGTCTTTTGGCTAATATTTTATTTAGAATTTTTGCATCTAAATTCATGAGGGAAATTGTTCTATAATTTTCTTTCTCTGTTTTATCTCTTCCTGATTTAGGAATCAATACCATATTTGTGTCATAGAAAGAGTTTCGTAGGACTCTTTCTTCACTAATTTTCCCAAATAGTTTGTAGAGTATTGGAATAAATTGTTCTTTATATGTTTGATAGAATTCATTAATAAACCCATCTGGCCCTGGAGATATTTTCCTAGGGAGTTCATTGATGCCTTGTTTGATTTCTTTTTCTGAGATGGGGTTATTTAGGTAATTCACTTCCTCTTCAGTTAATCTGGGCAACTTGTGATTTTGTAGGTATTCATCCATTTCACTAAGATTGTCATATTTATGTGCATACAATTGGGAAAAATAATTCCTCTTTATTGTTTTGATTTCCTCTTCATTGGAGGTAGATTCACCCTTTTTATTTTTGATACTCATAATTTTGTTTTCTTCTTTCTTTTTTTATCATATTGACTAAGGGTCTATCAATTTTATTGATTTTTTTCATAAAACCAGCTCTTAGTTTTATTCATTAATTCAATAGTTTTCTTAATTTCAATTTTATTAATCTCTCCTTTGGTTTTCAATATTTCTAATTTAGTACTAAATTGGGTATTTTCAATTTGTACTTTTTGTAGCTTTTTCAATTGCATGTCCAATTCATTGACCTCACTTCTCTCTGCTTTAATCAAGTATGCACTCAGGGATATAAAACTTCCCCCAAGAACTGCCTTTAATGCGTCCCATAAATTTTGGTATTTTTTTTCTCATTATTATCATTCTCTTGAATGAAATTATTGATTGTTTCTATAATTCCGTGTTTGACCCACCCATTCTTTAGGATTAAATTGTTTAATTTCCAATTAATTTTTAGTCTTTCAATGGCCCTTTATTGCATATAATTTTTATTGCATCATGATCTGAGAATGATGCATTTAATACTTCTGCCTTTCTGCACTGGATTGTGAGGTTTTTATGCTCTAGTATATGGTCTATTTTTGAGTATGTACCATGCACTGCTGAAAAGAAAGTAAATTCCTTTTTATCCCCATTCAGTTTTTTTCCAGAGATCCATCATATCTAGTCTCTCTAAGATTCTATTCACCTCCTTAACTTCTTTCTTGTATTTTGAGGTTAGATTTATCGAGTTCAGAGAGGGGGAGATTAAGGTCCCCCACTAGTATAGTTTTGCTATCTATTTCTTCCTCTAATTCCTTTAACTTCTCCTCTAGGAATTTGGATGCTATACTATTTGGTGCATATATATTAAATAGTGATATTGCTTCATTCTCAATGGTGCCTTTTAGTAGAATATAGTTTCTTTCCTTATCTCTTTTAATTAGATCTATTTTTGCTTTTGTTTTATCTGAGATAAGTATTGCTAACCATGCTTTTTTTTTTTACTTTAGCTTAAGCAAAATAAATTTTACTTCAACCTTTTACTTTTACCCTGTGGGTATCCCTTTGTTTCAAATGTGTTTCTTGTAGAAAGCATATTGTAGGATTATGGTTTTTAATCTGTTCTGCTATCCGCCTCTGTTTTATGGGAGAGTTTGTCCCATTCACATTCACAGTAATGATGACTATCTGTCTCTTCCCCTCCATCCTATTCCCTCCCCTTTTTATGTTTTTGTTTCTTCCTTCTCCCTTCCCCTCCTTGAAATTTTCCCTTTTGACCACCCCCTCCCTCAGTGTTTCCATCCAGTGATCCCCCTTCTTAACATACCCTCACCCCTTGCTACTGTTTCCCTCCTTCCTAATCCCCCCTTTAGTCTCCTCCTTTTCACCACCCCCCTTACCCTTCCACTATCTATAGGACACAATAAGTTTTTATACTTATCAGAGTAAATTACTCCCCATTTGATTCCAAACTAATGAGAGTAAATTTCAAACAGTGCTCCTCTCCCTCCCCACTGTTTAATGAATTTATGTGTCTATTCACATTAGAATCTTAAGCTTCACTGATTAAGTTGATCCCTCTTTGAACCAGAACCAGTGAGCATAGTGTTTAAATGATGTTCCTCTCCCTCTTTCTTTCCTCTCTTCTATAGTGTGTTTTAATGCCTCTTGAGATGGCATATTGTACCTTTTCCTATCTCATCCTTTCCTTTTTCTCATTACAGTCCCTTTGATCCCCTTAATAGTTTTTTTTTTTTTTTAGAGTTCAGGTTATTTCATTCATACCCACATCCTCTATCGAAGTATAACCCTTTTGAAGGTCATGATAACCATAAAGATTTTGAATATTGACAGTTATTAGCTCCACATATAGGTATGTGAACATTCTGCTCTTGTTGCATCCCTAGCAATGAGCATGTGTTTGTGAGTGTGGGTGTGTGCACTTATGCATGTGTGAGTCTGTGTTTCTGTTGTTTAGCTTTTTATATCTTTCTGGAGTCTTGTAATTGGAGATCAAATTTTCCATTGAGCTCTGGCTTTTTCATCAGGAAGGTCTGGAAGTCTCTTATTTCATTAAACGACCATCTCCTTGCCTGGAAGATTATGCTCAATTTTGCCGGGTAGTTAATCCTTGGTTGTAGTCCTAGCTCTCTTGCCCTACGAAATATCAGATTCCAGTCCCTCTGTTCTTTTAATGTAGAAGCTAGGTCCTGTGTGATCCTAACTGTAGTTCCTCGATATTTGAATTGTTTCTTTCTGGCTGCTTGTAGAATTTTTTCTTTAATCTTGTAATTCTGGAATTTGGCTACTATATTTCTTGGAGTTTTCAGTTTGGGATCTCTTTCAGGAGGAGTCCGGTGAATTCTATCGATAGCTATTTTATCTTCTGATTCCAGGACCTCAGGACAGTTTTCTTTGACAGTCTCTTGGGAGATGTTGTCTGGGCTGCTTTTTTCATGATGGCTTTCTGGTAGACCAATAATTCTTAGGTTGTTTCTCCTGGATCTGAGAAGCCGCTCTCTCCCCTGGTGGCCCAACTCTCCTGCCTGGCTCCAATGACTCCTCCCATCTCTTCTTGAAATGAAGGGGAGATGACTGTGATTCATCCTTGGTAATTCTGCAGGCTGGGCTTTTTCTCTCTCTGGTGTAGTCTGCTTGTCTGCTCTTAGGTCTGAGCTGTGCAGACCCCACTCGCTCTGCACTCGTCCTGTCCAGACACACTTCGAAACCTCCTGGGCTCGACTCTGCCACGCTCTGTCTTCCAGTGGGCTCCGTCCCTCCAGAATCCGCTCAGATTCACCCTTTGAGACTTAGTGACCAAGGAGTTCATCGAGGTTACGGCTTCCTTTCTGCCATCTTGGCTCCTCCAAAGTTTGTAAATCTTAGTCAACTTTAGAGCCTTATATAAATCCAAATTGTTTTAATCGTTATCTTCAAATCTCCCAAATTCTGAATTTGGTGCAGCTATATGGTATAGTGGAGAGGATACTGGGTCTGGAGTCAGGACAACTTAAGTTTAAATCCAGTCTCAGACACTTCCCAGCTGTGTCACCCTGGGAAAGTCACTTAACCCTATTTGCCTCACCTTTCTCATCTGTAAAATAAACTGGAGAAGAAAATGGCAAACTACTCCAGTGTCTTTGCCAAGAAAACCATAAATGAGGTCATGAAGAGTCATACATGACTGAAAAACAAGTGAACTGAAAAGTTGAATTTAGTGTCAGACTGCTTCCTTTGGACTTGCTTTGTCTTTCCCAGGCATTTCTGCTCCTCTCACTCAAAAGTGAATAATTTACCTTCTTCCATGGACTTTCTTTCCCAGAAAGGAGGTTCTGTCTCTCTTCCATCTCTCTCCAGGTGTTGTGCCTCTGAAAGAATAGAAGAATCCTCTCATTTCCAGACAAAAGATTTTGATAATCACACCTTGAAACTGTTTCTTTACCCTATCCCATTTCCTCCTCCTGAGAATAGAGGAATGCAGACATTTGATGGACTAATTTAATTTACTTGGAATAGAATAGCTTTCAGGTACACATCCAGTAGGTCTTAGAATCTATTTTAAAAAACTTAGAGAAGAATGAGTTAAAATTGCAAAGTCTATTTTTAACATCACAGACTTTTGGCTTATTTTCCTGTGACAACTTTAACAAAACTACTTCTTACTTCTTATATGACCTACTCTGACCTTCTTGAATTATCATCCCTATCATTGTGTCCTATTGAGTTATCTCTGCTCAGCTTTTTTGGCTAAGGGGGAGGTTTTATTGAAGAATAATTATGGCTTGAGGGGCCAAGTTTCTTATTGTTATCTGTTATCTGCCATCATGCTCACAGAAACTAGCAGAAAAGTAAATTCTAAAGTCTCTCTTCTTGTTCTTCTTCTTGTTCTTGTTCTTGTTCTTCTTCTTCTCCTCCCTCTCTCCCTTCCTTCCCTTCCCTTCTCTTCTCTTCTCTTCTCTTCTCTTCTCTTCTCTTCTCTTCTCTTCTCTTCTCTTCTCTTCTCATCTCTTCTCTCAGTAAATATGCATGTGCTGTATATGTGTATATATATATATATATATATATATATATATATATATGCATATATACACTTAGATATAGCTAGTTAAAGATTTAGATACTAAGCCTTTTGAGACTTCAAGACCAGCATTGTTGAAAAAAAAACTGACCAATAGGGGTGAAGATAACAAGACATTGGCAGAATTAACCATGGTTGCCCCAGTGAAGATGCCAAGATGCTGCCAGAATTAACCATGGTTTCCCCAGTGAAATCACCCACATTGAATGAAAGAAAAGGGGGAAAAACTGTTTTTAAGAATCGTGGTAAATAAAAAATCTGAATAATATCATAACATTCCAATTATTTTCTTGAGATTTTTTATAAAAGTACTTAAGGAAGATACTGGAAAAATGAGGCAACCTAAAAGTCAGCTTAAGAGGGAGTATGAGTGGTATGGCAGTAAATGTTTAACAACCAGCTCTCCACCCAAAATATTATATACTTCCCAGTTTATTCTGCATAATTAACATTTTTCTCCATTTCTTTCTTAGGCATTCAGTAAACCAATATAGCAAGCCATGATTTGTAATGTTGACCTATTTGTGGGATGTTAATGATCACACTGAAAATTTAACTATTGGCTCTCACTAGTCATGACCAGCAAGCTCCAGCACACCCTGGTGTACAGAGTATATTCCTAGTATTTTCAAATAATAAGTATAAATTTATATTAATCTGGAGAGAACATTCCCTATCTTTGGATTCATAGGATACAGACTTGAATCTCATTTCCAGTGTTAATTAACTTGCATAAGTTACTTAATCTCCCTGGCCCTTAGTTCCCTCTTGTGTAAAATGAAGGAGTTAAACTACAAGGCTTATAAGATCTCTTTCAGCAATAGAAATTTGATCTTACCTAAAAAAATCATGTCTTTGATGCACTATTTTTCTTTATTGGCTAATTCATTGCAACTCAGAATCATAAGCTTTATTGATTCTATCCATATCCATGGAAGGCTGTAATTAGTTTGTTTTGGGCTGGGACCTGATTTTACAGGGGGTTTCTATTTGGAAACTCCTTCCAACAGGAAGATTGATAACTCCTTGGATGACTTAAAATAGTTGTCCAGGTCCCTGAGGTCAGTGCCACATAGTTGAGGTAAGACTTACTGTCTTTGCTGTTACAAGGCTTGGTCTTCTATCCATTCTAGAAAACTACTTCTTAATAGTTTATATTATTACAATGAAATAATGAAAGAGCAAAAAAAAAAGGTGAGTAGAAATTTTCATTTAGTTAAGTAGTAATGTCTGACTGTGACCCCATTTTGGGTTTTCTTAGCAAAGATACTCAAGTGTTTTGCCATTCTTTTTTACATACTAACTCATACTAACTGAGTGTTTTAGGCAAGTCACTTAACCTCTAAATGCTCTAGGTAAACTAAGGTGAAGTAAAAAACAAAACAAAACAAAACAAAACAGTTCTTAATTCACTACAGCAGAGAAAATCCCAACCTGCAGTGGTAAAGGGAGTTCCTTCCTCTCACAGTTCTCTATACCAATTAAAATCTATTTTATTCCTTTGTATGTGGCCTATGCCATCCTGATCATCCTAGAAAGCTTGAGAACACACATAATCAGTGGAGGAGGTATAGACTAATAATTTAAAGTCACTGAATCAAAAACTTCCACAGCAGTCTTTTTTTCTTTCTTTTATAATTTTATACACTGATATGTAGAATACATAGAAATATAGATTTATTCTCACTCAGTGTTTATATAGTATTTAAAGTTTGCAAAGTACTTGAAAAATATTATCTCATTTTATCCTCAAAAATAACCTTTGAGGGTAAGTGAAGTTATAAGTTTCATTTTATAGAAGAGGAAATAGGTATATAGAGATTAAGTGACTTGCCCATGGTAGCAATGCTATAGCAATGTTTAATTTTAAATTTGAAGTCGTCTTCCTGACACCAAAGTCTCTTGCTCTATCCATTGTGCCACTAAGCTGCCTGAGAGGTAATAAATTGTTAGATTCAAATATATATGGAAAATAGAGCCTGAAATACAAAGCTGAAACAAATTGGAAAAGAGCATGAAGTCCAAAAGTGTTTTCTCCTGATTGGAAGTACACCTGTAAATGGGTGAATGTCCCTGTCCATTTTCACCCATAGATTACTGAGGAGTAAGTGCAATGAGTGTTCATTAAAAATAAAACAAAGCAATTAGTCTCCCTAAGACACAAAGATCAACACATATTATCTGAGAGGGGAGACAGTGTCCTCAAAGAAGTGTTTGCTTTCCAACTCGTTTTCAATCTACTACTGCAGGCTATGAAATGATCATCTCTGCTTATTTTTCCCCTAGTAAATGTCACCCATGTCATTTCTGTTTACAGATGAGTGGGTTTCAATCTTGAAATGTTTATTCTCCACCTCCATTATAGCAAAAAAGATTTCTCTAGCTTGCCTGTTGGAAAGCAATATTGTCTGCATTTGTATTCTGAACTAGATTGAAGGAGAAAGCATTGAAAAAGGGAATCACTATATGGGGATGATTGGATTGCAGCTTTGGGAGGCTGAAGAGTTGCCTGCATGGTATTTTCTTCTTTCTCTTTCTTTTACTTCTGAGTGAAAAGTTTATATTCATCTCCATGGTGGGATAAAGGTAACATCTAAGAAGTTAAATGCACAAAGGAACTCATCCAGTATTACATGATTCATCTTGTATTTCATCTATTATCTGAGGACATGGAGCTGAATGCACCGCTTTGAATTTAGTTAAGGGATTCTTTATAAATATGTATTTAGGCTAATTTTGCCAAAGCCTGCTCTCCTTAAATTCTGCAGTATCACAAGTGAAGAAAGAGAAATTATTATATTTTGGTCCCTAAATTATATCCTGCTGCTGCAAAGATGGATTTTCCCATTTTTCCCAGTTCAAAAGGAGACCATGCCTACTGGGTAGAAGAATGTGACCTTGAACTAATAAAGTTCTGAGGTTCAAATTTCACTTCTGGTCACATACTACCTGTGTAATCCTGGGCAATTCCCTTAGCTTCTTGGTGCCCCAAGTGATTTTTTTATACTATAATTTGCAGAGAATGTGCTACTCTGTATCAGTAAGAAAAAAGTTTTTCTCATTAGGTGCTCCCTATACTGACAATATTGTAGGTCAGCTCCAAGGGGAAAAATGATAGTGATTGATTGATGTTAGACTTTATTTTATTTTTTGTATGCAGCCAGGTTTAAGTGGCTTGAACATGGTCATATAGCTAGTAAGTATCTAAGGCCAGATTTGAAATCAGGTCCTCCTGACTCCAGAGGCAGTGCTTGATCCCCTGTGCCACCTAACTGCTCTGATGTTAGAATTAATAAGGATTTAGTGATCTGTTTTTATATCACACTTATTTTCTATTTTGTTCTTCTGTGAATTTCTTTTCACCTTTTCTCACTTTGATAACAAAATATATGATAATATGCCCCCTTTGATTATGAAAAACAAAAGTTAAAACCACAACAGTGACCACATCTGATCTTATGTGTACCATTCCATATTCACCAACCATCACCTCATTGATTATGAAAAACAAAATTTAAAACCACAACAGTAACCACATCTAATCTTATGTATACCATTCCATACTCACCAACCATCACCTCTTCAACAAAGGAAGAGGTCTATTTCCTCATCGTATCCCAAGGACCAATATTAGACACTAGAATTACAATGGGATTGGCTTCATTTTATTGCTTTTTAAAATTTGCATTACTATAGGCAGCTGGGTGGTACAATGGATAGAACACTGAGACTGGAATCAGGAATATCTGAGTTCAAATTTAGCTTTAGACATTTACTAGCTATGTGACCTTGGTCAAGTCACTTAACCCCTGTTTGCTTCAATTCCTAATTTGTAGAATGGGGATACACAGGAGAAGAAAATGGGAAACAAATCCAATATTGTTACCAAGAAATCTCCATGGACATGAAGTCAGACATGATTCAATGACTGAACAGCAGTAATTATATGTTTATTCTTTTGATACAGCTTACTCAACTGTTTTTATTTATGTATTTTTTGCATTTCTCTGAATTCATCATATTGATCCCTTTGTAAACTTTGATAATATTCTAATGCATTCTTATACCATAGTGTGATAAACCACTTCTCAATTTCTGGTAATACACTTTGTTTCCGGGTTATATTTGGTGAGAGGTAACTAAGTGGATCAAAGGGTAATAGCACTCTACCTGGTGTCAGGAAAATGAGTGCCAAACCTCCTTCAGACACTTACTACCTGGGGTACCCTGGACAATTCTCTTGACTTGTATTAGTTTCACCAGCAATAATATCACCTACCCTCAAAGAGGTTATATAAATGGTATCTGTCATCATTCACATCACCCTCATCAATAATATCACCATAATCATCATCCTTATTGTTGATTCACAAAGGGCTACATACTATGAATATTTGAGTATACATAGGATATTTCTTTCTATCTTGGACTTCTTTGGGGTATATATCCAGGTATGTGATCTCTTAATATTATAGACTAAGAAATTTATATCAGATCCAAAAAGGCAAGTGGCTTATCCCATATTATTGAGCTAATAAGTCAGGACTCTTACTCAGATCTTATGAATTTAAATTTTGTGTTCATTCTGCCATACTTTTCTGATGATCATAATATAAGTATTAATAATAGCAAGCCTAATGACAATAATAAAGGTTAGATGGTGTCATCGATAGAGTGCTGGACATGGAGTAAGGAAGACTCATCTCCCTGAGTTCAAATCTCTCCTCAGGCACTAGCTGGGTGACCATGTGCAAGTTACTTAACCCTGTTTGACTCAGTTTTTTATCTGTATCATGAGCTGGAGAAGGAAATGGCAAACCACCCCAGGACTTTTGCCAAGAAAACCTCATAAAGAGTTTCACAGTTTAATGAAGAACCACTCATAACTGAACAACAACAAATACAGTGAAGCAGGAAGCAGAAAAGTGACACCCAGAATCTATGTATTGGAAAGGTGATAAGGAGGCCTTCAAATGATTGAAAAGTTCAACTTTTATATAAACAATCAGTACATTTTGAAACCCCTCAAATATCTTCTACTTAGCCTGCTGAATGTGGAACTTTTGTGTTTTTTTTTCTTTCCAAAGTTGCTTTTGGGATTTAGTTAGCACATATTTAACAATATTTGAGGTAGAACACACCCTATGTTATTTGTATTGGGCTTCATATCCCCTGAATATGGCCTGAATTTCCTTGGTCATATAGTGTTTTTGCTCTATTGGTGCATAGTAAATTTTGTTTCATCCTATCATATTCCTTTGTGATTTTTACTCAATTTTTAAATGTATTTCTTATGCAATACATTTTTGTTTTGGTTGCCATATCCAGTCTTCCACAGTCTTTAATTTTATTGTACTGTAGAGTGGAGCCAAGATAGTAGAGAAAAGTCAAGGACTCACCTGAGCTCTCCTCCAAACCTCTCAAAAAAACTTTAAATGATGCCTCAAAACAAATTCTGGAGCATCAGAACCACAAAAAAAAAAAATGAAATGAAAGTTTTCTAGCCCAAAACAACTTAGGGAAGCAAGAAAGGTCTATGTAAAAATGTAAGAGTGGAACACAGTTTTATACAGGCTACAGCAGCACAGACAAGGTGCCCAAAAACCAGGAGCAGGTATTGGTGTCAACTAAATCAGTGGCAGCAAGAGTGGTTGCTAGATCTCTCAGCCCATATTTGTTCAGGGGATCTGAAAACTGGTCAGGGGCAGATTACAGAGATCCCTTTGCTGGCACTGGGTGGTAGGACTCTGTTGCATTAGCCATGCTTGGGTTTCAGTCAAAGTTCTGGGTCTCAGTACCAGAAGAAGGAACACTAGTATGCCAGAACTTGCAGGGGTGTTGGGATCCTGGTCACAGTTCCAGGGTGGAAAGGAGGGCTTGTGATCACTCATAGACTAGATCACAGGGATAAACACACCGTTTCCTAGATCATAGGAAAGAAGAAGAACCAAAAACTCACAGGTCCCCAGAATTATCAATGGAAGAGCCCTAAAACATGGAACAGTGCTCCTCTACTCTGAAAGCAGTGTTCCACTTTTGCTTAAGAGTTAATCATTGGAGCGGCTAGGTGGCCTGGAGTCAGGAGGGCCTGAGTTCAAATCTGACCTCAGACACTTGACACACTTACCAGCCGTGTGACTTGGGGAAGTTGCTTAACACCGATTGCCCTCCAAAAAGAAAAAGAAAATAAAAGAAAAAAAGTTAAAAGTATAAAAAAATAAGCTGGAAAAATGAACACAGACAAAGATCTTTTCTATAGAAAGTTACTTTGGTGTCAGGGAAGAACAAAATACAAACTCAGAAGACAATGAAGTGAAAACTCCTTAATCAAAAGCCTCAAAAATGAATTAGTTTTAGTCCATGGAAGAGATCAAAAAGGATTTTAAAAATCAAGTAAGAGATCTTCCTGAGGAGGGGCAGAGTCAAAGTGGCAGAGAAAAGGCAGCAACTCTCCTAATGTCTCTCCCAAATCCCTCCCCTAATGCAGTAGAACAATTCCTGAAGCAACAGAACACACAAAAGGATGGGGTGAAATAACTGTCTGGCCAAAGACAACTTAGAAGGTCATCAGGAAAGGTCTGTCACACCTGGGTGAGAGTAGAAAATTATTGGACTACCTGAAAGCCACGATCAAGAAAAGGAGGTTAAATGGCATATTTTGAGAAAATATCAAGGAAAACTGCCTTACTATTCTAGAACCAGAAGGTAAAATAGAAATTGAAAGGATTCACCAACCAACTCCTGAAAAAGATCCCAAAATGAAAATACCGAGGAATAGTATAACCAAATTCTCAGTCTCCCAGATCAAAGGGAAAATGTTGCAAGAACTCAAAAAGAAAAAAAAATATTGTGCTGTCACTGTCAAGATAACACAACATTTAGCAGTTTCTACAACATATTATCAGAGGACTTGGAATATAATGTTCTGGAGGGCAAAGGAACCAGGAGTATAACTACAAATCACCTGCCCAGCAAGGTGAGTATAATCCTTTACAGGTTAATTTGAACATTCGCTGAAATATAGGATTTTCAAGCATTCCTGATGAAAAGACCAGAGATGGATAGAAAAAATTCATTTTCACATATAAGACTCAAGAGAAACATGAAAATGATAAAGAGGAAAGAGAAATCATGAGGGATTCAATAATGTTTAATTGTTCTCATTGCTGTATGGGAAAATGATCCATGTAACTCCTAAAAAAACCTCATTATTATGGCAGTTAAAAGAAGTATAGGGGGTATGGGTGTGAGTTGAATATGATGAGATAATTATTTTAAAAAATACACCCCACACCTATCAGATTGCCAAATATGACAGAAAAAGAAAATAACAAATGTTGGAGGGGATACGGGAAAATTGAGACCCTAATGCACTGCTGGTGAAGTTTACATTTTCAACTATTCTATAGAGCAATTTGGAACTATGCCCACATGACTATAAAACTATGCCTACACATTGATCACGAAATACCACTACTAGGTCTGTACCCCAAAGAGATTAAAAAAGAAAAGGAAAAGAGCCTATATTACAAAAAATATGTATAGCACTTCTTTTAGTGGTGGTAAAGAACTAGAAATTAAAGGGATGGCCATCACTTGGGGAATGGTTGAACAAGTTGTTTTATGTGATTGTCATGGGATATTATCGATATATATATATGTGACAAGCAGAATGGTTTCAGAAAAGTTTGGAAGTACATACATGAACTGATACAAATGAAAGAAGCAGAACCAGGAGAACAATATATATAGTAATAGCAATATTGTATGATGATTTTCTGTGAATTACTTAACTGTTATTGACAATGCTGTGATTCAAGATAATTCTGAAGGACTCGTGATGAAAAATGCTCTCCATCCCCAGAGAAAGAAGTGATGGAGTGTGAATATAGAATGAAGAAAACTTTTTCTTTACATTATTTTTCTTGGATATTCTTTTTTGTTTGTGTTCTTTTTCACAACATAACTAACATGGAAATATGTTTTGCATGACTGTACTTGTGTAACCTATATCAATTTGCTTGTCTTCTCAATGAGGGGGTAATGGGAGAAAAGAGGAGAAATAGAGAGAGTTTGGGACTCAATTTAAAAAAAGAATGTTAAAAATTGGTTTTACAAGTAATTGGGAGAAAATAAAATACTAAATTAAAAATTATGAGATTTTTTTTAAGATTTTAAGCATTTATTCCTTTTGTGATTTTTCCCTCTTTCTCTTTCAAAGAAATACTTCATTCTTGTAAAGGAGTTGCCTACATTACTTTCATATTGGTTTGTTTGCACAGAACTCCTTAATCTTCCACGATAACTAGTTTAATACTATTGGTATAGTAGTGGACCAGTAAATATTTGTTGAAGGGAATAGACAAGCTGTAACAATTGCCTTCACTGACGAAGGTAATAAATGATAGCCAGTGAATAATACATAGATCATTCACACATGAAAAAGGAAAAATAATTTGAAGTAAGAAACCTTGAATGATCCATCCCTCCCACCAACCCAAAATTGCTAGAGATCAGAGATTCTATTTTTTCTTTCAGTCTCAACAATGCAGGTTATAGTATAAGCATTCAGCCAGTCTAAAATCAGAGTTGTCAATTTGAGAAAAAAAAATTTCAATAGAAGGATAGTGTTGAAAATGTGACTCTGTGAGGGCTTCCCCCCTAATTTCCTTATTCAGTTAGCTTCACCTATATTTGGATATTAAAAAATCAATTCACCTCCCAAAATATAGAGTTAAAGCTTCAATATAACTAAATTTAGTCTTTTGATTAAAAACTATAGAAAGCCTGTATGCTGTAGAAATAAGTCACTCTTCAATTCCATTCTGTTCATGTTAACAGATAGCTTCAGAAACCTTCCATGCATTGAGAATCTCATATATCATCTATTGAATTTACCCTATTGCATTTTGAAAACCATATTGAATAGCTTGATGGGTCAATAGTTTTTAAAAGCTTTAAAGTAACAAGGAAGAATTTGGTCTTGGAAATGAAATGACAATTATAAGTCTCATCAGAACATGAGATTAAAGTTGTAATTTATTAAGATCTGTTCTCTGGGAGATTGGTTTGGCAAAAAAAACAAAATGAAATTGCAGCAGAATGGGAGATTTTTAAATGTCTTTTAGTTCCAAACTTTCAGGGGATATAGTATTAAAGATTGTGAGAATACTTTTATCATTGCCTTATGGTTTACTCTTGGTGCCCAACCCCCCCAAAATGCATCCATCTTCTATTCTGTGGGATTGTTGGTGAAATAATGCCAGTCAAATTATGAGCAATGTTATAAAGTGATGTCATTGTCTTACTAATAAATGAAGGTATGGATTGTTCTAAGTATGCTTATGGAAAGAGATAGCATTAAAATAATTTTGAGGAAGGTACAAGTAAAGTCAACAAGGAAGTCATATTCTAGAAAACAGGAATTAGGGTATTGTTTGTTTTTGTTTCCCCTACAATCAACTTTCTGTCAAAGATGATGGTATTTAATCTTCTATGCCCTGCTGTATACAGGTTATAAAATGAAGAAAATATGAAACTTGGTCATTTCCACTAGAAAATATACTGAGAGCAATATGTTATCTTTAGCCATTGTTTGGAGAGGAAAATGTTCCAAGGGAAAGATCATAAGCACACCACTATTAAAATATTTAAACAATTAGTTTTTCAGTTTTGTACAAACATCTTTAAAAATGAAAAATATGCATTCCGGTATCATGAGTCAGTTGAAATAAAGAGGTCTAAGCTTTCTTTGAAGGTCTGATAAAGAAAAGCCATTCTATCACTTGCATGTAACAGGACCATATGGCAGGACGATAGCTTTAAGTTCCTAGTCTACACGTTTCTGACTGATTGGTGCTTCAGGGCATTGGATTCTGCCCTGGTAAATATTTCACCACTACAAACCACTTGTTTAATGTGACCTATTTTTAGAATTAAATTTAAATTTGGACTGAATTTACTAAGATTAGAAAAAGGTGTTCATTTGGGATGTTTTTGATATATTTTAAATGTTTGCCATTTGGCAAAGACTAAACCTTTCTCCCCAGTCCTTAACAAATTGTTTTAAAAATCCATTTTTCGAGACAATTTAATCCATATGTCTCTGATTCATATCTCACCAAAATGTTATGTCAAAAAATTTAAAGGGTTCCAATGCAAGAAACACCTAAAGAACAATAAGCCTGTTAAACTGCCAATATAATTTTTGCCAAATTTTGATTAGATTAGTAATAATAATAGCTAGAATATATAAAGCTTGTGAACTGCTATACATATGTTATCTCATTAGTTCCTCATAATGATACTGTGAGGCAAATGCTAGCTATTATCCTCATTTTAACAATGGAATGAACTCAGGTTGACAGTGTAAATAACTTGCCCACAGTCACAGCTAGTAAACATCTGAGGCCAGATTTGAACTTCAGTCTTCCAGATGCCAAAGACAGCACTCTTACTTACTGTTCCACCTAGCTGTAGAAGCCCAACATAAGAATTCCAGCACTATGCTGTTTGTTTTGTGAAACAACGACAGCCACAAATATTTTAATTGCAGTAACCATTTGCACAGCTCTCTTTTTCATTCAAAGCGATAACTGGGTGAGTGAGATCTAGAGATCATCAATAATAGGAGCTATTTTGTACATAGTCACATTAAAAATGAACATCTCCAACAAACCTCTTTGTATATCAGGAGAAGGTATGTAATTCCATGTTTTGTTGCAATGCATAAAAAAAAAAATTTAAAGCGCCTACTCTTTGCCAGACATTTTCCTAAACTTTAGGGGTTCTTGACCTGGGGTCCATGAATATATGCATACATATTCATATATGTGTATGTATATATGCATATACATATATATGGACACACATGTACATATATATATGGACTATCAATGAATATATATTCCATATGCAATTTTTCCACATTTCAATTCAACTGGTTTCCTGGGTAATCATAAGTATTTTATTTTATGCATTTAAAGATATACTGAGAAAGAGTCTATAATATAGGCATCACCAGACTATCTAAAGATCAATGAGAGAAAAGGTTAGGAATCCCTACTATAGGAAAAAAAACAATCCTTGCACTTATATTCTCTCAGAAAGAACTACACACACACACACACACACACACACACACACACACACAACTAAATATAAGGTCATTTTGTTTTTTAATTTTTTTACAGATTGGAAAAACACTAGCACCTCAACAGGAAACAGGAAAAGCTTCATATGGATGGAAATACATTGAATTTTGGGGAAAAACAACAAATTGGGATTCTTATACATGGAGGTAAGAAAGGAATGTTTTCCAAATCTTAGAGTCAGCCTGCCCAAAGGCATCAAGATGGAAAATAGAAAGTATTCTGTGACAGAGAGCAAAGAGGCCAGTTTGACAGTAATATAGAGTTTGAGAAGGGAAATAATAAGCTTGGAAACATTATGGAGCCAAATCGTCAAGTACTCCAAATCCTTTCCATTTATTACCCCCAATCTGATTTTACACAATAATGGCTTCTGCTTTGCGAAAGTCACACATTTCATACACAGTAGGTTGTCTTGCTCCCTCTGTGTGAGCTGGGAGACAAGTAGATTCACTTGAAGAATTGGGTTTTCCCATTTGTATGGGCCTCCAGGAGGTAAGAAGGTGAGAAGCAATTAGGTAAACTGGGAAACTGGTGTAAAGTCTTGAAATTTGGTACTCTAGCTTGATTTAAAAGGTAACTGGGAGCTATTAAAGATATCTTAGAAATGGCATAGGAGAACCAAAATATACCTAGGGAAGATGATTCTTGCCCCAGTTTTCTAATGGATTGGTGCTTCTTGAGTCTATGCCACCCACTTGCATGCATTTCTGATTTTTAACTTCAGCTTTTGCTTTGATATATATCAAAAGGAGCATGAAGAAGCAGAAATGGTATAATGGGGAAAACTTTTCTTTTAAGGTATTGGGTCTAGAAATGACCAAATATTTTCAGAGGTCTATGCTAGTTAAGCCCAAGCACTGATAAGTTCTCCTGTGCCTAAAATTCTTTAGATTTGTTTTTTGCAATAGACTATGTGCTGGATAAAAATCAGCCCTAGTTTAAAAGAGAGGATCATCACCAGTAGGCTAAATTCTTGGTGATCAATTCTTTATAACGACCCATGAAGTAAAGAAAAATAGAACAATGGCTCTCAGACCTATGTGGTACCATCTGCTTTGTAGTAACGGTAATAGTGTTGGAAAAGCAGGTTAAGAGTGATCAGAATTGGGTGGCTAGATGCCACAGTGAATAGTGCACTGGTCCTGGAGTCAGGAGGACCTGAGTTCAAATCTGGCCTCAGACACTTGACAAACTTACTAGCCATGTTATTTTGGGCAAGTCACTTACCCCCAATTACCATCCAAAAAAAAGAGTAGTCAGAATTATTCAGTTTTTAGGCTGGGTATACTAGCTGTAGCAGTGGATAAGGTGATGGGCCTGGATTCAGGAAGACCTGAGTTCAAAATTGTCGCATATTCTCTCAAGCAGTGTGCTCCTGGGCAAGTCACTTGACTTGATGTTTACCTCAGTTTCCTTAACAGTAAAATTGGGACAGTAGTATCACCTAGCTCCCATAGTTGTTGTGTGGATCAAATAAGATATTATTTTTTTAAATTGCTTAGCACAGTGTCTCACATATAGCAGGTACTATATAAATTCCAACCATGTTCTTATCATTGGTGATTATTATTAAATTGATAAATACTAACTTGACTGTTGGACTTTTAAATGGGTATCTTTTCCAAATGGACACAACTATTGGAGGAAACAATCGTGAAGTTCTCACCACAAACCAAATGATAAGACAAAAGGGAAGAATACTTCAGAGGGAAAGAAACTAGTCAGCAGGGCAGGTTTTATGACACAGGATAGGAAGTGAGAAATAGCCCTTCATGAGATATGTGATTGGCTCATTGTAGTGCTTAAGAACATTTCTAATAAGAAATGGACTACCCTAAAGAATATTTATTTATTTATTTATTTATTTATTTACAGAGATAGCAAGAAGGTAGAGTTGTTACTAAGAAATCTGATAAAGTCCTCTCAATTGAATCAGCACATACTTGAAAAAGCTTTAGTGTAAAAATGGATATAATGAAGAGGGAAACACATGTATTAGAAAATAGGTTCTAGGATTAAGATAGCCTGATAGAACCTCATAAATAAACAGCATGAACATCTTTTTTCAGCATATCACACAACTGAGTCAAACAAATAAAGGTTTAGAGAACACATGACCCCATTGTAATTGTTAATTTTTTTATACAATTTTTTCTTAATGACTGTTTTCTTTTCTATTTCTTACAGAAGGAACCAACCACACAAATCCTACATGTATATCAAATTATAAAAAAAAAAAAAAAACTTTGTAAGTTGCAACAGGGATGATTTTATTGGATAAACTCCTGATTTTTATAGTTTTGCTTATTTTTCTCTTTCTATTGCTCGTTCTTTGATCATAACTTATCAGCAAACAATTACCTAATAATCTGGACAATTGTTATTCTTCATCCATATTTTTTTAGTGAGAATCAAATGGAATAATACTCATAAATCTATTAACAAACTTTAAAGTGGTGTATAGATGCTACCTTTGGGCTTTTGTGACTGCTTTAAAAAATAACTTTTTAACTATAGTGATAGATTCATTTTTTTTATTAAACTAGATAGATTTGTCAAGCATGAGTTGCAAAATTGAATTTACTTATTTGTGTCCAAATGTCAACAATTAATTTCTAAAGCTTCCATTCATCTGTTATTTAAAAAAAAAAAAAACCTCTTGGGGAGTAGAAACAACTCATCCAAGCCTCTCTGCCCACAGATTCCCCCCAAACTATGTAAAAGGGGACTCTGAACAACTTCTGGAGCCCCAGAACGACACAGAGAAGCTAACCTCCCGCTGAGGACAGCCCAGCAGCCCTGTAGGAAGGACCAGCACAGAGGTCTGGGACCTGGCAGCGTGCAGAGTGCAGAGCGCAGAGGCCGAGCCGAGGCCCAGGTCCTCCTGAGCTGAGGTTTTAGCCCCAGGGCGGCAGGGCCAGCAGCCAGCTGGAGGAACCCCAGAACACCAGGAGCTGTGGCAACTCCAGAATTATCAACATAGACATGCCTAGGACAAAGTAAGAGGTTAGTGTCCTATGGATTTTGGGACCAGTATTTGGGGAATGCGTCAGCTCCCTCCCCTGGGGGCTAGAAGCCACTGAGGAGACACGCCATTTTGTAGTTTTCAGAGGCAACTCCCGCTCCCAGCCTGCAAATTGTGGGGAGATCCAGCGATCAGTCTTGGGGGGGTAATCACTCTTGCTTTAACCTCCCTGGATCTGGATTGTGATCTAGGGTGGAAATCGTGGGTGGGTTTACAGCTTGACAGAAACGGAAGTTGCCTCCGACACGTTCGGGATGAAAATTCCTCCATCTGGCCTTAAAGCCATAGTGTGGCAACAAGCCCAAAAGTCAAGTAATTAAGTGGCAACATGCCAAGGTAAAGGAAACAGAAAAATGCAACCCTAGACTCCTATTTTGGGGGCATAGAGCAGGAAAAGGACTGTGAGGTCAGAAGTCCTGCTCCAAAAGCCCCAGGGGAAAACATGAGCGGGTTGCAGGCCATAGAGGACCTTAAGAAGGACTTTAAAAATCAAATAAGAGAAGTGGAGGAAAAATTGGGAAGAGAAATGAGAAGGATGTAGGAAAAGTATGAAATGAGGGTCAACAGCCTGACTGAGGAAAACAACACCTTAAAAAATAGACTAACTCAAATGACAAAGGAGGCCCAAAAGGGCAATGAGGAGAAGAATGCCTTAAAAAGTCGAATTTGCCAGATGGAAAAGAATCTCAAAAGTTCACTGAGGAGATTCATTCCTTCAGAGTTAGACTGGAGCAAATGGAAGCTAATGACTTTATGAGAAATCAAGATGCTGTTAAGCAGATCCAAACAAATGAAAGATTAGAAGGCAATGTGAAATATCTCATGGAAAAACCACTGACCTGGAAAATAGATCCAGGAGAGACAATTTAAAAATTATTGGACCACCTGAAAGCCATGATCAAAGAAAGAACCTAGAAATCACCCTTCAAGAAATTCTCAAGGAAAACTGCCCTGATGTTTTAGATCCAGAGGGCAAAATAGAGGTTGAAAGAATCCACAGATCACCTCCTGAAAAAGATCCCCAAAACAAAACTCCCAGGAATATTATAGCCAGGTTCCAGAATCCCCAGATCAAGGAGAAAATACTACAAGCAGCCAGGAAGAAACAATTTCAATATTGTGGAAACCCAATCAGAATAGCCCAGGACCTGGCAGCTTCTACACTGAGGGATCGAAGGGCATGGAATATGATATTCCAGAGGGCAAAAGAACTGGGAATGAACCCAAGGGTCACCTACCCAGCAAAACTGAGTATTTTGTTTCAGGGGAAAATATGGTCATTCAGTGGAATAGAGGACTTTCAAGCATTCTTGAGGAAAAAACCAGAATTGAATAGAAAATCTGACACCCAGACACAAGAAGGAAGAGATGCCTCAGAAGGTAATTGGGGAAGAGAGATCAAGGGAAACTTATCAAAGTTGAACTATTTTCATTCCTATATGGAAAAGCAATAACTGTGACTGATGATATCTTTCTCACTATGAAAATAATGGAAGAAGGGGGTGTGGTCATATGAATACATATGTGAATGTGTGTGTATATGGTTGCAGTTATATATGGATAGAGGGTATAGGTTGGATTTGTTGGGAAGGGAGAATACTTAAGGGATGAAATTATGAGGTGAGAGAGGAAAGTGGCAAGAGGAGATGGGGAGAGACAGGGTAGGGTAAACTATCCTATGTAGAAGAAGCAAGGGGAAGTGGTTGCAAAGGAGGGGGAGAATAAGGAAGGCTAAAAAGGCAAAACCACATTCACATTGAATTTGGTTCAGGGAGAAAATAACATACATACTAAATGGGATATCTCAACCTGCAGCAGGATAGGGGGAAGGGGGATGAGAGGAGGGATGATGGATGGGAGGGCATCCTTGGGGTGAGGGGAGGTTGGAAGTACCCACTATAGAAGAGGGATAGGATCATGTAGGGAATGGACCGGGTGGGGGGTGGGATGAGTGGGACGGAATTATAAGCAGTCTTGTACTATATATCTACTATGAAATGTTTTGCATAGCTAGACATGTACAACATATACTGAATTACTTACCTCCCAAGAAGGAATGGGTGACAAGGGAGGAAGGAAATGGATCTGAAATTCGAGGTCGTAACATTAAATGTTTTAAATATAAAAAAAAAAAGAATAGACAGATATACACGTATATAAATACATATGTTTACATATTTTTAATCTTACTTTTAATTACTGCAGCAGAAGAAAGATATGTTTTAAGGATTTATTCATTCCCTTATTATTTTACATGAAACTTTACCCTCTGAATAGAGCAGGAACACAGACATAAATAGGCTGCTAGGAAACATCCTCCTTCATCTGATGATGGCATTATTAGCACTGATCACAGACCTCATCAAATCATGTCAAGGATGTCTGTATTCTGTGAGTATAGATAAGACATGACTGTTGATGCCTTGACCCTCCCTTTTTATTTTATTTTATTTTATTTTTTGCTTTTTTGTTTTCCCGAGGGAGGAAGGCAGGGCAATTAGAGTTAAGTGACTTGCCCAAGGTCACACAACTGATAAGTGTTAAGTGTCTGAGGCCACATTTGAATTCAGGTCCTCCTGACTCCAGGGTTGGTGCTCTCTTCACTCTGCAACCCAGCCACTCCCAACCCTTCCTTTTCAATCTCTGCTTTCCGAGTGCAGTGACTTTCTATCTACACTTAGTAATACTGACACAGTTGCATCCCATTAATAAGTATATTTAGTGGGGCCATTTATAGCTGTCTACCATCTCTTCCTCTTCCTAAAAGCCCTTCCATCTTTCTTCTTCCCCTTTCTACTCTTCAACTTCATTAGCAAATAATTTCAATGTTATTTTTCAAGTTCTAGAAATTGAATAGGATAGTCTGGAAGGAATTATATTTCTTTTTGAAATAGTATTTGTTGTCTTTTTCTTGATTAAAAAAAGCAATAAACTTTTGTGATTTTTCTTCTATATGTGTGGTGACCACTGCTTAATGCCTTTTTAAAGACTGGTGTTGTAAAATTATTATAAGGGACTATCTCATTGACCCCAGATTAACATAAAAATGATGTATTTTTAAGAGAAAAAGCAAGGCAGCCTATTTGCTGTTGACTCAGTGTTGAGAAAATCACCATGATTGAGAACTAGCAGAAAATATTATTCCCAACAGTGAAAGTTTCAGCAGAAATCTAGGAAAAGAAGTCCCTTAATCTGTTATGAAATATTGTTTAGTCATAGTAAGTGAACTGAAGATATAGTTAACTGTCATTTGTTTGTAAAAAGAGTGTCTTGAGATCACTTTATGGCAGGTTCAATACCAGCTAAATAGAGAGCAATGATAATTATTCAACAAATTTGAAAAAAAAAATTGAGGAAAAATAGGTATGTGTGTATATACATCTGTCTGTCTATCCTTTATATGGAGAAATGTTCATGTTTGTTGATATTTGCTGAGTTCCTAACAATAAAAGGAATTTTTTTTTAAAATGTAAGAGACTACCCAGCCTGTGTAATGTTAATGGGATATAAGATCTTCTCCACCCATTAATAGGCCTCACCTGGAGCCCATTAAGGGAAGCTTGCTTGTAGGGAGGCTTTCACAACTTTTGCTAATTTCTAATTGGGCACAGTCACAAGGGTTATGATGCCTTCTGGCTCTGAGAAGTGTATATATACTCTGAGTTAATATTTTACTTTGGGGACTCACTTATGAGAAGTATCTTGTGATTCCCTGGTTGAAATTCTGAGTAGCCATATCTTCAGAGCTCCCCAACGGCTCATGTGTAAAGGCTCCCTCAATCCAGGGAAGTATGTAAAGTGTATATATAGCAATATTGCTTTGATTTAGGCAGTCATAGCCCTGTCTGTTGGTCTTTATTTCTCTGCTTGTATTTTCTTTGTAGTTCATGGTGCTGACTTTCCCCCTGAAAAGTGAAGGTAATTAAAAAAGATTGCTGACCCTTTAAACAGGTATCTTTCCTAGTAAAGCAGATCTAAGAACCTATGCTAGCAGTCATTCTGAGTATGCCAGTGTGGTTGCTGCTACAGCATGTCATGGTGGATAGTGGATAGAAAGCCAGCCTTGGGGGTCAGAAAGATCTCAGTTCAAGTCGTGCTTCTGACATACTTTCAACCTTTCAATTTCTAACACAATTCTCTAAAATTTTAAGTTAGACAAGTTGCTAATATGTATAGATGGAGGTCCGTGTAGTGGGGGAAACAGAAGGGCAAGGGAGTTTCTCCACTGAGAATTCTCTATGCAGATGAAATAATAGGTTCAGCTCCACTCCTAACCAAAAGAAATTCTTACTGCATACCACAATAGATAAAATAAAGATTGTGATATTTGGAAGTCTAACTCCCTATTCATCCATTTATTCATTGGTTTAATCTACTTACTTATTTATAAATGTATGATTTGGCTTCCCACCCAACTTGTAGACATTTTTCTTTAATAAATAAACGTTGTTCAGTGAAAAAAAAAAAAAAAACCTCTTGGGACTGAAATTCTACAATAAGCCTTTTATTTGAATAAGGATCTAAAATTTCTATTTTGTTTGATTTTATAATGACCAAAAACCTTAATATAGTTTCTGGAAATTTAGCAAATTAATAAAAACTAACAAGAAAATATTCAGATTGTATTGTATTTTTAAAGCATTGCCCAAAGGAATTTGCTTCTTTTATTACCCCATAGTAATAGATACAATCCCTACAAGAATCCTGAGGTTCATTAAGATGAATAGATATCACAATCACCAAGGGACCAAACTGAAAATAGTCTTTAGTCTTTCCATATGAGATTTCTTGGGGACACATTGGATTAGATTGATATTAGTATAGTCAATTTTCTATTATTCCAATCCTGAAATAATCACTCTGAAGGTATTTATTAGAGTAAAACAAGCCAAAACTATTTTTCCCACCAGATTCCACTTTGGTTATCCATCAATGTGCCACTTTTTAGGTAATTGCAGCTGTAATGGAAACTGTAAATGGTTTTGCCAAACTGCTTCTGTGTAAACTGAGAGGAAATCAAGAGACATTTTGGGTCCCATTTTTATATTTCTGGAACTTTCTCAAAACATGTTTTTGAAATTAATCATGGCTCATTCTATATGGAGGTACTGGTGAGCAACAATTTATAATCAGGTAAAGCTAGCAATCATGCTAAGTTAAATAATCTGGTTGGTAGAGGCCACCTTCAGCTGCTCCATTTATATTCTTTACTTGCAGACCTTGGAAGATTAGATGTTCCTGACCTTTAATCATGGTGGCCCACAAATATCAGTAGATTTAATAGAAGAAAATACAACTTAGCAGGAAAAAATGATGCCTTTCATTTATTAAAAATCAATGACAAAAGTAGTAAAATGAACTTGATTGTAGTTCATGTTAAAAAGAGAGTTCTAGGGCATAGAAACAGGGCTTCCACTGGGCTCTGGCTCCCACCACCTCCAGTTCATGTAAAAGGTGAATCTGAAAAAACTTTGGAGCTACAGAACCCACAAAATGACACAGAGAATCTTACCTCCACCAAGGCCAGCCTGGCAGGCTGGCAGGGAGCAGCCAACCCAAAGCTTTGGGAGCCAATCCCAGCCCTGCATGAGCCTGAGGTTTTAGCCTGAGGGTAGGCCTGACCAGCAGCCAGCTGGAGGGACTTCAGATAACCAGCAGCTGTGGTGGTTTCCAGAATTATCAACCCATAAATGCTAAGGACAAAGTGAGAGATCAGTTGAGTGTGAACTTTGGGATCCAGTAGTTGGGAGTGTGGTTGGCCTTTATCCCCTGGAGGGAAAAGCCTCTGAGTCACCAGCCACCACAAGTGGTGGCTTCAGCTACTGGCCTGCAGACTGTAAGGGAACCAAGCAACCAGTTTGAGGGGTAATCATTCTTGTTTTAATCTGTTTGGATCTGGATTGCTGTCTAGGGTGGAGGTCCTGGGGTGTGTGACCAGCTTGCCAGAGCATGTGGAAGCTTCAGAGAGGGCACCCAAATAACACTTTCAGCAGCTGAGAAAACCCCAGCATTTGGGGCAAAGCTCTCCTGTATGATAGTAGAGTGCTACTGTTGCAAAAAGCCCAAAAGTCAAGTAATTGAGTGGCAACATGAGCAGGGAAAGAAAGCAAAAAAGAGAGGAATCCAACTTTACACTCCTGTTTTGGGGACAAGAAGGATGAAAGCATGGAACAGGAGAAAGACAGTGAAGTTAGAACTGCTGCACCAAAAGTTTCCAAGAAAAATACAAGTTGGTTAAAGGCCATAGAGGAGGTTAAGAAGGATTTTGATAACCAAATAAGAGAAGTGGAGGTAAAATTGGGAAGAGAAATGAGACTGATGCAAGAAAATTATGAAATGAGAGTCAACAACCTGACTGAAGAAAATTACACCTTAAAAAATAGACTAATTGAAATTGCAAAAGAGGCTAAAAAAAGAAAATAAAGAAAAGAATGCCTTAAAAAGCTGAATTTGCCAAATGGAAAAAAGAATCTCAAAAGCTTAGTGAGGAAAATCATTCCTTCAGAATTAGATTGGAGCAAATTAAAGCTAGTAACTTTAAGAGAAATCAAGATACTATTAAACAGATCCAAACAAATGAAAAAATAGAAGGCAATGTGAAATATCTCTTGGGAAAACCACTGACATGGAAACTAGGTATAGGAGAGATAATTTGAAAATTATTGGACTACCTGAAAGCCATGATCAAAAAAAGAACCTAGAAATCATCCTTCAAGAAATTCTGAAGATAAATTGCGCTAATGTTTAAGAACCAGAGGGCAAAGTAGAGGTTGAAAGAATTCATCAATCACCTCCTGAATACGATCCCAAAAAGAAAACTCCTAGGAATATTATAGCCAGGTACTGGAATTTCCAGATCAAGGAGAAAATATTACAAACAGCCAGGAAGAAAAAAATTGAATATTGTGGAAACACAATCAGGATAACACAGAATCTGGCAGCTTCTACACTGAGGGATGGAAGGTCTTGGAATATGATATTCCAGAGGGCAAAGGAGTTGGGATTAAAACCAAGAATCACCTACCTAGCAAAATTGAGTATCTTGTTTCAGGGGAAAATATGCTCATTTAGTGGAATAGAGGACTTTCAAGTATTCTTGATGAAAAAACCAGAATTAAATAGAAAATTTGACATTGAGATCCAAGAAGCAAGAGAAGCATGAGAAGGTAAACAGGGAAAAGAAATCATGAGGAACTTATCAAAGTTGAACTATTAACATTCCTACATGGAAAAACAATAACTATGACTGATGAAATCTTTCTCAGTGTGAAAATAATTTAAGGGAATAGAAATATGTGTGCATATATAAAATATATAAAAACCCATACATATATATGTCTATATGGGAGGGTATGTGGTTGTAGGAATACATATATTACTGTATATGAGTGTGTGTGTGTATGTACAGGTATACATAGATAGAGGGCACCGTGCCAATTTAATGGGAAAGGATGGTACATAAAAGGTGAAATTAAGAGGTGAGAGAGGAATATGAGAGGAGATGGGTAGAGACAGATTGGGGTAAACTATCTCATATAGAAGAGGTAAGGGAAAATGGTTACAATGAAGGGGAAGAACAGGAAGTCAAAAGGGAATGGGTCAAAATTTTTCTCATTGAATTTGGCTTAGGGAGGGAATGACATACACACTAAATAGTATCTGACCCTATAGGAGAGTAAGGGGGAAGGAGATGAGAGCGGGGATGATGGAAGGGAGAGCAGGCTGGGAGAAGGGGGAATATGGAAGCAACCACTTTTGAAAAAGGAAAGAATCAAAGTAGGGAATAGAACAAGTGGGAGGTAGGATAGGAGGGAGGGAAATATAGTCAGTCTTTTACAGTATATCTACTATGGAAATGTTTTACATTTTTGCAACCTGTACTGAATTGCTTATCTTCCCTGTAAGGGTGGGTGACAAGGGAGGAAGGAAATGAATCTGGAATTCAAAGTTTTAAAATTATATATATATATATATATATATATATATATACATATATGTGTGTATGTATTATCAATATTAATTTACATGTAAATGGGAAATAAAATATACTGGCATTGGAGCCTAGAATTCCACTCTGCCCTACTGGAAGGTTGGAGAGGGTATGGGAGAAGATATGGGAGAGAGCAGACTGGAGGAGGGGGTATTCAGTAGGATTGCTATTTTGGGATGGTGGGTAGGGCAAACATGGGGAGAAAATTTCCAACTCAAAATCTTGGGGAAATGAATGATGTAAACTAGTATTTAATAAAGCATTTGATAAAATAAATAAAAAAGAGAGTTCTATTGGTTTTAGTTGACTGAAAGGTCAACAGGGCAATATGGTTATTAAAAATGCTATTGATATTTGAGTATACATTACTAGAAATGAAATGTCAATAGAAAGTCAAGTAAGAGCTCCTTCATATCATTCTCAGTTGGTTACATTCCCATTTTTTGAGAGGAATTAGCAAACTACATTAGGAGAGTTTAGTTAGGATGGTGAAAATTCTTGAAACCATGTCTGATTTAAAAATCTTGTGATTCTTATTCAGGCCCTCAATGAACTGCTGTACCAAGAAATGTACCATAGCAAAAAGTGTGAAAAAGATAAGACAAAAATGCAAGTGCTCAATGAATAGAACAATGACTTAGGAATCAGGAAGACTCATCTTCATGAGTTCAAATCTGGCATCAGACACTTATTAGTTGTGTGACACTGGGCAAGTCCCTTTACCCTCTTTTTCTCAGTTTACTCTTCTATACAGGGAACTGGAGAAGGAAATGATAAACTCCTGTATCTTTGCCAAGAAAACCCCAAATGAGGTCATGAAGAACTAAACGCAATTGAAATGTTTGAATAACAAGTTACAAAGTCAAAGGTATGAGTTTAAATTAGGAAGCAATTGGCAACAAGACCAACATGATATTGAACACCAATCTATGGGTCTAGAGCTCCTTAAATTCCTTCTTGTTTAGTGATAGAATTGACTGCAAAATCAAACATACCTGTATGAGTTAAGTGATTTCCAATTTTCCCCTTTTAGAATTAAACTCATTCAAGATAAAAAAACAAAACAATACAAAAACATGCAAACTGTCTTTATTCTTACTTTTATTTATATACCAGAGTTAATTACAGTGCCTGGCACATAGTGAACACTTAATAAATATTTGTTCACTTTCTTCAAACTAATCACTCTGGTTTGGTAGAACCATTTGTGGGATCTCAAACCTATGACTTTGAATGAATGTTGGTTCAAAATGCACCTTTTCATCAGGACAATTTTCAGTGCGTCTATGATTCACAGAAAACTGGGCTACAGAGATAATAGCAAACTGAGGTCTGAAATGTGTCACCATCCCCTGAATTGGACAGATTTTTCAGACACAGCTCTCTATCCCTAATAACTGTATTTCCAGTTGAGCGAGAAAACTTAAAAAATTTCCCTCTTATTTCAGCTCTGTCACTCATTAGTTAGCTAACCTTGGACTCTAGACCTCTCTGAGATTTTTTTTTTTTGTTCTATTTTTCTATAAAATAGGTATGATGTTATTTGTGCTACCTATCTCATAGGGTAGTTGTAAGGATAGTGCCTTGTAAATTTGAAAATACTCTAGAAGTGTCAGTTACGTTTATTATCTTTTTCATAGTAGTGACCGGTCCTTGAGATAGAAATAGAAGAATAATAAAGAATATAAAGGATTATGCCACCAAGATTTACTTCTGCTATGACTCATGATGGCTGAAAAATTTGGCACAGTGGAAAAGATTTTGACTCTGAAGTCAGAGGACCTGAACTATAATTCTTCCTTTTATAGTCCCTAGGTGACTTGGGGTAACTCAGCTTCCCTGGGCTCTTTTCCTCACCTATAAAATAAAAGGTTTGCCCTGCAAGGACTTACGTGAACTGATACTGAGTGAAGTGAGTAAAACCAGGAAAACACTGTAAACAGTAACAGTAACATTGTGTATTGACAAGCTTTGATACACTTAGCTCTTCTCAGCAATGCAATGATCTAAGCCAATTCCAAAAGATTTATGATGTAAAATGCTATCCACATCCAGAGAAAAAACTATGGAATCTGAATGCAGATTGAGGCATACTATTTACTGTTTTTTTTTGTTGTTGTTGTTTATTTGTTTCTTCTATCTCTCATTTGTTTTTCTTTTTTTCCTTTGGTTCTAATTCTTCTTTCACAGCATGACTAATGTGGAAATATGGTTAATGTGATTGTACATGTATAGTTTATATAAGATTGCATACAATTATAGGGAGGCTGAAGGGGAGGGACAGGAGAGACAGGAAGAAAATTTGGAACTCAAAATCTTATGCAAATGAATATTGAAAACTAAAAATAAATAAATAAATTTTAAAATATATTAAATATTTTTGATAAGTGTAAAATATGACATAAAATAGATACTAAGTAAAAAAAGATTTGCAAAAACAAATGTTTGCATTACATGGCTTCTGAGGTCCCTTTCTGCTTTAGACCTATGAACTAGAACCTCATTTGAATCAGAAAGCACTCTTGGTAAGGGTTTTATGTGTGTGCATGTTTGTGTGTGTGCATTTGGGGCTGATCAAACACTTCAGGGAGTCAAAGAGGATCTTCTTAGGCATATAGAAGATTAATGAGAAGAGGGAGAGAATAAAAAGCTCGGTATGAAGAAATTAATTATGTGAAATAGTTTAACCCGACCCTCCCACCATAAAGAACTTTTTCTCAGAGGATTCAGGGAGAACTATTTGAAAAATTGTCCAGAGGAAAAGCAATAATTCAACCAGCTAAAAGCCTATGACGACAAGAATTCCTTGGGCTGAAAAGCCCAGTATCTCTCACCTACAGTGTTTATAAAAATGTTCTGCCTGTGATCCTGTTTGGTCAAAGTTGAGCTAACAGCATACACTTTGTTCATTTCCCAATTATTTCATAGCTTCAGACATTCAATACCATTTTTCACCTAGCTGAACAAAATTTTGGAATGTTGACAAAATAAAATTATATTATAATGCACCTCTTAAGACAGCATCTTGTCATATAACCTATTTAACTTCACAGCTACTCTCTCCATGTGATTTTTCAAGCAAGAAATGAAAAAAAAAAAGGTCTCATTTTAGTATAGAAAGTTGTTATAGGTAAATTATAAATCTATACTTGCCACATGAGGGTGGAGCTGCATTCTTTTCTCCTTCCTCATTGGATCCATTGAAGTCATTTGTAGCTCAAGTAATGAAGTTGTATTTTCATGCACTATGTCACACTGCTCAGCAATTCACTTCCCTGCTCCACCATCTTGTTCTTTGTAGCTGAGCTGTTCTCTGGAGGTCCTTTGATGCCCTCTGCACTTATTGACACGTTGAAAGACGATCTCAGAGAAGGTTGAGATCTCATAGACCCTCACATTGATTTAGATTATATTATTTCAATTTGAAGATACTGTTGTTTTTTTCTTCAACATATCAAAGATTTGGAATTTTTTTTTTATTTGGGTTCTCTTCTCACTGGTGTTCATTGTACTATTGCTACTACTTAGTAAACAGAGTTAAAGAGTGTGCTAAAGGAATCAATGACTCTACCAGCCTGGGGATGAGTTCATCATTTACCTGGCCCTCAGAGGACATACATAGCCTGTTATAGAAGACTTTCTTCATCGTTTTGCCTGCTCTTACATATGTTTCCTCTCCCATCTCCATAACAAAAGGAATGACTCTCCCTTATCCCTAGATTTCATTCTTTCCTCACTTCTGACAGTTGGAGTTTCTGATTTCCTTTAAGTGACATCTTTAACATGAAGCCTTTCCAGATCCCATCTAGCTAGTTTTCCCCATCCCCAAATTGTCTTGTATTTATTTTGCATACATTATAAATATATTTATATAAGTGATTATTGTTTCCTCACTTAGGATGTAGGTCCTTTAAGGCCACCTATAAAACAGAACTCTCCCTGTCCATGAATATTTCTATATATGAAATAGAAAAGTAAAGGAGGACTCTATGTGACACCAAGATTATTTGACACTCATATCTGGCACCTCTTTTGAAAAATATTTAATAAATGCAGCATGTTATATTCAAGGCTAACCTGCTTGTCTGCTTTTTCCCTCTAAACTTCATTCTGTTGTTGACTGTGCAATTAAAAAAATGTTATGACTTCCTTCCTTCCTTCCTTCCTTCCTTCCTTCCTTCCTTCCTTCCTTCCTTCCTTCCTTCCTTCCTTCCTTCCTTTTCTGTTTTTTTTTTCTTTCCACAGTTACTTCAAATCATCAACCTAAGTACAAAAGGGTTAGAATCTGAATCCACCTTAGCAACACAAAAATTTCAATATAATTATTTCTCAAATTATTAATGGTTTTTAAATACAGTTATGTGCGTATGTGTGTCATATCTCTGAAGTGTCAAAGGATGCTAAAGCTAAGATCAAATAAAGGGTATTTTAGTGTAAGAATTTATATTGTGCATTTTCATATTTTAATTGTTTTACCTGTCTATTCATAAAACTTAAAGATTAGAGAGAAAAATAGAAACAGAAAAAGATTGAAATTCATAAGAAAGCTGAGGTCTCATTTATTTTGATTTGGAATTACTGCAGGAAATCAGAAGGTAGGTTTAACAAAAGGAAACTTAATGAGAATGTATTTTTATCTTGCCATTTGGAATTTCCAGAAGCTGCTTATCAATTAAATTATTTTTAAAACTTAGCAAAGGAATAAGTTCATGGTCAGGATGTAAATTAACATTGGAATAAGATTCACAAAATACCAATCTTTTGACAGAATAAAAGACATGGTGATTATTAAACTTTTGTACATTTGAGCAAAGTACCAATCTGATGAATCTGTGTTTGCAAGGGCAAAGGCCCATACAGTTACCTCTACCTTCTTATTATCACAGTATTTTAGGTCAGGACCAAATCAATGTGGAGGACAGTAATGCTTTTTCATGTCTGTTTCAACTCCTTTGTTCCATTTTTCCCAGGTCCACAGTGTCTGAAGGCTTCACATCAGCTCAGGGATTGGCCTTATAATATATCCTTCTTACATGGCATATCCAGCAAATTAACATGTCATAAGAAGAAGGAAATCTATCTAAAAAATAAATGGGTGCTGAGGGAAATTTATGTGCCACATAGGTCAAATTACCCTACAAATAATGGTTCTCTAGCCTTCATTTTATTCCTTTAAAAATTTTGAATTATGTTAATTTAAGGTCTTTCTGCCTTATTAATTTTAGTCCAAGGCACAAGCAGGAGAGTTGATAGTTTAAATAAGATTGTTTTTCTTAAGATTTTTAATTTTTAAAGGTCATGAGAAATGACAATTCAATTAGCAGCACAATCCCTTGTCTAAAGGTTTATTATATATTATATGATATTATGTGTATATATACATATATATTCTATACACACATGTATATGTGTATGCATGTATGCTACATACATATAAGCACTCATACACAAACTATGTTCACACACATATATTTATACATACATGTACATGTGAATGCATGTGTCTGTATCAATTTCCTCCTGAAACAAGTACAGCTTATTTCCTTTTGATAAAATGGTGACCAGAAAGTAACAAGATCTTGACAAGTGCTTGGTATTTTATTGTAATTTTATTTTTTATTTTGACATTAGACACCCAAAAGAGCATTCCCAAATACATGACAGAACACAAAAAGAGGATTTTTTATGAAACCCTGAATGTCTATTTTATGCCATTTGCTTTATAATATGTGTGTAGATAAAAACAGAAATACATATCTATATAATAAATTCCACATGTTACTTTCAAAAACTGTCCTGCTTCTCTGTGCTTCCTTTCTGAATTCCCTTATGTTCTCTTTTATGTATTTTTTAAAAAAAATATTTCAGTGGTCCTCTTTTATGACATCACCATTGCTAAACCACCCCACCCTCACTGTATCCTCCCAATTAAAAACATACAGAAAGAAAAAAAAATCTTGTAACAATTAAGACAAGTAAAATGAGTCTACGTAGTGTCTTTTTCCAAAAATGTATCTCTTTCTGTACTTGAGCCCATCATCTCTGTGCCAGCAGGTGAGAAACATACTCAATCAGAAGTCTTCTGGAGACATGGTGGCATTGAACTTAGTTAAGACTTTTATAGTTTTTTTTTCTCTTTTCAATATTGTCCTTACATAAATAATTATCCTAATTCTGCTAGCTTCATAGTGCATCAGTTCATACTATCCAAGATTATCTGAACTCACCTCTTTTGTCACTTTATTATTATTATATTTTATTATGCTATTATTCTATTTATTATATTCTATATGTAATATATATTATTTGTCATATTCTCCATTATATTTGTATACTACAATTTGTTATTTTTTTTGTTTGATTGTTTTCAAAAAAATTTTTTTAACAAAAGCTTTTTTAACTTCTGGTTTACATCATTCATTTCTGCTAGATTTTGAGTTACAATTTTTCCCCATTTTTCCCCTACCCACCAGCCCAGAATAGCAGTCCCACAAGATATCCCCTCATCCAATCTGTTCTCTCCCATATCTTCTCCCATACCCCCTTCCACTTTATTATTAGGGCAAGGTGAATCTCTGTGCCCCAATGCCTGCACATCTTATCTCCCAATTACATGCAAAATAAAGTGTTTGGTATTTTTAACAAAATTAGTGTAAGGTTATTTTTGTTCTTCCTCGCTATTTTTCCATGTGCCTTTTTTTCTCTATGTAGCTCATCATATAATTAGACCTAATGAACTGGTTGGGGGTGGGGATTGGGGAAATTAGATTGTTTTAAATACAAGCAGTTGAACTTGAGGAGAATTTGGGTAAACGTTTTAAAGCTCATAACCCAAGACTCCGAGGAATAACACACACACAAACAAACAAAACAAAACAAAACAAAACATTAGCAGATACTTAAAAAGAGTTTTGGAGATCCGCCTAGGACAGGAGTCAGCTCTGTTGTTCAGTGTGTGTGTCGCCGTCACCACCGCTTGACAATGCAGATCTTTGTGAAGACCTTGACTGGCAAGACCATCACCCTTGAAGTTGAACCCAGTGACACCACTGAGAATGTCAAGGCCAAATTTCAGGACAAGGAAGGCATCCCCCCAGACCAGCAGAGATTGATCTTTGCCGGAAAGCAGCTGGAAGATGGTTGTACCCTGTCTGACCACAACATCCAGAAAGAATCCACCCTGCACTTGGTCCTGCGCTTGAGGGGAGGTGTCTAAATTCCCTCAAGTTTCTTTCAAGCTTTTGAGTAATTTCACTGCACTTTTCTTTCAATAAAGTTGTTACATCCCCCCCCCCCCCAAAAAAAAAGAGTTTTGGGAATGCTGGATCGTATTGAATTACTCATTGACATAGTACCTGGGCAGATATGCTACTTGATGCAAATTACAGATTAGAAAGTAATTGAAGGAGCAGCTAGGTGGTGCAGTGAATAGAACAACCGCCTTGGAGTCAAGAGGACCTGAATTCAAAACCGATCTCAGACACTTAACACTTAATGGCTGTAGGACCTTGATCAAGTCACTTAACCCAAATTGCCCTGCCTCCCCCCAAAAACAACAACAACAACAACAAGAAAAAAAAAACCAATAGATTCTATTTTTAAAAAAGAAATAGAAAGTAGTTGAAACATTATTTGGATCTATTTCAAATTTCCAAAATACCTTATTTCAAATTTTATAGTTTGGGATTAGTCCAGAGATGTACTTTCGTTATCAAGACTAAAATATTGCTTTCCTGTTGTACAGTTTTAACTCTTTTCTCCCCTGCCCTCATCATTAATCTGTAATATCGATTTGTGTATATAATTGAAATAATTGTATTATTTCATTTCCCTGTTTTGAAATCTAACCTCAGATATTTTATAGGTGTTTGATTCCAAGCAAGACACTTAATCTTTGTTTGCCTCAGTTTCTTCAATTGTAAAGTGAGGATAATAATGGAATTTATCTCCCAAGGTTGTTGTGAGGATCAAATGAGACAATATTTCTAAAATGCTTAGCACAATGCCTAGAACACAGTAGGCACTGGACACATGCTAGCTATTGTTATTATAATTATTATTATACTGCACAAGTCATATCCAGAGGGGATTTAGAAAATAGCTTTTGAGGTACACATGTGTTCGATCTATATTCATTATCCATGTGTGACCTCAAAAGGAAGTGAATCAGTGGACTTATCTGAAAAACCCAAGCATGTTCAAGTACCCCTTTCTTATATCATGGCTTTCAGGTAGTCCAAAAATTTTTAAATTATCTCTGCTGGATCTATTTTCCAGCTCAGTGGTTTTTTGCATGAGATATTTCACATTGCCTTTTATTCTTTCAATTGCTTGGATCTGTTTAACAGCATCTTGCTTTCTCATAAAATCACTAGCTTCCATTTGCTCCAGTCTAATTCTGGAGGAATGAGTCTCCTCAGTGAGCTTTTGAGATTCTATTTCCATCTGGCAAATTCGGGTTTTTAAGGCATTCTTCTCCTCATTGCCCTTTTGGGCCTCCTTTGCCATTTGAGTTAGTCTATTTTTAAGGTGTTATTTTCCTCAGTCAGGCTGTTGACTCTCATGTCATACTTTTCCTGCATCCTTCTCATTTCTCTTCCCAGTTTTTCCACCACTTCTCCTATTTGGTTTTTAAAATCCTTCTTAAGATGCTCTATGGCCTGTAACCCATTCATATTTTCATTTGGGGCTTTTGGTGCAGAATTTCTGACCTCACAATCCTCCTCCTATTCCATGCTTTGATCCTCTTTGCCCCACAAATAGGAGTCTAATGTTGCATTTTTCTGTTTATTTTGTTTCCTTAGTCTAGGCATGTTGCCACTTAATTACTTGATTTTTGGGGTCTTTGCCACAGTAGGACTCTGCCAACAGACAGGGGAGCTTCTGTCCCAAATGCTGGGGTCTTCATAACTTCCAGAGCTATTAGTTGGGTGGCCTCTGTGGAGCCTCCACATGCTCTGGAAAGTTGGATACCCACCCCAGACCTCCCCTCCACCCCTAGATCACAATCCAGATCTAGGGAGGTTAAAGCAAGAGCGATTACCCCCCAAGACTGCTTGCCGAATCTCACTACAGTTTGCAGGCCAGGAGCTGAAGCTGCTGCTGAAGCTGCAAAATGGTGACTGTGTTGGGTCTCCTCAGCCACTTCTCGCCCCCAGGAGAAAAAGACAACAGGTTCCCCAAATACTGGTCCCAAAGTCCACAGGGCACTAACCTCTCACTTTGTCCTAGGCATATCTGTGTTGATAATTCTGGAATCGCCACAGTTGCTGTTGTTCTGGAGTCCCTCCAGCTGGCTGCTGGCCAGGCTGCCCTGAGGCTAAAACCGCAACTCATGAGGGCCTGGGCTCAGCTCCGAGAGTGCTGTGCTGTCCGTTCCCAGTGTGCTGTGCTGCCTGCTCTCAGAGTGCTGATTCTCTGTGTTGTTCTGTTGGTGCTACAGTGCCAGAAGTTGTTCAGAGTCCCCTTTTACGTGGTTTGGAAGTGGTGTGGAGGAGAGCACCTTGGAAGTGCTGTTTCTACTCCACCATGTTGGCTCCGTCCCTATGCAATGCATTTCAACCAATCCACATAAATGAAGAAACGAGGACAAATGAGTCTTGGTACTTTTTTCATCTACCATATCAGTTTTCAATCCAGAGCACTGTAGGTACCAAGAGGCTTTCACAAAGAGCTATATAAAGGGACATATAATACCTTTATTTGCTTAAGCATATTATATTGTACCTTGTATTTATTCTGCACATACACTGATTATTTTCTTCAAGACTGTTGCTTTTCCAGGCAATTATGCTAGTGCACAGAGGCTGAGAACATATATGTGGAGAAAGTGGAGGTAGAAAGCAGATCCCATTGTTGGGTATGATCTGTAATATTCCATCTACAGAAAGCACAGACCACCTTAGACACTCATGGTTGACAGGTACACAATTTAAAGTGAAAGGCAGGCTAATGTGTATTCTAGTTAATCAAGCTACTTACTAGGCTCATTGAGAATCTAACATGTTATCTTTGTGAATTTTGTAAAGGCACTAAATCAGTCAGCATGTACTTATAACAATAACCTTAATCCTTTTAGAATGAGTTGTTAGAGTTGTATGACTAAGTAAGAGTTAGGGTGGAAGGGATGACACTTGAAAGGTGAAATCAAGAGGTGAGAGAGGAATATAATGAGAAGAGATGGGGAGAGACAGAATGGGGTAAACTATCTCATATAGAAGCTGCAAGGGAAAATTGGCGCAATGTAGGGGAAGGACAGGAAGGTATAAAGGAATGGGTCAACCTTATAACCATTGAATTTGGCTCAGGGAATGACATACACACAAAATAGGGTATCTCACCCTACAGGAGAGTAGGGAGGAAGGAGATGAAAGGGGGGATGATGGAAGGGAGGGCAGGCTGGGCAGGAGGGAAGTAGGAAGCACACACTTTTGAAAAGGGGCAGGACCAAAGTAAAGAATAGAACAAGTGGGAGGTGGGATAGGAGGGAGGGAAATATAATCAGTCTTCTAAAATATATCTACTATGGTAATGTTTTATATTAGCTACACATGTACAATCTATATTGAATTACTTATCTTCTCAGTAAGGGTGGGTGACAAGGGAGGAAGGGAATGAATTTGGAATTAAAGGTGTTATATATATATATATATATATATATATATATATATATATATATATATATATATGTATACTATTATTAACGTTATTTTACATGTAATTGGCAAATAAGAGGAAGGAATATCCTGCGGGATATTTTGGGGAGGTGTGTAGGGGAAAAGCAGGGCAAAAAATTGCAACAAAAAACTGGTGGAAATGAATGAAGTAAAACAGAAGTTGATAAATCATTTGAAAAAAAAGAGTTAGGGTGGAATTATGGCTAGACATATAAAAGAATTCTACATTATTTACCACCTACCTTGACACAATAGGACAACAACAACAACAACAAAAAAAAAGAATACAAAATTACCACTTGTTATCAAGAGTTTGGGGACTTAATTAGAATCATATTTCTCATTACACTGACATTATTCAGAAGGAACTTTCAGGTGTCAAACTTGATTTCACACACATTTTAATGTAATCGAGGATAAACATTTTGTGCTTTCCAACAGTTTGAGAAAACTGTCAATCACATACATATTTATGATGCTCATAGTCACTCTTGTCCATTTTCAAGGGCTGGGCGAGTTCTTAATCATAAGCCACATATTTTGTCAAAGGCGGTTTTGATGTTACTACAGTCTTTCTGTGTAGTATTATTACTTGTAGAATACTTTAAATAGTCATTGCATGGCCAATATTCTGCAACATCAAAACACATTTTCCAGTTATTTACATTATTTCCTTTTTTCTCATTTTAAAAAACAAAAAATATTTGCAATGAGCCCAAGTAAGACCAAGTATGTGGTCTTAACATTGTAACCATCCAGACAGAATGCCTCACCCCAATCCCCTGAAAGAATTCAGGCTAACAACATATAAAATAATGAAGATTATTACCTATACAAGAAGAAATCATACTTAAAACACTAATATTTAAGCTCACAAATAATTAAGAAATTCTTGCATCTTTTCTGTCTTCCATTTGCTCACAGGGTACACATCTTTTAAATTATAGTACTACAGTTGTATGAGAGTTTTCATATGGAGAAAAAATTGTTAATATCGATTCCTCAGACTTTCATGGTTTATGTGACATAGCACCCTGCAATGGGGGAACCTAGGTGTGTTTTTTTCAAATTCTTTATTGAATTCTGATTTACATCATTCATTTCCACAAGATTTTGAGTTATAAATTTTTTCCCCACCTTTACACTATCCACTGCCCCAAAATAGCAGTCCCACAGGATATCCGATCCTCCAATCTGCTTTCTCCCATATCTTCTCCCATACCCCTTTCGACTTCTCCAGTAGGGCATGGTGGATCTCTATGCCCCAGTGCTTGTATATCTTATTTCCCAATTAGACGTAAAATAGTATTGATAATAGTATATACATACATACATACATACACACACACACACACACACACACACACACACACACACACACACACACATATATATATAAATTTGATTTTAAGACTTTGAATTTCAGATTCATTCCCTTCCTCCCTTGTCACCCACCATTACTGGGAAGATAAGCAATTCGGTATAGGTTGTACATGTGTAATTAGTCCAAAACATTACCATAGTAGACATATTGTAAAACACTGACTATATTTCCCTCCCTCCTATCCTACCTCCAACTTGTTGCATTCTCTACTTTGATCTTGTCCCTTTTCAAAAGTGGGTACTTCCAACTTCCCTTCCCCTGAGCCTGCCCTCCCTTCCATCATCTCTCCCCCAACTCCCTCCCCCCTAGTCTCCTGTAGGATGAAATATGCCATTTAATATATATATATATATATATATATATATATATATATATATATATATATGTCATTCTCGAAGATGGCGGAGTAGAAACAGCTCATCCAAGACACTCTGCCCCCAGATTCGCCCCAAACTATGTAAAAGGGGACTCTGAACAACTTCTGGAGCCCCGGCACCCACAGAACTACACAGAGAAGCTAACCTCGCACTGAGGACAGCCCAGCAGCTCTGCAGGAAAGACAAGTGCAGTGGCCTGGGAGCCAGCAGTGCGCAGCTAGCATAGCACAGGGAGCCGAGCCAAGCGCAGAGGTTTTAGCCCAAGGCAGCAGGACCAGCAGCCGGCTGGAGGAAGGCCAGAACACCAGCAGCTGTGGAGATTCCAGAATTATCAACATAGACACGCCTAGGACAAAGTAAAAGGTTAGTGTCCTATGGACTTTGGGACCAGTATTTGGGGAAAGCATCAGCTTCCTCCCCTGGGGGCTAGAAGCCTCTGAGGAGACACGCCATTTTGTAGTTTTCAGAGGCAGCTCCAGCTCCTGGCCTGCATGCTAACTGTAGGGAGATCTAGCAATCAGTCTTGAGGGGTAATCACTCTTGCTATAACCTCCCTGGATCTGGATTGTGATCTGGGGTGGAAGTTGTGGGTGGGTTTACAGCTTGCCAGAAACGGAAGTTGCCCCACACACGTTTGGGACAAAAATTCCTCTATCTGGCCTTAAAGCCATAGTGTGGCAACAAGTCCAAAAGTCAAGTAATTAAGTGGCAACATGCCAAGGCAAAGGAAACAGAAAAATGCAACCCTAGACTCCTATTTTGGGGGCATAGAGCAGGAAAAGGACTGTGAGGTCAGAAGTCCTGCTCCAAAAGCCCCAGGGGAAAACATGAGCAGGTTGCAGGCCATAGAGGACCTTAAGAAGGACTTTAAAAATCAAATAAGAGAAGTGGAGGAAAAATTGGAAAGAGAAATGAGAAGGATGCAGGAAAAATATGAAATGAGGATCAACAGCCTGACTGAGGAAAACAACACCTTAAAAAATAGACTAACTCAAATGGCAAAGGAGGCCCAAAAGGGCAATGAGGAGAAGAATGCCTTAAAAAGTCGAATTTGCCAGATGGAAAAAGAATCTCAAAAGTTCACTGAGGAGATTCATTCCTTCAGAGTTAGACTGGAACAAATGGAAGCTAATGACTTTATGAGAAATCAAGATGCTGTTAAGCAGATCCAAACAACTAAAGATTAGAAGGCAATGTGAAATATCTCATGGGAAAAACCACTGATGGAAAATAGATCCAGGAGAGACAATTTAAAAATTATTGGACTACTGAAAGCCATGATCAAAGAAAGAACCTAGAAATCACCCTTCAAGAAATTCTCAAGAAAATTGCCCTGATGTTTTAGATCCAGAGGGCAAAATAGAGGTTGAAAGAATCCACTGATCACCTCCTGAAAAAGATCCCAAAAAGAAAACTCCCAAGAATATTATAGCCAGGTTCCAGAATCCCCAGATCAAGGAGAAAATACTACAAGCAGCCAGGAAGAAACAATTTCAATATTGTGGAAACACAATCAGAATAGCCCAGGACCTGGCAGCTTCTACACTGAGGGATTGAAGGGCATGAAATACGATATTCCAGAGGGCAAAAGAACTGGGAATGAACCCAAGGGTCATCTACCCAGCAAAACTGAGTATTTTGTTTCAGGGGAAAATATGGTCATTAAGTGGAATAGAGGACTTTCAAGCATTCTTGAGGAAAAACCAGAATTGAATAAAAAATTTGACATCCGGACACAAGAAGCAAGAGATGCCTGAGAAGGTAATCAGGGAAAAGAAATCAAAAGGAACTTATCAAAGTTGAAATATTTACATTCTTATATGGAAAAGCAATAAATGTGACTGATGATATCTTTCTCACTATGAAAATAATGGAAGAAGGGTGTGTGGTCATATGAATACATATGTGAATGTGTGTATATATGGTTACAGTTATATATGGATAGAGCACATAGGTTAAATTTGTTGGCAAGGGAGAATACTCAAGGGATGAAATTATGAGGTGAGAGAGGAAAGTGGCAAGAGGAGATGGGGAGATACAGGGTAGGGTAAACTATCTCATGTAGAAGAAGCAAGGGGAAGTGGTTGCAAGGGAGAAGGAGAATAGGAAGGCAAAAAAGGCAAAACCACATTCTCATTGAATTTGGTTCAGGGAGAGAATGACATACATGCTAAATGGGATATCTCAACCTGCAGCAGAATAAGGGGAAGGGGGATGAGAGCAGGGATGATGGATGGGAGGGCATCCTTGGGGTGAGGGGAGGTTGGAAGTACCCATTATAGAAGAAGGACAGGATCATGTAGGGAATGGACCAGGTGGGGGGTGGGATGAGTGGGAGGGAATTATAAGCAGCCCTGTACAATATATCTACTATGATAATGTTTTGCATAGCTAGACATGTACAACATATTCTGAATTACTTATCTCCCCAGAGGGAATGGGTGACAAGGGAGGAAGGAAATGGATCTGAAAGTCGAGGTCTCAACATTAAATGTTTCAAATATATATAAATACTAATATTAATACTTGTTTGCTTATAATTGGGAGATAAGATGTGCAGGCATGGGGACAGAAAGATTCACCTTCCCCTAATGGAAAAAGTCGATGGGGGTATGGGAGAAGTTATGGGAGAGAGCAGATTGGAGGAAGCGATATCTTCTGGGACTGCTATTCTGGGAGGCTGGGTAGGGGAATAACGGGGGGAAAATGATTGTAACTCAAAATCTGGTGGAAATGAATGCTGTAAAACAGAAGCTACTGAAGCATTTGTTTAGAAAAAAAAAAGAAAAGGAAAGCTTTGTGCCTGGCCTCAATATGATCTTGAGGAAGAAAATTGATTTGTGCAGGTAATTTCAATGCACCATTTTGGATATAGAAGCGAAAGAAGTTTATTTGAATAAAAGTTCCAAAAACATTTTTTTCCCTTAAAAAAAAAGAAAAAAATAATAAATAAATAAATAAATATATATATATGTCATTCTCTCTTGAAGCCAGATTCAATGAGAATAAGGTTTTGCTTTTTTGCCTTCCTGTTCTTCCCCTCCCCTGCAACCACTTTCCCTTACCTCTTCTATATGAGATAGTTTACCCCATTCTGTCTCTTCCCATCTCCTCTCATGATATTCCTCTCTCACCTCTTAATTTCACATTTAAATATCATCTCTTGCTCTTAAATTGGTCCTGTGCCCTTTATTTATGTATACCTGTAAACATGTATACAAACATTCACATATGTATTCATACACCTATATACCCTCTGATAAACACACACACACACACACACACACACACACACACACACACATATATTCCCTTTAACTATTTTCATGCTGAAAAATGTTTCATCGGTTACAATGATGGTTTTCCATGTAGGGGTGTTAATAGTTCCACTTTGATAAGTTCCTTATGCTTTCTTTTTCCTGTTTATCTTCTGATGCTTCTCTTGCTTCTTGTGTCTGAATGTCAATTTTTTTTTTTGCCTTTGGGAGGGCAATTGGGGTTAAGTAACTTGACCAAGGTCACATGGCTAGGTTTTTGTTTGTGTCTGCGTTAAGTGTCTGAGGCCAGATCTGAACTCAGGTCCTTCTGACTCCAGGGCCAAAGCTCTACTCACGAACCACCTAGCTGTCCTCAATGTCAAATTTTCTATTCAACTCTGGTTGTTTCCTCAAGAATACTTGAAAGTTGGGGGTGAATTCAAGATGACAGAGTAGAAACAGCACTTCTAGAATCACCTATCCAACCAAACTGAGTATCATATTTCAGGGGAAAATAGTCATTCAGTGGAATAGAGTACTTTTAAGCATTCTTGAGGAAAAAAAAAACAGAGTTGAATAGAAAATCTGACATTCAGACACAAGAAGCAAGAGATGCTTGAGAAAATAAACAGGTAAAATAAATCATAAGAAACTCATCAAAGTTGAACTATTTGCATTCCTTCATGGAAAAATAACAAGTGTAACTGATGAAACCTTTCCCAGTATGAAAATAGCTGAAGAAGGGTATATGGGCAAATGAATACGTATGTGAATGTGTGTATATATGTTTACAAGTATACATAGATAGAGGGCACAGATCGAATTTAATGGGAAGGGATGATACCTAAGGGGTGAAATTGAGAGGTGAGAGAGGAACATAACAAGAAGAGATGGGGAGAGACAGAATGGGGTAAGCTATCTCATGTAGAAGGGTCAAGGGAAAGTGGTTGCAGGGGAGGTTAAGAACAGGAAGGCAAAAAAGCAAAACCTTATTCTCATTGAATCTGGCTCAGGAAGAGACTATCATATATACTAAATGGCATATCTCATCCTACAAGAGACTGGGGGGTAGGGATGTGGGGGGAGGGAGCTGATGGAAGGGAAGGCAGGCTGGGGGGGAGGGAAGTTGGATGCACCCACTTTTGAAAAGGGACAGGATCAAAGTGGGGTGTGGATTAGTTGGGAGGTGGTATAGGATGGAGGGAAATATAGTCAGTCTTTTACAATATATTTACTATGGTAATGTTTTGCATAGCTACACATGCACAACCTATACTGAATTGCTTATCTTCCAAGTAAGAGTGGGTGACAAGGGAGGAAGTGAATGAATCTGGAATTTGAAGTTTTAAAATCAAACGTTTTAAAAATATATAAATACTATTATTAATCCTACTTTACATATAATTGGGCAATAAAATGTGCAGTCATTGGGGCACATAAAATCACCTGTCCTTACTGGAAAAGTTGAAGGGAGTATGAGAGAAAAGATGGGAGAGAGCAGATTGGAATGAGGGGATATCCTGTGGGACTGCTATACTGGGGTGGTGGGTAGGGGAAAAATGGGGAAAACCTTGTAATTCAAAATCTGATGGAAATGAATGATGTAAACCAGGAGTTAATAAAACATTTGAAAAAAAAGAAAGGAGACCAGTGCAACTATCTCATCAATTCACATTCAGATCCCACCAGATCTTTATCCCTTCCTCTCACTTTTCAACTTTTTCAGTTTCGTTTTATGTGTTGTCTTCTCCTATTAGATTGTGAATTCCATGAGGGTAAGAACTGTGTCTGTGTTTCACCTTTCTTTGTATCCATATACTTAGTACATAGTGCCTGGCACATAGGCACCTAATCAATGTTTTATTAGCTGACAAAAAATAAAATAAAATAATACTTAAAAGTCTTCTATTCCACTAAATGACCAAATTTTCCCCTGAAACATGCGTTTTGTTTGGTAGGTGATTCTTAGTTTTAATCCCAGCTCCTTTGCCCTCTGGAATATCATATTCCAAGCCCTATGATCCCTCAGTGTAGAAGCTGCCAGATCTTTTGTTATCCTGATTGTGTTTCCATAATATTCAAATTGTTTCTTCCTGGCTGCTCGTAATATTCTCTTCTTGATCTGGGAATTCTGGAACCTGGCTATAATATTCCTAGGAGTTTTCTTTTTGGGATATTTTTCAGGAGATGATTTGTGGATTCTTTCAACCTCTATTTTGCCCTCTGGTTCAAAAACATCAGAGTAATTTTCCTTGAGAATTCCTTGATCCTTTCTTTGATCATGGCTTACAGTTAGTCCAATAATTTTTAAATTATCTCTCCTGGATCTATTTTCCAGGTCAGTAGTTTTTCCCATAATATATTTCACATTGCCTTCTATTCTTGAATTTGTTTGGATCTGTTTAGCAGCATCTTGAATTCTCATAAAGTCAATAGCTTCCATATACTCCAATCTAATTCTGAAGGAATGATTCTCCTCAGTGAGCTTTTGATATTCTTTTTCCCTCTGGTAAATTCGGCTTTTTCAGGCATTCTTCTCCTCATTGCCTTTTGGGCCTCTTTTGCCATTTGAGTAAGTCTATTTTTGTAAAATTAATTTGTTTGTTTACTTTTAGTTTACGGGATTCAATTCCATAGTTCCTTGAGTTTCAAATTTCCCTTCCCTTCCTCCCCCCATCCACCATGACGGCATACAGTCCAGTACAGGATCTGCAAACACTTTCATATTAGACATTAGTCACGTTACAAAGGAGTATTGTATTAGATGGAATGAAAAATGGTGAAGAGGAAATAAAACCAAACAACGAAAAGAAAAAGATCAAGTAGTTTGCTTCCATTAGGCTTCACACTCAGTTCTTTCTAGTTATTTTTCTGGATGTAGGGAACTCTTTCCTTCCTGAGTCTTTTGAGATTGACTTATATCACTGCATTGCTGAGAAGTGTCCAGTCAGTTATAGTTGGTCATCACACATATGTTGTGTCTGTGATTTTATACAAATTTATCCTAGTTCTACTCTTCTCACTCAGCATCAGTTGGTATAAACCTATCCAGGTAAATATGAAGTTTGTCTGCTCCTAGTTTCTCATTGCACAATAGTATTCCATTACGTGAATATACCACAACTTGTTTAGCCGTTCCACCATTGATGGGCACCCCTTTAATTTCCAGTTCTTTGCAACTACGAAAAGAGCTGCTATAAACATTTTTGTACAGATAGGTCTTCCTCCCACTACTATGATCTCTTTGGAATATAACCCTAGAAGTGGTATTTCTGGGTAAAAGGGCATGAAGTTATTTATAGCCCCTTGGGCATAATTCCAGATTGCTCTTCAGAATGGTTGGATCCGTTCACAACTCCACCAGCAATGCATTAGTGTTCCAATTTGCCCACATCCTCTCCAGCATTTGCCCATTTTCTGTTTTCTCATCTTAGCCAATATGACTGGAGAGATGTGGTAGCTCAGAGCTGTTTAAATTCTCTAATCAATAGTGATTTAGAACATTTCTTCATATGCTTATAGATATCTTTAATTTCTTTCTCTGAAAACTGCCTGTTCATATCCCTTGACCATATATCAATTGGAGAATGACTGGTATTTTTATACATTTGACTTAATTCACTGTATATTTTAGAAATGAGTCCTTTATCAGAGACATAGGTTGTAAAAATTCTTTCTCAATTTCCCACCTCCCTCTTGATCTTAGTTACATTGGCTTTGTTTTTACAGAAGCTTTTCAACTTAATGTAATCAAAATTATCCATTTTGCATATTCTTTTTTTTTAACAAATGATTTATTAAGTTCTGGTTTACATCATTCATTTCCACTAGATTTTGAGTTGCAATTTTTTTTTTGCCATTTTCCCCTTACCCACCACCCCAGAATAACAGTCCCACAAGATATCCCCTCATCCAATCTGTTCTCTCCCATATCTTCTCTCATACCCGCTTTGACTTTACCTTTAGGGTGAGGTGAATCTCTGTGCCACGATGCCTGAACATCTTATCTCCCAATTACATGCAAAATAGTATTAATAATAATATTTATAAACATTTGAAACATTTAATTTAAAAACTTCAATTTCAGATCCATTCCCTTCCTTCCTTGTCACCTACTCCCTCTGGGAAGATAAGCAATTCAGTATGTCTTGGAAATGTATAGCTATCCAAATCATTTTCATAGTAGATATATTGTAAAAGGCTGCTTATAATTCCCTCCCACCAATCCCACTCCCACCTGGTCCATTCCCTATTTTGATCCTGTCCCTCTTCTATAGTGGGTACTTCCAACCTCCCCGCCCCCCAGAGTGCCCTCCCCTCCATCATCCCCCTCTCTTATCCTCCTTCCCCCTACTCTCCAGCAGTGTGAGATATCCCATTTAGTATGTATGTCATTCTCTCCCTGAGCCAAATTCAATGAGAATATGGTTTTGCCTTTTTGCCTTCCTGTCCATTCCCTCCCCTGCAGCTACGTTAAATTGCCTTAACCCCCAAGACTGATAGTTGGATCTCCCTACAGTTTGCAGGCCAGGAGCTGAAGCTGCCACTGGAGCTGCAAAATGGCAAGTGTGCCATGGTGTCTCCAGTGGCTTCTATCCCCAGGGGAGGAAGCAGAAAGATCCCCAAAGTCCATAGGGCACTAACCTCTCACTTTGTCCTAGTCATATCTGTGTTGACAACTCTGGAATCGCCACAGCTGCTGCTCTTCTGGGTCCCTCCAGCCGTTTGTTGGCCTGGACACCCTGGGGTTAAAACTGAGGCTCAAGTGGACCTGGGATTGGCTCCCCTCAAGCTGTGCTGTCAGCTCCCAGACAGCTGCACTGGCCACTCCCTGCAGGGCTGCTGGGTTGTCCTCAGAGGGAGGTTAGCTCCTCTGTGTCTTTCTGTAGGTGCTGGGGTTCCAGAAGTTGTTCAGCGTTCCCTTTTGCATAGTTTGGAAGTGGTCTGGTGGGAAAGCCCCTTGGAAGTGCTGTTTCTACTCCTCCATCTTGGCTCTGTTCCCATTCTGCATTTTCTAATGCTCTCTAATTCTTGTTTAGTCATAAAGTCTTTCCCTCTCCACAAATCTGACATGTAAACTATTCCATGCTTTCCCAGATTGCTTACAGTATCATCCTTTATACCTAAATCATGCACCCAATTAGACTTGATTTTTGGTATATGTTGTTAGATAATGGTCTATGCCCAGTTCCTGCCATACTGTATTCCAGTTTTCCCAGCAGTTTTTGTCAAATAGTGCATTCTTATCCCAAAAAACGTGGTCTTTGGGTTTATCAACCAATAGATTACTATACCCATTAACTGCTTTATCTCGTGTGCCCAATCTATTCCATTGATCCACTACTCTACTCCTCAGCCAGTACCAAGCAGTTTTGATGACTGCCGCTGTATAACACAGATTAAGATCAGGCATAGCTACTCCATCTTCAATAGCATTTATTTTCATTAATTCCCTTGATGTTCTAGACTGTTTGTTCTTCCAAATAAATTTTGTTAGTATTTTGTCTAACTCTATAAAGTAGTTTTTTTGGTAAATTGATTTGTATGGCACTAAATATAAAATTTGCTTTGGGTAAAATTGCCTTTTTTATTATATTAGCTTGACCTATCCACGACAACTAATATTTTTCCAATTAGTTAGATCTGACTTTATTTGAGTGAGAAGTGTTTTGTAGTTGTGATCATATAGGTTCTGGGTTTGTTTTGCCAGGTAGATTCCCCAAAATTTTCCAATGTCTACAGTGACTTTAAATAGGATTTCTCTTTCTATGTCTTGATGTCGAATTGCATTAGAGATATACAGGAATGCCAAGGATTGATGTGGGTTTATTTTATATCCTGCAACTTTGACAAATTTATTTATTGTCTCAAGTAGTTTTTTACTTGATTCTCTAGGATTCTTTAAGTGTATCATCATATCATCTGCAAAGAGTGATAGCTTGGTCTCTTCTTTGCCTAATTTGATTCCTTTGATTTCTTTTTCTTCTCTAATTGCTACTGCTAACATTTCTAGTACCAGATTGAATAAGAGGGGTGATAGTGGACACCCTTGTTTCACTCCTGATCTTATTGCAAATGCTTCTAGTTTATCCCATTGCACATAATACTTGCAAAAGGTTTTAAATCAATTTTAACAGCTATTTTAAGGAAGGCTCCATTTATTCCCATACTTTCCACTGTTTTTAATAGGAATGGATGTTGTACTTTGTCAGAAGGCTTTTATGTATCTATTGAGATAATAATATGGTTTCTATTAGTTTTGTTGTTGATATGATGATCAGTTATACTGATGATTTTCCTAATATTGAAACATCCTTGCTTTCCTGGAATAAATCCTACTTGATCCAATTGTATTATTCTTGTGATAAGTTGTTGTAGTCTTTTAGCTAATATTTTATTTTTTAATTTTTGCATCTAGATTCATGAGAGAAATTTGTCTATAATTTTCTTTCACTCTTTTATCTCTTCCTGATTTAGGAATCAGTACCATATTTGTGTCATTAAAAGAATTTGGTAAGACTCCATCTTCACTAATTTTCCCAAATATTTTGTAGAGTATTGGAATCAATTGTTCTTTAAATGTTTGATAGAATTTACTAGTAAACCCATCTGGCCATGGGGATTTTTTTCTAGGGAGTTCATTGATGGCTTGTTTGATTTCTTTTTCTGAGATGGGGTTATTTAGGTAATTCACTTTCTCTTCAGTTAATCTTGGAAATTTGTATTTTTTGTAAATATTCATCCATTTCAATAAGATTGTCGTGTTTATGTGTATACAATTGGGAAAAAAATTCCTCATTATTGTTATAATTTCCTCTTCATAGGAGGTATATTGACCCTTTTCATTTTTGATACTCATAATTTGGTTTCTTCTTTCTTTTTTTTATCATATGGACTAAGGGTCTATCAATTTTATTGTTGTTGTTTTTTTTTCATAAAACCAGCTCTTAGTTTTATTTATTAATTCAATAGTTTCCTTAATTTTAATTTTATTAATCTTTCCTTTGGTTTTCAACATTTCTAATTTAGTACTAAATTGCAGATTTTCAATTTGTGCTTTTTCAAGCCTTTTGAATACCATGGCCAATTCATTGACCTTTCTTTTCTGTAATTTATTCTTGTATGCACTCAGGAATATAAAACTTTCCCTAAGAACTGCTTTTAATGAATCGTTAATGTCTCATTATTATCATTCTCTTGAATAAAATTACTGATTGTTTCTATAATTTCTTGTTTGACCCACTCATTCTTTAGCATTAAATTGTTTAATTTTCAATAAGTTTTTAATCTGGCTTTCCTTGGCCATTATTGCATACAATTTTTATTGCAATAAAAATTGCAATAAATATTTAATATTTCTGCCTTTCTGCACTGAAATGTGATTTTTATGCCCTAGTACATGGTCTATTTTTTCTTTTTTAATTTAAACAAATGCTTTATTAAGTCCTGTTTTACATCATTCATTTCCACCAGATTTTGAGTTACAATTTTTCCTCCATTTTTCCTCTACCCACCCTCCCAGAATAGCAGTCCCACAAGATATCGCTTCCTCCATCCTTCTCTCTCCCATATCTTCTCCCTTACCCCCTTTGACTTTTCCATTAGATCAAGGTGAATTTCTATGCCCTGATGCCTGTATATCTTATCTCCCAACTACATGCAAAAGAATATTAATAATTCTATATACATACATATATATACATATATATATGTATATGTATATATATATATATATATATATATATATATATATATATATATATATATATATATATATATATATATATGGAGAGAGAGAGAGAGAGAAGAGAGAGAGAGAGAGAGAGATTTGAAACATTTAACTTTAAGACCTCGAATTTCAGAACCTTTCCCTTCCTACCTTGTCACCCATTCCCTCTGGGAAGATAAGTAATTCAGCATGTGCTGTACATGTATAGCTATGCAAAATATTACCATAGTAGATATATTGTACAAGGCTGCTTATAATTCCCTCCCACTCATCCCACCCCCCACCTGGTCCATTCCCTACTTTAACCTATCCCTCTTCTATACTGGGTACTTCCAACCTCCCCTCCCCCCAAGAATGCCCTCCCATCCATCATTTCTCTTCTAATCCCCCTTCCCCCTATTCTGCTGCAGGTTGAGATATCCCATTTAGTATGTATGTCATTCTCTCCCTGAACCAAATTCAAAGAGAATGTGATTTTGCCTTTTTTCCTTCCTATTCTTCCCCTCCTCTGCAGCCACTTCCCCATGCTTTTTCTACATGAGATAGTTTACCCTACCCTGTCGCTCCCTGTCTCCTCTTGCCACTTTCCTCTCTCACCTCATAATTTCACCGCTTAGGTATCATCCCTTCCCAACAAATTCAACCAAAGCCCTCTGTCCATGTATAACAGTAAACATATATACACACATTCACATATGTATTCATGTGACCATATACTCTTCTTACATTATTTTCATACTGAGAAAAGTTTCATCAGTCAGTCACAGTTATTGTTTTTCCATGTAGGAATGTAAATAGGTTAACTTTGATAAGTTCCTTTTGATTTCTTTTCCCTGATTACCTTCTCAGGTATCTCTTGCTTCTTGTGTCTGGATGTCAAATTTTCTATACAACTCTGTTTTTTTTCCTCAAGAATGTTTGAAAGTCCTCTATTCCACTGAATGACTATATTTTCCCCTGAAACAAAATACTCAGTTTTGCTGGGTAGGTGACCCTTGGGTTCAGTCCCAGATCCTTTGCCCTCTGGAATATCATATTCCATGCCCTTCAGTCCCTCAGTGTAGAAGCTGTCAGGTCCTGTGCTATTCTGATTGTGTTTCCACAATATTGAAATTGTTTCTTCCTGGCTGCTTATAGTATTTTCTCCTTGATCTGGGGATGCTGGAACCTGGCTATAATATTCCTGGGAGTTTTCTTTTTGGGATCTTTTTCAGGAGGTGATCTCTGGATGCTTTCAACCTCTATTTTGCCCTCTGGGTCTAAAACATCAGGGCAGTTTTCCTTGAGAATTTCTTGAAGGGTGATTTCTAGGTTCTTTCTTTGATCATGGCTTTCAGGTAGTCCAATAATCTTTAAATTGTCTCTCCTGGATCTATTTTCCAGGTCAGTGGTTTTTCCCATGAGATATTTCACATTGCCTTCTAATCTTTCATTTGTTTGGATCTGCTTAACAGCATCTTGATTGCTCATAAAGTCATTACCTTCCATTTGCTCCAGTCTAACTCTGAAGGAATGAATCTCCTCAGTGAGCTTTTGAAATTCTATTTCCATCTGGCAAATTTGGCTTTTTCAGGAATTATTCTCCTCATTGCCCTTTTGGGCCTCCTTTGTCATTTGAGTTAGTCTATGTTTAAGGTGTTGTTTTCCTCAGTCAGGCTGTTAACCCTCATTTCATACTTTTCCTGCTTCCTTCTCATTTCTCTTCCCAATTTTTCCTCCACTTCTCTTATTTGATTTTTAAAGTCCTTCTTAAGGTCCTCTATGGCCTGTAACACACTCATATTTTCCTTTGGGGCTTTTGGAGCAAGTTTCCTGACCTCACATTCCTTTGACTGTTCCATGCTTCGATCCTCTTTGCCCCCAGAAGAGGAGTCTAATGTTGCATTTTTCTATTTATTTTGTTTCCTTTGCCTTGACACATTGCCACTTAATTACTTGACTTTTGGGCTTGTTGCCACAGTAGCCCTCTGCCACCAGACAGTGGAGCTTCATCCCAAACGTGTGGGGGGACAACTTCCATTTCTGGCAAGCTGAAAACCCGCCCTAAGATCTCCCCCCCAGACCAAAATCCAGATACAGGGAGGTTAAAGCAGGAGTGATTACCCCCCTGAGACTGATCACTGGATCTTCCTGCAGTTCGCAGGCCAGGAGCTGTAGCCGACAGTGAAAACTACAAAATGGCGTGTCTCCTAAGCAGCTTCCAGCCCCCAGGGGAGGAAGCCGACAGGTTCCCCAAATACTGGTCCCAAAATCCATAGGGCACTAACCTCTCACTTTGTCCCAGGGAAGTCTGTGTTGACCATTCTGGAATCGTCACAGCTGCTGGTGTTCTGGGGTACCTCCAGCTGGCTGCTGGCCTTGCCGCCCTGGGTCTACAACCGTGGCTCACGTGGACCTTGGCTCAGCTCTCTGTTTGCTGGGCTGCCGGCTCCCACAGCACTGTGCTGGCCCTTCCTGCAGGGCTGCTGGGCTGTCCTCAGAGGGAGGTTAGCTTCTCTGTTTCGTTCTTTGAGTGCTGGGGCTCCAGAAGTTGTTCAGAGTCCCCTTTTACATAGTTTGGTGGTAATCTTGGTGCCAAGAGGCTTGGAAGTACTCTTTCTACTCCATCATCTTGGCTCCCCCCAACATGGTCTATTTTTGAGTATGTACCATGCATTGCTGAGAAGAAAGTAAATTCCTTTTTATCCCCATTCAGTTTTCCATAGAGATATATCATATCTAGTCTCTCTAAAATTCTTTTCGCTTCTTTAACTTTTTTCTTGTTTATTTTGAGGTTAGATTTGTCAAGTTCGGGGGGGGGCGGGGATTAAGGTCCCCTAGTAGTATAGTTTTGCTATCTCTTCTTTCTTCCAATTCCTTTAACTTCTCCTATTGGAATTTGGATGTTATATCACTTGCTGCATATATATTAAGTAATGATATTGCTTCATTCTCCATGGTGCCCTTTAGCAGGATGCAGTTTTCTTCCTTATATCTTTTAATTAGATCAATTTTTGCTTTTGCTTTATCTGAGATAAGAATTGCTACCCTTACTTTTTTTTTTTACTTAAACTGAGGCATAATAAATTGTAGTCCACCCTTTAATTTTACCTTGTGGGTATCCCTTTCTTTCAAATGTGTTTCTTGTAGACAGCATATTGTAGGATTATGGTTTTTAATCCATTCTGCCATCTGACTCTTTTTTAAAGTTCATCCCGTACACATTCCCAGTAATAATTACTATCTGTCTCTTCCCCTCCATCCTATTCTCTCTCCTGCTTATGTTTTTGTTTCTTCCTTCTCCCTTCCACTCCCTGAAATTTTCCATTTTGACTGCCCCCTCCCTCAGTGTTCCCACCCAGTCAACCCCCTTCTTTACTTACCCTCTCATTTTACTACTATTTCCCTCCGGTGTAATCCCCCCTTTGCTCTCCTCCTTCCCCCCCCGCCCCCACCCTCTTACTGCCTATAGGACACAATAAATTTTTATACTTATCAGAGTATATTACTCCCCATTTAACACCAAACCAAAGGGAGTAAATTTCAAACAGTGCTCCTCTCCCTCCCTCCTTTTCTTCTCTTTAATGAATTTATGTCTCTATTCATGTTGGGATCATAAACATAACTGATAATGTTGATCCATCTTTGAACCAGAACCAGTATGAATAGTGTTTAAATGATGTTCCTGTCCCTTCTTATTTCCACACTACTATAGTGTGCTTTTATGCTTCTTTGAATGGCATACTTTACCTTTTTCTATCTCATCCTTTCCTTTTATCCCATTAAAGTCTCTTTGATCCACTTAAAAAGGATTTTTTTTAATCTTCAGGTTAGTTTATTCACACACACACACACTCTATATATGTGTAACCCTTTTAAAGGTCATGATAATCATATAAATTTCAATATTGACAATTATCAACTCCTCAGATGGGGATGTGAACATTTTGCTCTTTTTGCATCCCAAGTTATGTGCATGTGTGCATGAGTGTGCACGTGTGCATGTATGTATGTGTGAGTTTGTGTTTTCCTTGTTTATCTTTTTATGTCTTTCTTGAGTCTTGTAATTGGAGATCAATTTTTCCATTGAGCTCTGGCTTTTTCATCAGGAACGTATGAAAGACGCTTATTTCTTTAAAGGACCATCTCCTTGCCTGAAAGATTATGCTCAGTTTTGCAGGGTAATTAATTTTTGGTTGTAGTCCTAGCTCTCTAGCCATAGGAAATATCAATTCCCAACCCCCCCCCCCCCGATCTTTTAGTGTAGAAGCTGCTAGTTCCTGTGTGATCCTGAGTATAGTTCTGCAATATTTGAATTGTTTCTTTTTGGATACTTCCATTATTTTTTTCCTTATTCTTGTAATTCTGGAATTTGGCTACTATATTTCTTGGAGCTTTCAATTTGGGATCTCTCTCAGGAGGAGTCCAGTGAATTATTTTGATAACTATTTTATCTTCTGATTCCAGGACTTCAGGACAGTTTTCTTTGAAAATCTCTTGGAAGATGTTGTCCAGGATGCTTTTTTCATCATGGCTTTCTGGTAGAACAATAATTCTTAAGTTCTCTCTCCTGGATCTGTTCTCTAGGTCAGTATTTTTCCAGTGAGACATTTTACATTTGCTTCTAATTTTTCAATCTTCATCTTTTGTTTGATTGATTCTTGTTGCATCATAGAGTTATGAGTTTCAATTTGATTGATTCTAATTTTTAGTGAATAATTGTCTTTGGTTAATTTTTGAAGGTCATTTTTTAGGGAGGCATTTTCTCCAATTACTTCACTAATGTTACTTTTTAAGGATTTGTTTTCTTCAATGAAACTTTTTTTTCCAGTTTGGTCACTGCCTCCCTGATTTGGTCTTTAAAATCTTTCTTAAGCTCCTCCTCCTCTATTTGTGCTTGAGACCAGTTCATATTTCCTTCTGTTGTCTCAGGTGTGAGTAAAGAGTCCAAGTTGTCCTATGTGTTTGGTTGTTCTTGACCTACATAATAAGCTCAGATCGGTTTTCTTGCCTTCCCTTTCTCCTTCTCAGCTTCCTTCCTTCCCATTGTGATTTCCTATTTCCTAATTTCTCTGGCTGTGAGCTAAGGGCCTGGTCTTTGAATTTGAATGCTGTGGCCTCTGGGTGTCTAGTTTGAGGCCAAGGCCTGAGTCTCTGAGAGGTGTATGCTGATGTGCATAGAGTAATCTCTGGAGGAGGGTTGGTCTGGCCACTTTAGATTTCTGCCCATGTACCCCTGAGCTATAGCTCTGGAAGGTTTTTTCTGGTCTGGTGAGTTGGGGCTTGTTGGGATCCTCCCCCTCTTCTCTTCAGATTCCTGGCTGCTTCAGTTATACCCCTTCTTGATGACTCCCAAGGCTGAGGCTATGTCCAATAAATTAGGATTTCTCTCTGGGTGGGAGACTTTGGGTTTTCTACTTCATGAAGGAAGGATCAGAGTGGTTAGAGTTTACTTTGCCATTGCAGCCCCTGGATAGACAGGCAGGGATTTCTAAACTTCTATACTGGGGACTGATAGGCCCAGGAGAAGCTGCTCTCTCTGCTGGGGGCCTGAGCCCTCTCTTACCTGGCTCCAATGATTCCTCCTGTCCCCCTTTTGAGATGCTGGTGAGATGACTGTCATCCATCCTTGGTAAATTGGCTGGCTGGGACTTCTCTCTCTGCTGTAGTCTGCTTGTCTGCTGTCAAGTCTGAGCTGTACAGACTCCACATGCTCTAGTTTCCTCCTTTCTGGACACACTGGGCAGTTCTCTGGGCTTTATTCTGCCATGCTCTGTCTCCCAGTGGATTCTGTCACTCCAGAATCTGTTGAGATTCACTTGTTAAGATTTAGTGACAGGATTCACGGAGGAGCTTAGAGAACTTACTGCTTTCTTTCTGCCATCTTGGGTCCACCCCCTAGTCTATTTTTAAAGTATTATTTTCCTCAGTCAGGGTGTTGACTCTCCTTTCATACTTTTCTTGCATCTTTCTCATTTCTCTTCCCTATTTTCCCCCCACTTCTCTTATCTGCTTCTTAAGGACCTCTATGTCTTGTAACCAGCTTGTATTTTCATTTGTAGCTTTTGGTGCAGGAGTTATGAACTCCCAGTCCTCCTCCTATTCCATGATTCGGTCCTTTTTGCCCCCCAAATAGGAGTCTAAAGTTGAATATTACTGTTTATTTTGTTTCCTTTGCCTAGGCATGTTGCCACTCAATTACTTGACTTTTGGGCTTGTTGCCACAGTAGTACTCTGCCACCAGCCAGGGGAGCGTCTGTCCCAAATGCTGGGGTTTTCTCAGCTTCCAAAGCTATTAGTTAGGTGCCCTCTGCCCACTCTAGAGCACAATCCAGATCCAAGCAGGTTAAAGCAAGGGCAATTACCCCTCAGACTGGTCGCTTAGTATCCCTACACTCTGCAGGCTAAGAGCTGAAGCTGCCTCATGGTGATGGCTGGGCCTCACAGTTGCAGCCTCTTCTTTCCCTGGGGTGAAGAGGCTGATATACTCCAAACTACTCAATCCCAAATATCACACTGCACTGACCTCTCACTTTGTCTTTCACACCTATGGGTTGATTATTCTGTAAATAGCCATAGCTGCTGGTGATCTGAAGTCCCTCCAGCTGGTGACTGGTAAATCCCACCCTGGAGCTAGAACTTCAGGCTTGCCCAAGGCTGCAGTTTGCTCCCAGAGTGCTGTGCTGACTGATTCCTGCCGGCCTGCTGGGCTGTCCTCAGCAGGAGTTTAGCTTCTTTGTGTCATTTTTTGGGTTCTGTAGCTCCAAAGTTTGTTCAGAGTCACCTTTTATGTAAATGAAGGAGGTGAGAGCTGGAGCCCTGAGGAAGTCTTATTTCTACTCCTCCATCTTGACCTAGGTGTGTTCTTTTACATTGAGTCTTTCATTGTGCCTTAGAGCTTTTCAAATGGCCCCATCTTTGGTTTTCAGTTCCATAATTCCTTTCCATGTTGATATTTCTCTTCCTTTAGTGTTGCAATACTCTTCTCTTAATCCCAAAGCCTCTTTCAAGAACTCCACTGAATTCCCTTGTTCTCATTCCAATTCCTTGGTCCCTCCAAGATTCTGATACACTTTATAGAAAATTCCAGTGCTTCCATGGGGATCAGAAGTGATAAAAGGATACTCTTAAGGTCTTTCTGAAGAACTTTAGAATTAATTGTGAAACATGGTAGAAATAGGCAAAGACCATTCAGTATTTCTTTCTTGAGGACCATGCCTTAAATACAAGTCACTCTGCCTCACATTGATTGACCAACAATAGATCCCATCCCAAGCTTTGTTTGGTCATTCTTTAGAAACATATGGCTCAGAATGATTATAAATAGCAACATTTTCTCATTTGGCCAGAAATCCTAAGTGTCTTCCCCTCTCAAAATAAATTTTTGTCTAGGTAAATGAGGCCCTTATTTGCTTCATTTCTTACCTAGCCTTAATCACTTAATGGGCCTTGCTTCAGTCAAACTGAGACCTGGGGGGTGTGTGAAAAAAAAACCCTTTTTGTTAAAAGCTTAAGGTTTTCTACTGCATCCAGGGCCATCTCTAGTTGTCTGCTTGCCACTGGACCCAGAGAGCCCTAGAAGAGAGAGTGAGGTTGGTGATATTTTACACAGCAGCCCCACCCACCCACCCCAAACACACACACATTTAGATCCAATTTACTTGCAAGTCATAGCATCACTTTCCTGATGTCATGTTCCTCTTTGAGAATGAAGGACGAATAACTATCATCAACACAAAAAGGCATCATCAAGCAGTTTTGAAGATTTCTCCAACTTCCCTTCTTAATTACAGATCCCTGTTTCTCACTCCTTGCTGAATTATGGAGACAATTCCACTCACCCCTTCCATTTTTCAGTGATCTGGCATGTTAACTCCACTTCACTAGCATTTCCTAATAAGCCTTTTGGAAACTAAGGAAAATGCACCCTATTTCTCATGCCTCTGGTCTTAAAAATTATCCTAAGGCTTAGAAAAACTTCAAGAAACCATGGGGGATGTGCTGAGGAAATTTCTAGACTTTACCAGGGTGTAATTTGAATTGGATTTAAGATCTTTCCCACCCATTAATAGGCCTCATGGGGATTCCATTAAAGGAAGCTTGCTTAGGGGAAAGCTTGCTTGTAGGAAGGCTTTCAAACTTTTGGCTAATTTCTAATTTGGCACTGAGTCACTAGGGTTGTGATGCCTTCTGACTCTGAGAAGTGTATATATACTCTGGCTTGGTATTTTGCTTTGGGGGCTCACTTATGAGAAGGATCTTATGACTCCCTGGTCAAGATTTTGAGTAGTCTTATGTTCAGAGCTCCCTGATTGCTCAGATGTGAAGGCTCTCTCAATTCAGGTATGTATATAAAGCATATAGTTGATTCAGTCAGTGAGAGCTCTGTTGGTCTTTATTTATCTGCTTCTATTTTTTCTATATTTTCTGTTTGTATTTTCTCTGAAGTTTAGAGAGCTGACTTTTTCTCTGAACTAGTGAATGTAATTAAAAAAAAAGATTGGTGACCCGTTAAACAGCTATCTTTCCTAGTAAAGCAGATCTAAGAAACTGTGCTAGCAGCCATTCTGGGTATGCCAGTGTGGTTGCTGCTACATAAGGATGGAGGGACGTTTCCTCAGAAAATTGTGACTGGTGAGCACCAGTCACATAAGGCTTCAGGATAAGAACTGTCCCATCAATCTAGAAACCATGGCCATAGACAGGAAGATGGATTTGCTAATATTGTTTGAAATCCTGAAGGCAAAACTTATGATTTTTGGTGCTTTCACTCTATGTCCTCCTTGCTCCTATCCCTTCCTCTAGGTCTTAGTAAAAGCCTATTGGTCACTGAGGGAACTGTATAGAAGAAAAAAAATATCAGATACAAGAATCCTAGTTTATTTGTGGAAACTATTTCACATATGTAAATCTTATCAATCACTTTTGTTGTTTCTGAGTTGTTTTAGTAGTATCTGACTATGAACCCATTTGGGGTTTTCTTGGCAAAAATACCAGAGTGGTTTGACATTTCCTTCATTAGCTCATTTTGCAGATGAGGAAACTGAGGCAAAACAGTGAAGTGACTTGCTCAGGGTCACACAGCTAAAAAGTGCCTATTCTGTACCAAGCAATCTGTTAGGTATTGGAGACACTAGATCAAAACAATTCCTGTCCTAAAGGAGCTTACGTTCTGTAGAATGTAGATATTCTAGTCACATCAGTTTTGTTATATCCTTCTCTTTTATTCCTTCTTATAGCTGCTTCTGTTTGGATCGTTGCAATTTTGTAATATATATGTGACCTTGCACCAGTCACTTCCCTTTCCTGAGCTTCAGTTTCCTCAAGTATTAAAAAAAATGCTCTGGGGGGGCGGAGCCAAGATGGCGGAGTAGAAACAGCTCATCCAAGCCTTTCTGCCCCCAGATTCTCCACAAACTATGTAAAAAAGGACTCTGAAAAACTTCTGGAGCCCCAGCACCCACAGAACGACACAGAGAAGCTAACCTCCCGCTGAGGACAGCCCAGCACCCTGCAGGAAGGACCAGCGCAGTGGTCTGGGAGCCGGCAGCACGCAGAGCGCAGGAGCCGAGCGAGCCCAGGTCCACGTGAGCCGAGGTTTTAGCCCCAGGGCGGCAGGGCCAGCAGCCGGCTGGAAGAACCCCAGAACACCAGGAACTGTGGAGATTGCAGAATTATCAACATAGACTTGCCTAGGACAAAGTAAGAGGTTAGTGTCCTATGGACTTTGGGACCTGTATTTGGGGAATGCGTCAGCTCCCTCCCCTGGGGGCTAGAAGCCGCTGAGGAGACACACCATTGTGTAGTTTTCAGAGGCATTTCCGGCTCCCAGCCTACAAATCGTGGGGAGATCCAGCGATCAGTCTTGGGGGGTAATCGCTCTTGCTTTAACCTCCCTGGATCTAGATTGTGATCTAGGGTGGAAGTTGTGGGTGGGTTTACAGCTTGCCAGAAACGGAAGTTGCCCCCCACACGTTCGGGACGAAAATTCCTCTATCTGGCCTTAAAGCCATAGTGTGGCAACAAGCCCAAAAGTCAAGCAATTAAGTGGCAACATGCCAAGGCAAAGGAAACAGAAAAATGCAACCCTAGACTCCTATTTTGGGGGCATAGAGCGGGAAAAGGACTGTGAGGTCAGAAGTCCTGCTCCAAAAGCCCCAGGGGAAAACATGAGTGGGTTGCAGGCCATAGAGGACCTTAAGAAGGACTTTAAAAATCAAATAAGAGAAATGGAGGAAAAACTAGAAAGAGAAATGAGAAGGATGCAGGAAAAGTATGAAATGAGGGTCAACAGCCTGACTGAGGAAAACAACACCTTAAAAAATAGACTAGCTCAAATGGCAAAGGAGGCCCAAAAGGGCAATGAGGAGAAGAATGCCTTAAAAAGTCGAATTTGCCAGATGGAAAAAGAATCTCAAAAGTTCACTGAGGAGATTCATTCCTTCAGAGTTAGACTGGAGCAAATGGAAGCTAGTGACTTTATGAGAAATCAAGATGCTGTTAAGCAGATCCAAACAAATGAAAGATTAGAAGGCAATGTGAAATATCTCATGGGAAAAACCACTGACCTGGAAAATAGATCCAGGAGAGACAATTTAAAAATTATTGGACTACCTGAAAGCCATGATCAAAGAAAGAACCTAGAAATCACCCTTCAAGAAATTCTCAAGGAAAACTGCCCTGATGTTTTAGATCCAGAGGGCAAAATAGAGGTTGAAAGAATCCACAGATCACCTCCTGAAAAAGATCCCAAAAAGAAAACTCCCAGGAATATTATAGCCAGGTTCCAGAATCCCCAGATCAAGGAGAAAATACTACAAGCAGCCAGGAAGAAACAATTTCAATATTGTGGAAACACAATCAGAATAGCCCAGGACCTGGCAGCTTCTACACTGAGGATCGAAGGGCATGGAATATGATATTCCAGAGGGCAAAAGAACTGGGAATGAACCCAAGGGTCACCTACCCAGCAAAACTGAGTATTTTGTTTCAGGGGAAAATATGGTCATTCAGGGGAATAGAGGACTTTCAAGCATTCTTGAGGAAAAAACCAGAATTGAATAGAAAATTTGACATCCAGACACAAGAAGGAAGAGATGCCTGAGAAGGTAATCAGGAAAAGAAATCAAAAGGAACTTATCAAAGTTGAACTATTTACATTCCTATATGGAAAAGCAATAACTGTGACTGATGATATCCTTCTCACTATGAAAATAATGGAAGAAGGGTGTGTGGTCATATGAATACATATGTGAATGTGTGTGTATATAGTTACAGTTATATATGGATGAGGGCATAGGTTGAATTAGTTGGGAAGGGAGAATACTCAAGGGATGAAATTATGAGGTGAGAGAGGAAAGTGGCAAGAGGAGATGGGGAGAGACAGGGTAGGGTAAACTATCTCATGTAAAAACAAGGGGAAGTGGTTGCAAAGGAGGGGGAGAATAGGAAGGCTAAAAGGCAAAACCACATTCTCATTGAATTTGGTTCAGGGAGAGAATGACATACATACTAAATGGGATATCTCAACCTGCAGCAGAATAGGGGGAAGGGGGATGAGAGGAGGGATGATTGATGGGAGGGCATCCTTGGGAGGAGGGGAGGTTGGAAGTACCCACTATAGAAGAGGGACAGGATCATGTAGGGAATGGACCAGGTGGGGGGTGGGATGAGTGGGAGGGAATTATAAGCAGCCTTGTACAATATATCTACTATGATAATGTTTTGCATAGCTAGACATGTACAACATATACTGAATTACTTATCTCCCCAGAGGGAATGGGTGACAAGGGAGGAAGGAAATGGATCTGAAATTCAAGGTCTTAACATTAAATGTTTCAAATATATATATAAATACTATTATTAATACTCTTTTGCCTATAATTGGGAGATAAGATGTGCAGGCATTGGGACACAAAGATTCATCTTCCTATAATGGAAAAGTCGATGGGGGTATGGGAGAAGGTATGGGAGAGAGCAGATTGGAGGAAGCGATATCTTGTGGGACTGCTATTCTGGGAGGTTGGGTAGGGGAATAATGGGGGGAAAATGATTGTAACTCAAAATCTGGCGGAAATGAATGATGTAAAACAGAAGTTAATAAAGTATTTGTTTAAAAAAAAACAAATAAAAAAGATGATCACAAAAAAAAATAAAAAAAAATTAAAAAAAAAATGCTCTGGCTTTGAGGTAGAGTAGGCTTCAGAAGGAAGACTTGCTCTCAATTTCTAATGTCCCTGTCAGTGCTAAAATATATAAATTAAGTTCTTAATAAATACTTTCTGAATTAAATATGATTGCCATAATACAAGCCTTTTGATTTTATATTTTGAGTATGGAGGTGACTTAATGTTCTTAGAAGTAGAAGACGCCAGGGCTTTCTGGCCCACAGAAAAGCCTGGCATGCGAACAGAAACTTGAACCCTACACACTACACAATCCAAGTTGGCTTTCTTTTAAATTAGGAGGGTACAGACATCTGAACTCACCACATTAATATATTATTTTGAGATGACAAAGCTGAAAGTGATTCCTGCTTCAGCTGATCTCATAGCATTTTCTTTTCTTCTATTTGTCCAATATTCCAATTTCTATGATATTGTTCAATTTATATCTTGTCCTTTTGAGCAGATTCTATAATCTTTGAGGGCAGGAGTTATACTTTATTCATGATTTTATGCCCACATGCACCTAGTACACTGCATGGTATATTAGAGGTGCTAAAGAGGTGTTTGAGGAATGAATGAATGAGAGAATAGTATAGTAGCCTTGCATTTATTCTGTTTAAGCATAAAGAGGCATACATATACACATAATAATAATAATAATAAAACCCCTAGCATCTGATAGTGTCTACCATTTGTCACGCACTATGATAAGTTCTTTATTTATAGCTTCAAAACAACCCTAGGTGCTCTTATGCCATTTTACATATGAAGAAACAGAGTCAAAGAGAGTGTAAGTGAATTGTTCAGAATCACACCACTATGTCTGAGACTAGATTTGTTTTCAAAATTTCCTTACTCTAGACCCAGCATCCTATCCACTGATCCATCTAGGCCCCTTTATTATATCTATATCTATCTATAGTCTGTCTCTCTGTCTCTGTCTCTGTCTCTCTCCATATATATATATATATATATATATATATATATATATATATATATATATATATATATATATATGTGTGTGTGTGTGTGTGTTGTGTGTGTGTGTGTGTGTATGTAAATAATATCATACTTTCTTACTTGATGAAAGGTAAGTGCTATGAGGTCAAGGACTGTTTCATTTTTTTGACTTTATATCTCTCCAGTACCCATCTCAGTGGTTGACACTCAGTAAATGCTTAATAAATGCTTGTTGATTGATTCATGCATATTAACTAGGTTTGCTATTTGTTGTCAGTATGCACTTATATTGCTTAGAAACCTTTTCTTTATCTGTGTTGTATTTTCATTTAATATTGAATCATCCTTTCTCCCATCAGTCACAATGAGAAAATATTTTTTGAAACATTTTGGAAAACAAATATTAGAAAAGGTGTGGGAAAAAGAAGATATTTACTGTTGGTGGAGTTGTGAACTGATTCGATCATTCTGTACAGCACTCTGTTACTATCCTCAAAGGTTTATAAAACCACATATAACCTTTGACCTAGCAATACTCCTCCCAGGTCTGTATCCAAAAACAGATTTTAAACAAAGGACCTATATGTGCAAAAATATTCATAGCACTCTTTTCTGGTGGCAAAGAATTGGAAACTGAGGGAATGCCCATAAATTGGGGAATGGATGAACAAATTGAGATACATGATTATGGTGGAATATTATTATGCTAAAAGAAATTAGTAGAATGCTCTCAAAAGAACCTGAAAAGAAGGACCTGATATAAAGTGAAATGTACTGTGTAAAAAGTGATCCAAAACAACAACTCTGAAGGCTTTATGATGAAAAAATGTTATCCATTCCTGGAGAAAGAATTGATGGTGCTTCAATACAAATTGAAGCATACTTTTTTTACTTTATTTTTTTGAGGTTCCACCCCCCCCAACTTTGGTCTATGTTTTCTTTCACAACATGACTACTCTATATTTTCTGTTTGTATTTTCTCTGACTCCCTCCCCTCCCCTCCCCTCCTCTCCCCTTTCCTTCCCTTCCCTTCCCTTCCCTTCCCTTCCCTTCCCTTCCCTTCCCTTCCCTTCCCTTCCCTTCCCTTCCCTTCCCTCCCATCCCTTCCACTCCCCTCCCCTCCCTCCACACCCCCTCTCTCTCGAAAAGAAGATCCTTATTGGCTCCTCCCCACCCTATATCTGACAAGTGACCATCTACTTTCAGTTTTGAAAAGCAAACATCAGCAGCATCAGCAACAGGAAGATAAAATAACTCAGGAGAGAGGTATATCCATTACCTCCTGAGGCACTCTATTTTAGGATAGCTCCAATTATTTGGAAGTCTTTCCTTTCAAGCCTAATCTGATTTATTGAAGCTTCTGCTCATTGCTTCTAGTTTTACCTTGTGAGGTCAAGCAGACTCAATGTAGTTTTACTTTTACTAACTGTAGTAAAATATCAGCATGATGCAACAAAAAGCCAGTGCTTAATATGTTCACCAGCATCTTCTATGCTTTTCTGGGGGTGGTTTTCTACAAACAACAGGCAATTTGTGTGAAAACATACCTTCTTTGTCCTACTTATCTTTCAATAACAATAGAGACTGTCCAACTCTATTTGGTTCTTTGGAAACATGATGCTGATCAAATGCTATGGGGATAGTTAATCCCACTTTAGGACCAATAATAAATTTGGGAAGTATTTTATAGGTTAATGGTACTAGAGCTCAGCTGCTAGGTTAGGTCATTTTTGGCCAGACAATTTATCTTTTGAGTGACTGATTTCCTCATATGTAAAACGGGTATAATACATGCCTTGCTTGAGTCACAACATTGCTATAAAAAAAGTGGTTTACAAAATCTAAAGTTCCATATAAACTTGAGCTTGCCATCTCCTCTTCCCAATAGCACTAAAATCTAATAAGGCTGCTTGAATATCAGATGCAACCACATCATTTTGACATCTTCTCTTGCTTTGCTTCTGTATTTCTCCATCTGTTTATCTGTCTCTGTCTCTCCATCTCTCTATGTCTCTGTCTCTCATTATCCTATATTGTAAATACTGTAATAACAGATCACATCCAGATTGCTAACTAGTGGTCATATTATAAATATTTATTTACTTAAATAATTATTTACAATGATCACATTTCTATTTCTATTTATAAATATGTTCTCAGGCAGCTGTTTAAATGACATTAAACTTAAAACATTTTTTGGTCTTTATTAATTTGTTTATTTACTTTTAGTTTAAATGATTCAATTACACAATTCCTTGAGTTTCAAATATCCTCCCCATCCTTCCCCCCTACCCCCCGCCCCGCCTAAGCGGCATACAATCACTTTAGACATTAGTCAGGTTATAAAGGATTGTAAGAGATGGAATGAACAATGGGAAAGAGGAAATAAAACCAACATGAAAAAGACAGAGAGCAGGTAGTTTGTTTCAATCTTTATTCAAACTCTGTTCTTTCTATGAATGTGGACATCTCTCTCCATCGTGAGTCTTTTGGAGTTGAATTATAACCCTGCATTGCTGGGAAGAGTCCAGTCTATTAAAATTTGTCATCACACATATGTTGTGTATGTAATTGTGTACAAATTTCTCCTGGTTCTGCTCTTCGCGCTCAGCATCAGTTTGTATAAGCCTCTCCAGGTAAATATGAAGTCCATCTGCTCCTTGTTTCTTATAGCACAATAGTATTCCATTACATTCATATACCACAATCTGTTTAGCCATTCCCCAATTGATGGGCATTGCCTTATTTTCCAATTCTTTGCCATCACAAACTGAGCTGTTATATTTTTGTACATATGGGTCTTCCTCCCACTTTTATGATATCTTTGGGATACAACCCTAGAAGTGGTTGTACTGTGTCAAAGGATATGAAATTATTTATAGCCCTTTGGGCATAGTTCCAGATTGCTCTCTAGAATGGTTGAATCAGTTCACAACTCCACCAACAATACATTAGTGTTCTAATTTGTCCACATCCTCTCCAGCATTTGTCATTTTACATTTTTGTCATCTTAGCAATTTGACAGGTGAGATGTGGTACCTCAGAGTTGTTTTGTTTTGCATTACTCTAATCAATAGTGATTTAGAACATTTCTTCATATGCATATAGATATCTTTAATTTCTTCCTCTGAAAACTGCCTGTTCATATCTTTTGACCATTTATCAATTGGGGAATGACTTGTATTCTTATAGATTTGACCCAATTCTCTGTATATTTTAGAAATGAAGCCTTTATCAGAGACATTGTTTTTAAAATTTCTTTCCCAATTTTCCACTTCCCTCTTAATCTTGGTTACATTGGCTTTGTTTGTACAGAAGCTTTTTCAATTTCATGTAAGCAAAATTATCCATTTTGAATTATATAGTGCTTTCTAATTCTTGTTTGGTCAGAAAGTCTTTCCTTCTCCATAAATCTTAAGGTAATCTATTCTTTGTTTTCCCAGATTGCTTATAGTATCAGCCTTCATACATAGATCATGTACCCATTTAGACTTGATTTTGAAATATGGTGTTAAATAAGGGTCTATACCAAGTTTCTGTCATACTATATTCTATTTTTTTGTAGCAGTTTTTGTCAAATAGTTTTCTTATCCCCAAAACTGGGGTTTGGGTTTTTTTTTTTTTTTGAGAAATGATAAAATGACAAAAATGACAAACAGTAGATTACTATAATCGTTGACTCCTGAGTCTCATGTTCCCAGTCTATTCCATTGATCCATGGCTCTATTCCTCAGCCTTTACCAAGTATTTTTGATGACCGCTGCTTTATAATACAGATTAAAATCCGGTATAGCTAGAGCACCTTCCCTAGCATTTCTTTTCATTAATTCCCTTGATATTCTAGACCTTTTGTTCTTCCAAAAGAATTTTGTTACTATTTTCTTCTAATTCTTTAAAGTATTTTTTTGGTAATTTTATTGGTATGGCATTAATATGTAATTTAATTTAGGTAAAATTGTCATTTTTATTACACTAGCTCGACCTAGCCATAAGCAATTGATATTTTTCCAATTACTTAGATCTAACTTTATTTATGTGAAAAGTGTTTTGTAGATGTATTAGTATAGGTCTTGGGTTTGTTTTGGCAGGTAGATTCCCAAATATTGTATAGTGTCTCCAGTAACTTTAAATGGGATTTCTCTTTCTATCTCTTGCTGTTGGATTTCATTAGCAATATAAAGGAATGCCAATGATTTATGTGGGTTTATTTTATATCCTGCAACTCTGCCAAATTTATTTATTGTCAGAAGTAGTTTTTTACTTGACTCTCTAGGATTCTCTAAGTATATCATCATATCATCTGCAAAGAGTGAAAGTTTTGTCTCTTCTTTGCCTAATTTGATTGCTTTGATTTCTTTTTCTTCTCTAATTGCTACTGCTAACATTTCTAGTTCCAGGTTGAATAAGAGGGATGGGAGTAGACACCCTTGTTTCACACCTGATCTTATTGGAAACACTTCTAGCTTATCCTTTTTACATATAATACTTGCTGATGGTTTTAAATAGATACTACTTATTATTTTGAGGAAGCCTCCATTTTTTCCTATACTTTCTAGTGTTTTTAATAGGAATGGATGTTGTATTTTGTTAAAAGCCTTTTCTGCATCTATTGAGATAATCATGTGGCTTCTGCTAGTTTTATTGTTGATATGATCAATTATACTGATGGTTTTCCTAATATTAAGTCATCCTTGCATTCCTAGAATAAATCCTACCTGATCAAAGTGTATTATTTGTGATAAGTTGCTGTAGTCTTTTAGCTAATATTTTATTTAAAATTTTTGCATCTATATTCATGAGGGAAATTGGTCTATAATTTTCTTTCTCCATTTTAATCTCTTCCTGATTTAGGTATCAGTACCATATTTGTGTCATAAAATGAATTTGGTAGGACTTCTTCTTCACTAATTTTCCCAAATAGTTTGAAGAGTATTGCAATCAATTGTTCTCCAAAGGTTTGATAGAATTTGCTAGAAAATCCATCTGGTCCTGGAGATTTTTTTCTAGGGAGTTCACTGATGGCTTGTTTGATTTCTTTTTCTGAGATGGGGTTATTTAAGTAATTTTCTTCCTCTTCAGTTAATCTGGGCAGCTTATATTTATGTAAAAAATCATCCATTTAACTAAGATTATCAAATTTATGTGCATATAATTTGACAAAATAATCCCTAGTTATTATTTTATTTTCCTCGTCATTGGAGGTAGATTCACCCTTTTCATTTTTGATACTCACAGTTTTGTTTTATTCTTTCTTTTTTTAATCATACTATCTATGGGTCTATCTATTTTGTTGATTTTTTTCATAAAACCAGCATTTAGTTTTATTTATGAATTCAATAGTTTTCTTAATTTCAATTTTATTAATCTCTTCTTTGGTTTTCATTATTTCTAATTTAGTATTTAATTGGGGGTTTTCAATTTGTTCTTATTCTAGCTTTTTCAATTGCATGCCCAATTCATTGACCTTACTTTTCTCTAATTTATTCATGAATGCACTCAGGGATATAAAATTTCTCCTAAGAACTTCCTTTGCTGCATCCCACAAAATTTGGTATGTTGTATCATTATTGTCATTCTCGTGAATGAAGTTACTGATTATTTCTATAATTTCTTGTTTGACCCACTCATTGTTTAGGATCAAATTGTTTAGTTTCAAATTAGTTTTTAGTCTGTCTTTCCATAGACATTTATTGCATATGATTTTTATTGCATCATGATCTGAGAATGATGCATTTAATATTTCTGCCTTTCTCTACTGAATTGTAAGGTTTATATGTCCTGCTAAATGGTCAATTTTTGTGTATGTGCCGTGTACCTCTGAGAAGAAAGTATATTCCTTTTTAACTCCATTCCATTTTCTCCAGAGATCTATCATATCTAGCCTCTCTAAAATTCTATTTACCTCCTTAACTTCTTTCTTGTATTTTTTTTCTTTAAACAAATGCTTTATTAACTTCTGTTTTACATCATTCCCCCCCCCCATTGTTCCCCTATCCAACCTCCCAGAATAGCAGTCCCACAAGATATCGCTTCCTCCAATCTGCTCTCTCCCATACCTTCTCCCATACCCCCATCGACTTTTCCATTAGAGGAAGGTGAATCTTTGTGTCCCAATGCCTGCACATCTTATTTCCCTATTACAAGCAAATGAGTATTAATAATAGTATTTATATATATTTGAAACATTTAATGTTACGACCTCGAATTTCAGATCCATTTCCTTCCTCCCTTGTGACCCATTCCTTCTTGGGAGATAAGTAATTCAGTATATGTTGTACATGTCTAGCTATGCAAAACATTATCATAGTAAATATCTTGTACAAGGCTGCTTATAATACCCTCCCACTCATCCCACCCCTCACCTGGTCCATTCCCTACATGATCCTGTCCCTCTTCTATAGTGGGTACTTCCAACCTCACCCCAAGGATGCCCTCCCATCCATCATCCCTCCTCTCATCCCCCTTCCCCCTATCCTGCTGCAGGTTGAGATATCCCATTTAGTATGTATGTCTTTTTCTCACTGAACCAAATGCAATGTGAATGTGGTTTTGCCTTTTTAGCCTTCCTTATTCTCCCCCTCCTTTGCAACCACTTCCCCTTGCTTGGATCTGTTTAACAGCATCTTGCTTTCTCATAAAATCACTAGCTTCCATTTGCTCCAGTCTAATTCTGGAGGAATTATATGAATATATGAGAATATATGAGTCTCCTCAGTGAGCTTTTGAGATTCTATTTCCATCTGGCAAATTCGACTTTTTAAGGCATTCTTCTCCTCATTGCCCTATTGGGCCTCCTTTGCCGTTTCAGTTAGTCTGTTTTTAAGGTGTTGTTTTCCTCAGTCAGGCTGTTGACCCTCATTTCATACTTTTCCTGCATCCTTCTCATTTCTCTTCCCAATTTTTCCTCCTCTTCTCTTATTTGATTTTTAAAGTCCTTCTTAAGGTCCTCCATGTCCTGCAACCTGCTCATGTTTTCCCCTGGGGCTTTTGGAGCAGGACTTCTGACCTCACAGTCCTTTTCCTGCTCTATGCCCCCAAAATAGGAGTCTAAGGTTGCATTTTTCTGTTTCCTTTGCCTTGGCTTTTTGCCACTTTATTACTTGAATTTTGGGCTTGTTGCCACACTATGGCTTTAAGGCCAGATAGAGGAATTTTCGTCCTGAACGTGGGGGGGCAACTTCCATTTCTGGCAAGCTGTAAATCCACCTATGACTTCCACCCCAGATCACAATCCAGATCCAGGGAGGTTATAGCAAGAGCGATTACCCCCCAAGACTGATTGCTGGATCTCCCTACAGTTAGCATGCAGGCCAGGAGCTGGAGCTGCCTCTGAAAACTACAAAATGGCATGTCTCCTCAGCAGCTTCTAGCCCCCAGGGGAGGGAGCCGACACATTCCCCAAATGCTGGTCCCAAAGTCCATAGAACACTAACCTCTTACTTTATCCTAGGCATGTCTATGTTGATAATTCTGGAATCTCCACAGCTGCTGGTGTTCTGGGGTTACTCCAGCTGGCTGCTGGCCCTGCCACCCTGGGGCTAAAACTTCGGCGCTCAGCTCTGCTCCCTGTGCTCTTCGAGCCGCACGCTGCTGGCTCCTAGACCTCTGTGTTGTTCCTTCCTGCAGGACTGCTGGGCTGTCCTCAATGGGAGGTTAGCTTCTCTGTGTCGTTCTGTGGGTGCTGAGGCTCCAGAAGTTGTTCAGAGTCCCCTTTTACATAGTTTGGGGGAAATCTGGGGGCAGAGTTGCTTGGATGAGCTGTTTCTACTCCGCCATCTTGGCTCTCCCCCCCCCCCCCCCGCTAATGAAACATATTAACTATATTGGAAAGGATGCTTCAGTTTACTGAACCAAATCAACAAAATGGGGTCATTTGATAAGTTGACACTTCATTTTAGCCAATTAAATTTTTAATTAAAAGTTCAATCTCAGCCATGAAAGATAGTCCATGAAGAAGAAAAACCAAAGTCAAATAATTTTAAAACCTCATAATTACATTTTTAATTTATATTTTGTTCTAGGATTTTTATATCTTTTCAAATTATTGTTCACAGAAGTAAAACAGGTCCCCATAAAATGGGGAATGGTTAAACAACAAGTGGAATATAAATGTAATGAAATATATTACAGAGTAAGACACGACAAATGGACAGTTAGGTGTCACGGTGAACAGAGTGCCAAGCCTGAAGTTAGGAAAACTCACCTTAGTGAGTTCAAATCTGACCTCAAACACTTCCAAGTCATATGACCCTGGGCAAGTCACTTAACCCTGTTTGCCTCAGTTTTCTCATCTGTAAAATAAGCTGGAGAAGGAAGGAAATGGCAAAGTACTACTTTATTTTTGCCAAGAAAACCCTAAGTGGGGTCATACATAGTTGGATATGACTGAAAATTACTGAACAACAAAAAAGACATGACAATTAAGAGAAATTAACTGGTCCAGAATGAGGAGAGCAAAACGAAGAGAATCATATGATTGTATATACACATATATAATATATGCATTTATATACATCTATCTATGCACATAAACACATATGTGTATATATACACATATGGGTGTATACACACACATATATATATATATACATATGTGTACATACACACACACACACACACACACATATATATATATATATATATATAGAGAGAGAGAGAGAGAGAGAGAGAGAGAGACAGACAGACAGACAGACAGACAGACAGAGACAGAGAGACAGAGAGAGACAGAGAGACAGAGAGAGACAGAGAGAGAGACAGAGAGAGGCAGAGAGAGGGAGAAATATTCGAAGTACTGAGCTTGGAGTCGTATAGTTCTGGGTTAAAATCCCTACAAGACTGTCAATATGCCAATGTCATCTCTGCTGCTCTATATTTCTGAGTTAGGGAAGCCAACTAATCTCTGTGAGTCTCAGTTCCCTCATGTGTAAAATCAGGGTTTGGATAAGATATCCGCTGAGATCTCTTCTCATTCTAGCTCTAAGAATCATGATCTAATACTGCAAATGAAAACAAGACAAAACAAAACAAAAAAAACCTCTAATGAAACTCAAAGTGCAGGGAAGGCAGCATGTTACAGTTAAAAGGGGACCAACTCTGCAGTAAGAGGAACTGGGTTCAAATTCTGCTTCCGGTATTTATTACATGTATGACTTTGAACAAGTGATTTAAACTTTCTAGATTTTGGGTTTGTCATCTGCTGGTGAGGAGTTCATACTAGAGAGTTTCCAAGGATTCTAAAAGGATCTGATAGACTAACACTGAGTAATTGCAATATAAGTAATAGCGCCATGGAACAGATAAATGGTAATATACCTCTTTATTATTGAGATAGTTAAGAAGCTTGTAGACTTTGTCAAATTCAGTAACTGAATTAGTTATTTTTGCTTAAATGTTACTTCTCACATTGGAAGACTTAATTCAGTATGGGAGTGTCTGGGAGTAGCATGATCAGAAATATCTGTGATGTTAAAAGAGAGGCATCAATAAAATAGTTTTGAATTAAACGATAAAAGTCAATAATAAAATTATTATTTGATTCAGTTGTAATTCCATCCCTATCACTATTATGCTTGTCCTAAATTTCCATCAGCAATCTGTTGATATTCACTGTAACAAATGGTCATCAAGGACACTTTCTGCTCTTAGCCAAATGGGTTGTCCTAGGCTGATGTAGATTGTTGTGATTATAGTAATTATGATGATCTTTTTTAATTGCAGAAGCAATTTCCTTAGCATATGAGGCATGGAGGTAGCTCAGTGGAGCAAATGCTAGACCTGGAGTGAAGAAGACCTGATTTCAAATTCAGCTCAGACACTTATGAGAAATTTTACCTTGGGCATGTCATTTCTTCAGTTTCCTCAGTTGTTTTTTTAAATGTATTTATTTATTTATTTTTAGTATTCAACTTTCATTTCCAAAAGATTTTAAATTACATTTTTCTCCCCATCTTTCCTCTACCCCCCACCCAAAATGGCAAGCTTCCTGAATACCCCTTCCCCCAATTAGTTCTCTCATATGTCCTCCTCCATCACCCCAGTAACTTTCTAGTAGGGCAAGATGGTTGTATACAGTGCCTGTATATCTTATTTCCCAGTTGCATCTAAATATTTTTTAAACATTTGTTTTTTAAAACTTTGAGTTAAAGATGTTTTCCCTTCTTCCCTCCTCACCCAACCCCACTGGGAAGATAAGAATTCAATATAGGTCATTCATGTATAGTTACCCAAATAATTTCCATAGTTGTTACATTGTGAAAAACTAACAATATTTCCCTCCATCCTATCTATCCTGTCCCCTACTTAGTCTGTTTTCTCCTTTGACCCTCTCCCTTTTCAATAATGTTTGCTTCTAACTACTCTCTCCCCTAATCTTCCCTCCCTTCTATCATCTCCCCTCTTGACCCCTACCCCTGTACTTTCCTGTAGGGTGATGCCAATTGAGTGTGTATGTTATTCCTTCCTTAAGCCATATTCAATGAGAATAATGTTGTCCCATTCCCTTTCAACTTCCTGCTCTTCCCCTTGTAAAGCCAAGCACCAGCAGATGGGTAGCTCCCCAGCAGAAGTTCCAGCTGGTTCCCAGAATCAAAATCATGTCACCCAGGTTCCGAAAATCAAAATCATTGTCTGCATATGGGCTTTTCCTCCTCAGCCTCCCTGTCAGTAGCTGCTTCTGCCTCCATGAAGCTTATCCAAAGAAGTTCTGACTCTCTCTCTCTAGGTCTTTTCCTTATATACAGGGTAGCTCCTCCCTTTTCAGCCCCTTCCTGTGACATCTGCAACATGTGTTCATACCTTCTGTTTCTTTAACAGAGGTTTAAATTGAACTAAGTGCTAAGTATCTCTCAGTTTAGCAATGCAAAAGGAACTTCAAATTTCATTGTTACACCCCTCCATTGCAACAATTTTCTCTTGTCTCTTTTATAAGAGATAATTTACCCTAATCTATGTCTCCTGTTCTCCTCCAATAAATTCCTCTCTCACCTCTTAATTTTGTTTTTTAGATATCATCCCTTCATATTCAATTCAACCTGTGCTCTCTATGTATACATGAACATACATGTGCCCATACTCACATATATATATGTGTATATATATATATATACATATATATATATATATACACACACACACACACATATATATATATATATATATATATATATATATATATATATATATATATATATATATATATGTGCGGCTAGGTGGTGCAGTGAGTAGAGTGCTGTCCCTGGAGAAGGACCTGAGTTCAGTTCCAGCCTCCGACACTAAACACACACAAACAAAAAAGAAACCTAGCCATGTGACCTTGGGTAAGTTACTTAACCCCAATTGCCTTCCAAAAAGCAAACACACACACACACACACACACACACATGCACATTTATATTCCCTTCAACTATCCTCATACTGAGAAAAGTCTTAGGAGTTAGAATTATTGTTTTTCCATGCTGGAATATAAATAGTTCAACTTTAATAAGCTCCTTATTATTTCTTTTTCCTGTTTACCTTCTCATGCTTCTCTTGCTTCTTGTATTTGAAAGCCAAATTTTCTGTTCAGCTCTTGTTTTTTTTCATCAGGAATTCATGAAAATCCTCGATTTCATTGCATGACCATATTTTTCCCTGTAGCATTATACTCAATTTTGCTGGGTCGGTGATTTGTGGCTTTAGTCCTACCTCCTTTGACCTCCTGAGTATCATATTCCAAGCCCTTTGATCCCTTAATTTAGAAGCAGTTATTTCTTGTGTTTCCTGACTGTGTTTCCACAATACTCAAATTGTTTCTTCCTGACTGCTTGCAGTATTTTCTCCTTGATCTGGGAATTCTGGAACCCTGCTATATTCCTAGAGTTTTCTTTTGGGGATTTTTTTTTTCAAGAGGTTATTGGTGAATTATTTCAATTTCAATTTTTCCCTCTGATTTTAGAATATCAGGGCTATTTTGTTTGATAATTTCTTGAAATATGGTGTCTAAGCTCTTTTTGTTTATATTTGAAACATTTAATTTAAAAACTTCGAATTCCAGATCTTAAGGTCTTAAGACCTCAAATTTCAGATCCATTTCCTTCCTCTCTTGTCACCCACTCCTGATGAGAAGATAAGCAATTCAGTATATGTTGTATATGTATAGTTATGCAAAACATTACCATAGTAGATATATTGTAAAAGACTGGCTATATTTCCCTCCACCCATCCCACCCCACACCTGGTCCATTCCCTACTTTGATCCTGTCCCTCTTCAAAAGTGGATGCTTCCAAACTCCCCTCCTCCAAGCATGCCCTCCCCTCCATCATCCCCTCTCTCATCCCCCTCCCCCCTACTCTCCTGCAGGGTCAGATATCCCATTTAGTATGTATGTTATTCTCTTCCTGAGACAAATTCAATGAGAATATGGTTTTTTCTTTTTGCCTTCCTATTCTTCCCCTCCCCTTCAACCACTTCCCCTTGCCTCTTGTACATGAGAGTTTTCCCTACCCTGTCTCTCCCCATCTTCTCTTGCCACTTTCCTCTCTCACCTCTTAACTTCACCCCTTAAGTACCATCCCTTCCCACCAAATTCAACCTGGGCCCTCTATCCGTGTATACATGTAAACATATATACACACATTCACATATATATTCATATGCCTATATACCCTTCTTCAATTATATTCATGCTGAGAAAGGTTTCATCAGTCACAGTTATTGTTTTTCCATGTAGGAATATAAATAGTTTAACTTTGATAAGTTCCTTTTTTTTTTTTTTTGGAGGGCAATTGGGGTTAAGTAACTTGCCCAAGGTCACTCGGCTAGGTTTTTGTTTGTGTGTGCATGAAGTTTCTGAGTCCAGATCCAAACTCAGGTCCTTCTGACTTCAGGGCCGACACTCTACTCACTGTGCCACCTAGCCACCCCGATAAGTTCCTTTTGATTGCTTTTCCCTGTTTTCCTTCTCAGGCATCTCTTGCTTCTTGTGTCTGAATGTCAAATTTTCTATTCCACTCTGGTTTCTTCCTCAAGAATACTTGAAAGTCTTCTATTCCACTGAATTACCATATTTTCCCCTGAAACAAGATACTTAGATTTACTGGGTAGGTAATTCTTGGTATCATATTCCATGACCTTCTATCCCTTGGTGTAGAAGCTGCCAGCTACTGTGCTATTCTGACTGTGTTCACACAATATTGAAATTGTTTCTTCCTGGCTGCTTGTAATATTTTCTCCTTGATCTTGGAATTCTGGAACCTGGCTAAAATATTCCTGGGAGTTTTCTTTTTGGGATCTCTTTGAGGAGGTGATCTGTAGATTCTTTCAACCTCTATTTCGCCCTCTGGGTCTAAAACCTAAGGGCAATTTTCCTTGAGAATTTCTTGAAGGATGATTTCTAGGTTCTTTCTTTGATCATGGCTTTCAGGTAGTCCAATAATTTTTAAATTATCTCTCCTGTATCTATTTTCCAGGTCAGTGCTTTTTCGCATGGGATATTTCACATTGCCTTCTATTCTTTCAATTGCTTGGATCTGTTTAATAGCATCTTGATTTCTCATGAAGTCACTACCTTCCATTTGCTCCAGTCTAACTCTGAAGGAAAGAATCTCCTCAGTGAGCTTTTGAGATTGTTTTTCCATCTGGCAAATTTGGGTTTTTAAGGCATTCTGCTCCTCATTGCCTTTTTAGGCCTCTTTGGCCATTTGAGTTAGTCTATTTTTTAAGGTGTTATTTTACTCAGTCAGGCTGTCGACCCTCTTTTTTTTTCAATATTTAACAGTCATTTATTAAGTGATTAATGTGTACAAAACACTGAACTAGGATCTTGGAAAGATACAAAGCATAAGCAAGACTTGTTCTTTACTTTAGAGAACTTACAAGTTTGGTAGGTGCAGATGACATATAAATAAGTGGAATATAAAATAATGCTTCAAGTGTGTATAATTTGGAGGAGAATTAAGTGAAATAAGACTGAAAAAGGACCAAAGTTTATAAGATGATATATAATATCATAAATGCTATCTATGAGTTTAAAAAATTAACTTTGCTGATATAAGGTGGCAGAGGTATGGCTAAGATGGCAGTTTGGAAAAAAAAAATCTGGGAATTGGTAGACTGTCAGCTCAGTATGTTTCAACAGTGCAATATGGCAGCCAAAAGAGATTGCATTACTGCAATCTTGGGCTGCACTGTTTTTTTTTTTATTTTTTTTTTAAATTAATTTATTAGTTTAGTTTCAGTTAACAAGATTCAATTCCATAGTTCCTTGATTTTCAAATTTCCTTTACTTCTCTTCCCCCTCCCTACACGACAGCATATAGTCCAGTATAGGATCTGCAAATGCATTCATATTAGACATTATTCCAATTACAAAGGCATATTGTACTAGGTGGGATGACAGATGGTAAGGAAGAAATAAAACCAAACAATGAAAAGAACAAGATCATTTAGTTTGCTTCCATCAGGATTCAGGCTCAGTTCTTTCTAGTTATATCTCTAGATGGCCCATTTATCACTTTCTTGAGTCTTTCGGGATTAACTTATATCACTGCATTGCTGAAAAGAGTCCAGTCTGTCATAGATGGTCATCACAGATATGGTATGTCTGTGATTGTATACAAATTTCTTCTGATTCTACACTTCTCGCTCAGCCTCAGTTTGTATAAGTCTCTCTAGGTAATTATGAAATCTGTCACCTCCTCGTTTCTTATAGCACAATAATATTCTATAATAATAGTCTATTTTTAAGGTGTTATTTTCCTCAGTCAGGCTGTTGACTCTCATTTCATACTTTTCCTGCATCCTTCTCCTTTCTCTTCCCAATTGTTCCTCCACTTCTCTTATCTGCTTCTTAAGGTCGTCTATGGCCTGTAACCAGCTTGTATGTTCATTTGGAGCTTTTGGTGCAGGAGTTATGACCTCCCAGTCCTCCTCCTATTCCATGATTCACTTCTTTTTGACCCCAAAATAGGAGTCTAATTTTGACTTTTTCTGTTTATTTTGTTTCTGAGACACGTTACCACTTAATTACTTGACCTTTGGGCTTGTTGCCACAGTAGTATTCTGCCACCAGACCGGGGAGCTTCGGGTCTTCCAATCTGCCAGAGGTATTAGTTGGGTGCCCTCCCTGAAGCCCCTACACACTCTGGCAAGCTGGACACACACCCCAAGACCTTCACCCCAGACCTCCATCCAGATCCAGGGAGGTTAAAGCAAGAGCAATTACCCCCCAGACTGATCACCGGATCCTCCTACAGTTTGCAGGCCAGGAGCAAAAGCTGCAACTGAAGCTGCAAAATGTCGTCTATGCCACCACTCCTCAATGGCTTCTTGCCCCCAGGGGAAGAAGCTGACCTGCCCCCATATACTGGTCCCAAAGTCCATAGGGCACTAACGTCTAACTTTGTCCTAGGCATATTTGTGTTGATAATTCTGGAAATGCCACAGCAGCTGGTGTTCTGGCATCCCTCTAGCCAGTTGCTGGTCAGGCTGCCCTGGGGCTAAAACCTCTGACTCACAGGGTCCTGGGCTTGGCTCCCAGAGTGCTGAGCTGGCTGCTACCTGCTGGGCTGCTGAGCTGTACTCAGTGAGAGTTTAGCTTCTCTGTGTCATTCTGTGGGTGGTGGAGTGCCAGAGGTTGTCCAGATTCCCCCTTTTACATGATTTCGAAATGGTGTGGGCTGGAGTGCCATGGAAGTGCTGTTTCGACTCTGCCATCTTGGCTCTGCCCTCATTTTTTCTTTTTTTTTTTGATCATGGCTTTCAGGTAGACCACTAATTTTTAAATTATCTCTCCTGAAAAAAAAATAAAAATAAAAAAAACAAAAAAGATTAAAAAAAATTTAAAAAATAAATTATCTCCCCAGGATCTATCTTCCAGGCCAGTGTTTTTTCCAATGAGATATTTCACCTTCCTTCTATTTTTCCATTTTTTGGATCTGTTTTATAGTACCTCGATTTTTCATAAAGATATTAGCTTCCAATTGCTCGAATCTAATTTTAAAGGAGTTATTCTCTTCTGTGTATTTTTGAAATTCCCTTTCCATCTAGCAAATTTTGCTTTTTAAGTTATTCTTCTCCTCACTGGCTTTTTGGGCCTCTTTTTCCATTTGAGTTAGTCTATTTTTAAGGTGTTATTTTCTTCAGTGTATTTTTGGGTCTCTTTTAACAGGCTGTTGACTTTCTTTTCATGATTTTCTTCCATCATTCATATTTCTCTTCTGATCTTTTCTTTTCCTTCTCTTCCTTGATTTTCAAAATCCTTCTTAAGCTCCTCCATGGCCTGGAACCAGTTCATATTTTTCTTGGAGGTTTTTGATACCAGATGAGTCTCTGGGTAGCCTTAAGGAGTCTCCCTCCCCACAATTTTGAAAAACCCAGATGTTGGTGCTTTTCTCTCTGGTAACTATATATGTATTACCTTGGTCAGACAGTTGGATTTGTCTGTTGATCTGAGCTAACTTCTCATACAGTTAGAAACCCTGTCTGTTGCTCTTTATTTCTCTGCTTGTATTTTCTCTGCTTTGTTTGGATTTTCTCTGAAGTTAAAGGTGTTGATTTTTCCCTGAACTGTTGAATGTAATTAAAAAGATTATTTATCCCTAAAACAGCTATCTTTCCTAGGAAAGCAGATAGAAGAACCAGTGTAGGCAACCATCCTGGGTATGCCAATGTGGTTACTGTTACAGTTGGAAGTGCTCTCAGATGATCTCCTAAACATATCTATAAATACAATGGTCATAATGGCAACTACTTCCAGGGAGACGTACTAGGCAATTATTCAAGAACGATAATTTAAAATTAAGAATAGCTGCTTAATTCCTAATTACCAATAGTAGGTTTTTATGTGCACATGCTTATCTTGGCATATTTAGAGAAATACAGATTGAAATAACTTTGAGGTACCACAATCACCTGTCAGATTGCCTAACATGACAAAACAGGAAAATGAAAATTGTTGGTGATGTGGGAAAAATTGAACACTAATGCATTGTTGATGGAGTTGTGAACTGATCCAACCATTCTGGAGAGCAATTTGGAAGTATGGCCAAAGGGCTATAAAAATGTGCTTGCCCTTTGGCCCAGCAAGAACATTTCTGGGGCTGTATCTCAAAGAGATCATACAAGTGGAAAAAGGACCTGTATGTACAAAAGCATTTAAATCAGCTCTTTTTATTATGACAAAGAATTGGAAATCAAGGGGATTCCCATTGATTGGGGAATGGTTAAACACGTTGTGGTATATGGATATACTGACATACCATTGTGCTGTAAGAAATGAGGAGTAGGGGGCAGCTGGGTGGCACAGTGTATAGATTACCACTCCCAGAGTCAGGAGGACCTGAATTCAAATCCAGCCACAGATACTTAACACTAACTAGCCATGTGACCTTGCGCAAATCACTTAACCCCAAATGCCCTGCCTTTTCCCCTCCACAAAAGCAAAAGAGAGAGAGAGAGAGAGAGAGAGAGAGAGAGAGAGAGAGAGAGAGAGAGAGAGAAATGGGGAGCAGACGGATTTCATAATAACCTTGAGAGAATTATATAAACTGATGCTGAGTGAAGGGACCAGAACCAGGAGAACATTGTACAGAATTACAGACACATTGTATCTGTGATGACTGATTTTGATAGACTGGGGTCCTCTCAGCAATGGAAGGCTGTAAGACAACTCCAAAAGACTCATGATGGAAAGGCCTATCCACCTCCAGAGAAAGAGCTACAGAGTCTGAATGAAGATAGAAGCAAACTACTTGCTCTCTCTCTTCTTTCTTTTGTTTTGTTCCTTCTTTCTCATTATTCATTCCATTGGTTATAATCCTTCTTTACAACTTGAGTAACGTTTAATGTGAAGGTATTTATAGAAACTATATTGGATTTCCTGCTACCATGGGGGTGGGGAGAAGAGAAGGGGGAAACGTTTGGAACTCAACAGCTTCTGGAAAAGAATATTGTATACTAAAAGTAAGTATATAAATATTAAAACAAGCATATGGAGAAAAGTCTTAATCCCGTTAACTATGATGTTTATTAAGCACTTCTCTTTAATTTTTAATATATTAAAAAAGAGAGAAAAGTGAGGTATAAAATGGGTCATTTTGATTACATTACATTGAAAAGATTTTGTACAAGTGAAATGAATGTAGCCAAGAATAGAAGGAAAGCAGAAAATTGGGGAAAATTTTATAGACAGTTTCTCAGATAAATGTTTCATATCTCAAATATATAAAGAATTTTGTATGATCTATAAGAATACAAGTCATTCAGTAATTGATAAATCATTAGAGGTTATGAAATCACAATTTTTCAGCAAGGAAACAATTTATAGCCATAAGAATAAATGATATATGGGGGCGGAGCCAAGATGGCGGAGTAGAAACAGCGAGTCCAAGCCTCTCTGCCCCCAGATTCTCCACAAACTACGTAAAAAAGGACTCTGAAAAACTTCTGGAGCCCCAGCACCCACAGAACGACACAGAGAAGCTAACCTCCCGCTGAGGACAGCCCAGCACCCTGCAGGAAGGACCAGCGCAGCGGTCTGGGAGCCGGCAGCGCGCAGAGCCCAGAGCGCAGAGCGCAGGAGCTGAGCCGAGCCCAGGTCCACGTGAGCCGAGGTTTTAGCCCCAGGGCGGCAGGGCCAGCAGCCGGCTGGAGGAACCCCAGAACACCAGGAACTGTGGCGACCCCAGAATTATCAACATAGACTTGTCTAGGACAAAGTAAGAGGTTAGTGTCCTATGGACTTTGGGACCTGTATTTGGGGAATGCGTCAGCTCCCTCCCCTGGGGGCTAGAAGCCGCTGAGGAGACACGCCATTGTGTAGTTTTCATAGGCACTTCCGGCTCCCAGCCTACAAATCGTGGGGAGATCCAGCGATCAGTCTTGGGGGGTAATCGCTCTTGCTTTAACCTCCCTGGATCTGGATTGTGATCTAGGGTGGAAGTTGTGGGTGGGTTTACAGTTTGCCAGAAACGGAAGTTGCCCCCCACACGTTCGGGACGAAAATTCCTCTAGCTGGCCTTAAAGCCATAGTGTGGCAACAAGCCCAAAAGTCAAGCAATTAAGTGGCAACATGCCAAGGCAAAGGAAACAGAAAAATGCAACCCTAGACTCTATTTTGGGGGCATAGAGCGGGAAAAGGACTGTGAGGTCAGAAGTCCTGCTCCAAAAGCCCCAGGGGAAACCATGAGCGGGTTGCAGGCCATAGAGGACCTTAAGAAGGACTTTAAAAATCAAATCAGAGAAGTGGAGGAAAAATTGGAAAGAGAAATGAGAAGGATGCAGGAAAAGCATGAAATGAGGGTCAACAGCCTGACTGAGGAAAACAACACCTTAAAAAATAGACTAACTCAAATGGCAAAGGAGGCCCAAAAGGGCAATGAGGAGAAGAATGCCTTAAAAAGTCGAATTTGCCAGATGGAAAAAGAATTCAAAAGTTCACTGAGGAGATTCATTCCTTCAGAGTTAGACTGGAGCAAATGGAAGCTAATGATTTTATGAGAAATCAAGATGCTGTTAAGCAGATCCAAACAAACGAAAGATTAGAAGGCAATGTGAAATATCTCATGGGAAAAAACCACTGACCTGGAAAATAGATCCAGGAGAGACAATTTAAAAATTATTGGACTACCTGAAAGCCATGATCAAAGAAAGAACCTAGAAATCACCCTTCAAGAAATTCTCAAGGAAAACTGCCCTGACATTTTAGATCCAGAGGGCAAAATAGAGGTTGAAAGAATCCACCGATCACCTCCTGAAAAAGATCCCAAAAAGAAAACTCCCAGAAATATTATAGCCAGGTTCCAGAATCCCCAGATCAAGGAGAAAATACTACAAGCAGCCAGGAAGAAACAATTTCAATATTGTGGAAACACAATCAGAATAGCCCAGGACCTGGCAGCTTCTACACTGAGGGATCGAAGGGCATGGAATAGGATATTCCAGAGGGCAAAAGAACTGGGAATGAATCCAAGGGTAACCTACCCAGCAAAACTGAGCATTTTGTTTCAGGGGAAAATATGGTCATTCAGTGGAATAGAGGACTTTCAAGCATTCTTGAGGAAAAAAACAGAATTGAATAGAAAATTTGACACCCAGACACAAGAAGGAAGAGATGCCTGAGAAGGTAATCAGGAAAAGAAATCAAAAGGAACTTATCAAAGTTGAACTATTTACATTCCTATATGGAAAAGCAATATCTGTGACTGATGATATCTTTCTCACTATGAAAATAATGGAAGAAGGGGTGTGGTCATACGAATACATATGTGAATGTGTGTGTATATGGTTACAGTTATATATGGATAGAGGGCATAGGTTGATTTTGTTGGGAAGGGAGAGTACTCAAAGGATGAAATTATGAGGTGAGAGAGGAAAGTGGCAAGAGGAGATGGGGAGAGACATGGTAGGGTAAACTATCTCATGTAGGGGAAGTGGGTGCAAAGGAGGGGGAGAATAAGGAAGGCTAAAAAGGCAAAACCACATTCACATTGAATTTGGTTCAGGGAGAAAATGACATACATACTAAATGGGATATCTCAACCTGCAGCAGGATAGGGGGAAGGGAGATGAGAGGAGGGATGATGGTTGGGAGGGCATCCTTGGGGTGAGGGGAGGCTGGAAGTACCCACTATAGAAGAGGGACAGGATCCTGTAGGGAATGGACCAGGTGGGGGGTGGGATGAGTGGGAGGGAATTATAAGCAGCCTTGTACAATATATCTACTATGATAATGTTTTGCATAGCCAGACATGTACAACATATACTGAATTACTTATATCCCAAGAAGGAATGGGTGACAAGGGAGGAAGGAAATGGATCTGAAATTCGAGGTCGTAACATTAAATGTTTCAAATATATATATAAATACTATTATTAATACTCTTTTGCCTATAATTGGGAGATAAGATGTGCAGGCATTGGACACAAAGATTCATCTTCCTCTAATGGAAAAGTCGATGGGGGTATGGGAGAAGGTATGGGAGAGAGCAGATCGGAGGAAGCGATATCTTGTGGGACTGCTATTCTGGGAGGTTGGGTAGGGGAATAATGGGGGGAAAATGATTGTAACTCAAAATCTGGCGGAAATGAATGATGCAAAACAGAAGTTAATAAAGTATTTGTTTAAAAAAAAAAAAAAAAAAAAAAGAATAAATGATATAAAACATTATTGATTATAGAAATGCAAATTATAACAGTCTTGAGATATCATTTTACATCTATCAGATTTGACTAAAATGATTTAAGGAGAAAGTGGCAAATACTGGAGGGAATGTGGAAAGTTTGGAAACTAATTTATTGATCAAATTGTGAACTAGAGAACAATCTGGAATTATGCCCGAAGAGTTATTAAACTGACTATACACTTTGACCCAGAAATATTACTACTGGGTCTATTTCCAGAGATGATTAGAGGAAAAGGGAAAGAAGCCATGTGTTTAAAATATTTATAGCACATCTCTTTGTGGTGGCAATGAACTGGAAATTGCAGGGATGCCAATCATTTGAGAGATGGCTGAAGAAGTTATGTTATAGGATTGTGATGAAATACTACTGTGCTATAAAAAATGATGAGTTCAATGACCTTAGAAAAACATGGATAAACTTGCATCAAATAATAAAGAGTGAAATTGATAAAACCAAGAGGTCTGTATACAGTAACATCAATATTGTTTTAAGAAAAATTTTGGGTGGGCAGAGTCAAGAAGGCCAAGTAAAACAAGACTTCCATGGGGCTCCATCTTCCACCTGCTCTAATTCATGTAAAAGGTGACTCTGAAGAAACTTTGGAGCTACAGAACCCATAAAATGACACAGAGAAGCTAACCTCCCACTGAGGACAGCCTGGCAGGCTGGTAGGAAGTGGCCAGCCTAGTGCTCTGGGAGCCGACCAGAAATCCACTTGAGCCTGAGTATTTAGCTTCAAGGAGGGCCTGACCAGCTGACAGCTGGAGGGACTTCAGATCACCAGCAGCTGTGGCATTTTCCGGAATTATCAAAACATAGATGCAAAGGACAAAGTGAGAGGTCAGTGAAGTGTGCAATAGAGTAATTCAGAAGTGTGGTCAGCCTTTGCCCCTGGGCAAAAAGTCGCTAAGGTGCAGCAGCCATGTAGCCACAGCTACATGACAGCTTCAGCTCCTGACCTGCAGATTGTAGGGGGACCAAGCAACCAGTTTGAGTGGTAATCACTCTTGTTTTAACCTGGTTAAATATGGATTGCTGTCTAGGGTGGTAGCCCTGGGGTGTTTCACTAGCTTGCCAGAATGTGTGGAGACTTCAGAAAGGGCACCCAACTAAAACCTTCAGCAGCTGAGAAAACCCCAGCATTTGGGACAAAGCTCCCCTGTCTGGTAGCAGAGTCCTACTGTGGCAAAATACCCAAAAGTCAAGTAATTGACTGGCAACATGAGCAAATGAGGGAAGCAATGCAAGCAGAACAACCCCACTTTACACTCCTATTTTGTGGAGAAAAAAGATCAAAGCATGGTAGAGGAGGAAGACAGCAAAGTCAGAACTCCTTCAACAAAAGCTTCCAAGAAAAAATACAAGCTAGTTAAAGGCCATAGAGGAGCTTAAAATATTTTGACAGCCAAATAAGAGAAGTGGAAGAAAAATTTGGAAGATAAATGAGAATAATGCAAAAAATTATGAAATGAGATTCAACAACCTGAATGAAGAAAATTACACCTTAAAATAGACTAACTCGAATGGCAAAAGAGACTCAAAATGGCAATGAAGAGAAGAATACCTTAAAAAGCAAAATTTGGCAGATGGAAAAAGAATCTCAGAAGCTCACTGAAGAGACTCATTCTTTCAGAATAAGATTAGAGGAAATGGAAGCTTGTGACTTTATGAGAAATCAAGGTACTATTAAACAGATACAAACAAATGAAAAAAATAGAATGCAATGTGAAATATCTTATTGGGAAAACCACTGACCTGGAAAAGAGATCCAGGAGAGATGATTTAAAAATTATTGGACTACCTGAAAGCCTTGATCAAAAAAAAAAAAAGAACGTAGAAATAATCCTGCAAGAAATTCTCAAGGAAAATTGCCCTGATATTTTAGAAGCAGAGGGCAAAATAGAGGTTGAAAGAATATATCAATCACCTCCTGAAAATGGTCCCGAAAAGAAAAATATTAGAAATATTATAGCCAGGTTCTGGATTTGTCAGATCAAGGAGAAAGTATTACAAGCAGCCAGGAAGAAACATTTTGAATATTGTGGATCTGGCAGCTTCCACACTGAGGGGTCGAAGGGCTTGTAATATGATATTCCAGAGCTCAAAGGACCTGGGATTAAAACCAAGAATCTGGCAGCTTCCACACTGAGGGGTCTAAGGGCTTGTAATATGATATTCCAGAGCTCAAAGGACCTGGGATTAAAACCAAGAATTACCCACTCAGCAAAACTGAGTATCATGTTTCAGGGGGAAAAATGGTCATTGAGTGGAATAGAGGACTCTCAAGTATTCTTGATGAAAAATCCAGAGTTGAATAGAAAAATTGACTTTCAAATGCAAGAAGCAAGAGAAGCATGAGAAAGTTAACAGGGAAAAGAAATTGTAAGGAACTTATCGAAGTTGAACTATCTACATCCCTATAAGGAAAAAATGATAATTGTAACTTATGAAACTTTTCTCAGTATGAGAATAGTTGAAGGGAATAGAAAGGTAAAATTATAAACACACACACATTATATATAGGAGGGTATATGGGCGTATGAATACATATGTGAATGTGTGTATATATGTGTAAAGGTATACATAGATAGAGGGCACAGGACCAATTTAATAGGGAGGGATGATACTTAAAAAGTAAAATTAAGAGGGGAGAGAGGAATATAATGAGAGAAGATGGGGAGAGACAAAAAAGGTAAACTATCTCATATAGAAGAGGCAAGGGAAAATGGTTACAATGGAGGGGAAGAACAGTAAGGCAAAAGGGAATAGTATAACTTTATTCTTATTGAATTTGGCTTAGGGAGGGAATGACATACACACTAAGTAGGGCATCTCACCCTACAAGAGAGTTAGTGGGAAGGGGATGAGAGGGGGGATGATGGAAGGGTGTGCAGGCTGGGGGTGAGGGAAGCTGGAAGCACCTACTTTAGAAAACGGACAGGATCAAAGTAGAGAATAGAACAAGTGGGAGGTGTGATAGGAGGGAGGGAAATATAATCAGTCTTTTACAGTATATCCACTATGGAAATGATTTGCATAGCTACAAATGTACAACCTATACTGAATTGCTCATCTTCCCAGTAAAGGTAGGTAAGAAGGGAGGAAGGGAATGAATTTGGATTTCCAAATTTTAAAATAAAATGTTTAAATATATGTGTGTGTGTGTGTTTATGTGTGTATATATATATATATATATGTGTGTGTGTGTGTGTGTGTATATATATATATATATATACATATATATATATATATATATATATATATAAAACTATTAATATTATTTTACATGTAAGTGGGAAATAAGACATACAGGGACTGGGGCATAGAGATCCACAGTGCGCTACTGGAAAGTCAGAGGGGATATGGGAGAAGACGTGGGAAAGAGCAGATTGAAGAAGGGGATATCCAATGGGATTGCTATTTTGGGATTGTGGGTAGGGGTAAAATGGGGAGAAAATTTGTAACTCAAAATCTTGCGCAAATGAATGATGTAAACTAGAAGTTAATAAAGCATTTAATTAAAAGATAAAAAGAACAATTTTGAGTGAATAAGTCATTTTGATGTTAATAAATATCCAAATTAGCTACAAAATACATATGAAGAAATATACTATCTGCATCCAGAGAAATAACTGATAAATAGAAGTATGGATAGAATAATTTTACACACATACATACATAGTATATATGTTTTTATGTATACACAGATATACTTACATCCACAAAGTACATATTTCTGTGTTTCATTATAACCATCTCTAGATTGGTGGGAAGGGAAAAAAGGAAAAAAAAATATTTGAATGAAAACTTTATCATATATTTAAAAGAAATAGCAAGTTGCACATAATAGATTTTCACTTTCCTTTTCAATCATCTTTTTTTTTATTATACTATGTTATAGAAATGCTTATTCTATTCAATATTTTTTTTTCATTTTGGAACTGAGTCATTCCAACATACTTTACTCTTGAAAGAAAAAAATGGAAGTATATTTTTCTTTCTTTTTTTTAAATTTTGGAACTACACTTTTCCATTAAATTATTCAGCTTAACAGAATATGACATATCCATGGCAGTACAAGGGAAGAAAATACTTGGGTAAGAAATAAAGATAGGTCTTTGTTTTTAAAGTCTTTACAGCTAAGGGAATTGCAGCATAAAAGATCCTCCCTATTGATGGTTTTCTAGCTATTCATCAGGAAGAAATAACATGACAAATGCCACCCTCCCTATCATCCCCCTCTCCATTCTGATATCAACCCACCAAATTTACTTTATCTTTTCTTTTAATCACATTTTTCCTACATTAAAACAAGCCAACAACCAAAGCATTAAGATTTGATTTGCCTTCCCCTTCTCCCCCCTTTTTTTCTTTGAGTTCAATTTTTCTCTTTTCATATCCTGTGCTAACTTCAGTGCTTAGCATATAGTAAGGGCATAATACATAAATTAAGTGACAGACTGCAATTTGTAAATGAATCCAGGCTGCTTTGGTTTGTTGAAAGGGGAGAGTTAGGTATTTTTTTTTCTTTTGTTTTTAAACAAATGCTTTATTAACTTCTGTTTTACACCATTCATTTCCGCCAGATTTTCAGTTACAATTATTTTCCCCCCTATTTTCCCCCTACCCACCCTCCCAGAATAGCAGTCCCACAAGATATCGCTTCCTCCAATCTGCTCTCTCCCATATCTTCTCCCATACCCCCTTCGCTTTTCCATTAGAGAAAGGTGAATCTCTGTGTTCCAGTGCCTGCTCATCTTATCTCCCAATTACAAGAAAAAGAGTATTAATAATAGTATATATATATATATATATATATGTATATGTATATATATGTATATATATATATATATATATATATGTATTTGAAACATTTAATTTTAAGACCTCAAATTTCATATCCATTCCCTTCCTCCCTTGTCACCCATTCCCACTGGGAAGAAAAGTAATTCAGTATATGTTGTACATGTCTAGCTATGCAAAACATTATCATAGTAGATATATTGTACAAGGCTGCTTATAATTCCCTCCCACTCATCCTAACCCCCACCTGGTCCACTCCCTACATGACCCTGTCCCTCTTCTATAGTGGGTAATTCCAATCTCCCCTCCCCCCAAGGATGCCCTCCCATCCATCATCCCTCCTCTCATCCCCCTTCACCCGATTCTCCTGCAGGTTGAGATATCCCATTTAGTATGTATGTCATTCTCTCCCTGAAACAAATTCAATGAGAATGTGGTTTTGCCTTTTTGCCTTCCTATTCCTTTCTCTGGCAGCCACTTCTCCTTGCTTCTTCTACATGAGATAGTTTACCCTACCATGTCTCTCCCCATCTCCTCTTGCCACTTTCCTCTCTCACCTCATAATTTCATCCCCTGAGTACTCTCCCTTCCCAACAAAATCAACCTATGCCCTCTATCCATATATAACTGTAACCATATACGCACACATTCACATATGTATTCGTATGACCACACCCCCTTCTTCCATTATTTTCATAGTGGGAAAGATATCATCAGTCACAGATATTGCTTTTCCATATAGGAATATAAATAGTTCAACTTTGATAAGTTCCTTTTGATTTCTTTTCCCTGATTACCTTCTCAGGCATCTCTTCCTTCTTGCGTCTGGATGTCAAATTTTCTATTCAACTCTGGTTTTTTCCTCAAGAATGCTTGAAAGTCCTCTATTCCACTGAATGACCATATTTTCCCCTGAAACAAAATACTCAGTTTTGCTGGGTAGGTGACCCTTGGGTTCATTCCCAGTTCTTTTGCCCTCTGGAATATCATATTCCATGCCCTTCGATCCCTCAGTGTAGAAGCTGCCAGGTCCTGGGCTATTCTGATTGTGTTTCCACAATATTGAAATTGTTTCTTCCTGGCTGCTTGTAGTATTTTCTCCTTGATCTGGGGATTCTGGAACCTGGCTATAATATTCCTGGGAGTTTTCTTTTTGGGATCTTTTCAGGAGGTGATCTGTGGATTCTTTCAACCTCTATTTTGCCCTCTGGATCTAAAACATCAGGGCAGTTTTCCTTGAGAATTTCTTGAAGGGTGATTTCTAGGTTCTTTCCTTGATCATGGCTTTCAGGTAGTCCAATAATTTTTAAATTGTCTCTCCTGGATCTATTCTCCAGGTCAGTGGTTTTTCCCATGAGATATTTCACATTGCCTTCTAATCTTTCGTTTGTTTGGATCTGCTTAACGGCATCTTGATTTCTCATAAAGTCATTAGCTTCCATTTGCTCCAGTCTAACTCTGAAGGAATGAATCTCCTCAGTGAACTTTTGAGATTCTTTTTCCATCTGGCAAATTCGACTTTTTAAGGCATTCTTCTCCTCATTGCCCTTTTGGGCCTCCTTTGCCATTTGAGCTAGTCTATTTTTTAAGGTGTTGTTTTCCTCAGTCAGGCTGTTGACCCTCATTTCATACTTTTCCTGCATCCTTCTCCTTTCTCATTCTAATTTTTCCTCTACTTCTCTTATTTTATTTTTAAAGTCCTCCTTAAGGTCCCCTATGGCCTGCAACCCACTCATGTTTTCCCCTGGGGCTTTTGGAGCTGGACTTCTGACCTCACAGTCCTTTTCCCGCTCTATGCCCCCAAAATAGGAGACTAGGGTTGCATTTTTCTGTTTCCTTTGCCTTGGCATGTTGCCACTTAATTGCTTGACTTTTGGGCTTGTTGCCACACTATGGCTTTAAGGCCAGCTAGAGGAATTTTCGTCCCGAACGTGTGGGGGGCAACTTCCGTTTCTGGCAAGCTGTAAACCCACCCACAACTTCCACCCTAGATCACAATCCAGATCCAGGGAGGTTAAAGCAAGAGCGATTACCCCCCAAGACTGATCGCTGGATCTCCCCACGATTTGTAGGCTGGGAGCCGGAAATGCCTCTGAAAACTACACAGTGGCGTGTCTCCTCAGCAGCTTCTAGCCCCCAGGGGAGGGAGCTGACGCATTCCCCAAATACAGGTCCCAAAGTCCATAGGACACTAAACTCTTACTTTGTCCTAGGCATGTCTATGTTGATAATTCTGGCGTCTCCACAATTCCTGGTGTTCTGGGGTTCCTCCAGCTGGCTGCTGGCCCTGCCGCCCTGGGGCTAAAACCTCAGCTCACGTGGACCTGGGCTCAGCTCGGCTCCTGCGCTCTTCACGATGCTGGCTCCCAGACCACTGCGCTGGTGCTTCCTGCAGGTTGCTGGGCTGTCCTCAGCGGGAGGTTAGCTTCTCTGTGTCGTTCTGTGGGTGCTGGGGCTCCAGAAGATTTTCAGAGTCCTTTTTTACATAGTTTGTGGAGAATCTGGGGGTAGAGAGGCTTGGACAAGCTGTTTCTACTCCGCCATCTTGGCTCCGCCCCCAGGGCAATTTTCTTAATAACTTCTTTTAATGTTGTGTCAAGATACTTTTTTGATAGTGACTTTCAGGTAATGCTATAATTCTTATATTTTCTTTCCTACATCTTTTCTCCTGAATAGTAGTTTTTTCTAATGAGATGTTTCAAATTTATTTCTATTTTTTTCTAGTTTTATTATTTCTCATTGTTTTATAATAATTTATTTATTTTTATTCCGAGAAAAACAACTTCAACATTCATTTTTATACGATTTTTAGTTCCAAATATTTTTCTTCTCTCCCTTTCCTTCCTCTCCTAAGACAGTAAACAATTTGATATAGATTTTATATGTTCAATCATGCAAAACATACTTCCATATTAGTAATGTCATGGAAAAGTAAGTAGCTTGCAAAAAAATCATAGTTTGTGAAAGAAAAACAACAACAACAACAACAAAATAGAATGTTTTGATCTGCATTCAGTCTCCATGAGTTTTTTCTCTGGATGTGGATATACCATTTTCCATTATTCATCTTTTGGAATTGACTTGGATCATTGTATTGCTGAGAAGAGCTAAGTCAATCATGTTAGCTGATCACTGCACATTGTTGCATGTACTGTGTACAATGTTCTTCCGGTTCTATTGACTTCACTTTGCCTCAGATCGTGTAAGACTTTCCAGGTTTTTTTTTTTTTTCAGTAATTTGTCTCTTTGTCATTTCTTATAGCACAATATTATTACATTACGTTCATTTACCACAACTTGTTCAGCCATTCCCCAATTGAGAGGCATCTCCTCAATTTCCAATTCTTTACACCAAAAAGTAAATGATAAAAAAATATTTTGGGCTCATATTTTTGCCCTTTTATGGTCTCACAGACCAAGTAGTAAGACCTATCATTTTCATCCTGTATAGCCTTGGTCATCCCCCCGCCCACCCCCCCCCCCCCCCCGCCCCGGGCTTCAGTTTCCCAATCTTTAAAACAAGGAAGTTGCATATACTGTTGAATGTTCTATTCTAACTCTAAATTTATGAAGAACTTCCCATCCAGATTTTTTAAACTTTTATTCTCTACCTTTTTAACTTTGACTGAATCTCTTTTCTTTCTGCTCTCTGTTTCCCCATCTGTAAAATAAAAAAAAAATCTAGATGTTGGTTAAGGTTCCTTCTAACTCTCAGCCTAAGATATTACAAAGAACCTCACATCCAGGTCTTTTGAAATTACGTGTTCTTGCCATGATTTCATTCTATTGGGAGATTTGTCAATTTTTAAGAGTAAACATAATATAGTAGAAAGGGTTCAAGACTTGGAGTAAAAAAGAATTGGTTTTGAATACTGCCTCAGAGACACAGTTGCCATATGACTGGGCAAACCACTGAAATTTTCTTGGCTGTGCCTCAGTTTCCTTATCCATAAAAGGTGGGATGATTTCAATAGCTCAAAATTTATTATCCTATAGTACTTGCAATTTCATATCTACTCCAAATTAATGGTTTTCAGGACAGGTTTGTCTTGAGTTCCCCAGCATTATAAACAATGCACCCCATCTATACTCAGATACTCAGTTGGCTCTCTGAGATCATCAAAATGCGTGTTCTTGATATTCCTGCACATTACTATCCAGATTTGTCCTCCCTGCCTGTAAGACTTCTGTCCATGTGCACCCACAAGTTCCCATCTAGTTGGCATGCCAGGGACCATTCTTGTTTTTTTTTTTGTCTCATAAATACGTCAGTTGTGCACATGGACTATCCATTACTTGCTTTCCTCTCTGTGACCAGTCCGTCTTTTTGGATTACATATTTCATTGATTTTAATGATGTCTCTCTTCATGCTACAAATAAACACAAGGCAGCACAATCCAGGACCATCATACTGGTTTAATACCACATGTAACACAAGACATATGGATGAAAACACAAGACATGTTGTGTACTGTTTCTTGTCCAGAAGGACACTAGAGTGGTTTATAGTGAAAACATGTGCATGTTAAGTGTACTGACACTAACTGTAGATGTGGCTCCCAGGGAGATAATTTTTTTTCTTGCAACAATAAGTCTATTATTAGTTCTTATTCATTACCCTTTAGTAAATAGTATTTATTCTGTCTGCATATCTTGACAATGACTTTTTCCAGCATTTGCAGCCACCCACTGAGACAGTCATTGCCACCATTCAGACAAACAACCAACTAAAGTTTTATGATTTTAATTTTCCAAACAACTATACAAGTGAATTACAACACATGGAAATAATATTTTGGAGACAAAGAGCAAGGCAGAGTTTGAATTTTTATTAAAAGAGCTATCTGTAATTTCGAATAAATGGCTTGCATTACTTCTCATCTAAATGTTCTTTAATAAAAAAAATAAAAGATTCAGATTCTCATCGCTTAAAAAAAACATACAAGGAGCTTCAAAAGGCTTGCTGGTTATAATGGTTACTCTGCTAGTTTATGGGACCCACTATCAATTTTGGCAAGCTTAATGACTTTTATTTCTATGAGCATCTCCACATTGCCCGGCATTTAAAACCTTATTTACTTAGTCCTTTCTTACATATGTTTTATTTAAGTATCAAACTTTGATCTTCCTGACTTCAAGTTCAATACTTTATCCAGTGCTCGACCTAGCCATCAAGATAGGGATGGGGGTGGGGTGGGTAAATATTTTCCTACTGTAGAATATAAACAGGTATTAGAGCTCTGTGAAGCCACTTGGAAGAAAGAATAACATGTTTTTCTAGTACGGAGTCATTCTCTCTTCTTTTCTTTTTCACCTAGTCCACATGCCGTCCCATATTCAATTCACAAGTCTTACATCTTTCATTTCTTCATTGTGTTGTAGGATACACACTATGCAGAAGAACCTAGAACAAAATGTATTTTTACCCCATAAGTCATTAAAAGAATGGTGGGTTTGACTGTAAAGGGAAATGAATTTGAATCCTGGCTCTGTCACTTATTTTATCATACTAGATCCTATGGTTTTATAAAAAAAAAGTTTGAGAGTTAACAAAAGATAGTTCAATTCTGAATGCAATTACAGCCAAAATGTCAGTGATATAAAGGAAGATAGCCCACTTCAGGCATGGCTTCACATTTCTCCAGCTTTCTTTGAGGAAGAAGAGATTTTATTAGTGGGGGGAGGACCAAGTAGAGTATGTATATTGAATCTGGAAAAGTTAGGAGAATTCCTGACTAACTATTATCATTTTCAGTCAGGCTGATTTTCACAGTGTTTGAAGAGAGAGAAAGCACATTGGAATCAAAACAGTGGGAGCTACTGAGGATAACAATTCAAGTGCCATCCAGCTGAGGGACAGTCTGCTTGTTGGTTCCCAACTTAGGACTTGGAGGATGTTCATGTGAATAATGTCACATAAAATTACTATATCCTTCACTTAACTCCAAGAAGGATATGTGCCAGGGTTCAAACAGCATTTCCATAATTTCTCCTCCCATAACCAGACTGATCACAGGACTTGCTGAAAGTGTTATACCTTCTATATATAGTGTGAATATTTTAGAAGAATTGGAGACAATTTCATCTAATAAACCTTTTCTAAATCATTGTTCCAACTACAAGCTTTGGGATATGAAAAAGGAGTCTTTGTCCTCAAAGAGTTTACATTACATTGTATGATTAGGATAAATCATATAAATGCATAGTAATTTAGCCGTAGACTACTAATGAACAGAAAGAATTATCACAGACTCACCCGAAGAAGCGACACAGGAATTGAGCTATGAAAAAATTAGGGATTTTCAAAAGATAGAGTTATGGGAGGAAGTTAAATGAAAAGCCTAATAATATTGTCTATGCTATTTCATAATGTCTTCATTCCCCTCCTCTTTTTCCTTCTCCTTCTTCTTCTCCTTGTCTTCCTCCTCCTTCTCCTCCTCCTCCTTCTTCTCTTTCTCCGACTTCTTTCTCCTTTGTATTCTTTGTCACAAACCTTCTGTTAAATGTTCATCATTTATTGTCCAAGTGCTCAAAACAATTGATTATGATTATGGAAGTGTTGTGACATAAGTTCATCTTCTGTACCATCATCAAGGCAACTTTAGTGGCAATTGATGCATATTTGTTCCCCTACAGTTTTCATTTCTTCTGCTAAATCTCTAGATTTTGAGAACTTGCGATTCAACCAAATTTGGAGTTCAATTATGTTTAGCATGGTGGTATCTATGAGAAACACTGCTTGTATTTTTCTTTGTATCCATGTTACATTCAGGTGATAGTGCATAACAGACTTATCTTTAATAAGGCTTTAATTCCAATCATTTCTCAGGGATATTTTGAGTTTGTTTTGAATAAAGAAGAACAAATGTATTACCAATATGAATCCCATTTCTTCATATCCGCTATTATTTTTAATTAAGTAAGGAAATACATCCTATTTCAGTACTCCAAATATCTGAGATTCCCACCAACAAACTCTGAGAACTCAACACATATTATTAGCTGTTTACTATGTGTAAGAATGTGTTAAGCAAAGAAGATATAAAGACACAGAAAAAATAAAACAGTCCATAAGTTCAAGGAGCTTATGGTCTACAGTGAGGGATGCAAGTGTAGATAAATAACTACAAAATATGTACAAGATATTTACCTGGTAATTGAGAAATTTATGGGTGGAGGAAGGAGAACACTAAAAATGGGGGAAGTGGTATGAATCAAGGAAGGTTTCCTTTGAGTTTATCTTTAAAGAGAATTAGAGATTCAAAGAGGCAGAGATGAAGACAAAGAAAAAATTAAGCATGGGGATAAACTATGCAAAGACACATAAGCAATAGATAGAATGTTTTGTTTGGGGGACAGCACTGGTTAATTTTTCCAGTTACCATTGTACATGGTAGACATGGAGTCAAAGAGTGATTAACTCTTCTGAAATGCTCCTGGGATGAAGAAGTTGGGACCATTTGGTGTCAGGTAAGCATCTAAAATAGAGATTGTTCTTCTGAACTTCTTCCAGCTTTCCAAATCTCCATTGGCTGTCAAAGTGTCATGGAAGGGAGCTATCTTTGAGATATTTGGTGCCATTTTAGTCCAACACACCATCTGGCTTCACTGTGATATTTCTCAAGTCTTTTGGGAAAATAAAGAGTGAATTGTAGCAGTGTAAAATGAGGGAAAAGTTAACTTCTTCAACATCACTAAAAGCTTTGATTCAAGATTAGGGTAAAAGTTTTAGGCAGTAGCTATTTTGTGTGAACTGAATCACTCAACCCTAGTTATTTAATATGGTCTAAAAAAGCTACCCACATTTTGGGAGCTAATTGTGAGTTAAATAAGCTAACTTTGCCTCTTTCTTACTATTTTAACTCTACTTCAGCTCTCCTAGTAGTTCTTGGTTTGCTACCTAATATAAATTCATATGATTTCAATGGTACATTTAAGGATTTTTCCTTTGTGACTTTAAAATTAGAAGTGAGTGATCTCATTGTGAAAGACACTTCATGTTTTCATTTTCAAGAAGAGAATGAATATTAGAAACTTCCTAGAATGTTACTTCATAGTACAGAATATAACATTAAAATAATGAAAGGGAATTGTCATGATGGTGCCACTTTATATAGTTATATTTGGATTAGCATTGAAGTAATAATTTCATAAAGAAAAAGAAGGTAAGAAATATTTGGCTGTTTAAAAAAGGTAAATAATAATAATAATAATAAATGGAGATTTGTGAAGAATGACTAGAGATGTATATTGTCTGCTGACCACTTTATGAATTAATATGAATTATAGCGTGAATTTTAAAAATTAAAATTATTTTAGTTAATAATAATATATTTTCTTTCCATCTCATTGTCCCATTGAGAAAAAAGAAAGAAAAAGCTTCTAACAAACATTATCAAGCCAAATAAATTCCCACATTGGCCACATATAAATATAGATAAAAATATAGATAAATAGATATAGATACATAATTATAGATAGATCCATCTATAGATAAAGACAGATTTATATATATATACATGTATATATATATATATAAATCTGTCTTTATAGATAGATCTGTCTTTAAATATATATATATGTATATATATGCATACATATTTATATGTATATCTCACTCTTCACCCTGAGTCCATCATCGTTCAACATGGTGTAATGTTGATGATAATGGTTTCATAATTAAGCAGGAGTTCACATCAGTGATCTAATGGAGACATTGGTATACAGAAGAAATGTCAAAAAGCGTAGAGTAAAATGTTAATTCTTGATAAACTATACATTTTATAATTTCTCATTTTCCCTCTGCATACAGGATCATAGGATTCAGAACTGGAAGGGGAAAGCAAGAAAATCCTCCAGTACATGAAATGTGAGAGCTGGTATGGTGAGCTGGGGAAAGAACAAAAGTTGTACCTGATGGACTGATAACGGCACATAACCGAAAAGGATCATAATTCAAGCCTTTCATTTGACAGATGAGGAAACTGAAGGCTAAAGCAGCTAAATGATTTGACCAAAGACTCACAGAGAGAGTCAGACACAGCAACTACAAGAATCAATGCTATTTCCTCTGCACCATAAGAATTGATAAGGTGAGTAGCCCTGCTTCTGAAATAACAACAACAAACAACAAAAATACTCACCAGTTGAGATATCATATCCAGGGCCCATCACAATCACAAACAAAAAATAAAATTCCCATTTCCATCACTTTGCACTCTTCGTTTTCTATTAATAGCATGTATTCAGTTCTCACTTTCATGTCTTAGAGGTAATCTTTCTTCTAAGTTCTATCTATGTGAAGCCTTCTATAGTAAGCCTTTCTGTATCCCTCTGCTTTTTAATCATCTCTTCCTCCTCAAATAATCATTTATATACTTATGTACTCACATGTTGTATTCTCTCAGCATAATATAAGCTCCTTAAGGGCAGGGGATATATTTTCTCCTTAGATACAAATGAAGTAAAAGAAGTATTTCTTAAGAAATTAAGTATTAACCCCTCATGTTGCTTATATATTGTGTGTATGTTAATTACATTTATAAGATAAGTAAATGCAAAACAGTTCATAAAATAAATATAAAGTTCTTTCTTTTTCTATTTCTATTTTTGCTTTTTTGAAGGGCAATTGGGGTTAAGTGACTTGCCCAAGGTCACATGGCTAGTTTTTTCATTTTAAGTGTCTGAGGCCAGATTTGAACTCAAGCACTCCTGACTCCAGGACCAGTGCTCTATTCACTGTGCCACCTAGCCACCCATACAAAGTTCTTTCAAGGAAAAATGAACTATCCACTGAAATGCTCATGAAAATGCTCATATAGAAAGTAGCAAGTAGAGCATTTGAAGGAAGCCAGGTCTGGTAGAAGCAATATCTACTATGTCGGTTTAGCTTGTTTTTCTTTAAAAGATATTGAAGCTATCCTTCAGAATCAATTGGCTCAGGAGACTCTGGTAGTCAGCATAGTTTTTATTAGCCTAAATATAAAAGTCATGAGACAATATTAGTTCACCCAAATGCTTGACAAACACATAGATATGGTCAACAATGAAGCATGGAGGCTACACTCACCCAACTTGGTAACTCTACTTTGCTATATATATATATATATATATATATATATATATATATATATATATATATCCTTTTCTTCTTATGGTCAAATGATCCTCCCTTTGCTAACTAACTGATAGGTGATCTTTCAGCATTTCATTTTTTTCCAGCTCTCAACCTGCAACACCAGACTGACCTGAATCAGGTTCAACTTACAACACCATGGATACCTCTATTCAAACATATTGAACATAATAAACATCCAACAAATATCGAATTAAATTGAAATCAGAAATGTGTTCAGAAAATGAAAAGCAAAAAAGAAAAACAGAACAAAAACAAAACAGTTCCTACTTCCATTCAGTGACTTGAGAAGGGGTAGGTGGGTCAGACTAATATGTGCAAAGAAAAGAACTCATCAATAAAAGGAAAAGAAAATTCCCTATAGCTTTCTATTGCAAATGTTGGAAATCGCTCTAAGTAACATTAAGTTATTAATAAAAGAATTATCTCTAATGCAGACTAGACCTTTTAGAACTGAACTTAGAAATAAATAAATAATTGGTTAACATCTAGGCATTATATAATACAATATATGTTCAACTGATAAACCATGAGGAACACATGGTGATGCCTTAACATTTCTATCCCCACAGAGCTCCCTCTCACTTCTCTCCCACTCCATAGGCCTTTGCTTATGTAAAGACAGGAAGTCCTTTTAATATGGTGTTTTTTATCTCATTCAAATCAGACCATGTATTCCCCTTGCTAGCTCACTCTGCCAAGTCTGGAAAAAAGATGATGATGAACCAAAGAATTGGCAGTCATCACAAGGAAACTTTGGCAAATGGAACTGCAGGGGCAGGCCCTGAAAATTGGAAGGGAAGTCAAGCCCTTAGTATCCTTAGTCAGAGAGTGTATAACCCAAGCATTCCATGAAATGTTAGGTACAAATCGCCCCTTATTGTCTTTCTGCAAGTTTATTTTTTGTTTGTGATTGTAATGGGCCCTGGATATGATATCTCAACTGGTGAGTATTTTTGTTGTTTGTTGTTGTTATTTCAGAAGCAGGGCTACTCATCTTATCAATTCTTATGGTGCAGAGGAAATAGCATTGATTCTTGTCTCAGGGAACCTGAGTTCAGTTGCTGTGTCTGACTCTCTCTGTGAGTCTTTGGTCAAATCATTTAGCTGCTTTAGCCTTCAGTTTCCTCATCTGTCAAATGAAAGGCTTGAATTATGATCCTTTTCAGTTATGTGCCATATCAGTCCATCAGGTACAACTTTTGTTCTTTCCCCAGCTCACCATACCAGTTCTCACATTTCATGTACTGGAGGATTTTCTTGGTTTCCCCTGAAATTTAGAAAAATTCAGGTGAAACACTCTGTTTTTCCTTCTATCAACTCTCATCATTACTGTTTGACTCATATTGTTTCTTCTCGCCATACTTGGAGATTCTCCTGGAAATAAGGGTTTTTTTTTTCCCTTTTCCGAGCAAAATATTATTTTCCTTTTAAAATGTTTTTTAATCTTACCTATATTTTTCAATGTCTCATAATAATTGAAAAGAGTAGGGTTAAAGAAAAGCTCAATAAAATTAATCATTAGCAAACTCCAGAATTATATACAATATACTACATCAATAATCCCAATTCCTATGAAGAAGGGAAAGAATTATATTCTGCTTTGGGGCCAAATTTTGTCATCATATTTTGTTTGTTTTTTTTCATCATATGTTAACATTCATTTTTGATGGTTTCATTGTTATTGTATCCAATTCATTGCTGTGGTAATGCAATGAACTTTGCATCAGTACACATAAGCCTTCCCACAGTTCTATATTATCATATATTATCATCATTTTCATAATTTCTTATAGTGTAGTAATATTTCATCCATATGTCAAAATTTATTTAGCTTTCCCCCAGATGAAGGACAGCTACACTATTTCCAGTTGTTTGATACTTTGAAAAGAAGTCATAAATATTCTGGTGCTTATAGTCCTTCTTTTTATCATTAGCCATGTTGGCATATATATCTAAAAATGGAATCTCTGCATATATGCAAAGTATAAAGCCACTTTCTTATGGTAATTCCAGATTGATTTTAAGAATTGTTAGAGCAATACTTTACTCCATGACAGTGTACTACCATGCCAGTATTTCCATAATTCGTGCCTTTTTCCACCATTGAATAGTCCCATCCATTTGTCATCTTTGCCAATGTACCAAATATGAGCTGAAACCTCAGATTTGTTTTGGTTTGCCTACTTCTTACTTTCAGTAATTTGAAGTATTCATTCATGTGCTTTTTAAAATTATTCACAATTAACCATTGTTCAAGTACTTTGACCACTTATATAGTGAGGAATGTGTAACAGTATTGTATAATTCTATTGGTTCCTTGCCTATCTTGGCTATCAGACTCTTGTTAGCTATTCAAAAAGATTTCTCCCCCAGCCCCCATCCTGTTCCCCCACCAAATGTTTCTTCTTGTTGTGGTTTTGCTAATTAGGCCTACCTTTCTAATATTAATACTGTATTCCATTTTAACCATTCATTCATCCATCTGTCCATCCATGCACCCATCTACTTATTTATTTATTCACTTACCTATTTATTCATTCATTCATTCAGTTATTGATTTTCTTATCTATTGATTTAACTATTTTTTCATTCATGTTTTATGACTACAAGACAAAGAAAACAACACTCTTTGAAGAATTGAAAATGAGCATCAGAGGACAATGGAGATATCTGCATGGCATATATGGATTTGCTGCAACATTTAAGTAATGGGGAAAATTAAAAGGGAAAAAATAAACTATATTATCAGGCAAATTTTTTCTTTAGGATATGGAAAACATGCTGCAAATCATAAATGTCAACAGCTTCCATTCACCCTAGTCCCATACGAACCCTTGTTTACCTCATACCTTTATAGTTTCCAAGAGTTGAAAAGAGAAGATAGAGATTATTGGATCAGGAGAATCTCAGAGTCAGAAGAGTGGTTGTCAGTCATTTAATACAATCTGTAACTGAAAAGGAATTCCCTCTACAATATCCCTGAAAAAGCATCCTCCGATCTCTTTTTTGAAGAACTATGAAGGAAGTTCACCTGAATGAGCAAATTTTACTGTCTTATTTTTAGAGTGTTCCAATAGAACGTGTTCTTTCCCCATATCCCAGTGTTGAGTTAAAAGGTGCTTCTCTGTAGCTTCCTTTCATTGCTACTAATTCAATCCTCTGGGGCCAAGCATAATAAATTTAATTCATTTTCTACAAGCCAGTTTTTCAAATACTTAAGACTAATATTCTGCCTTCTACTAAATCTTCTCCAGGGTCAATAACTCCAGTTCCTTCAACCAGTTTTTGCATGGATGCACAAATAAAGAGCAGAAATACTTTATTTTTCCTAAAGTATGTTGACTGGGTCTCCAACCAAATCAAATGTTATTTTTATAAAGAGGGAGAGAGCAGTGCAGCCTTCTCATTTTGTTCCAGTTTGAACTGGCTAGGTGAGAAGTCTTTTTCAAAGGACTTTAGTTGGCTTCAGGGATGAGGAAAAAGTAATTTGAGTTGACTTCAGTAAATTCACATGTTAAATACTGAATTTTCCTTCATATTTTTATTTGATTTAACTTAGTTCCTGTCCCTGGATGCTCCTGTCTGTTCCTATTGAGAACCTTTGACTCAAAGTAAGAAGAACAGAAGGGAAGGGGGAAAGGGGTGGGGCAGGGTTCGTAAACACCTGAAGTGATCAGCCAATTGCTTCTGAGTAAATGCGCAGTTCATGTCCTGAGACCCAACATTGACATGAGACCTACTAATATATATATAGTAACCAGGGGAGGGAACCCAGTAGCTTCAAGGCCACATAGCACCTTCTAGGTCCTTGGATGAGGCCTTTTGACTAAGTTCAAGTTTTACAGAACAAATTCCTTTGTAAAGGAGATTTGTTCCTTGAAGTTTGGAGTTAGTCAAAGAAAGGGTCACACTTGAGGACCTAGAGGGCCACACATGGCCTCGAGGCCACAGGTTCTCCACCCCTCCTATTGCTAAATAGGACTTTTGTGTACATATGTGATATACAAATGTTCTTGCACAAAATAGTTGTTAGAGAGGTGGCCTTGGAATTAGGAAAACCTGGGTTCAGATCTTAACCATGACAAATACTAGAAAATATGTACAGGAGAAGGAAGTTTCTTTATTGGACTGTCATTCATTTGCTTGTCATTACCTATCTGCTCATCTATCTATCTGCCTACCTGTCTGTCTATCTATCTATCTATCTATCTATCTGTCTGTCTGTCTGTCTTTCTTTCTATCTATCTATCATCTATCTATCTATCTATCTATCTATCTATCTATCTATCTATCTATCATCTATCTATCCATTGATTTATTTATCTGACTGCCTATCTATGATAACTGGCTGTGATTTCTTTGGAGTGAGGAACTTGATGCAAACACACCTTCCATCTATGGGATGTTTTTTAAAGAAAAAAATTCCAATTTATTTATTTATTTTTAGTTTCCAACATTCATTTCCACAAAATTTTGAGCTATAAATTTTTCTCCCAATCTTTCCCCTACCCCAACCCAAAATAGGTAGCTTACTGAATACTTCTTCCCCCAATCTGTTCTCTCTTATATTACCCATTACCCTCCTAACTTTCTAGTAAGGCAAGATAGATTTTCTATACAACCATGCCTGTATATATTATTTCCCACTTGCATGTAAAAATAAAAACAAACAATTTCTTATGCACATTTGATTTTAAAACTTTGAATTCCAAATTTTCCCCTTCTTCCCTCCTCACCCACCCCCACTGGAAAGACAAGGAATTAAATATAGGTTGTACACGTGTAGTTATGCAAGATGTTTCCATAGTAGAGACATTGTGAAAGACAAACTATATTTTACTCCATCCTATCCCTCTCCCTACTTATTCTATTTTCTACTTTGACCCTGTCCCTTTTCAAAAGGGTTTGCTTCTAACTACCTGCTCCCCCAATCTGCCTTCTCTAATATCATCCCCCCTCTTATCCCATTCCCCTTATTTTCCTGTAGAGAAAGGTACCCAATTGAGGACATAGGTTATTCCCTCTGTAAGCCAAATTCAATGAGAGTAAGGTTGTCCCATTCCTTTTCACCTTCCTCTTCTTCCCCTACATTGTAACAGTTTTCTCTTGCCTCTTTTATATCATATAATTTACACTAACCTATCTATCCCTTTCTTCTTTTCCCTATATATATATATATATATATATATATATATATATATATACATATATGTACACATGCATACACACATGCGCGCACGTGCGCACACACACACACATATTCCCTTCAACTGTCCTCGTACTGAGAAAAATCTTGTGAGTTACAATTATCATTGTTTCATGTAGGAATGTAAGTAGTTTAACTTTATTAAGTCCCTTATGATTTTTTTTTTCCTGTTCACCTTCTCATGCTTCTCTTGCTTCTTCTATTTGAAAGTCAAATTTTCTGTTCAACTCTGTTTTGTTTTGTTTTGTTTTGTTTTTTTCATCAAGAATGCTTGAAAAACCTCTATTTCATTGAATGACCACACTTTCCCCAGAAGCATTATACTCAGTTTTGCTGCGTAGGTGATTTTTGGTTTTAATCCTAGCTCCTTTGACCTCCAGAATATCATATTCCAAGCCCTTTGTTCCCTTAAGGTAGAAACTCCTAGATCTTGTGTTATCCTGATTGTGTTTCCACAATGCTCAAATTGTTTCTTCTTGGCTGCTTGCAGTATTTTCTCCTTGACCTGGGGACTATGGAATTTGGCTATAATATCCCTAGAGGTTTTCTTTTTGGGATCTTTTTAAAGAGGTGATGGGTGAATTCTTTCAATTTCTATTTTGCCCTCTGGTTCTAGAATATCTGGGCAATTTTGCCTTATAATTTCTTGAAAGATGGTAGCTAGGCTCTTTTTTTGGTCATGGCTTTCAGGTAGTCCAATAATTTTGAAATTATCTCTCCTGGATCTATTCTCCAGGTTAGTGGTTTTTCCAATGAGATATTTCACATTGCCTTCTCTTCTTTCATTTGTTTGGATCTGCTTTATAGTATCTTGATTTCTCATAAAGTCATTAGCTTCTATTTCCTCTGAGCTAATTTTAAAGGAATTATTCTGTTCAATGAGTTTTTGAATTTCCTTTTCTATCTGGCAAATTCAGCTTTTAAAGGCATTCTTCTCCTCATTGGCTTTTTTGCACTCTTTTGCTATTTGAATTAGTCTATTTTTAAAGGTGTCATTTTCTTCATCCAGGCTGTTAACTTGATTTTCTTGCATCACTCTCATTTCTCTGCCTATTTTTCCTCCTCTCCCTAACTTGGTTTTCAAAATCATTCTTGAGCTTCTCCATAGCCTGTAACCAATTCATATTTTTTGGGATCTTTTGATGCCGTAGTCCTGACATCATTTACTTCTTCCTGTTCCATGCTTTGATACTTTTTCTCCCCAAAATAGGAATCGATGGCAGGATTGCATTTCCTCTGCTTGCTTATGTTGCCAATTACTTGACTTTTGGACTCTTTGCCATGGTAGAACTCTGCTTTCAGAGTAGAGAGAGCTTTATCCTAAATTGCTGGGGTTTTTGCAGCTGCTGGAGCAATTAAGAAGGTGCCCACTCTGTGGCCCCCACCAGCTCTGGCCCCTGGAGATACACCCCAGGACCTCCACCCAAGATTGCCATCCAGATACAAGAGATCAAAGCCAGAGTGATTACCCTCTAAATGGTAGCTTGTTCCCCCTACAATATTTAGGCCAAGAGCTCTGGAGGCAGCCAGAGGACAGTAGCTGGGGCCACTGTGCCTCCTCTACTTCTCACCCCAGGGGCAGGGGCCATACCAAGCTCTTCTGATCCCCTCTTCCAGCAGAGTTCCCAATTGACCTTTTACTTCCTCTTTGGCATTTATAGGTTGAGAAATCTGGAAACCAATACACCTGCTGGTGATTCACTCTCATGAAGTCTCCTCTGGCTGCTACTAGTCAGGGCTGCCCTGGGGCTAAAAGCCCTTGGCTCTTCTGGGGCTATGCTTGGCTCTTAGAGTCATGTGATAGACCCTTCCTGCCAGGCCTGCTGCACTGCCTTCAGTGGGAAATTTGTTTCTCTCTGTCACTTTGTGGGTGCTGTAGCTCTAAAATTTGTTTAGAGTGATTTTTATTGCATATTTTGGAGGATATAGAAGTCAGAGCCATGTGGAAGTACTGTTTCTAATCCTTCATCTTGGCTCTGACCCACCCCACACCCATCTGTGGTATTTAACTCTTCTTTTGAACCTCAGAGAGTTTCCTGGGCCATGGAAAAGTTAAGTGACTTGCCCAGGATAATATAGCTAGTGAGTATGAGAAGCTGGACCTGAACTGCACTATTGTTGTCTTTAGGACTGGCCCCCTACCTGGTTTCTTTCTGAGGGGAAAATTATTCTAGGCAAAATAGTGTCAGACTAAATATATTTTTTTAAGATGGTGGAGTAGTAACAGCGTTTTCACACAGCTCTGGCCCACACCACTTCAAATTTATGTAAAAGGGGACTCTGAAAAAAACTCTGGAGATGCAGAACCCACAAAATGATACAGAGAAGCTAAGCTCCCACTGAGGACAGCCCGGTAGCCCTGCAGCACTGTTGCCGGCACAGCACTCTGGTAACCGAACCCAGGCTTGCATGAGTTGTGAATAAGAGATTTTAGCCCCAGGGCAGCCAGACCAGCAGCTGGCTGGAAGGACTCCAGATCACCAGCAGCGGTGGTGTTTCCAGAATTATCAACATATAGATGCCAAGAAGAAAGTGAGAGATGAGTGCAGTAAGGAATTTGGGACCTACTAGGTGGGAGAGCATGTCAGACTCTTTATCCTGGGGGTGAGAAGCCTTCGAGGCTTGTGCTTCAGCTTGTGCTTCAGCTCCTGGCCTGTGGACTGTGGGTGGACTGGGCGATCATCCTAGGGAGTAATTGCTCTTGCTTTAACCTTTTTTAGTCTGGATTGCAGTCTGGGGTGGAGGTACTGGGTTGTGTGACCAGCTTGCTAGAGTATGTGGAGGCTTCAGAAAGGGCACCTAATTAAGACTTCTGACAGCTGAGAAAACCCCAGAGTTTGGGACAGATGCTCCCCTGTCTGGTGGCAGAGACCTACTGTGGTAACAAGCCCCAAAGTTAAGTAATTTAGTAGCTGCATGCCTAGGCAAAGGAAACAAAATAAAAAGAAAAATTCAACATAAGACTCCCATTTTCGGGGCAAAGATGATCAAAGCATGGAACAAGAGGAGGACTGTGAGGCCAGAACTTCTGCATCAAAAGCCCCAAATGAAAATGTGACCTGGTTACAGGCGATAGAGGACATTACAAAGCAGATAAGAGAACTGGAGGCAAAATTGGGAAGAGAAGTGGGAATGATGCAAGAAAAGTATGAAATGAAATTCAAGTGAGGAAAATAAAACTTTAAAAAATAGACTAACTCAAATGGCAAAAGAGGCTCAAAAAGGCAATGAGGAGAAGAATTCCTTGAAAAGCAGAATTTGTCAGAAGGAAAAAGAATCTCAAAAGCTCACTGAGGAGATTCATTCCTTCTGAGTTAGATTGGAGAAAATGGAAGCTAGTGACTTTATGAGAAATCAAGATGCTGTTAAGCAGATCCAAATAAATGAAAGAATTAAAGGCAATGTGAAATATCTCATGGGAAAAACCACTGACCTGGAAAATAGATCCAGGAGACATAATCTAAAACTTATTGGACTACTTGAAAACCATAATCAAAGAAAAAACCTAGAATTCGTCCTTCAAGAAATTCTCAACGAAAATTGACCTGATGTGTTAAATCCAGAGGGCAAAATAGAGGTAGAAAGAATCCACAGATCACCTCCTGAAAAAGATCCCAAAAAGAAAACTCCTAGGAATATTATAGCCAGGTTCCAGAATTCCCAGATCAACGAGAAAATATTACAAGCAGCCAGGAAAAAAACAATTTCAATACTGTGGAAACAAAAGCAGGATAGCGCAGGACCTGGCAGTTTCTACACTTCCCTTCTCCATAAATCCAACAAGTGAACTATTCCTTGCTTTCCCATACTGCTTACAGTATCAGCCTTTATACCTAGATCATGTACCCATTTAGAATTGATTTTGGTATATGGTGTTAGATAATGTCCTATGGCTAGTTTCTGCCATACTATATTCCAGTTTTGCCAACAGTTTTTGTCAAATAGTGAGTTATTTTTTTTTATTTGTGTGTGCATTAAGTGTCTGAGGCCAGATTTGAACTCAGGTCCTTCTGACTCCAGGGCCAACGCTCTACTCACTGTGCCACCTAGCCACCCCCAAATAGTGAGTTCTTATCCCCAAAACTGGGGTCTTTGGGTTTATGAAACAGTAGATTACTGTAGTCATCAACTTCTCAGTCTTGTGTACCCAATCTTTTCCATTAATCCACTACTCTATTCCTCAGCCACTACCAAGCAGTTTTGATGACTGCTGCTTTATAATACAAATTAAAATGTGGTATGGCTAGGCCACCTTCCCTAGAATTTCTTTTCATTAATTCCCTGGATATTCTGGACTTTTGTTCTTCCAAATGAATTTTGTTACTATTTTTTTTCTAGCTCTGTAAGGTAATCTTTGGTAGATTGATATGGCCCTAAATATGTAATTTAATTTAGGTAAAATTGTCGTTTTTATTATATTAGTTCGACCCAGCCATAAGCAACTGATGTTTTTCTAATGAGTTAGATCTGACTTTATTTGCGTGAAAAATGTTTTGTAGTTTTGTTCATATAGGTCCTGGGTTTTTTTTGGCAGGTAGATTCCTAAATATTTTATAATATCTACAGTGACTTTAAAAGGGATTTCTGTTTCTATTTCTTGCTGTTGGATTTCATTAGAAATATATAGGAATGGCAAGGATTTATGTGGTTTTATTTTATATCTTGCACCTTTGACAAATTTATTTTTTGCCTCAAGTAGGTTTTTACTTGATTTTCTAGGTTTCTCTAAGTATATCATTTATATCATCTGCAAAGAGTGATAACTTAGTCTCTTCTTTGCCTAATTTGATTCCTTCAATTTCTTTTTCTTCTTTAGTTGCTACTGCTAAAATTTCTAGTACCAAATTGAATAAAAAGGGTGTTAGTGAACATCCTTGTTTCACCCTCATCTTATTGGAAATGCTTCTAGCTTGTCCTCATTACATATAATAGATGCCGCTTATTATTTTAAGGAAGACTCCATTTATTCCTATACTTTCTAGTATTGCTAATTGGAATGAATGTTCTATTTTGTCAAAAGCCTTTTCTGCATCTTTTGAGATAATCATATGTTTTCTGCTAGTTTTATTAGTAAGTCTCTTATTTCATTAAATGACCATCTCCTTGCCTGAAAGATTATGCTCACTTTTGCTGGTTAGTTGAATCTTGGTTGCAGTCCTAACTCTTGCCTTATGAAATATCAAATTTCAATCACTTCAGTCTTTTAATGTAGAAGCTGCTTGGTCCTGTGTAATCCACACTGTAGTTCCACAATATTTGGATTGTTTCTTTTAGGCTGCTCACAGTATTTTTTCTTTGGCTTTTTAACTCTAGAATTTGGCTACTATGTTTCTTGGAGTTTTCAATTTGGGATTTCTTTCAGGAGAAGTCTGGGGAATTCTCTCAATAATTATTTTACCTTCTGATTCTAGGTCCTCAGGACAGTTTTCTTTGACAATCTCTTGGAGGATGTTATCCAGGCTGCTTTTTTTTCATCATGGCTTTCTGATAGACAATTATTTTCTCTCCTGGATCTCTTCTACACGTCAATTGTTTTTCCAGTGAGATATTTTACACCTTCTTCTAATTTTTCAATCTTTATGTTTTGTTTGACTGACTCTTGATGCGTCCTTAGTTTCAGTTTGACTGATTATAATTTTTAGTGATTTATTTACCTCAGTTAGTTTTTGAAGCTCCTTTTCCATATGTTCAGTTTTCATTTTTAGGGAGGTATTTTATCCAGTTAGATTTTGAACCTCCCATACCAGTTCACCAATTTTACTTTTTTAATGACTTGTTTTCTTCGGTGAGATTTTTTTTCCAATTTGGTCAGAGTAGATTTAAATTTATCTTCTACCTCTCTAATTTGGCTTTTAAAATATTTCTTGGGGTGGCTAGGTGGCACAGTGAGTAGAGTGTTGGCCCTGGAGTCAGAAGGACCTGAGTTCGGAGCCGGCCTCTGACACTTAATCCACACAAACAAAAACCTAGCCATGTAACCTTGGGCAAGTTACTTAACCCCAACTGCCCTAAAGGGGCGGCTAGGTGGTGCAGTGAGTAAGAGTGCCGGCCTTGGAGTTGGGATGACCCGAGATCAGATCCGGCCTCAGAAAATGAGCACCCACGCATAAATAATGACTAGCCGTGTAACCTTGAGCAAGTTACTTAACCCCAATTGCTTAAAAAAAAATCTTTCTTGAACTCCTCCAAGAATGCTTTTTGGACTTGAGACCAGTTCATATTTCTTTCTATGGTCTCAGGTATGAATATAGAGTTCATGCTGTCCTCTGAGTTTGGTTGTTCTTGCTCACTATAATTGTATTATATCATTCTTGATTTGACAGATGACTTCTTGCCTATTGTTATTGTCTATGACATGAATTTTAGAGTGAATATCTGCTTCTGGGGTACAGATGTACCATGCCTCTCAGGCTGGGATGTAGGGCTTTGGTTGTTAACTTTGTGTGCTGTAGTCTCTGGGTGTCTAGACTGAGGCCAAGGCCAGGACTCTCAATGTTTCCTCTGAGTTACCCTGAGGCTCACAGAGTAATCTGTGGGGAAAGGGTGGTCTGGCCACTTCAGATTTGCCCCTCTGTGCCTCTGGGCTACAGCTTAGGCAGGTTCTACAGTTGGTGATCAGCAGCACTGGTATCTGCAGATTCCTCTGGTGGTGCTAAGGCACACCCCAAGAATTTCTAAAATGGCCCTAAATACACTTCTGCCATTTCATACTATGTGTTTATGCAAAGTGGTATTCTCAGCATTGATGATCATAAAATCAAAATATCTGTCAATTCTGAAAAATGTTGAAGATGCTCTATATTCTACAATATCAAATATTCCACAAAGATTAAATTCTTTATATAAAACTAAACAAGCAATCCATATAATTACTATGTAAATGCACTTTCATCTTTAATAAATGGTAAAATTTTATGCCACAAAGAATTGTTTTAAAATAAATTTCTTTATGATTTATTATCAGTTTGATTTGTATACCAATTTTATATTCCTATATACCTGGCTTCACATAAAAGTTTCTCAGATGAAAAGGAGTATTGAACAGAAATGTTTAAGAAATCCTGACATAAACAATAAGAGACAAATAGAATGAAAGGGTTAGGAATGTTGTACACATAATATTTCACTCTTTCTCTAAGTGTGTCTTTGAAGGAAAATTGGTATGGTACAAGAAGTTGGAGGACCTTATCATAAATCTTGGTTCTACCAGTTAATACTGATGTGAACTTTGGCAAGTATATGAATTTCTCTCTGCCCCATTTTCCTCTAATGTGTGTAACGCAGGCTTCTGGGCATGCTCAATGGCAACATGAAGCCTGTTATGTCTCCTACCATGTGGGTGGGACTTCCTTTGATTGACTAACTGGGACAAACTGGTGAAGCTGATCTATTCACATTCTCTTCTATGCTCTTTTATCGTGCATTCTTTTTGGTGACTCCTATTGGCAGTGTCCTGTGTAGTTGCCATAAATTGAACCAAAACAAAGGAAAACCTTGCCTTCTCCTGCTTAACTCTCTTTTGCCTCAGATCCATCCCCCTCCCAATGTAAACAACAAAAAATCACTGAGCTTAGTGGTGTTTGTTTCTGTTCTGTGTTTTTATTTGCAGTTTCAGGTGCTGGAGGAGTGGAAATTTGAACCATGGCAATCTTCAAGTCAGAAGTGCAAGTGGAGTAGTGCAGCCAGTCAGCCCAGGATGGAAGCCCTGAGAGGTTGCCATGTCTGGGATTTGAACTTCTGATGGTGGGGATTTTTGACTTGGAACTTGAATCATGGTCTAGGAAAGTGAAGCTAGCTTAGGAACCATCCCCTTTCTCTCCTCAAAGACTGAGGTGGTACAGGCAAGAGGGTATTGTGCCTCCATTGTTTGGGGGCAGTAAGTTTTTATATCTGTGATTATAACTTTGGAAGTAAATATTTCTTTGTAAAAATTCCTGTTACATAAAAAATAAGGGTTGACATAGGTGAAGTCGAAATCTGAGCTCTGAGGATCTTTTTTTTCTTAATAGTATTGTAGAGATAATAGTTTAGAGTTGAGTTAGTTCAAGGGTTCTTAATCTTTTCTGTCATTCTGTTGTATCATTAACTCTTTATTTTATTTTATTTTTTCAAGCAATTGGGGCTAAGTAACTTGCTCAAGGTTACACGGCTAGTCATTATTTATGTGTGGGTGCTCATTTTCTGAGGCCGGTTCCGATCCCGGGTCATCCCAACTCCGAGGCCGGCTCTCTTACTCACTATGCCACCTAGCCACCCTCATTAACTCTTTTGACCATTTTCTATTCACTTCTTCACAGAATGAAGCTTTTAAATGCATAAAATAGAATACATAAAATGACAAGGAAATAAATTGTAAATAAATTATATTGAAATATGACCAAAGAAAACACACACATTCATAGATACTCAGAGTAAGAATTACTGATCAAGTTTAAATCTTTTCTAAATATATTTTTGTACTTAATACTATTTTTTCCTAATTGTATGTAAATATTATTTTCAACATGCATTTTTGTTTATATTTTGAGTTCTAAATTTTTCTCCCTCCTTCCCTTTCATCCCCACTCCCCAAGACATCAAGCAATCTGATATAGGTTATACATGTTGCTGTTGTTATTTTTCCTTCATTCTAAAAGAGGACCATGACATCATGGAGGTGATGCCATGACATTCAATGACTTGTATTTAAGTGAAGGAGAGCTGGGCAAAGTCACCAGCTTCACTTCATCCTTCAGAGCCATCTGGGTCCAATGGACAGATAGAGATCAGGACAACTAGAGAAAGCCCTGGATACAATGGGAGACCTTGCCCTTTTTAAACTAAGGTCTTTAACAAGTCTCAATCATGTTAAGCATTAAATCCATCTTTCACAGGAGAGGAAATGTGTCCAAAGTCATGTATCTTTGTTAGTGACATTGCAATTTGATTCAAATTTTTCAGAATATTGTTCCATAAAAAACTCAATCAGTAAAATTCAGGATTCTTGATGGCAGGAACTCTTTTTTTTTTTGGTTGTTGGTTCTGTTTTTGTTGGAAAGGCAATCAGGATTAAGTGACTTGCCCAGGATCACACAGCTACTATATATCAAGTGTTTGAGGCCAGATTTGAACTCAGATTCTCCTGACTCCAGGGCCTGTGCTTTATCTACTGAACCACCTAGTTTCCCCCAGGAGATTTTTTTGCTTATTTTTATCTTTGTGTGTCCTGTTGTAAAAACTCTAGTAGATAGAGATGGCCTAGAAAATCAGGAGCACCTGGGTTCAGGTCTGCCTTTGAAGCAGCATTCACTACATGGACTTGGTCATATGACTCCTAGAGTTAAACTTGTAGGGAATGCATTGACTTGCATTGGTGAAAGGAGTTTCCTCACTGGCCAATTTCCAGTCCCTATCCTGACCCTTGGTAACTAGAGCACTGACTAGCACACAATAGGAAAATTAGTAAATGCTTTCTAAATTCAATTGAATTGTTACAGAGAAGTTGTTTTTCAATAATACTTCTTCCCCACATATGAAGACTGGAACTGTAATTTTTAACAATGCATTCATTTTTGTAAAATTCCATAATACAGCAGTTGGGAGGCCCCATGGAGTTTATCATAATGGATTTTACTGGTATTACATATTTTTCTAAAAATGAAAAAGACAGCAAAAAATAAAAGACAATAAAATTTGAAGTTCCCACAATAAGCAGAAAACTATTCAAAGGTCAATTCAACTCAATAAAATATTAATAAAATGCTTACTCTGTTCAAGGCACTTTTTATAATCTAGATTCTTTGTTTTATAGAACTAGAATTAATCTATTTGTTTCAGGTTAAATTTCACTATAGCTTTTGGGAATATGATAGCTCAAGTAAGAAGCAGCATGACCTAGAAAATAGAGTCACAAAGTCAGCTTTGGAGTCAGGAAGATCTGGGATCAAGACCTAATTCTAAATCATATTGCTTGCACAATTGCAAGAACATCACTTAACCAGTCAGTGACCAAGGTGACTCAAAAACTCTGAGTTTTAATGTGTTCTTCTTTCCATCACTAGAGAGATTTTACAAACAAGGAATTACCCACATTGATGTTCTCTGGATTACACACACACACACACACACACACACACACACACACACACACACACACTGTTTCCAAGTTTAAGAAGGGCACCTTTTTATTAATGGATTAACTGAGATACTGTAAAAACAAAACAAAGACCCTTGGTCTAACAGCCCAAATGGAGAAATGGAAGGAGGCTGCATGTTGTTCCACTTCAAAATTCCTCCAAACTGACATAGAAAATGCACCAGATAGAATCCTGATGGAGAAATCCCCCCCCAAATATTAGACAATCTTTTGTTCAGGGCATATCATCATAGGGATTGTCTATCTATAGGTAGGGACAAAAGTATGACATGGGAGTGCTCTAGCACTGAGGGAAAGGCTATGCACCAGGGCAAGAGGAATTATCAGTCTCATACAGGGTATTCCAGACCTAGACTGGAACAGATTGTCAATTGGAAGCTTTATCACCTACTACCTGGATTGAGGGTCAGAGATCCAGGGTAGACTGAGAAGAGGGCTTGCACAGGGGATTGACATTCTCTGGGGAGGCTGTGCAAGAAAATAGAGAATTCTAAAGCAAACAGAAACAGCAGTGGCTTGGTTCAGGCCCCAGACTCAGAGAAGGGTCTCATTTCTAGCATCTAGCCCAAGCTACAGAGATATATCCAAGGCATAGTCAAGACTAAAAGAGGGCCTACATTTCTGCTGCTCTGAATGAACAGAGATGTCTAGGTGACCAAAAGAGGCAGAGTCCAGCAGAAATTGACTCTTGCACAGACAGAAACCCAGGTCAGCAACCTGCAGAGTTCAGACTTTGTCCTGCATCAGACTACTTTTGGAGCACTGAAAACTTGCAGTTTCTCGGTCTGTTCCTGAGTTCTGTGAATAACAAAATGATCAATACACCAAGATAGTAGTAACAGGACCACTTAAGACCTTTCTCCAGAATTAAGAGACAGCTTTAACATCAAGCCCAAAATCAGTAAGTAGGCTGAAAGAATGAGCAAATGAAAAATAAACTACTGTAATGAGCTTTTACATGGTAGGGACACTCAAAACCCAAACTCAGACAAGAATGACACTAAAACATGTAAATATAAAACCTGAGAGGGAAGAGGGAAAAAAAAAAAACAACAACAACAACAAAAAAAAAAACTTGGGCACAAACTCAACTAGAATCTCTGGAAGAGATAAACAAGATTTTTTAAGTTGAAAAATTTTTTTTATGGATGGAATGAAAGCACTTGAGGAAAACAAAATAGAGAAGAAATAAGGTAAATTGATGAAAGAATTGGAAAGACAATTAAAAGTCTGGAACAAATCTTTGTTTCCTAAGCAAGAAACTCCTTGAAAATTAGAACGAACCAAGGAGAAGCCAAGAATTTCATAAAGCAACAAGAAATATTAAAATAAAGACAAAATTCTGGAAAAAAATTAACGTAACCCAGAGTAAAAACAATTGATTTGAAAAACAGAAAAGAAAAAAATTAGAATCATTGGAATATCTGAATGTTTTCCCAAAAAAGTGCTTACACATCATATTTCAAGAAACTTAAAATAAAACTGCCCAGATAGCTTAGAACCAGAGGGCAAAGCAGAAATAGAAATAGTCCACAAGTCACCTTCTGAAAGACACACTAAAATGAGGACTCCCGGGGACACCATAGCCAAAATCCAGAGCTCCTAGGTTAAAGAAAAAAAATATTACAAGCTTCTAGCAAAAAAGGATTTAGGTACTGAGGAACCTCAGCCAGGATCACACGTGATTTAGCAGCCACAACTATAAAATAGTGGATAATTTGGAATATACCTCAGAAGACAAAGTATATGGACAATGGATATCTGAGAATAACCTATCCTGAAAAATTGAGTATACTAATGTGTGGGGTGGGGGAGGAGAAGAGATCAGACCTTTAATGAAATAGAGGATTTCCAAGCATTACTGATGAAAAGACCAGAGTTGTAGAGAAATTTTGAAGTTCCAGAACAGTAGTTAAGCAAAACATAAAAAGTAAACACGAATTAACAATACTAAAAGAGTAAACAAAGATACCCAAATATGGGATGATGATGTATGTGTCCCCTCGGAAGTCTATCATTATTGGAGTTCTTGGTGGGAGTTCAGTTAGACAAAGTCTTGGAGTGGTTCTATTTTGACTTGATCATCTTTAGAAAAGAAAGGAAAAATAAAGGAGAAGAGGAAAGCACTGGGGTGGGATAAGGAGGAAGGTTAGGGGAAACTATCTGATATAATCAGGCAACACAGAATAGATATCTAAACAAACAAGGAGTATGGATTGTAAATTGAATGGTGTTGACATTTGCACCTCACTCTCATCTGAACTTGTCAAAAGGAGGAGAGAAGGGAGGGATGGGAGGGAGGGAAGGAGGGAAGGAAGGAGAGGGAGAGGGAGAGAAAGAGAGGAGAGAGAATTGGTTACAGAAATACATTTCGTGCAACAGAGGAATAGAAAGGAAAATTGAGGAAGGGGAATTAGAGGGCAAGTAACTTAAAGGAGGGATTAGTCCTAATTTTTAAAAACAAAGACCTCTAAAGATGTACAAAATATTTATTGCTCATTTTGAGGTGGCAAAGAATGGGAATCTGAGATTGCACCTACAAATTAAGGGATGTATGAACAAGTTATGGTTCATAAAGATGATGGGATACTATTGTGCTTAAAGCTTATCAATGTAACCATCAATCAGGACTCTAGAGCTAATGATAAAATAGGCTCTGCACCATTTCATAGAGGGGTAAGGACTCAGAGTACAGAATAAGGCAGTTTTCTTTTAATCATAGTAAATATGGCAATTTATTTTCATTGATTATATGTAATGGGTTTTGTTTTTCTTGTGTTCTCACATGTGTGTGCCTGTGTGTTTGCTTGCACATGTGTGTAAGAAGGTAAGAAGGTGAATCTTGATTGATTAAAATAAATATATATTTTTTAAGTTTAAGAAGGGAAATTTTGGGGGGGCGGAGCCAAGATGGTGGAGTAGAAACAGAATGTCCAATCTGCTCTGACCCACACAAATTTCAAATAATGTGAAAGGGGACTCCGAACAACTTCTGGAGCCACAGCACCCACAGAACGGCACAGAGAAGCTAACCTCCTGCTGAGGACAGCACAGCCGCCCTGCAGGGAACGGCCAGCACAGCGATCTGAGAGCAGACAACACAGCAAGCTGGGAACCGCGAAGTCCACAGAGCCAAGCCCAGGTCCTAGGTTATAGGCCCAGGGCAGCCAGGCCTTCAGCTGGCTGGAGGGACCCCAGAACACCAGCAATTGTGGTGATTCCAGAATTATCAGCACAGATATGCCTAGGACAAAGTGAGAGGTTAGTGCCCTATGGACTTTGGGACCAGTATTTGGGGAACACATGGCTTATTCCCCTGGAGGTGAAAAGCTGCTGAAGAAACGCTGAACATAAGCCATTTTGCAGCATCAGTAGTGGCTCTAGCTCCTGGTCTGCGAACTGTAGGGAGATCCAGCAATCAGTCTGGGGGTTAACCACTCTTGCTTTAAACTGCCTGGATCTGGATTGTGGTTTGGGGGGCAGTCTGGGGTGAGTATCCAATTTGCCAGAGTGGGTGGGGTCTGTACAGAGGCCACCCAACTCACAGAAGTTGTGAAGACCCCACGTTTGGGCAGAAGCTCCCCTGTCTGGTGTCAGAGTCCTACTGAGGCAACAAGGCCCAAAATCAAGTAATTAAGTGGCAACATGCCTAGGCAAATGAAACAAAATAAACAGAAAAGTTCAATATTGGACTCCTATTTTAGGGGCAAAGAGGCTCAAAGCATGGAGGAAGACTGTGAGGTCAGTACTCCTGCATCAAAAGCCCCAAATGAAAATACAAGCTGGCTACAGGCCATGGAAGACCTTAAGAAGCAGATAAGAGAAGTGGTGGAAAATTTGGGAAGAGAAATGAAAAAGATACAAGAAGTGTATGAATTGACAGTCAACAGCCTGACTGAGGAAAATAACACCTTAAAAAATAGACTAACTCAAATGGCAAAAGAGGCTCAGAAAGGCAATGAGGAGAAGAATGCCTTAAAAAGTCGAATTTGCCAGATGGAAAAAGAGTCTCAAAAGCTCACTGAGGAGATTCATGCCTTCAGGGTTAGACTGAAGCAAATGGAAGCTAGTGACTTTATGAGAAATCAAGATACTACTAAACAGATCCAAACAAATGAAAGAATAGAAGGCAATGTGAAATATCTCAAGGGGAAAACAATTGACCTGGAAAATAGATCCAGGAGAGATAATTTTAAAATAATTGGACTACCTGAAAGCCATGATCAAAGAAAGAACCTAGAAATCAACCTTCGAGAAATTCTCAAGGAAAATTGCACTCATGTTTTAGACCCAGTGGGGGAAATAGAAGTTGAAAGAATCTACTGATCGCCTCCTGACAAAAGATCCCAAAAAGAAAACTCCTAGGAATATTATAGGCAGGCTCCAGAATTCCCAGATCAAGGAGAAAATACTACAAGCAGCCAGGAAGAAACAATTTCAATATTGTGGAAACACAATCAGAATAGCCCAGGACCTGACAGCTTCTACACTGAGGGATAGAAGAGCATGGAATATGATATTCCAGAGGGCAAAAGAGCTGGGGTTGAAACCAAGGGTCACCTACCCAGAAAAACTGAGTATCTTGTTTCAGGGGAAAATATGGTCATTCAGAGGAATAGAGTACTTTCAAGCATTCTTGATGAAAAAACCAGAGCTGAATAGAAAATTTGACATTCAGATGCAAGAAGCAAGAGATGCTTGAGAAGGTAATCAAGGAAAAGAAATCAAAAGGAACTTATCAAAGTTGGACCATTTACTTTCCTACATGGAACAACAATAACTGTGTCTGATGAAACCTTTCTCATTATGAAAATAATTGAAGAAGGGTACATGACATATGTTCTCAGGTATACATTTATAGAGGGCACAGGTTGAATTTTCTGGGAAGGGGTGATTCTTTTTTTTTTTTGGAGGGCAATTATGGTTGGGTGACTTGCCGGGGTCAACCTGGCTGGGTTTTTATTTGTGTGTTGGGTGTCTGGGGCCGGATCCGAGCTCGGGTCCTTCTGGCTTCGGGGCTGGTGCTCTGCTTGCTGCACCTCCGAGCCGCCCCAAGGAAGGGATGATTCTTAAGGGGTGAAGTCAAGAGGTGAGAGAGGAAAGTGGCAAGAGGAGATGGAGAGAGACAGGGTAGGGTAAACTATCTCATGTAGAAGAGGCAAGGGGAAGCAGTTGCAGGGGAGGGGAAGAACAGGAAGGCAAAAAGGCAAAAGCATATTTTCATTGAAGTTGGCTCAAGGAGAGAATCTCATACATACTAAATGGAATATCTTACCCTCACTCACTCTCCTGAGTAGGGGAAAGGGGGATGAGAGAGGTGATGATGGAGGGGAGGGTATTCTGGGGAGAGGGGAGGTTGGAAGTACCCACTATCAAAGAGGGACAGGATCAAAGTAGGGAATGGACCAGGTGGGAGGTGAGACAGGTGGGAGGGAAATATAAGCAGTCTTTTACAATATATCTACTATAGTAATGTTTTGCATAGATATACATGTACAACACATACTGAATTGCTTATTTTCTCAGAGGGAGTGGGTGACAAGGGAGGAAGGGAATGGATCTGAAAATCGAAGTTTTAAAATTAAATGTTTCATAAGATGTCCAGGGATTGGGGGTCAGAGATTCACCTTGCCCTAATGGCAAAGTCAAAGGGGGTATGGGAGAAGATATGGGAGAGAGCAGATTGGATGAGGGGATATCTAATGGGACTGCTATTCTGGGGTGGTGGGTAGGGAAAAATGGGGGAAAATGTCACTCATAATCTGGTGGAAATGAATGATGTAAACCAGAAGTTAATAAAGCATTTGTGTAATTAGAAAAATAAAATAAAATGAGAAAAGGACGGATATTTTATGACATACTTTCTATCACATATGATTTAAACTTGGTTAAAATTTCACAGTATCCCATTAGATATTTCTTTTTTTAAATTAATTTATTAGTTTAGTTTCAGTTAACAAGATTCAATTCCATAGTTCCTTGATTTACAAATTTCCTTTACTTCCCCCCGCCCTCCCCCCACAAAAGCATATAGTCCAGTATAAGATCTGCAAATGCAGTCATATTAGACATTATTCCAATTACAAAGGCATATTGTACTAGGTGGGATGAAAAATGGTAAAGAAGAAATAAAACCAAACAACGAAAAGAAAAAGATCATTTGGTTTACTTCCATCATGATTCAGTCTCAGTTCTTTCTAGTTATTTCTCTGTATGTCACATTTATCTCCTTCATAAGTCTTTTGGGATTGACTTATATCACTGCATTGCTGAGAAGAGTCCAGTCTGTCATAATTGGTCATCACAGATATGGTATGTCTGTGATTGTATACAAATTTATTCTGATTCTACTCTTCTCTCTCAGCATCAGTTTGTATAAGTCTCTCCAGGTAATTGTGAAATCCATCACCTCCTCATTTCTTATAACACAATAATATTCCATTACATTCATATACCACAACTTGTTTAGACATTCCCCAATTGATGGGCACCCCTTTAGTTTCCAATTCTTTGCAAACACAAAAAGGGCTGCTAAGAATATTTTTGTACATATGGGTCTTCTTCCCACTTCTATGATCTCTTTGGGATATAACCCTAGAAGTGGTATGGCTGGGTCAAAGGGTATGAAATTATTTATAATCCTTTGGGCATAATTCCACATTGCTCTCCAGAATGGTTGGATAAGTTCACAACTACACAAGCAATGTATTAGTGTTCCAATTTGTCCACATCCTCTCCAGCATTTGTCACTTTCTTGTTTTGTCATCTTAGCCAATCTGACTGGAGGGATGTGGTGTCTCAGAGTTGTTTTGATTTGCATTTCTCTAATTAATAGTGATTTAGAACATTTCTTCATATGCTTATAGATATCTTTAATTTCTTTCTTTGAAAACTGCCTGTTCATATCCTTTGACCATTTATCAGTTGGGGAGTAACTTGTATTCATATAGATTTGGCTCCATTCTCTATAAATTTTAGAAATGAGTCCTTTATCAGAGACACAAGTTGTAAAAATTCTTTCCCAATTTCCCACCTCCCTCTTGATCTTGGTTACATTAGCTTTGTATGTACAGAAGCTTTTCAATTTAATGTAATAAAAATTATCGATTTTGCATTTTATAATGCTCTCAAATTCTTGTTTGGTCCTAAAATCTTCCCCTCTCCACAAGTCTGTCAGGTAAACTATTCCTTGCTTTCCTAAATTGCTTACAGTATCATCCTTTACAGCTAGATCATGCACCCATTTAGACTTGATTTTGGTATATGGTGTTAGATAGTGACCTATGCCCAGTTTCTGCCATACTGTATTCCAGTTTTCCCAGAAGTTTTTGTCAAACAGTGCATTCTTATCCCCAAAACTGGGGTCTTTGGGTTTATCAAACAATAGATTACTATATTCGCTAACTGCTGGGTCTCCTGCGCCTAATCTATTCCATTGGTCTACTACTCTACACCTCTGCCAGTACCAAGCAGTTTTGATGACTGCTGCTGTATATTACATATTAAGATCTCCCATAGCTAGGCCACCTTCCCTATAGTTTCTTTTCATTAATTCTCTTGATTTTCTAGACCGTTTGTTTATCTAAATAAATTTTGTTATTATTTTGTCTAACTCTAGAAAGTAGCTTTTTTTGTAAATTGATTGGTATGGCACTAAATATATAGTTTAGTTTGGGTAAAATTGTCATTTTATTACATTAGCTAGACCCAGCCATAAGCAATGGATATTTTTCCAACTATTTAGATCTGATTTTATTTGTGTGAGAAGTGTTTGTAGTTGTGATCATATAGATTCTGGGTTTGTTTTGGCAAGTAGATTACCAAATATTTTATAATCTCTACAGTGACTTTAAATGGGATTTCTCTTTCTATCTCTTGTTGTTGAGTTTCATTAGAGATGTACAGGAATGCTGAGGATTTATGTGGGTTTATTTTATATCCTGCAAATTTGCCAAATTTATTTATTGTCTCAAGTAGTTTTTTACTTGATTCTCTAGGATTCTCTAAATGTATCATCATATCATCTGCAAAGAGTGATAGCTTGGTCACTTCTTTGCCTATTTTGATTCCTTTGATTTCTTTTTCTTCTCTAATTGCTACTGCTAACGATTCAAGTACCAGATTGAATAAGAGGGGTGATAGTGGACACCCTTGTTTCACACCTGATCTTATTGGAAAGGCTTCTAGTTTATCCCCATTGCATATAATACTTCCGGATGGCTTTAAATAGATGCTATCAACTATTTTAAGGTAGGCTCCATTTATTCCTATACTTTCTAGTGTTTTTAATAGGAATGGATGTTGTCCTTTGTCAAAAGCCTTTTCTGCATCTATTGAGATGATCATGTGGTTTCTGCTAGTTTTATTGTTGATATGGTCAATTATACTGAAGGTTTTCCTAATATTAAACCATCATTGCATTCCTGGAATGAATCCTACCTGATCAGAGTGTATTATTTTTGTGATAAGTTGTTGGAGTCTTTTGGCTAATATTTTATTTAGAAATTTTGCGTCTAAATTCATGAGGGAAATCGGTGTATAATTTTCTTTCACTGTCTTATCTCTCCCTGATTTAGGAATCGGTACCATATTTATGTCATAGAAAGAATTTGGTAGGTCTCCTTCTTCACTCATTTTCCCAAATAGTTTGTAGAGTATTGGAATCAATTGTTCTTTAAAGGTTTGATGGAATTAACCAGTGAACCCATCTGGTCCTGGAGATTTTTTCCTAGGGAGTTCATTGATGGCTTGTTTGATTTCTTTCTTCTGAGATGATATTATTTAGGTAATTCACTTCCTCTTCAGTTAAGCTGGGCAACTTGTAATTATGTAAACAAGGAGCCAATATGGCGGAAAGGAAGCAGTAACCTCCCTGAACTCCTCAGTCACTAAGTCTGAAAGGGTGAATCTGAACGGATTCTGAAGTGACAGAGCCCACTGGAAGACAGAGCATGGCAGAGTCCACACCAGGTGGTTGCCAAGTGTGTCTGGACTGGTCAAGCGCAGAGCACATGGGGTCTGCACAGCTCAGACCTAATAGCAGACAAGCAGAGTACACCAGAGGGAAAAAAAGCCCCAGCCTGCAGACTTACCAAGGACAAATCACAGTCATCTCGAAGAGAGGAAGGACCATTGGAGCCAGTAGGTGATTCGGGGCCCCAGTGGAGAGAGTGGCTTCACCAGCTGCATCTGGCCCCTAACCTGGAAGTTTAGAAACTACCTGCCTGTATAATACAGGGGCTGGAATGCCAAAGTAAATTCTAGCTGCTCCGATCCTCCCATCCTCCTTCATGAAGCAGAAAACCCAAAGATAAGTCTCCTACCCAGATTGAAATCCCAAGTTAATGGAAAAAGCCTCAGGCTTGAGAGTCTCCAAGAAGGGGTGTAATTCAAACAGCCAGGAGCCTGAAGAGAAGAGAGGGAGGGTTCCCAACAAGTCCCACCTCACCTCACCCACAAAAGCCTACTTATAGCCCAGGGTTATAGAGGCAGAAATCTGAAGTGGTCAGACTCTCCCCCACCTACACATCTACATTCCTCACTGATTTCCGTGACTTAGCCATAAATTAGCCGCCCAGAGGTATTCAAAGTCAAAGATCAGGCCCTAACCTCATAGCCTGAGAAACTAAGAAACAGGGAAGGAAGGAAGCTGAAAAGGAGAAGAGGAAGGCAAGAAAGTCTATCTGAGCCTACTATGTAGGGGAAGAACAACTAAACACACAGGACAATATAGACTCTACACACAACTGAGACCACAGAAGGAAACATGATCGGGTCTCAAGCCCAAATAGCTTTCCTGGAGGAGCTTAAAAAATTTTAAAGACCAAATCAGGGAAGCAGTGACCAACCTTGAAAAAAGTCTCAGTGAAGAAAACAAATCCTTAAAAAGTAAAATTAGTGAAGTAATTGAAGAAAATACCTCCCTTCAAAAACTAACTGAAACCATAATTCCCTAAAAATTAGATACAATCAAACTGAAAATCAGAACTCTATGATGCAGCAGGAGTCAATAAAAAAATAAATGAAAGGATGGAAAAATTGCAAGAAAATGTAAAGTATCTCACTGGAAAAATAACTGACCTAGAGAACAGATCCAGGAGAGACAACTTAAGAATTATTGGTCTACCAGAAAGCCACGATGAAAAAAGCAGTGTAGACAACATCCTCCAAGAGATTGTCAAAGAAAACTGTCCTGAGGTCCTAGAATCAGAAGATAAAATAGCTATCGATAGAATTCACTGGACTCCTCCTGAAAGAGATTCCAAGCTGAAAACTCCAAGAAATATAGTAGCCAAATTCCAGAATTACAAGCTTAAAGAAAAAATTCTACAAGCAGCCAAAAAGAAACAATTTAAATATCGAGGAACTACAGTTAGTATCACACAGGACCTAGCAGCTTCTACATTAAAAGAGCAGAGGGACTGGAATTTGATATTTCATAGGGCAAAAGAGCTAGGACTACAACCAAGGATTAACTACCCAGCAAAACTTAGCATAATCTTTCAGGCAAGGAGATGGACGTTTAATGAAATAAGAGACTTCCAGAATTTCCTGATGAAAAACCAGAGCTCAATGGAATATTTGATCTCCAATTACAAGACTCCAGAAAGATATAAAAAGGTAAACAAGGGAAACACAGACTCACAATGCATAAGTGCACACACCCACACCCACAAACACACGCTCATTACTTGGGATGCAACAAGAGCAAAATATTCACATCCCTATATGTGGAGCTGATAACTGTCAATATTTGAAATCTTTATGATTATCATGACCTTCTAAAGGGTTATACTGAGATAGAGGGTGTGGGTATGAATGTACTAACATAAAGTCAGAAAAAAGACTACTAAGGGGATCAAACAGACTGTAATCGGAAAAAGGAAAGGATGAGCTAGGAAAAGGTAAAATATGCCATCTGAAGAGTCATCAAAACACACTATAGAAGAGGGGAAAGCAAGAGGGAGAAGAACATCATTTAAACACTATTCTCACAGGTTCTGGACCAAAGAGGGATCAAATTAATCAGTGAAGTTTAAGATTCTAATGTGAATAGACACATAAATTCATTAAAAAGAGGAAAAGGAGGGAGGGAGAGGAGCACTGTTTGAAATTTACTCTCATTGGTTTGGAATCAAACGGGGAGTAATTTACTCTGATAGGTATAAAAATTTATTGTGTCCTATAGATAGTGGAAAGGTAAGGGGGGGTGAAAAGGAGGAGACTAAAGGGGGGATTAGAAGTGAGGGAAATAGTAGTAAGGGGAGAGGGTAGGTTAATAAGCCGGGTCACTGGGTGGGAACACTGAGGGAGCAGCCAGTCAAAAGGGAAAACTTCAAGGAGGGGAAGGGAGAAGAAAGAAACAAAAACATAAACAGGGGAGGGAATAGGATGGAAGGAAAGAAACAAATAGTCATCATTACTGTGAATGTGAATGGGATGAACTCTCCCATAAAACAGAGGCTGATAGCATCTCTACCATAATCCTACAATATGCTGTCTACAAGAAACTCATTTGAAACAAAGGGACACCCACAGGGTAAAGGTAAAAGGTTGGAGTAAAATTTATTATGCCTCAGCTAAAGTAAAAAAAGCAGGGGTAGCAATACTAATCTCAGATAAAGCAAAAGCAAAAATAGATCTAATTAAAAGAGATAAGGAAGGAAACTATACCCTACTAAAAGGCACCATTGAGAATGAAGCAATATCACTACTTAATATAAATGCACCAAGTGGTATAGCATCCAAATTCATAGAGGAGAAGTTAAAGGAATTAGAGAAAGAAATAGATAGCAAAACTATACTAGTGGGGGACCTTAATCTCCCCCTCTCTGAACTCGATAAATCTAAGCTCAAAATACACAAGAAAGAAGTTAAGGAGGTCAATATAATTTTAGAGAGACTAGATATGATGGATCTCTGGAGAAATCTGAATGGGGATAAAAAGGAATTTACTTTCTTCTCAGCAGTGCATGGTACATACACAAAAATAGACCATGTACTAGGGCATAAAATCCTCACAATCCAGTGCAAAAAGGCAGAAATATTAAATGCATTATTCTCAGATCATGATGCAATAAAAATTATATGCAATAAAAGGCCAGGGAAAGATAGACTAAAAACTAATTGGGAATTAAACAATTTAATCCTAAAGAATGGGTAGGTCAAAGAAGAAATTATAGAAACAATCAATAATTTCATTCAAGAGAATGATAATAATGAGACAACATACCAAAATTTGTGGGATGCACTAAAGGCAGTTCTCAGGGGAAGTTTTATATCCCTGACATAGGACGTCAATGAATTGGACATGCAATTGAAAAAGCTAGAAAAAGAACAAATTGAAAATCCCCAATTTAGTACTAAATTAGAAATATTGAAAACCAAAGGGGAGATTAATAAAATTGAAATTAAGAAAACTATTAAATTAATAAATAAAACTAAGAGCTGGTTTTATGACATAACCATTAGATATTTCTACTGAAGGCAGACCTAGACAGCATACAAAACCCTAAAATATCTACTGTTTCAGCAGCAACATTTACTCATGGTTGTTTAAGAATACAAAGAGTAAAGAGTATTGCCTCCATCATTATGTCATTCTTCAATGGACCCATGATGAATGAGTGAGAAAAATGATCCCATGGATGTGAGTATTTGATAGTAATATCAAAAGTAACCCATATGCCTTCTTCTCCTATGTGATTCTTGTCCATGTCCTCTTATGACCTCACCCTCCTTTCCCTTTCCTCCAAAACACGTAGGATCTAGCCAATACACTCCCTATCCTGTGATATTTTAACATTCTGGTTCATGTGTTCAAATTTTCTACTTGCTGTCCCTTTAAACACCACATGACAAGACTCATTTCTTTTATAATAATATAGTTGCGGAGGCAGACCAAGATGGCAGAGTAGAAACAGCGCGGCCAAGCCACTCTGCCACCAGATTTCCTCCAAACTATGTAAAAGGGGACTCTGAACAACTTTTGGAGCCCCAGCACCCACAGAATGACACAGAGAAACTAACCTTCCACTGAGGACAGCCCAGCAGCCCTGCAGCATTGACGAGCGCAGCAGTCTTTCTCACTATGAAAATAATGGAAGAAGGTTGTGTGGTCATATGAAAAAATATGTAAATCTGTGTGTACATGTTTACAGTTATATATGGATAAAGGGCATAGGTTGAATTTGTTGGGAAGGGAGGATACTCAAGGGGTGAAACTGTGAGGTGAGAGAGGAAAGTGGCAAGAGGAGATGGGGAGAGACGTGGTAGGATAAACTATCTCCTGTAGAAGAAGCAAGGGGAAGTGGTTGCAAGGGAGTGGACGAATAGGAAGGCAAAAAGGCAAAACCACATTCTCATTGAATTTGTTTCAGGGAGAGAATGACATACATACTAAATGGTATATCTCAACCTGCAGCAAAATAGGGGGAAGGGGGATGAGAGGAGGGATGATGGATGGGAGGGCATCCTTGGGGGGAGGGGAGGTTGGAAGTACTCACTATAGAAGAGGGACAGGATCATGTAGGGAATGGACTAGGTGGGGGGGGGGGATGAGTGGGAGGGAATCATAAGCAGCCTTGTACAATATATCTACTATGATAATGTTTTGCATAGCTAGACATGTACAACATATACTGAATTACTTATCTCCCAAGAAGGAATGGGTGACAAGGGAGGAAGGAAATGGATCTGAAATTCGAGGTCGTAACATTAAATGTTTCAAATATATATATAAATACTATTATTAATACTCTTTTGCCTATAATTGGGAGATAAGATGTGGAGGCATTGGGACACAAAGATTCATCTTCCTCTAATGGAAAAGTCGATGGGGGTATGGGAGAAGGTATGGGAGAGAGCAGATTGGAGGAAGCGATATCTTGTGGGACTGCTATTCTGGGAGGTTGGGTAGGGGAATAATGGGGGGAAAATGATTGTAACTCAAAATCTGGTGGAAATGAATAATTTTAGACCAGAAGTTAATAAATCATTTGTTTAAATAAAAAAAAAAACTAATGTTTTATTAACTTCTGGTATACATCATTCATTTCCACTAGATATTGGGTTACAATTTTTCCACAGTTTCCCCTACCCACAACCCCAGTATAGCAGTCCCACAAGATATCCCCTCATCCAATCTGCTCTCTCCCATGTCTTCTCCCATACCCACTTCAATTTTACAATTAGGGCAAGGTAAATCTCTGTGTCCCAATGGCTACACGTCTTATCTTCCAATTACATGCAAAATAGTATTAATAATATTTTTATATATATATTTGAAACATTTAATTTTAAAACTTAGAATTCCAGATCCATTCCCTTCCTCCCTTATCACCCACTCCCTCTTTGAAGATAAGCAATTCATAAAGTGTTGTACATTTATATCTATACAAAACATTACCATAGTAGATATATAGTAAAAGACTGCTTATATTTCCCTCCCACCCATCCCACACCCCCACCTGGTCAATTCCCTGCTTTAATCCTGACCCTCTTTGAAAGTGGATACTTCCAACATTCCTTGCCCCAGAATGCCTTCCGCTCCATCATCCCCCCTTGCATCCCCCTCCCCGATACTCTCCTGCAGGGGGAGATATCCCATTTACTATGTATGTCATTCCCTCCCTGAGACAATTTTATTGAGAATATGGTTTTGCCTTTTTGCCTTCCTGTTCTTCCCCTCCCCTGCAACCACTTCCCCTTGCTTCTTCTACATGAGATAGTTTACCCTACCCTGTCTCTCCCCGTCTCTTCTTGCCACTTTATTCTGTCACCTCTTAACTTCACCCCTTAAGTATCATCTCTTCCCACCAAATTCAACATGTGCCCTCCAACTATTTATACCTATAAACATATATACACACATTCACATATGTATTCATATGACCATGTACCCTTCTTCAATTATTTTCATAATGAGAAAGGCTTTATACATCATAGTTATTGTTTTTCCATATAGAAATGTAAATATTTCAATTTTGATAAGTTCCTTTTGATTTCTTTTCCCTAATTACCTTCTCAAGCATATCCTGCTTCTTGTGTCTGAATGTCAAATTTTTTATTCAACTCTGTTTTTTTCCTCAAGAATGCTTGACAGTCCTCTATTCCACTGAATAACCATATTTTCCCCTGAAACAAGATACTCAGTTTTCCTGGGTAGGTGATTCTTGGTTTTAATCCCAGCTCATTTGCCCTCTGGAGTATCATATTCCATGCCCTTCAGTCCCTCAGTGTAGAAGCTGCCAGGTCCTGTGCTATTCTGATTGTGTTTCCACAGTATTGAATTTGTTTCTTCCTGGCTGCTTGTAGTATTTTCTCCCTTATCTGGGAATTGTGGAACCTGGCTATAGTATTTCTAGGAATTTTCTTTTTGGGATCTTTTTCAGGAGGTTATCTGTGGATTTTTTCAACCTATATTTCCCCCTCTGGGTCTAAAATATCAGGACAATTTTCCTTGAGAATTTCTTGAAGGATGATTTCTAGGTTCTTTCGTTGATCATGGCTTTCAGGTAGTCCAATAATTTTTAAATTCTCTCTCCTGGATCTATTTCCATGGTTTTTCCCATGAGGTATTTCACATTGCCTTCTATTCTTTCTTTTGTTTGGATCTGTTTAACAGCATCTTCATTTCCCATAAAGTCACTAGCTTCCATTTGCTCCAGTCTAACACTGAAGGAATGAATCTCCTCAGTGAGCTTTTGAGATTCTTTTTCAGTCTGTCAAATTCGGCTTTTTAAGGCATTCTTCTCCTCATTTCCCTTTTGAGCCTCTTTTGGCATTTGAGTTAGTCTGTTTTTTAAGGTGTTATTTTCCTCAGTCAGACTGTTGTCTCTCATTTCATACTTTTCCTGCATCCTTCTCATTTCTCTTCCCAATTTTTCCTCCACTTCTCTTATTTAGTTTTTAAAATCCTTCTTAAGGTCCTCTATAGCCTGGAACCAGCTAGTATTTTCATTTGGGGCTTTTGGTGCAGGATTTCTGACCTCAGAGACCTCTTCCTGTTCCATGCTTTGATCCTCTTTGCCCCCCAAATAATATTCTAATGTTGCATTTTTCTGTTTAATTTGTTTCCTTTGCCTAGGTATGTTGCCACTTAATTACTTGATTTTGGGGCTTGTTGTCACAGTAAGGCTCTGCCCCCAGACAGGGGAGCTTCTGTCCCAAACATTCTGGTCTTCACAACTTCCTGAGCTATTAGTTGGGTGGCCTCTGTGGAGCCTCCACATGCTCTGCCAAACTGGATACCCACCCCAGACCTCCCCCCCCAGACCGCAATCCAGATTCAGGGAGGTTAAAGCAAGAGCAGTTACCTAACCAGACTGAATGCCAGATCTCCCTACAGTTTGCAGACCAGGAGCTGAAGCTGCCACTGAAGCTGCAAAATGGTGACTGTGCTGAGTCCCCTCAGCTACTTCTCACCCCCAGGGGAAGAAGCCGACGGGTCCCCCAAATACTGTTCCCAAAGTCCATAGGGCACTAACTTCTCACTTTGTCCTAGGCATATCTGTGTTTTTAATTCTGGAATTGCCACAGCTGCTGGTGTTCTGAAGTCCCTCCAGCCAGCTGCTGGCCAGGCTGCCCTGGGGCTAAAACCACAACTCATGAGGGCCTGGGCTCAGCTCTCAGAGAGCTGCACTGTCAGCTCGCAGAGTGCTGTGCTGGCTACTACCTGCAGGGTTGCTCGGCTGTCCTCAGTGGGAGGTTAGCTTCTTTGTGTCGTTCTGGGGGTGCTGGAGCTCCAGAAGTTTTTCAGAGTCCCCTTTTACATGGTTTGGAAGTGGTGTGGTGGAGAGAACCTTGGAAGTGCTGTTTCTACTCCGCCATCTTGGCTCCACCCCCTGGAAGTTTTCTTTTAGATATTGATAATGTGTGAGATGAAAGACTTTGGAGTCTGAGTCTGAGATTAGAAAAGGTCTTTATTCTTTCTCATGAGAAATGGCCCCCACCTCTCTGGCTCAAATGGCATCTGCCAGGGAGAAAGCAACAGGTAGAAGCAAGCCCATGGTTATATAACCTAGTAATTCAGAAACCCAACCCCACAACTGACCTTCACTCTCATTGGTAGGGAGGCCAACCCACAACCTAATCACGGGAACCTATCTCTGAGACAAAGGACATGGAAACATGTGGGTGTCCAATGCAAGGCCAGGAAAACAGGTTTTTTTTCTTATTTTGCATATCTTGTGCTGAGGTGGCCTGGGGAGGGTCTAAGTCCCAGATTCATGTAAGGTCAGTGACTTCTATACTTCGGCCTAGTGGATCTTGAAGCCATTTTAGATGTGATTTTTCAGAATGGGGAAACTTCATGGCAGATTATCCCTCACGATAATAATATAGAATATTATTTAGATATTTGGGGATTTTGAATTGTTATGTAGGCTTATAATCTCTAAGTTGTCCCTATGCATTTTCTTTGTGATCAGTGTGCTCTACTTGTATAACAAATATATATTCTTTTAAACTTATTTTTTGTTTGTTTCTTTTCTTTCAGAATATCCTTTATTTTACATTTTATTACCAACCTACCACTTACTCTTTTACTTCCTTGGAGAAATTCAATATCATGGATTCAAATTTTTCCATCCTGCTAATTATTTCTGCTATGCACATCATAATTTATTCTGGAGATTCATAAAATATTCTTTATTAAGAGCACTAAAAGCTGTAAAAATGACTGTAATGTAAAGGCACAGGGAGACAGTTCTAGTAAAAATATTGAAATTAAACAGTAACAAAGTACAAAAGATGATTTTAATGCCCATGTATCTCATTCAAAAAACATTTTACTGAGTTTGTGTGTTAATGGTCAATGGTTAAAAAAATACAAACTGCTGCGGTGTACTAAACAACTGATAGATGAATATTGAACAAAAGATTTGTTGCCTTTCACATACAAGTTTTTTCTATACTATAGTTTTAAAATTCCAATTCCTTTCCATAGGCTTTATCAGCCTATTTCAAAAGGAACTAAGTCTCACAAAAATTTAAAAGAGAAATATGACAGTTATGAAAAACTACCTTTGCTATAAATCATTGCTGGTAGTGTTCTCATATATTATTCAGTAATAACATATTCAAATAAAACTCAAGAATAAAGTAAAATAACATCAATCACAATGTTAGGTCAAAATCTTTTGTTCCTGATTTTCACTGGTATTCTAACGTTTTTGACATACACTCTTCAAATAAAAGGATCCTTGATTTTAAGAATGTAGCCATTATTTGAAAGCTTTTGAAAGTACTGAGTATGGGTTGAATGTCTACCATAGATAAGATAAATTCACTTATGACAAAACCTTTCAGAATTTGCAGAAACAGCTTTTAAATTATTTTCACCAGTTGGTAAATGTTTATAAAGATCTAGATTATGACTATATCAAAATTAAAGTCTAAATGACTTCTATAATCTATACTCATTTTACATTTGACAAATATAATCTAATTTTTATGTTTAAATAAATATTTATAACTATCAACTCTATGTTGTCTTGCTTTTCAAAAACAAAGCAAAAAAAAAAAAAACAACACCTTAATTTAGTTTGAAAGAAATGTCCAACATAGTACTCCAAATAATCCATCATGAAGTCACAATTTTTGTTTAATCCTATGCTTTCAATACTTCAAAAATCACAGTGGCTACCATTTTTATCATTAATATTGCAGCTTTATTGATAGTTGTTTAAACATGCAAACAAACAAGCTCTTGTAATTTTCAAGAAAGTTATTTTGGTTGTGCATATTTCAATCACTTTCTTATTTCGAATAAGGTCCATCTTATATCAGCTACTGTATCAAATTGCACTATAAACAGAAATGATCTAAAATTACCTACATCAATGTTAGATAAGTTGCAGCATGATTCTTGGTCTTAAATGGCACACACAGCATTATCATCTATAATATAAGGAGGTATCACACTTGTATATAAGCAATGAATACTGTAGTCAAGGTAGTCAGCAGATTGGCTGAATACCTTAAGACATATTTTCATGTTCAGTCTTCCATGGAGTAAAAATTGACATCTGTCCCTCCATGACTAAAATAGTTGCGTACTCCTGAACCAAATAAACATTAGACACCAATAAACTCAAATGATTTTGTTAACTCAACGAAATAAGTTGCACACACACACAATCACAAGTGACCAAAATTACCCTAAAATTTACAGACCTAGAAAAACTTTGAAATCCATTATCAAAAGTGAAAAAAAGTTATGAAGAAAATTTACATCTTAAAAACAAAACAACTAGGTGACAATGAATCTAGGGTTAGTCAGGCTAAAGAATTTGAAAATGCTTTTTAAAATCTAGCCTAGGGACTACTTTTCTTTGACTTATGCTTTATTTATTCCACTAGACTGCTCCATCTTTAAAAGCAACATTTTAGAATTTTACCTCTCCCCTGACAAAAGTAGATCTTAAAATGTAGTTTCCTACTAAGTTCTTCTTAATGCCTCTAGTCAATCAAAAATTTTTGAAACATATGCCAACATATCCCCACTCAATTATACTTATTGGCCAAGTGGGTAGAAACGTGTATAACTACTAATTGATCGGAAGTGCTTGTATGAAAACTGCAATGTCAGAACCACAAGAAGGAAAAATAAACTTCATAACATAGTCAGAATGTTAAAAATAAAGTGACATATACATAATATCCAGTTAAAGAAGGCTAACATCGAATCATACCCTCATACTAAATATGAACCAAATGACAATGAATGAACAACAAACTAAGTTTTTAAAAAATGAAATACCGTGCAGCTTGGGTGTGTCAGGGCTAGATTTGCAGGTTCGGATCTGAAGGAAAGTGGCTGTGGATACAGAAGGCTTATGGAATGATATTAGAGAAGTCTGGTGACCTTCAGCCTTCTTAGCAACAACTCTTACCAGCTTAGATGAAGCCTTACATGGAGATAAATGTGCCTTGGGGCTCACTCACAGAGATTAATCATAAGGATAGCAGAATTCCATTTCCCTACCTATTTCAACACTGAAGAAAAATTACTTTCAATGAGCAGCCAAATTTATTTGTATTAGATAAAGAACTTACTTGTAATGATATACTAAAAAGGAATGTACCCCCTCTGCAGCGACGAGAAGCTCTGCTACAGTGGCATCTTGGATTTGAATCCTAGGAAGCCATCATAGTGATTTGTAATAAATAAATATAACAATTTATTAAAATGATACACAATAAAATATTATGAAAACAAACATGAAACAAAAACACACAAATCATAATTAATAAAATAATACAAAACCTACCAAAGACAACCAAACGCAGAACACCACAACCCGAATAAAAAAAAAAATACAGTCTCAAAAATGAAATACCTACATTTAACTGCATGTATATAAATGTAGTAAGGTGAAGATAAAATAGAGGGAAAAAAAAACCTTCTATACATCAGGAGGAAAAGAGGCCTATAAAACAGACCATTCTGGGGCGGCTAGGTGGCGCAGTGAATAGAGCGCCGGCCCTGGAATCAGAAGGACCTGAGTTCGGAGCCGGCCTCCGACACTTAATCCATACAAACAAAAACCTAGCCGTGTAACCTTGGGCAAGTTACTTAACCCCGATTGCCCTAAAGGGGCGGCTAGGCGGCGCAGTGAGTAAGAGTGTCGGCCTCGGAGTTGGGATGACCCGAGATCAGATCCGGCCTCAGAAAATGAGCACCCACGCATAAATAATAATGACTAGCCATGTAACCTTGAGCAAGTTACTTAACCCCAATTGCTTTAAAAAAAAAAACAAAACAAAAACAAAAAACAAAAAAAACCAGACCATTCTAAGTTGCCTTTCAAGTAAATGGAAGAGCTTCACAAAATCATGATACTAATGCAGGTTATGCTTGATACACAAGCCAATTAAGCTATCAGATATTTCCAATAACCTTATAATAATTGCTGATTCACCTCTCAGATATTCAGGGGAGGAAATCAATGGTAGCTCAAATCATCATAAGATTATTTGCATCGTATCTTTGAAATGCCACATTTGATGAATGTTAACATATTAAAATTTCTAGATTAAATTTATTTTTTTTAAGTTAATTCTTACAATTTCCCTTTCTCCCCACAAAGTGTGATATCTTTAATTTTAGCCACTGCTAGTCAAAGGGGAGGAAAGAAGGAAAAGGATTGACATGATTGTTACTTAACTGTATTAAATATTATTGCAGTTCTTTTGCAGCTTAGAATGGGCCAACTGGCTTCTTTGGGTGCACACACTTATCAAGCAAGTTCTCCAATTGGCCATTTGGTAATTTCACCTGATGGGTCATGAAGTAGTACTCCAGAAGTGCCACTTCAAGTGGCACATCTAGACAAGAGGTTCTGACAAACAACATAGTAATTGTGAACCACAGGGGCACAAGAATAAAAAATTTCTTTTGAAAATGACAAGCAAGCTTCTTTGTCATGGTCATCAAACTTGCTTTCCATATCATACATCCTGGTTTTCAGGTTTATTTTGGCTAATTAATCTTTTGTCTGCAACCAGAACTTTTTACCATCTACAGTGATCACTTTTCCATCTCTAGGACCAACTGAAAATTTGTCAAAACTACCGTCTACAGGTACAGTACAAATTCAAAGTCCATTGTTGTTACAATATTCCGCAATTTCCTTTAATAGCCAACGGACGTCAAAACGTTCTCCCCCCCCACCCCCCAGGGTGCATTGAAGTAGCTCCATAATACTTCTCCAATGCAATTTACGGTCACCATTCTTCCTTCCACATATTCCCAGGAGTTTTGCAAACAGCCAGTCTTCGTTGGATGGAAAATTCTGCCTGAGTTCTTGAGGATATGGAGCAGGAAGATGCCTGGGTCCTTGGTCTGGGGGTAGTGGCAGGCGGTTGTGCAGGCGCTGTGAGGGACAGCGCACCTGGTTTGAACAGCCTACTCCATCTTGGGCATGGTCTGGAACAGGTCGCAGAGCAGGTGGCTATTGGCCGCCTTGCAGATGCTTGGTCCAGCTGTGCCATTTTGCACTGCAAGGCAGGCCATGAATTTTTACCATGTGTTTTCTTTTAAATTCTCTCGAGATTTTGATTTTTCTCTTGGATCCTTCAGGAACATTTTGGTATGATTTCATGCTTCTTTTGGAATGCTTACTGTTTCCTGTTTTGTCAGATTTAGGTTCAATTGTCTTATGATATTCATTAGAGAATTTATAATTTTTAGGTATCATAGTAGTTGCCTTTCCTTTTGTCTGATTTTATTGTTTTCCCAGTTTATCTGCTTGTACTCTAGTTTTTTTAATGCAATCTTTCATCCTCCTGAGTTCTTTGGTGGCTTCATCTCTTTTTGTAGGGTCTCCTCCCATACAGAGGAATTCACTCCTCATTGTTCTTAGTTCCTGACCCAAGTGATTTCTTAGGGTAAAGGACTGGCCAGAGTTGAACACTAGTCCTCTGTCCTCTGGATCACCTCCTATACTCCCTTCTTCCTCACCTACACAACTGAGTGTCAGAGTAGAGTTCTGTTGCTTCTTGCCACAGAAGGTCAGGGTGGATGCCAGAAGACAAGCCTACGTATCTCTAGTAGTGTACATTAATACTGTGAGGAGCCTCCTTGGGAGAGGGAAAAAGAAGGGGGAAATGGAGTGTGAAAATTATTTAGTGAGCTCCTTAGGGATTATCATTCTCCTTTGTTGACTCATTAGACTTACCATTTTAAGCTTCTTGGTTTCATGACCTGTAGATATAATTATTTTATTGTTCTATTTATGGTGCAAAATTCCTCTTTTATGACTTTTTTTGAGAGTTAATGGAGACTGGAGAAAATGTCTGGTTCTCCATCTTATTTGTCACTCAATGTTTCTTTATTAAGATACTGTTGCTTCACCTTATATGGATGGATGTCAGCCTTGGAGGGTCTTTGAATTCCATTGTTATATCATGGTCATTTAACAAAGCTTTGTGAAAATTGTCTAGCCATTGGAATATAGTCATTTCATAAGGCTTTCTGAAACTATTATTCATTTTACTAAAGTTTATGTTAAGATTGGTATTACATAGATGTATATTTCTCTAAGGGTTTCCTTCTTATAGAACTTTGATGTGTTATTGATTTTGTCATTATTGATAATTATATCTTATATTTTTCATTGAGCAGTAGTCAATGCAAGTTTTATTATTATTGCTTTTACATATAATGAAATCAAGTGTCAGAGAATTCAACACTTGTCCAAAGTCCCTTAGAAAAATAGGGATTGTGTTTCATCTTAGAATCATAGAATAACATATTTGTTGACTTAGAGTTACACTTAGAAGGACTCAGAGAATATCATTACAACCCCGATACTGTGGAAAGCATTTGATATTTAGAACCAGAAGATCTAGATATAAATCCTTTGTCTTCCACCTACACTCTGATCATGTGTAAGTAATTTAACCTCTATTGGTCTGTTTTCTCACCTGTGAAAGCATACTTTAGAATTGATTGCCCCAAGGTTTCTTTCCAGCTCCTGATTATTATCTTTACCCAAGTCATTCATCCTATCTATAATATCTCTACAAAGCAGCCATCCATTTTCTTCTGGAAGACATTCATTGGGGGGGGGGGGACCAATAACTCTCTGAAATATCTCATTTCATTTTTGGATAACTGTAATTGGTAGAATTTTTGCTCTTATTATTTCAAGCTGAAATCTGCCACCCTGTTCTTTGTACCCATGACTATTTCTGTATCTGAAGCCATGTTGAACAAGTCTGATACCTCTTCTACATGATAGCCCTCTAAATATTTGACAGCTTTTATTGTGTCATGCTTTTATAACATTATTTTTCATTCTAAAATAATTCTTTCAACCAATTTTTGTATGAAATGGTTTCACGTTCTCCCCTGAATACCATCCAACTTGTCAAAGTCACTTCTTTCATGTATTGTAAAGAACAGAACACAGTATTCCAGATGTCATCAATCTTGTTTCATGTTGCTGAGAAATCTGTGAATGAAAAAAAAAAGATAGGCAGTATGTTCCATGATCTCAAGGAGAATGAAATCTTACTGGGGAGGAAAGATGAACACATATGAGACAATTGTAAAACTATATAAGACATAAAATGGAATGAAAGATTGTGAGGACTGAATTTCTAGAGTTGTAGTAAGATGATATAACATCTGTAAAAAAAACACACATCATACCATTTTTGAAGATGTTATAACTAGACAGGACTATATTATCCATGGACAGTGACACATCATAACTAGACAGTGCTGAAAATGTAGGCAGAATGTGGGTAAATTGCTAAAGCCAGGGAAACAATTAACAAGTTAATAAATTATGCTTTTAGCTATGCTTCTAGTTCTGGGGATACTGATATATTGAATCAAAGGCTTCTCTTGAAAAGATAATATTTGGCGAACTTCCTGATGAGAAAAAGGGATGCTCATGAAATTTAAATATGCTGGCTTCTACTTTAGTGTATTAATTTGCTTTTCTATATTTGGTTATATTAGTTATCTGTAATCAAATTGGGGGATAACTGGTGGCCTAGTGGTTAGAAGGCCAGCGTCAAAGTCAGGAATATGTGGACTCAAGTCCTTCTTCTCATAGCTATGTCACGCTCTATGACCTTAATAAATCACTTAATCTCTCATTACCTCACCTGTAGCCGTATAAGCCACTTGTTCAAGTGAGACGGTAGGGGATATTCTCTATCCTAATGAAATTACAGGCCTGCTTCTCCCCCCCCCCCCAATGCCCCTAAATTAGCACTCAAAGCAGGGTCTCAAAATTTTGGGTTAAATTATAAACAGAAACACAGCTCATTGGTTTTTCAAATTATTTTCCATACCTTAGAAATTAAGGAATGTTTGTTTGGGAGGTATTATACTCACAGGTCAGAGAATATAGTTCAAATCTACCTCTGATGCTAAGGATCTTTGTGATAGATAACTTTCTTATACCTCAATTACTTCATCTGTAAAACAAATGGGTTGGACTGGTCACTCAGCTCCATTCCAACTATCTTTTGGCTATAATAAGATCATATCTTTAGCACCTATTGCCAAGTACTCATAGAGGGGGCAATTTAACAAGGCATTTAATAAGGACATTACTGTCAGTGCAGTTACGTTCCCCTAAATTATCTGGTATTTTTTTTAAAAATGCTTTATTAAGTTCTGGTTTGCATCATTCATTTCTTTCAGATTTTGAGTTACAATTTCACCCCATTTTCCCCTACCCATCACCCCAGAACAACAGTCATACAGGATATCCCCTCAACAGATCTGCTCTCTCCCATCTCTTCTCCCATACCCCCTTTGACTTTTCCAGAAGGGCAAGATGAATCCCCAAGCCCCATTGCCTGCACATCTTAACACCCAATTATAGGCAAAATAGTATTAATCATAGTATTTATATATTTTTAAAATATTTGATTTTAAAAAGAAGATAAGCAACTCAGTATATGCTGTACATGTGTAGCTATGCAAAACATTACCATAGTAGATGTATTGTAAAAGACTGACTATATTTCCCTCCCTCCCATCCCAACTTCCACCTGATCCACTCCCCACCTTGATCCTGTCCCTTTTCAAAAGTGGGTGCTTCCAACTTCCGTCACCCTCAGCCCACCTTCCCCTCCACCACCTTCCCCATCCCCCTACCCCCGACGCTCCTGTAGGGTTGGACACCCTATTTAGTATATATGTTATTCTCTCCCTGGTCCAAATGGAATGAGAATAAGGTTTTGCCTTTTTGCCTTCCTGTTCCTGACCTCCCCTGCAAACACCTTCCCCTACATCCTCTGGATGATACAGTTCACTCCATTTTCTCTCCCCATTCCCCTTCACCACATTACTCTCTCACCTCTTAACCTCACCTTTTAAGTATCATCCCTTCCCATTAAATTCGACTTGTGCCCTCTATCTATGTATACCTGAAAACATATACACACATTCACATATGTATTCATGTGCCAATATACCCTTCTTCAACTATTTTCATACTGAGAAAAGTTTCATCAATTACAGTTATTATTTTTCCCTGCAGGAATGTAAATAGTTCAACTTTGATAAGTTCATGGTGATTTCTTTTCCCTGTTTACCTTCTCAAGCATTTCTTGCTTCTTGTATCTTTTGCTTCTTGAATGTCGAATTTTCTATTCAATTCTGGTTTTTTACTCAAGAATGCTTGAAAGTCCTCTATTCCACTGAATGGCCAAATTTTCCCCTAAAACATGGTACTCAGTTTTGCTGGGTAGGTCATTCTTGGTTTTAATCCCAGGTCCTTTGCCCTCCAGAATATCATATACTATGCCCTTAGATTCCTCAGTGTAGAAGCTGCCAGATCCTGTGTTATCCTGATTGTGTTTCCACAATATTGAAATTGTTTCTTCTTGGCTGCTTGTAATATTCTCTCCTTGATCTGGGAATTCTGTAACCTGGCTACAAAATTCCTGGGACTGTTCTTTTTGGGATCTTTTTCAGGAGGTGATCTGTGGATTCTTTCAAACTCTATTTTGCCCTCTTGTTCTAAAACATCTGGGCAATTTTCCTTGAGAATTTCTTGAAGGGTGATTTCTAGGTTCTTTCTTTGATCATGGCTTTCAGGTAGTCCAATAATTTTTAGATTGTCTCTCCTGGATGTATTTTCCAGGTCAGGGGTTTTCCCCATGAGATATTACACATTGCCTTCTATTCTTTTATTTGTTTGGATCTGCTTAATAGCATCTTGATTTCTCATAAAGTCACTAGCTTCCATTTCTGTCAGTCTAATTCTGAAGGAATGATTCTCCTCAGTGAGCTTTTGAGATTATTTTTCCATCTGGCAAATTCAGCTTCTTAAGGAATTCTTCTCCTCATTACCTTTCTGAGCCTCTTTTGCCATTTGAGTTAGTCTGTTTTTAAGGTGTTATTTTCTTCAATCAGTCTGTTGACTCTCATTTCATTCTTTTGTTGAATCTTTCTCATTTCTCTTCCCAATTTTTCCCCCACTTCTCTTATCTGCTTCTTAAGGTCCTCTATGTCCTGTAGCCAGCTCGTATTTTCACTTGGGGCTTTTGGTGCAGGAGTTCTGACCTCACAGTCCTCCTCCTGTTCTATGCTTTGATCCTCTTTGCCCCCCAAATAGGAGTCTGATGTTGAAATTTTCTGTTTATTTTATTTCCTTTGCCTAGGTATGTTGCCACTCAATTACTTTACTTTGGGGCTTGTTGCCACAGTACAACTTTGCCAGCAGCCAGGGGAACTTCCATCCCAAACACTGGGGTTTTCTCAAATTCCAGAGGTCTTAGTTGGGTGGCCTTTGTGAAGTCTCCACATGCTCTGGCAAGCTGGTCACACACCCCAAGACCTCCACCTCAGATTGTAATCCACATCCAAAAAGGGCAAAGCAAGAGCGCTTACCCCCCAGACTGATCACCGGATCCCGCTACAGTTCACAGGCCAAGAGTTGAAGCTGCAATGCAGAAACATGGCACAAGCTGCACCAGGTCCTCAACTGCTTCTTGCCCCCAGGGGAAGAAGCTGATGCATTCTCCGAAACAGTCACAAAGTCCACAGGGCACTGACCTCTCACTTTGTCCTAGGTATCTATGAGTTGATAATTCTGGACACTCCACAGCTGCTGGTGTTCTGGGGACCCTCCAGCTGGCTGTTGGTCTGGCAGCCCTTGGGCTAAAAGCCCGACTCAAGTGGGCCTGTCCTTGGCTCCCAGAGTGCTGTGCTATCAGCTCCCGGAACGCTGTGCTGGCTGTTCCCTGCTGGGCTGCTGGGCTGTCCTCAGCAGGAGGTTAGCATCTGTTTCATTTTGTGGGTTCTGGAGCTCCAGAGGTCATTCATAGTCCCCCTTTTATATAATTTTGTAGTGGTGTGGGCTGGAGCTACACAGAAGTGCTGTTTCTACTCCACCATCTTGACTCTCCCTCCCAATTATCTGGTATTTTTATTGTATACAGTTAAACATTTATATGTTGTCTCCTATGAAAAAAATTTGTGCTCTTTGAGAGCAAAGAGTTTTTTGGTGGGTGAGGCATTTGAGGGAGATATGAGTTGTTCTATCGCCATGACCTAACACATAGTAGGTATGAAATAATTAAAAACATGTTTACCTCAGTTTCCTCATCTGTAAAATGATCTAGAGAAGGCAATGATTAATTTCTACAATTTCTTTGCCAAGAGAACCACGAATAGGGTCACAGTCAGATGACTGGAAGGCCTGAAAAGTATCAGGTAGTTGTAAGTCTCTAGAAACTTCCAGACTAATCAGGGAGAGAATTTCCAAACAACCGTGTACAAAGATGACATATACAGGATAAATTGTATTTGCTTAGGATCATAGGGTTAAAACTGGAAGGGAAAATAGAGGTCAGCTATTCCAGCTCTCTCAATCAGTCAATAACCATATATTAAATGCCTACTATGTGCCAGCCACAGTGCTAAGCTGTAGAGGGAAAAAAAAGAGGCACAAGACAGCCCCTTCATTCAAGGAGTTTGGAATCTAATGGGGTATACAAGAAGCAAACAAGTCTGTACAACATGATATAAATGAGATAAACAAGAAATAATAATTAATAATCAATAATAATGAATAAATATTTAAATTAATAATAAACTATTATGTACATGAGATAAAAAAAGAAATAACTAAATTATTAAGGAAGGTGCATGTGAAGGGTGAAGGAGAAACAACTTATGATAATCTTTCAAAGCAACCTCTTTGTTGGATGCTGCCAACAATAGCTCTCCTTGAATTTCTGCTCCTCTGCCATCAATCCCAATCTCTATTCTAATGCATCTAACAGAGCAAGTGAGATTTTTATGTTTCCTGAATTTGTGGGTCTGTGAATCTTTTGTACCTTTTGCATTTTCTATAATGGAGGAAATAAAACATTAATTAACAGTATACAGTGGCCAATGAGCACCTTTGAGTTAGGGGTCCTATTCCCTGCATTTGGTGAAATGTAGCTGTGAGCCAATATGAAATTCATTTTAGAGATTTCCCTGTAGTTTACTCTGATGTGGGGAAAAGCCATGGATGAGTTGGTATAATTCCAAAATGTCTGTGTGAGCCCCAAGACTTTCAGGGGGAGGGGAGAAAGGGTTGGAAGCCTTGTGCAATAAGAAACATTTAATAATAGTATTTCTATATATTTGAAACATTTAATGTTACGACCTCGAATTTCAGATCCATTTCCTTCCTCCCTTGTCACCCATTCCCTCTTGGGAGATAAGTAATTCAGTATATGTTGTACATGTCTAGCTAAGCAAAACATTATCATAGTAGATATATTGTACAAGGCTGCTTATAAGTCCCTCCCACTCCCAGTTAAGTCCCTCCACAGATTCCCCCTAGCACACCTGCAAATTCATAGACCCCATATTAAGAATCCCTGAATTTTAGAAGTTAGCCTGGAATACTTTGAGGTTAAGTGATGTCCAAAGTAAAGAAAAAAAGACAGTAAGAATCAGGGCCTGATCATGTCTTCTTGACTTTAAGGCCAAATATCTATCTACTGAGTCACTGGTGATTCTCAATTGTTTTGATTAGATCTCCATTTTGCCGGAAAAAAATTACAAACCTGGCATTCAAGGCTCTCTATCATCTGGCTCCAACCTAACTTTCTGGCATTATTTCATATTAATCCCAAGCTATATTCCAGCTGTTGCCTTTCTCATATTCCAAAGGGTTGTGGGAAATTGGCAGGTGGAATGGAAACCTGTGATCCATCATGATTTTGAGTAGTTAGCAGAATTCTATGTATATATCAAGTTAAATAATGTATAGAAGAAATAGATTCGAAGGCCAGAGTATTGGTTTAAAAGCAGAGAGAGTTCCTCATAGGGTAAGGAAGGCAACAATGTAGGAAGTAATCCAAGGCATTGGGCAATTAACCATTTCACTATTCAAAACTCCTCTCTGAGACTGGATCCTTTTATTGTGGAGATGTGGTAGCAGTGAATTCCCTTTTCCCAGGTTTTATCATATCACATTTACTTGGATACCATTAGTTAATCCTTTGCTGATTCCCCCTTAATGCTAATGACTTACTATCATTGATTATCTCCAATTTATATTGTACATAACTTGTTTGTACATAATTGTTTTCTTGCTGTCTCCCCCCCACGAAAATATGAACTTTTTGAGAACAGGGACAGATTTTTGTTGTTGTTGTTGTTGCTTTTGTGTGTGTTTCTTTGAATCTGTAGTACTTAGGACAGGGACTGGTGCACAATAAATGCTTAATAAATGCTTGTTTTTGCTGTTTCTCCCATTAAATTGTAAGCTCCTTGAGGGCAGGAACTGTCTTTTGCCCCTTTTTGAATCCCCAGAACTTAGTAAAATTCCTGGCACATACTAATCATTTCTTAAGTGTTTGTTAATTGATTGATTGCTGTTTCCAAAGAATGCTGAGCCCAGACTTAAGAAGATATGGGTTCTGGCAGCTAGGTGGCACAGTAGATAGATCTAGTCAGGAGGACTTGAGTTCACATGTGGCCTCAGATACTAGTCTGTGTTCCCCTGAGCAAGTCACTTAATTCTGTTTTCCTAACATAAAAAAACAAACAAACAAACATATATATGGGTTCAAAACCTGCCTCTAACAGTTATTCTATGCTTGACCATGGACAAGTCACTTAATCTCTGGGAACTTTGCTTTCCTCATCTATAAAATGAAAGTTAGACTATTTTGGTCTTCAAGGACACTTCCAGCTATAAAATATTGATCTTATGGCCTCAAGTGCTGTTTTCAGCTTCCTTCCACTAATGTCTCCATATCACATACGTTGCCATCAGAAGAGGCAAACATACATAAAATCTCTAAGTACTGTGTAAATGTCAGTTTTTAATTCCTTCTTCCATAATGTTTTAGTCTACCTTTATCTCTATTAAATCCCACATCAGTTTCCATAATTGAGAAGGGATAATGGCAAGGATGCCGTTTCAGCCACTGGATAAAACAGAACCCTCTTTCCATATGTCTGGGAACACTTTCATGGTAGTATAGGTAAGTCAAAACAGCTGCAGTCTCCCCTCCCACCCACTCCCATCCCTGTGCCAGTGCCCTGTATTTTGTGGGAGTGTTTGAAAATGAACTTAATTATTCTTTATGAGATAATTTAAAGAACTGTAGAGATATAACAATAAAATATGAGCCATATTTTCATTTTCAAGTTCACCTATATAATGGAAGCTTTGACTCAAAGAGGATCAGGGATAGACATTAGGCCCAAAAAAGGAATGAGTTAGGGACAATGAATCAGTCACATTTGCTACTGAGAACTGAATTTGAAAGGGGGAGAGAGGAAAGCATCTCATTTATATTTCCCCCAGTTTCAAGAAAATCCTTGCCAGGAACACTCTTTGAAAACTGACGGAAGCCCACGTATTCTAGCCTTTATGTAAGAGCCTAGGAGAGAGTTGGCACATGTAGTTCTTCTCTACTACTCCTTGAGTTTAAAAGCTTTCTCTTCTATACAGGCAATAGTCTAGAAATCCATCTTGTCCTACAAGAAAGAAAAGAGTAAGGGGTAAGATGGGGGAATGGGGGGGGAGAGAAGAGAGGGAAGACTGGGGGAAGGGGCAATCAGAATGCATGCCATCTTGGGGTAAAGGGTAGGGGAGAGGGGGAAAATTTAGAACTCAAAATCTTGTGGAAATGGATGTTGAAAATTTAAATAAATTAATGAATAAAATTAAAAAAAAAAACTTTCTCTTCTAGGATTTTTGAGAACCCTAATCACTAACTCTAAATTTAGTGAAACAATGTTATGTTTATTTTGAATCACCATTTCTATTAATGTGCATAGTAGTAGTTATTTTAAGGAATATTTTTCTAATTGTTCATGCTGCTAAATTATGGGGAAAATAATTCAATCCCCAAATTGTTTGCATTTTGAAAAGACAACAGTGCTGGGCTGGCCATTGTTCAAAAGTATTCTAAAGTAGATGTCCCCTTCAGACTCCATTGTACTCTTAGGTCTACAAGCAACGTCAAAGAAAGATTGGGAGTAAAATAAATATTGTTTGATATGGTGAATACCTGCTTAGAATATCCAAAGTATATGAAGTCAATGAAGAAAGAATGGCCTGAATTTTCATTCTCTCCTCAGCTACTCAAGGACAGGGGAAGAAATATTTCAGAGAAAATATGGTTGAACGTGATCCTCTAGTTATTAAGAATCGAATCATCCTTATAGTAGATTCTAATTTTCCATTCTTATAATGAATTTTATGTGGAGATTCTTTTACATGGAAATTTTATAAGCATTCAATTTAATTTCACTGATATATTTAACCTGTTACTGTGTTCCTAGTAAAGTACTCACTTAAATTCCCATTTCTTTGTCTCTGTAATCTATTTTTAATTGTTTTTTTTAAAGGAAAACAATATTTTAAATAATTGTATTTCTCTACTAAACCTGACAACCAAAAATAGGATACAGTCATAGGATACTAAATCCAGAGATAGAAGAAAACTTAGGTATGTCTACTTCACTCATAGTTTCTGATAAAGAAACTAAGAATGGTTAAGAGACTTGATCAAGGTTATAAAGAGAGAAAGCAAAAGAACTTAGATTTGGACCAGGTGCTCTGACTACAAGTCCAGTAGTCTTCCTGTTTCAACTCTTAGAGTAGACTGGAAAATAAGACCTCCAAATTTATATATGTATACATATATAATATACATATATCTATATACATATGTGTATATATGCATGTTCTCTATTCATGACATATCTACTTGCCCTTGGCATGACACTATTTACAAAGCTTATTTATTTGCAGTCATTTTAATTTCTAATTTATTGCACATCCTATAAAAATAATAAATTATGCAAACATTTCTTTAATAAAAATAGATTTGAATGGAGAACATATAATTTATTTCTCATAGAGAGAATCAGCCCTTGTTGCCAAGAAACAGGCAATTTGTGATTAAGCAGAGAAATGATTATTGGAATATAAACTTTAAGAATTTTCTGTTTGCTTTTTAGGTTTAGAGAACCTCCCCCCCAATAATGTTTTAGCAAAACATGACAGTGTAGCTGAACAATGGGGTCAAAAAGATAGCAGGTACTATTGTATATGGCATCCATCTCTGTGCCCACAGTAGTTTCAGTTATATACAGAGCAATGCGATCTCTGGTAAAAGTGTATAAATATTTTAGTCCCTTTCTTAACATAATGGCAAATGTTTTCCCAATTGAATGTATCCATTTCATGTGTCTTTTTTCAATGTTGATAAATTTCATCATCATAGAATACCATCTATTTTCACCAGGTACAGAAATGCCATTCTACAGATGGACCTAAAAGAAAGGATTCTGAGATATTATCACCTGAACCTGCAATAGTGTAACCAGTGGCCTTGAGTAGAGGACCAGTCAAAATTCCCTAGCTACCTTAATTCTATTATATGTTTAACTTATGACTTGGAGAATTCAGTTGAAATGAATAAAAAACTACTGAAATTATATATATATATATATATATATATATATATATATATATATATATATTTATATTCATATTTATATTTATACACACACATACACATGTGTGTGTGTGTGTGTGTGTGTGTGTGTATAATTTTAATCTGGAAGTGTAAATTGCAATTCCTTATTTCAGGATTGAAAGCACCTTAAGTCAGTGAGACTCTAAATGCTGTGTTATTGCACTAATGAGGTTTTCCTTAATATTATTGCTTTTTTGAGAGGAGCTCAATTTATAGTGGTATCTAATTTAATTCTCATAACACTCCTGCCAGGTGTATATTAATACACCTCTTAATACCATTAAGACATCTCTAATGAAAGTACCAGACTGCCTTGCTACATTCAATATTAAAAAAAAAAACAAAAAAACAACAACCTGACATTCATCGATGTATAGAGGTTTGCAAAGTATTTTGTATACCTGTAATCACAGAATCACAGACTTGGTTCTGAAAGGGACCTTAGAGGTCATAAAATCCCTTTGTTAGAAATAAGGGAACTGTGGAGCCAAGATGGCAGAGTAGAAACAGCTCATCCAAGCCACTCTGCCCCCAGATTCCCCCCAAACTATGTAAAAGGGGACTCTGAACAACTTCTGGAGCCCCAGCACCCCCAGAACGACACAGAGAAGCTAACCTCCCACTGAGGACAGCCCAGCAGCCCTGCAGGAAGGACCAGCGCAGTGGTCAGGGACCTGGCAGCACACAGTGCACAGAGTGCAGGAGCCGAGCCGAGCCCAGGTCCACTGTGAGCCGAGGTTTTAGCCCCAGGGCGGCAGGGCCAGCAGCCGGCTGGAGGAACCCCAGAACACCAGGAGCTGTGGTGACTCCAGAATTATCAACATAGACATGCCTAGGAAAAAGTAAGAGGTTGGTGTCCTATGGACTTTGGGACTGGTATTTAGGGAATGCGTCGGCTCCCTCCCCTGGGGGCTAGAAGCCGCTGAGGAGACATGCTATTTTGCAGTTTTCAGAGGCAGCTCCAGCTCCCGGCCTCCAAATGTTAGGGAGATCCAGCGATCAGTCTTGGGGGTAATCCCTCTTGCTTAAACCTCCCTGGATCTGGATTGTGATCTGGGGTGGAAGTCTTGGGTGGGTTTACAGCTTGCCAGAAACGGAAGTTGCCCCCCACACGTTCGGGACGAAAATTCCTCTATCTGGCCTTAAAGCCATAGTGTGGCAACAAGCCCAAAAGTCAAGCAATTAAGTGGCAACATGCCAAGGCAAAGGAAACAGAAAAATGCAACCCTAGACTCCTATTTTGGGGGCATAGAGTGGGAAAAGGACTGTGAGGTCAGATGTCCTGCTCCAAAAGCCCCAGGGGAAAACATGAGCGGGTTGCAGGACATAGAGGAACTTAAGAAGGACTTTAAAAATCAAATAAGAGAAGTGGAGGAAGAATTGGAAAGAGAAATGAGAAGGATGCAGGAAAAGTATGAAATGAGGGTCAACAGCCTGACTGAGGAAAACAACACCTTAAAAAATAGACTAACTCAAATGGCAAAGGAGGCCCAAAAGGGAAATGAGGAGAAGAATGCCTTAAAAAGTCGAATTTTCCAGATGGAAAAAGAATCTCAAAAGTTCACTGAGGAGATTCATTCCTTCAGAGTTAGACTGGAGCAAATGGAAGCTAATGACTTTATGAGAAATGAAGATGCTGTTAAGCAGATCCAAACAAATGAAAGATTAGAAGGCAATGTGAAATATCTCATGGGAAAAACCACTGACCTGGAAAATAGATCCAGGAGAGACAATTTAAAAATTATTGGACTACCTGAAAGCCATGATCAAAGAAAGAACCTAGAAATCACCCTTCAAGAAATTCTCAAGGAAAACTGCCCTGATGTTTTAGATCCAGAGGGCAAAATAGAGGTTGAAAGAATCCACAGATCACCTCCTGAAAAAGATCCCAAAAAGAAAACTCCCAGGAATATTATAGCCAGATTCCAGAATCCCCAGATCAAGGAGAAAATACTACAAGCAGCCAGGAAGAAACAATTTCAATATTGTGGAAACACAATCAGAATAGCCCAGGACCTGGCAGCTTCTACACTGAGGGATCGAAGGGCATGGAATATGATATTCCAGAGGGCAAAAGAACTGGGAATGAACCCAAGGGTTACCTACCCAGCAAAACTGAGTATTTTGTTTCAGGGGAAAATATGGTCATTCAGTGGAATAGAGGACTTTCAAGCATTCTTGAGGAAAAAACCAGAATTGAATAGAAAATGTGACATCCAGTCACAAGAAGGAAGAGATGCCTGAGAAGGTAATCAGGGAAAAGAAATCAAAAGGAACTTATCAAAGTTGAACTATTTACATTCCTATATGGAAAAGCAATAACTGGGACTGATGATATCTTCCTCACTATGAAAATAATGGGATAAGGGTGTGTGGTCATATGAGTACATATGTGAATGTGTGTGTATATGGTTACGGTTATATATGGATAGAGGGCATAGGTTGAATTTGTGGGGAAGGGAGAATACTCCAGGGATGATATTATGAGGTGAGAGAGGAAAGTAGCAAGAGGAGATGGGGAGAGATAGGGTAGGGTAAACTTTCCCATGTAGAAGAAGCAAGGGGAAGTGGTTGCAAAGGAGGGGGAGAATAAGGAAGGCTAAAAAGGCAAAACCACATTCACATTGAATTTGGTTCAGGGAGAAAATGACATACATGCTAAATGGGATATCTCAACCTGCAGCAAGATAGGGGGAAGGGGGATGAGAGGAGGGATGATGGATGGGAGGGCATCCTTGGGGGGAGGGGAGGTTGGAAGTACCCACTATAGAAGAGGGACAGGATCATGTAGGGAACTGACCAGGTGGGGGGTGGGATGAGTGGGAGGGAATTATAAGCAGCCTTGTACAATATATCTCCTATGATAATATTTTGCATAGCTAGACATGTACAACATATACTGAATTACTTATCTCCCAAGAGGGAATGGGTGACAAGGGAGGAAGGAAATGGATCTGAAATCGACGTCGTAACATTAAATGTTTCAAATATATATAAATACTATTATTAATACTCTATTGCTTGTAATAGGGAGATAAGATGTGCAGGCATTGGGACACAAAAATTCACCTTCCTCTAATGGAAAAGTCGATGGGGGTATGGGAGAAGGTATGGGAGAGAGCAGATTGGAGGAAGCGATATCTTGTGCGACTACTATTCTGGGACGTTGGGTAGGGGAATAATGGGGGGAAAATGATTGTAACTCAAAATCTGGCAGAAATGAATGATGTAAAACAGAAGTTAATAAAGCGTTTGTTTAAAAAAAATTAAAAAAAATAAGGGAACTGAGGGTCACAGAGGTAAAGTGTGTTTGTTATCCAAGTTCACACAGATACTAAACGCCATGCTGAATTTTGAACACAGGGCTGAATTCAGTGTTCTGTTTACATATTATATTATTTAAGTTTAAAAAAAGTTAAAAAAAAACATTTCTGTGAAATTTTGTTCATTTACTGGTTGATTGATTTAAATATTCCAGATATGTTCATGCCTATTTTAAAGCTGAGGATATTGAGGCCAAAGCAGGTAAGATAGCTTTCTCAGAATCAGTACCTTTATCAGGATTTAAGCCCACATCTTCTAGAATACAATTATAGTGCTCTGTCTGCTACACAACTCATATCTTATATAGCTAGTACACTGGTAGTAAACATATGGTTTGAATCTTGGACTTCAGAGTCCGAGAGCACAAGAATGAGTCTTTTAGAAATTCTATTGGAAAAAGAAGTAGGAATTTGTGATCAAATGCAAACAAGAAGGAATTAAAGGAAGAGTAAGAACAGAAGCAGGGAGTGAGGGAAGGAATAATTGACAGAAGTTAGCAAGAAGGGAAAGAGAAGAGGAAAGGAATAAGTATTTATATTATTTATACATGACCTATTATATATGAGCGTTCAAGGAGGAATAACCCCTCTGGTGTGAGCCCTTTTCAGGGCTGCTCATCTTCCTTTGGTGTCTACCTGGCACTCAAGTCTCCAAGAAATTGTAGCATATGAAGTGGCCACACACCAGAAAACTGGTCTTGGCAGATGGCATAAACCAGTCTGAAAGCAGCAGACCAGACATCAAAACTGTTTTTGAGTTAGGGGGTTTTCTATCCCAAGTACATGAAGACTATTAAAATGAGGGAAATAATTTCTCTCTGATTAAAGGGCAGTGAACCAACATAGATTTGTATGCCATTAATAACTGGCCCTTTTTTCCCTATTACATACCACTTTCGTATTGCTCACTATAATACCTCATGTGCATGCCATGCTTTAGATTACCGAAAAAATTCTACTTCATGATTCCACGAGGAACGTAGCATAGGTATTATTGCCCCCGTTTCCCCATTTTACTGATGAGGGAAGTAAGACATGAAGAATTTAGTGGTTCAATGTCATGCTAAGCTTTAAGTTCTAACCAAAGCGTTCTGGTTCTGAGTCATTAATTGCCTAAGTGACCTCTCTGGTCCTCACTTTCTTCCTTTATAAAATGAGAGGGTTAGATGACCTGATCTCTAAGGTTTCTTCCAACTCAAAAACCTATGATTTCCTTCTTAGGTTTTTCTGTTTTAATTAAGAAAGTCCTTAATATGTGTATAGCAATGTGGTGTAAATTGGTAGCTTATTAGATCTAGAGTGATAAAGAACTGGGTTTGCCTCCCGATTCATATATTTCTCATCTGTGTGACCCTAGATAACTAATGCCAACTCTATGTAACTCAGTATCTTCATCTGTAAAAGGAGGATGATAGTATCTGTTCCACTTAAAACATATTGAAGCTTAGATAAGACTATGTATATACAAGCTTTACAAATTTTAGTTCCTATATAAGTGTCAGTCATTATTGTTGCTATCAGAAAACCCTTTGCTCTTGTTCTATGGACTTAAGATGAAACAGTTCTGGGACTAGTCACTAGCCATCTTTATTTTTTTCTTTTATGTGTAATGTTCTTCAGACTATTAGAATAACTGTTTTGTGTAGCTAAATAAATGTATAATATAAAGCCATCTTTGATAAGCTCAACAAAATCGTCCACTAGAAGGAAGGAAGGCAAAAATATAATTCCTTCTGTTACCACTTGGTTTGATAGCTCTCATCTTTGGTTTCTATATCGAAATATTCTTATTCCATACAGGTTGGACATTATGAATATTTAGCTTGGTGACATCTATGAAAAAATATTGTTCTTATTTTTTTTTTGTGTTGTTGTCAAATGTTAAATTTATTGAAGTTTCCTTTGTAGCTTTTAACTTGCTGGGCATTCAACAGCACCATTATTGATGTCATCAATGACATCATGAGGATGTCAGTCATCAGTGTTGCAGGCCACAGACTGGGCTGTCCCAAGTATCTCTTAATGGTTCTAGAGAGATCTCTTGCCAAGGACTGGTGTCTCATCTGCCGAGCAATGCTGACAATCTCTTCAAAAGTGATGTTTCCATTGTGTTTAATATTTTTCTGCTTCTTTCTGTCCCTCGGAGGTTCCTTTAGGGCTTAAATGATCAAGGCTGAGGCAGAAGGTACAACCTCAATCTGAGCCTGTCTGTTCTGAATGGTAAACTTCACTGTGATCCTTAACCCTTTCCAGTCACTGGTTGCCTTGGCAATGTCATCACCAACCTTTTTGGGAGACAAACCCAAGGGACCAATTTTGGGAGCCAGAGCTGATGTGGCACCAACTTCACCACCAGTACACCTTAAAAACATGACTTTAGTTTCATTTGGGTCAAACTTGGGTGGCATGGCGGCGATGAAGGCGAAGACTTGGCCTGGACCCTGCGGGGTGGCTGCTGGTGTCGGATGAACCCGGATTGCGGACGACCGAAAGAAGTTGCACCTTCACCACCACGAGCTGGAAGCCAAAAGCTGTTGTTCTTATTTTCACAGATTGATGCTACATAGGTCTGGATGACTGCAGGCAACGGTTTAGTTTGTGACGAGGATCTGGTTCCAATACAATTTACTGGGTGAGTTCTCAAGGATAGTTTGAGGTGTGTGTTTATCATGTGGGCATTTGTCATTTACCAGTTCCTGAAAAGTAGTAAGTTTTGTATGTATAATTCTAAATGTAATGTCATATCTCATTAGGTATTCAGTAGATGCTCAATTTTTAATGTATTTCTGTTTCTTTTTCCTAATATTACATATGTGGATGTATATACAAGTACATGGACATATCTATATGTATATATAAAATGCATATGTACATATACAGTGTTTATGTATATGTATGTGCATATATCAATATGTATTTATACACACATGATAAGGTAGACATACTTTATTTCAGGCTTCTTAAAGAAAATCCTTCCATATTTTTTGTGGTGATTGTCTAGTCCTTAATTGCCACCATAAACAACTCCATTTCCAAAAACAGATTCACAAGACTTCAGGCATTTGTCTAACATATAGGTGTGAATCATTGCAAGTCTTTTGATTACATTCTTGCACTTTCAACATGTTAAAGCCTCTATCCAGACTCAGGTCCTCCTTACTCCAGGACCAGCACTGCACTGCATCAGTTAGTTCCCTCTGACAATTACAATTCAACTGGCCTCATACACAACTAGATTATGTTTCACATCCTGTTTACTTGGCCCATCTTGCATTCACTGTCTTTCCCCCATCCCAAGAAACACAGACACGCACTTTTTGCTCTAAGCACAGAAATCAAACCAATATTACCATTGTTATTGGAAAAGATCTATCAGTTGATTCATCTATGGTTTTGCTTTTATTTATACTTGGCAAATACAATTATGTGCTCCTGTTGTCAGCCTTGGCTATCACTAGTCACAATGTAATTTCTGTGCTGTATTGTATATACTTGCCACATACTATAAGAATGCCTATCAAACCTCATTTTTTGACAAGTAAGAATTAATTTTTCTATAGGTTCTTTAGGTGAGGTATCATTAAAATTGCATAAATTTCAATAATATACTTTCCAAATATGTTATGGTATTAGATATCTGTTAAGGTTGCAAAAATTATTCTTTTCATTTTGGTTCATTAAATTTTTCATCATTATTTAATTATTAAATATTGTTTCTTTTAACAATAATACAAATAAAGAATTCATTGAAATGAGAATGACTTTTATTATTGATAAGATGAAATGATGTTTATGTATAGTAAATATTTAATGGAAATAAGAAAGTAGACATATTATTCTGTGGTTGCTGATGAGTTTTGTTCATCTCTTTTTGTTATTAATGATGCATATGATCATTTCCATTCTTTTGGGATCATCCAGTTTTTGAGATACTTCTGAAATCAATTCCTGAATGTTCTGAAAATTTTGTCACCTCCAATACTCTAAGTATTTAGTCAGGTTCAGGTCCTCTTCCCAACATCATCTTCTTTTTTTTTTTTTTTTTAATTAATTTATTAGTTTAGTTTCAGTTAACAAGATTCAATTCCATAGTTCCTTGATTTTCAAATTTCCTTTACTTCCCTCCCCCTCCCCTCATGACATCATATAGTACAGTATAGGGTCTGCAAATGCATTCATATTAAACATTATTCCAATTACAAAGGCATATTGTACTAGGTGGGATGAAAGATGGTAAGGAAGAAGTACAACCAAACAATGAGAAGAACAAGATCATTTAGTTTGCTTCCATCAGGATTCAGGCTCAGTTCTTTCTAGTTATATCTCTGGATGGCACATTTCTCACTTTCTTGAGTCATTCGGGATTAACTTATATCACTGCATTGCTGAAAAGAGTCCAGTCTGTCATAGTTGGTCGTCACAGATATGGTATGTCTGTGATTGTATACAAATTTCTTCTGATTCTACTCTTCTCGCTCAGCATCAGTTTGTATAAGTCTCTCCAGGTAATTATGAAATCCGTCACCTCCTCGTTTCTTATAGCACAATAAAATTCCATTACATTCATATACCACAACTTGTTTAGCCATTCCCCAATTGATGGGCACCCCTTTAGTTTCCAATTCTTTGCAACCACAAAAAGGGCTGCTAAAAATATTTTTGTACATATGGTTCTTCCTCCCACTACTATGATCTCTTTGGGATATAACCCTAGGAGTGGTATGGCTGGGTCAAAGGGTATGAAATTATTTATAATCCTTTGGGCATAATTCCAGATTGCTCTCCAGAA